>OX031014.1:37967593-39167593 GCA_943736025.1 Tenthredo mesomela | reverse complement strand
AGAATTAAAGAGAAATTAAAAAATATTTCAGAAAGTTAAAAGCAAAAGGGCCTAAGCGACAGTCGCTTAGGTTCTTTTGGCTTCAACTTTTCATGAATTTAGAGAAAAATCAAAAAATATTCCAGAAAGTTAAAGGCAAAAGGGCCTAAGCGACTGTCGTCGCTTACGATCTACGTGTTTCCGTCATGTCGGAAGCGAATGCCAAATTTTGGAAAATTATAGGTCCTTTTGGCACGAAAATCGCGTTTCGGGCGCTTAGGACCTTCTGGCATTAGACACGCGGTATACTAAGTACTCGACATCAGGGCCGAATTTACATTAGGCACAGTGCCTAGGGCCTACGATTTTAATAGGGCCTACAAAGCAGCGATTTTTTTTTTTTTTTAATTCCGAAAAGAAAATGGTGGAGACAGATAAATAAGACAACACACTCAGAAAAAGGTCTTGTTGACACAACCAAAATTTGGTTATTATATGCACAATCACATTTTTTGTTCAGTCAATCAAATTTGTTGTTCAGTCAACCAAAAATTTCGTTGGGATAACCAAAATTTTGTTGGGAAAACCAAATTTTGTTGGGACAACCAAAATTTTGGCTATTCCAACAAAATTTTTGGTTGACTGAACAAAAAATGTGATTGTGCATATAATAACCCAAATTTTGGTTGTGTCAACAAGACCTTTTTCTGAGTGCATATTTTTTTGATTATTACTACAAAATTTGGATGGGTCTGATCTAAAAAATGAAATCCACACGGTCTCATAGATTTTTTTACGCTGATTTCAAATCAGTTTCAAAAATGTTTCTAGGTAGTCTAGTTTTGGAGAAAAAAAATATCAAAGTTCAAAAAAACTCGGTAAATTGGACAACTAGAAAAATTCATGAAAAAATCAATTTGAATGGAATCGCTCGCACAAAAAACAGGGAATTTTGTAAAACTTTAATTTCAATATTGGAATCGACACCTTTTCAATTTTTTTAGTAGAAATGAGTCAAAAGAATCACAAAAAAAGTTGGAATATTCGGAGTTTTTAGGAAATTTGAATCTCTTGAAATTATCGCATTGTGAAAATATTTTGCAGCAAAGTGATTACAGAAACTGAATCATAAGCCAACTTCCGGTGATTCAAATTCCTTAAAAACTTCGAATGTTCCAACTGTTTTTGAGTTTTTTTTTTTTTTTTTTTACTCATTTCTACTACAACAATTGAAAAGGTTTCGATTCCACTATTGAAATTGAAGTTTTATGAATTCCCTGTTTTGTTGTGCGAGCAATTCCATTCAAATTGATCATTTAATGATTTTTTCTAGGTGTCCAATTTACCGAGTTTTTTTTTTTTTTTTTGACTTTGACATTTTTTTTTCTCAAAAACTAGACCACCTAGAGACATTTTTGAAACTGATTTGAAATCAGCGTAAAAAAATCTATGAGACCGTGTAGGTTTCATCTTTTAGGTCAGACCCATCCGAATTTTGTGGTAGGTACTGGGTTATATTTGCAAAAAAAAATTATTGCACAATGTTTTCTTCTTATATCTTGTATCAGTGGTGTTTCTTTCGGAAAGTTCTTCCATTGATTTGGCTTGTGGTAAGAGATTACAATTCTGATGATGAGAACTCGAATCACTCCAAGTGTCGTCATCCACAGATGTATTATACTATTATCTACCTAATAGCAAGTATGTCTTAAAAATAAAAAGGAACATAACAACTACCTTTCAGAAAATTTCTGACAATTCGGCCCTGTGCCTAGGGCCTACGGACACCAAAATCCGGCCCTGGTCGACATCGGTTGCCAGGTGGCGCTCTTGTCGATGCTGTTGACGTATGATCGAGAATCAATTGCCCAAGACCACGGACCACTGAAACGTAGATAGAACTGGAACGCTCACTGCCGTGGTGGGGCGCGCGCCGAGAGTGATAGCTCAGCGGCGTATATTTGTCTCGCTCGCACCGCGTATTGGGATCCTTGGAATGGGCGTGGCTTTGAAACTTTAGCCCGGTTAGAACAGTTCTATCTTTCGTCACTAATTGGCGTATCGAGGTTCTAAGGTTCCCATGTCAGGTAAAAATATTTGGTCCAGCTCACTGAGATCTAAGTATACTGGAATGCGCGCTGGCCCGAGCTGTATCGAGAGAGATAGCAAGAACCGTTCCGCTGTAGGTATCCTTCTCTCTGTCTGTACAGTCCAGTCCGAAAGTTTATTCCCCGGTTTCGTCTGTCGCGCATTGCACAGTGGAGTGGTGTGTGGAGAAACTTTTTGCAGCCCATGTACCTAACTTGCGTGACGTCATTGTGCTCATGCGCAAAACGGTTAGACAGAGCAAAAGATGCCCATCCATGCTTCGTCGAAGCTATCCCTCTCGATACGCTGCTTCTACATGGGTGGAAATAGCCAGCGCGCGATCCAGTATACTTGGAGTTCAGTGGTCCCCAGCTCGATACAATACTGTGCTGCAACCTGTCATCAGGCTCAAAATTTCGTCACCCGACCGTACAGAAAGGGACAGAGATACTCCGCTGAGCTATCTCTCTCGGATCACAAATTCGCTTATACCCCCACCACGACAGTGAGCGTTCCAGTTCTATCTACATTTCAGTGCTACGAACAGACGGATTCCTGAGACAGAGCTGTTAGTTCTGTTCATATTCGTACATCTGAACATTTTGCAAATTTCACTCTCTTTTATGCTTCCTACACTTGCTGATTATCATAAAATTCACATTTAAAGTAGAGGGCGAAATTATAACAATCTCTCATGAGATGACGAAGCGCGCAATTTTGAGGTTGGGTTTTAGGTACGGTTATTGAATCGCATGAAGTTTAGTCTACAACATGAATTAATGAGTGACAAAGCTTTCATTCAACGTGGCAGCTCTTCAATATATTATTACTCATTTCCAAATAGGTATTTTCGTATATTTAATGGATCAAATATATCATATCAAGTACATGCTCATAAGAACATATTTATTATTTATACATTATTTCAGGCCTCTGTGCTTTCAACATATTTATATTATACTACCACATTTAACAATACTGCTTATCAAGGGATTCATATGGTATGAAATGCATCACCGTACGTGCATTGAGATGTTCATAGAAAAATTTGGCAGAATGCTGACAACTAGGCAAGCCGAGCGAGCGAGGATATAGGTAGGAAAAACAATCGAGCGAGCGTAACGAGCGAGCACAATTATTATTAGGTAGTCAAGCAAAATTGTACAAAAAGTGGTGATATCAACCCCAAAAAACACCCCTGGTGCAAAAACCTTTCGCCAAGTACATCAATGTGGTCACTACCCCCAAAAAAATTCCTCCTTAACAAAATTGGTACTATAAAAATGTCTACTTACAAAAGGATTGGAATCAGATACAATTGCCAAGTACATGTCTTCTGTGTAACAAAAGTTTACAACAGAAGAACAGAAAACTGAATAGTCTTGTATCGTTCACTCGCTGCGCTCGCTGACTCGATCGGCTCTTGATAATTACAGGGAAAAAAAATCAGGAAACAAAAAAATTTAGGAAGTCGCACTTGGCGGGCCATTATAGCAATATGTGTCGAACAAAATATGATACATAAACCCAAGTGAATGCTCTTTTACCTACTCATAAATGGTTAGCAAGTACCACGTACTAAATTTTTTTTTTTTTCCTTATTTTTTCCCCTGTAATAATGATCAAAAGTCGAGAGCGAGCGTAGCGAGTAAACGAGTACAAGACTATTCAGTTTTCTGTTCTTCTGTTGTAAACTTTTGTTATACAGAAGACATGAATACTTGGCAATTGTATCTAATTTCAATCCTTTTGTAAGTACAGTAGACTCTAGATATATGGCCGCGGTATGGGGCTGTAGGAGAGGAAAACGGCCATAAGTGGAGAGCCCTCTCCACGTAGCAGTCCAGTGCGAACGTCATGCCTCTAGCGGCCTGCATTTGTTTTGATTTTCGCATAAACGCTTACAAGTGCGCGTGAGAGTGAGCGCCGATAGGTTAGTGTCACTGCGACGTGCTTACCGGCAGTGGCGTGCGCAATTGTGGTGGGGGAGCGCTATTTGTGTGCGTGCGAGTACGTGTGAAGGGGAATTCGCTCGTGCGGCCATATACCGAGCGGCCATATATCTAGAGTCTACTGTATAGACATTTTTGTAGCGAGCACATTATTGTACTTGGCGAAAGGTTTTTGCACCAGAGGTGCTTTTTGGCGTTTATATAAATATTTTTCTTCATTTTTTGTTCCTTCCGTTGTTAATATATGTAGTTGTTATACCTATATACGTTTGTTCAGTCAGTCAGTATCGATCAGTCGGAAAACATGTTCTGTATTCTTAGAATAGAGAAGAATATTACAACGGTTAATGATTTTTACGTGTTCCGTTCAGATCATGCAGATGTTCAAGTCGTATATATAATATTATCAATAAATAAACAAAGAGTGAAGATTTATTCTTACATTTATATTAGATCATTAGTCTCCGAGAATAAGATTTGTGGAAATAATTAACAAGAGAATAATCATGTCGATCATCGATGTGAAAGAAAAATATGTCACGTTCATTGGAAATGAAAAGTTAAAAAATAGAAAATGTAAAATATAATTTATTATTCCGTATATGATGATAATCGTCACGTTGTTTGGCTTATAAATTTCCCCAATACACAACTATAAGACACACTTAACAAGAGTTGACCAACACGTAAAGTTAAGAAATCCATTCGTTGTAATATGTATGTAGATATTATGCCAAATAGAGCGACGACGAGAGTGCAGTCTGTGTACTTTCCTTATATATATATATATTATATATGTGTTGCGGAATGTACTTGTGTTGGGTAAACTTGGGAAATAAGACAGAAAATGAACAGATTTTCCAACGGTCACTTGATGACCACCGTTTCAATCCTCTTTAAAAAAAAGCGTTGTAACGTTTTTTGTCAGGTTTTTTAGGCCGCATAGCTAGGCTTATATATATGCTATATATATATACCCATGTATATATATATGGGTATATATATAGATATATATATATACATATAGATATATATATATATATATATATATATATATATATATATATATGTATATATATATATATATATATATATGTATATATATATATATATATATATATATATGGTATATATATATAGCAGTGTAGTATAGCAGTAGTAGTATATATATATATATATATATATACATATATATATATATATATATATATATCTATATGTATATATATATATATCTATATATATACCATATATATGTATATATCTGGGAAATCTATGGGGAATCCCCAGGAATTCTGGAAAATCTATGGGAAATCCCCAGGAATTCTGGAAAATCTATGGGGAATACCCAGGTATTTCGGGAAATCTATGGGGAATCCCCAGGTATTACGAGAAATCTATGGGGAATCCCCAGGAATTCAGGGAAATCTATGGTAAATCCCCAGGAATTCTGGGAAATCTATGGGGAATCCCCAGGAATTCTGGGAAATCTATGGGAAATCCCCAGGAATTCTGGGAAATCTATGGGAAATCCGCAGGAATTCTGGAAAATCTATGGGGAATACCCAGGTATTTCGGGAAATCTATGGGGAATTCCCAGGTATTGCGAGAAATCTATGGGGAATCCCCCGGAATTCTGTGAATTTTATGGAGAATGCCTAAAAATTCTGGGAATTCTATGGGGAATGCCTAGAAATTCTGGGAGATCTATGGGAAATCCCCAGGAATTCTGGGAAACCTATGGGGAATCCCCAGGAATTCCGAGAAATCTATGGGCAATCCCCAGGAATTCACATGACTCGATCGAAGGGCCCAAGGCGGGGCTGGGGGGAGGGGGGAGGAAAGCCGAGCGGAGCCGAGGTGGTGGGGATATTACCCATAATTCCCTGCGAAAGAACAGAACTGATTTCCCGGCAATGCCAATTCCTCCGTATTCCTGAGTAGTGACTCTATCGTTCGAAGCCTATTAATTCATCAATGAAATAAACACAGACCTGGGACTAAGAAGGTCAATGACAATAACATGAATTTCAAGTAAAGATTCCTCCAGTCCTTCAGTGGTCTAATTGGACAAGGCGTCGCAGTACAAATGCGGAGGTCCCGGTTCAAACCCGGGCTGAAGGAATTTTTACTTGAAAAAATAATTATGATGCACTTCCGTTTTTTTCGGTCTATCTGAAGATTGCACGCTCTATATAGAGGTCAGCTTCAGTTAGAAGACTTAAAAATTTGGTTCGACTGGTCCGATAAATTCACATATGGTATGAATTAATAGGCTTCGAACGATAGAGTCACTACTCAATGAAAAAAAATACGATAAGATTATGGATATAGGATTAGGCAACTATGAAAAACTTAATGCTCAACAAAAAATTATAATTTATACCATACTTCAAAATATTAACGATTCGACATTACATAAAACATTCTATATTGACGGACCGGGTGGATCAGGCAAAACATTTCTGTATATTACATTATGGCATTTATTTACTGGGCGAAAGGAAAAAATCAGTACTATGGCTTACACAGGTATAGCTGCTACATTACTACCAAATGGAAAAACAGTCCACAAAACATTAGGATTACCTGTTCCGTTATACGTTGATTCTACTTCAACAATTAAAGTGGGTTCAAAAGAAGCAAATATTTTGAAAGAAACAAAGGTTTTCATTTGGGATGAAGCACCAATGGCACCGCGCTACGCATTAGAAATAATGAACACAATTTTATAGGATATAATGAATAACACGTTACCATTTGGAGGAAAAATAGTCATATTGGGAGGGGATTTCAGACAATTACTTCCGGTAAATATTCGGGGTACTCGCAGTGAAACGGTAAACTTATCAATCAAATTCAGTCCATTGTGGCAACTATTTGAAATATTCGAATTGACTATCAATATGCGTGCACTACAAGAAGAGAAGAATTTTTCTGACTTCTTGCTGCAAGTTGGAACTGGAGAAGTGAATGATGAGGTTGATAATTTAAATTTACCCTCCAATTGTACATACAATGATGACATCGATATAGCGAAGGATATTTATGAAGATATACTCAGCAGAAAACAATACAAAGAAGCTTCAAAATATGCAGTATTAGCAGCAAAAAATTTAGATGTGAATAAAATCAATAGACAAGTCGTCGACTTATTAGACTTAATTACTGAACGTATTTATACGAGCGTCGATAGCGCAGAAAATTGTAACGACAATAATAGAATCAATCAAGATTTAGTACCGGAATATTTAAATTCGTTGTCTCCGAATAGTCTTCCACCGTACGATTACGACAATTTTCAATAATCATGTTAATCGGAAATTTGAGTATCAATGAAGGTTTAGTCAATGGCACGAGATTATTACTACTAGAAGCTGGAACAAATCTATTATTGTGTGAACTTCTAACTGGAGATAAAGCAGGAGATATAATATTCTTAAATAGAATTACTTTGATGTGTGAAAATGTATATCGATTTTCTTTCACTCGAAGACAATTCCCCATCAAATTAGCCTTTGCGATTACGATTAACAAATCACAGGGCCAAACCTTTGATAAAATTGGAATTACGTCACATACGGTAATGGCTGAGGCGCGCGCAGCGCGCCAAATACGCTAGTATTATAATATTCTTTGATCATTTCTTAGAATAGATATATGATCTGGTAATCATCTGATTAGTCCAGTCGAATTATACCAAAATTATATAAAGATCTATATTCAGGAATATGACATTTCTGTAACTTTTTTTTAACGATTTCGAGTTAACAATTGGAATGTCTTCCTTAAAGATTGTCGTATAGAACATCGCGTTTTTTCAAACAAACATGCTTTCTCCCCGTAGAATCTGAAAATTCAAGTGAAATTGAATTTTTTGTATTACTTACCGTGATTATTCTCGTTTTCCAACATACGCGTTGTAAAAATTTCTGTTAATGAATAGTAATTCACGAGGGGTGAATCACGGGGGAGATTTGGTGTACAAAATGCAGGAGATGTTTAGGAAATATTAAGAAATGAAGGGAGATAAAGGGAGATAAGTGCTGGGAGATGCTCGGAAATGACCGAAAATCTTGGAAAATCTCGAAAAATCTTGAAAAATCAAAGAAATGTTATCAAAATGTAGGGGGAGATGTTGGGAGATGGGAGATGTGGTGTACGTGTTTCTGCCTCGTGATTTACCCCTCGGTAATTCATATCCTATTAATTCATATAGATGCGTATTTATCGGACGAGACGAACCCAATTTTTAACTAAGTCCTCTAACTGAGGTAAGATTCTTCCTCTGTATAGAGCGTACAATCCCCAGCAAGACCGGAAAAAAAAAAAAGAATGTGCATCATAATTCTTTTTTAGAATAAAAATTCCTTCAGCCCGAGGTTGAACCGGGACCTGCGCATCTGTACTGCGACGCCTTGTCCAAATAGACAAAAAAAAATTCATTTTCATCTGGATTTTCAGATGCTACGGATAAAAAGCATGTTAGTTTGAAAAACAACGCAATGTTCTACGACAATTTTCAAGGGAGATATTCCAATTGTTAACTTGGCGGTGCGCCGTCGACCGCGATTGGCTAGAGCGCTCCCCACCGCGCGGCCCGGCTTGACTCACCGGCGGGCCGTGCGATTTCATACCCCGCGGCTGCATTCAACCTGTCGTAGTAATGGAATAAATATTCCGGGAAAATATGAGAAAAATTGTGAATGATACCCGAATGTCTCAAAAACACCTACGAACTTGATTAATCCGAAAATTTTGGTTACATCAATATGTTATGGAATAATAAGTAAACCTGTCCGTATCTCCGGTTCTAATGAAAATGAAGGGATGACTTTAAAAAAAAAAAAAAAAAAAAAAAAAAAAAAAAAAAAAAAAAAAAGCGTCTCAAAAAGACTTATCAGATCCTGCCAGAATATTTCCGAGTAGGTATTGTTGCTCGAAAATTGACGCACAGACATTAACATTTGTTTATAAGCAAAAATTTTATTTCCTCGGAATGAGTACCTACTATTTTTTCAACAAAAAAATTAGTTTTCATCATATATCGAAAGTGGATATCGAAAACTGGCCCTCAGATTTTTTGCTACGATGTGAGCCCATTATCCTTAAAAGGAGCGTGATTCTACGGATTTTCGCAGATCGTTTGTTACTGCGGGACTAAGACATAGACGGAGAGAAAAGAATAGTAATATTCGCAATGTAACATAGTAACCATTACTATGTTACATGGTAACGTAGTTTTTCAAACATTACATTTGCTTAGTTACCATGTAGCATAGTAAATATTACCAGAAAAATAGTATTGAATCCTATTTGACATAGTATATAACGTACAGATCTGTGGTTCTCTCTCATATATGTATTATATATATATACTAGGGGGGCTCGCACCCCTGCGCGCTACGCGCGCCAACCCCCCATATTTTAATTTGTATCAATTGTTTCAAAAACCAAATAATCCGTGCATTTCACGTTCTTCGAAAAATAATAGAATTTTTAATGAAATCCAGTGAATGTTTTGTGACTTGCGATTATATAATATTATTTTCACATTGGCTATTAGGTACAAAGAATTTCGATTTTTCTCGGACTCTGTTATTTCCTCATTATCTATTCCTTATTATCCTATAGCCAGTAATCATTTTGGTAACCAATCTTGATAACCAAAATGTCTGACGGCGGCGGTGGCGGCGATATATCTTGATACAGTCCGATGTCTCTGTAAGTCCTCCCAACTCCCCCAAGAAAACGAGTTTTTCCACGAAATAAGGTACCCCCATTTACCTTTGCCGGAAAATCTATGGGAAATCCCCAGGAATCCTGGGAAATCTATGGGGAATACGTGGGAATAGTGGGGAAAACCCGGAAAATCTATGGGAATAGTGGAGAAAACCCGGAAAACCTATGGGAAATCCCGTGGAATTCTAGGAAATCTATGGGGAGTCCTCGGGAATTCGAGGAAATCTATGGGGAATCTCCACGAATTCTAAGAAATCTATGGGGAATAAATGGGAACAATGGGGAATGCATGGGAATAGTGGGGAAAACCCGGAAAATCTGTTAGAAATCCATAGGAATAGTAGGGAAAACCCGGAGAATCTATGGGAAATCCATGAGAATAGTAGGGAAAATCCGGAAATCCCCAGGAATTCTGGGAAATCTATGGAGAATCTCCAGGAAATCTATGGGAAATCCCCAGATATTCTAGGAATTCTGGGAAATTTATGGGGAATCCCCAGGAATTCTGGGAAATCTATGGGGAATCCCCCGGAATTCTGGGAAATTTATGGAAAATATCCAGGAATTCTAGGAAATCTATCGGGAATCCCCAGGGATTCTGGGAAATCTATGGGGAATCCCTAGGAATTCTGGGAAATATATGGGGAATCCGCAGGAATTCACATGACTCGATCGATGGGCCCATGATAGGGGAAGGGGGGAGGAAAGCCGAGCGGGGCCAAGGTAGCGGGGATAATACCCATATTCCTTGCGATACTGACACGGCGGCGGCGGTGAGATATCTTTATAATATAGAGACATATATGGGGCTTTCCACGTCACATTTACCCCTTTTGTACTTCACCCCCTTCGATTTGGATAATTTTTTAGTATGATGTTGCAGCCGACCCAAAAGGGTCTCTGAATTATTTTCAGATTTTTTTAACCACCGGCGAAATTTAAAAAAAAAATCGCAAAGCCGATCCCGGAAACGCCATTCTTAAAAATCTGAAGAAATTCACACCGATTTCATAATTTAAAATATAATTTTTAAGCATGACACTATAATGGGATCTCAATATTTACTAGTTTTTTCGCAGGTTTTTAAGTTTTTCATATCAGAATTGGAGTTGTCATCTTTTTAATCGGTCATAAATTTCTCAAATAATAATGAATTTCAACTTCTCTAAGTTTCAGAAAAATTAAAGTCCATTAATATTTGAAAAAGTTATGACCGATTAAAAAGATGAAAACTCCAATTCTGACATGAAAAACCTAAAAACCTGCGAAAAAAAATAGTAGATACTAAGATATCCCATTATCGTGTCATGCTTACAATTCATATTTTAAATTATGAATTCGGTGTGAATTTTTTCAGATTTCAAAAAATGGCGTTTCCGGAATCGGCTTTTCGATTTTTTTTTTAATTTCGCCGGTGGTTGAAAAAATCTGAAAATAATTCCGAGACCCTTTTGGATTGGTTGCAACATCATACTAAAAAATTGTCCAAATCGAAGGGGGTGGGGTACAAAAGGGGTAAATGGTACGTGGAAAGCCCCCTATATATATATATATATATATATATATATTAGGGTGGGCCAAAAAAAACTTTTAATTTTTTTTTCTTTAGTTACCATGAAAATATTGTTCAAGATGATGAAAAAAAAGTCCTCTCAAAATTTGAGCTCTTAATATCAATATTAAGAGGTGCCTCATCGCGATTTTTTATTTCCCATTTAAATAACACAGGAAATTTTTTTCTTTTTATTTGGAATTTTATTCCGTTTCAACGAATCATCGTGTTGTGAAAATCAATACATATTCTTGTAGGAAATTAAACGATCTCCAAAAAAGGTCTGATGTGATTTTTTGGTAAGTCGAAAAAAAAGTCGTCATACACCGTTTAAGGTTGAACTTTAACCTTGAATAACTTTGAAACGAGTGAACTTAGCGAAAAATTACATCAGACCTTTTTTGGAGATCGTTTAATTTCCTACAAGAATATGTATTGATTTTCACAACACGATGATTCGTTGAAACGGAATAAAATTCCAAATAAAAAGAAAAAAATTTCCTGTGTTATTTAAATGGGAAATGAAAAATCGCGATGAGGCACCTCTTAATATTAATATTAAGAGCTCAAATTTTCAGAGAATTTTTTTTTCATCATCTTGAACAATATTTTCATGGTAACTAAAGAAAAAAAAATTAAAAGTTTTTTTTGGCCCACCCTAATATATATATATATATATATATATATATATATATTAGACTGTGTCAAAAAAAAAAACGACATCTTCTTTTTGTTCGGGCCCTTTCGAAAATAGTTAATGCTTAATATAAAGAAAATTGTCCCCAAAGCTGAGCTATGTAGCTTGAACACAGAATTAGCGCATTTGAAAATAAGATTTCCCATGTATTTCAAATGGCAAAATTTGTTTATCTTAGTTTTATTTTTATAATTCTATTTATTCAACTGATAAGAATAAAGTAACTATACGGTTTTGAAGGGAAAAAAATTTCTGAGAAAATGTATGAAAAACTTTTTTAAATTAATTTGTCGAAAAGTAAGTAGTAATCAAATATATATATGACTTTTAAACCACTATAACTCGTTAACGGTTCAATCGAGCAACTTGGGCCAAAGGACTATTTTTTTAGATCATAAAATTCTCTACAAAACCGTATATCTACTTCATTCTTATCAGTTGAATAAAGAGAGTTATAAAAATAAAACTAGGATAAACAAATTTTGCCATTTGAAATACATGGGAAATCTTATTTTCAAATGCGCTAATTCTGTGTTCAAGCTACATAGCTGAGCTTTGGGGACAATTTTCTTTATATTAAGCACTAACTATTTTCGCAAGAGCCCGAACAAAAAGAGGATGTCATTTTTTTTTTTTTTGACACAGTCTAATATATATAGGTATGACGTATTTGGACATGTTACTAATTCTATTTATATTATTTATTCATTTATTGATTTTTAGCCTCAACATTAAAATAAAAATGATTGAAACAACAAAGGCAACAAAAAATGATAAAGAAAAACGTGTTATGTTACCAACAAATAATTGGTATAATATGTAGGGGAGAGTGGGGCAAAACCGGCACCAAAAAAAAAGTGACCTAATCGTATTTTCGAATTAAGGCGAATCATACGAAACGCCATACCGAGTGGTTCCACTGAAAGCGATACAAATTTTTGGAGGGTGGGGCAAAACCGGCACCAAAAAAAAAAAAGCGGCTAAATCGTATTTTCGCGATGAGGCGAGTAAAAAAAAGCTGTATCTAACGTATCTCTGCTGAAAATGATAAAATACCGGGAAATGGGGGAAAACCGGCCACTAAATAAGGAAATTATACGAATATTACAAATTCAATGTAACAATAAGAATAGAAAAATCAATTTAATGAAAGAAAAAATACAAAAAAGTTTTAGAGACTAGATGTGTTTAACAAAAGAGCTATTACTATACCATTTGAAATGAACCAAAAAATATTAATCGAAAGAACAATTATTTATACAGTTTTCTAGAAATTAGAAGATTCGACGAAATTAGAGAGAGTGTCTGGCCGGTTTTTCTCCCATTTCCCGGTATTTTATCGTTTTCAGCAGAGATACGTTAAATACAAATTTTTCTTCCTCGCCTCATCGCGAAAATACGATTTAGCCGCTTTTTTTTGGTGCCGGTTTTGCCCCACCCTTCAAAATTTTTATCGCTTTCAGCGGAACCACTCGGTATGGCGTTTCATATGACTCGCCTTAATTCGAAAATACCATTAGGTCATTTTTTTTTTTTTTGGTGCCGGTTTTGCCCCCACTGCCGGTCTTGCCCCACTCTCCCCTACATAGTATACGTAGACACCGTGTGTAGTAAAGTGAAGAAGAAATAAATAAATGAATGAGTGAGGAAGAGAAAACCTTATCTAAGACAAGGCGGTCAAGCTGACCACTTATATAGCTACTATAATAATGATAACGTAATCTCAATACACACAATCAGTATACACGTCACGAGAACTATACTTCCGCTGATTATTAATTGGAATTTGTTATAAACTTTTATACAGCGAGATAAAAAAAAAAAAAAGGTATACCTATAGGTATAAAAAATATATAGGTAAAAGATAAATTAAATGATCTTTATAATAAGAATTGAACATTCGCATTTGATTTCGTTTCTTCTTTAAATATATAGAGATAATCATCGACCTGAATTCATACTTATTTGAATTATATTCGTGTAGTATGTATAAATATAACATATTATATGTGTGTTATGATAATTGACATAATATCGTTGACATAATAAAATAAAGAAAAAAAAAAAAAACTATATTTATTATAACGTAAAATTGATTGGCAATTAAACGCAATCATTACCTCCAGAATTTATATTTAATGATAATAGGTATGTATATGTGCCTACATATCTGCAGCACGAAGGTGCGAATATATATCGTTTGCACAAGTTGATCACGAGTAAAGCTGTTTTCAGTATACTTATAATTCTATTTGTACTTGTATACTCGTACTTGAACTTGTATACTTGTATACTTGTATACTTGTACATGTATCCATACACCTAAGACAACTAATTCAATCTACAAGTTTCAAACTCACTCTCTTGCAATCATCTATATAATATAATTATTAGGAGAGTGATGATACATATATACAATATATACAATATAAGGTACATATGAAGGATTCTTTCTCAAGTGGGCCACCCATTTTCGTCGTGGTCTCGAATTAATTTGATTATTTCCTCCAATGATTACCCTACTTTTTAGGAGTTTTGCTGAATTTTTGCAGATTTTTAGCACTGAGATATACGAAATATCAGGATAATCTGTTTATTTTACGTATTTATAAATTACTGATAATGAAAGAAAAATCAAAATACATGAAAGTTATGTTTTTTCATCAGCTTTCCAGTAAAAATATTTTCAATTTTTATAGAATGACAGTTAGGGCTAAAAATGCCAAAAAAAAACCCAGAAAAAATGCGAAAAAAGGTGGTTTTAAGTTTTCGGACCGCTTTGATTTGGATGAAAAAATTCGAGAAAGACTCTCTCATTGCTCAGAGTTTACTGTGTAAATTTTATTATGGGACCGCCACTCCTTCCTAAGAAGAAAACATCCGAAGATAGCCCAATGATTGTTTTTGTTCGTATGACAACTTGGAACGCTTTAGGAAGGATGGTGGTCCCATAATAAGATTTACACAGTAAACTCTGAGCAATGAGAGAGTCTTTCTCGAATTATTTCATCAAAATCAAAGCGGCCCGAAAACTTGAAACAACTTTTTTTCGCATTTTTTCTGGGTTTTTTGACATTTTTAGCCCTAACTGTCATTCTATTAAAATTGAAAATATTTTTACTGGAAAGCTGATGAAAAAACATAACTTTCATGTATTTTGATTTTTCTTTCATTATCAGTAATTTATAAATACGTAAAATAAATAGATTATCCAGATATTTCATATATATACGCTCCTGCCAGTGCTAAAAATCTGCAAAAAATCAGCAAAACTCCTGAAAAGGAGGGTAATCATTGGAGGAAGTAACGAAATTAATTCGAGACCACGACGAAAATGGGTGGCCCACTTGAGAAAGAATCCTTCATATATTAATTATTATTATACTCAGATCATTTTATTTTTTCTATTTTTTAATATCTCTAAAGTAAATAGTGCTTATAATTCAAAAATCAATGATAAATACAAAGAATCAAAACTCAATTTAAAATAAAAATTTGGAATGAATTCGAGTCAATAAAGTAACAACACTGATAAAAGGATTTGTTAACATTTAATAAGATTTATTTATATTTCATAAATATTTGTTAACAGTTAATAAATCATTTCTTGAATATGATTTCTCAACTGTTTAATAAATATTTCTCACAAATAAATATTTATTGTACACAAAATTGATTTGTTAAATATGATAGAATATTTATTTATATTTTAAAAAATTTAAAAAAAAAAAAAAAAAAATTGTTTCCAAATAAATGTATTTAACAGTTAAAAGCACGAATTCTTATATACATAATTTATTTAAAAACAGAAATGTAATGAAATAGTTAAGGGGGGGGGCCTATACTGAAATTTGGAAAAAAAAAAATAGTTTTTTATTTTTCAAAGGTATAGAAAAGGTCGAAATGAAAAAAGCCTACGTTACGTTGATATGATGCTATAGTATCTATGTATAGAAAAAAAATTCAAGTTTTTGCCATGAAAGTGTAGAAGCAATTGGAACTTTTTGCGGATACTTTCCTTCGCTGTGCTGCAAGATTCTGCAAAAAATTCCTTGCGTCTACACTTCCATAACACGCAGGCTTTTTTCATCTGGACCTTTTCTACACATTTGAAAAATGAAAGACTATTTTTTTTTTTACAAATTTCAGTATATGCCCCCTAGGGTGGTTAAAAAAAGACCTAATTTCTCAGATGTTGCTGCTCATCCGTGAATATGTTGTTTGTGATTTTTTAAAATTATTCCATTTTTTTGAGCTCTATTGGACAATATTTACTACTGCCTCAGTGAAGTTGAAATTTCGAAATTTTGCCATTTTTGGAAATTTCAAAGTTCTCAGATCAAAGCGCTCATCTGGCTACCTCGAGATTCGCATTCAATGAGCATGTTGGTTCAAGATGAGACTCGTACGATAATATTTAGTACTGCCTCGGAGACATTGGAGTTTTTTTCAATATTTTACGTTTTTTCGGAGATTCGATCGCTAGGTGCTGCTCATGAGACAGTTTCATCTTACCAATATAAGGAAGAAATCCAAGCAGTTTGCAGTCTGCGTGACCATTTTTACTACTGCCTCATTGAGGGCGACTTTCCTTCAAGTGAAATTAGCAACATGAGGCAGTAGTAAAAATGGTCCAACAGACTGCAAACTTCGTGTACTTCTTCCTTAAAATGATAAGAAAATACTATCTCATGAGCAACACTTGGCGATCCAATCTCTGAGAAAACCCCTAAATAGTGAAAAAACTTCAATGTCTCTGAAGCAGTACTAAATATTATCGTACGAGTCTCATCTTGAACCAACATCCTCATTGAATGAGAACCTAGAGGTAGCCAGATGAGGACTTTGATCTGAGAACAGGGTGTCTAGTATATTTTATCTTCAGAATTCCAGGATATTTCCAGGACTTTTTCAGGACCGGAGAATTGTTTTCCAGGATAATTTTCGCTGCCGAATATCAATGAAAAAGGGAGTTTTCGACTGAAAGCAACGTTTGTATTATTGCCGAACATTACTGAACGCCGGCTAAAATTCTAGAAAGTTACGAAATGCGCCAGCGAGCACAGAGCTGTGGCATTACCGAAATTGCGAACATAAAAATAGTACCCATCAAGAATGAATAGGTAGTTTCAGGACATAATGGGAAATTCCAGGATATTTCCAGGACTTTTCCAGGAAGTCATTGATTTCAGGATATTTCCAGGACTTCCAGGATTTCCAGGACCGCTAGACACCCTGGAGAACTTTGAAATTGCCAAAAAAAATGGCAAAATTTCGAAATTTCAACTTCACTGAGGCAGTAGTAAATATTGTCCTATATAGCTAAAAAAAAAATGGAATAATTTTTCAAAATCACAAACAACATATTCACGAATGAGCAGCAACATCTGAGAAATTAGGTCTTTTTTGAACCACCCTAATGCCCCCCCTAATAGTATTCGGTTCTCTAGGAGTTTACTCTATAGTGACTAGCCACTCGTTGCGATTCTATATTACAGTCCAACCTCCCAATAAGAAACCCGGCAATAAGAAACTTTCCCCAGTTTCGCACTCGAGCGCTTCCCCCACTCTTCCATTCCAAGCAAAAGAGTGAGAGAGACAGACAGAGGTAGTGAGCGTGGAGCGCGCGCCTGGTGGGGGTATGCGATATATAGCAAAAACTCTTCCCCTTGGGGGCTTTTGGTTTCTTATTAGGAGGTCGCACTGTAGTATTTAGAAATTGATTGACAAATTATTTTCAGGCAATGCAGTGCCCGCGTTTATTCGATCGAGAAAAAACAAAATTTTGTACGTACTATATTAGGGGCTGTCCATATATTACGTAACGTGTTTTGGGATAGTGCGTGCATGGCGTTCCCTATACTACACTGTAGCATTTTGCGTTACGTAATATATGGACAGTCCCTTATCTCAGATGATACATAAAAATAAACCAAAGTGTATATCTTAATCCAATATAATATATAGATATATATGAAATATGTCGCGGTTGTTTTTAGAATCCTTTTTCTCAAGTCAGTCGTATCCGTTTCCGGTATAAATACCGCATTTCCCTATCCTACAGTTTATTTATATCTTTAAAAGAATTTTCATCATTCTTTATACCTATGGGTATAATAATAGATTATGTATGTTTGATGTATGCAGGTTTGGCAAAACGTAAGTAAATCAATTCAACGTCCTGATATATACGATTGGTAGTGAATATTTGCGGATTATATATTGATGCAACTAAGTAGTTATATATATGGGGAAGTCCACCAATTATAGGCAAACGATCCGGGGTCAAAATTTCGATTTGTCTGCAATTTTGATATCTCATAGTGTGTATTGAGATGTAAAAATCCACCAAGTTTTAGACCTCTAAATCTTACCGTTCAGGAGAGATGCGCTGATTAGTCTTTCAACTTTGAGCACATTGACTTTTACATTCGAATTTTTATCCCATCTCTATCGCAAAAAAGAGAATTTAATCAAACGTGTTTTTCGTGTAAAAATGTCTGATCTTTCCGAATATCACATTCATTTCAAGCTAGATTCTCAAAAATGGTGAAAAAAACGTGTTTTTTCAACGTTCCCCAAACTTTTTTTTAAATTTGATATTTTTATCTGAAAGCTTGCAGTTTTTCATTAAAGAAACTGATTTTTATTTTGGGTGCTCGAAATGGGATAAGGCGGAAGTTACATTTATGTTCATTAAATTAGGTGTAAAATTTTTTTTTTCTTTTTTTCAGCGATGTATATTCATTTTATTCACATTTGTGGAAGTGCTATATTTTTTACATACTATAAAATAAGGATTCTTCGCTGATTAAAGAAAAAAAAATATTTTATACGTAATTTAATAAACAAAAATGCAACTCCCGCCTGATCCCATTTCGAGCACCCAAAATAAAAATCAGTTTCTTCAGTGAAAAACTGCAAGCTTTCAGATGAAAATATCAAATTTAAAAAAAAGTTTGGGGAACGTTGAAAAAACACGTTTTTCGAAAAAAAACGTGTTTTTGTCACCATTTTTGAGAATCTAGCTTGAAATGAATGTGATATTCGGAAAGATCAGACATTTTTACACGAAAAACACGTTTGATCAAATTCTTTTTTTCGCGATAGAGATGGGATAAAAATTCGAATGTAAAAGTCAATGTGCTCAAAGTTGAAAGACTAATCAGCGCGTCTCTCCTGAACGGTAAGGCTTAGAGGTCTAAAACTTGGTGGATTTTTACATCCCAATACACACTATGAGATATCAAAATTGCAGACAAATCGAAATTTTGACCCCGGATCGTTTGCCTATAATTGGTGGAATTCCCCATATATTATCGGGCTTTCCAACTGAAATCAGGGAGTGATCTCCCTCACCCCCTACGATTTTGAGCTGTCGTATTTATTTCACTTCTATGTGACCCCAAATGAGCCCTGAATTTTTTTCGGATTTTTCCTCTCCCTCCTTGTCATCCTGCCCTTCCTGTTTTGTCTTGCATCAACGAATAAAGACGCATATGGCAGGATGACAAGGAGGGAGAGGAAAAATCCGGAAAAAATTCAGGGCTCATTTGGGGTCACATAGAAGTTAAAAAAAAAAAAAAAAAAAAAAAAAAATGATAGCGTAAAATCGTAGGGGGTGAGGGAGATCACTCCTTGATTTCACTTGGAATGCCCCATATGCAATCGTTTCATAAGCTTATATATACCGCAGGACACATAACGATGATAAATTCTAAATATATTACTTTCCTTTACTCATTTTATTCCCAAGACGTGTCACGAACTTTCCCATTATCGAATTATTTTTATCCTCCAGCCGCTATAATTATACTACCTATATGTACGATATATGTATATAATATAACGACAACAAGAAAGAAATGGTTTTAAGGCCCATCCCTAGTCGCCCACCTCCTTTTGGCGAAATGTGTCACATTTTGATTATTATCCGAGCCCAGGCGTCAAAAACGCAAAAAAGGCCAACTTAGCGCAAATTCTATTTCAATTCCGAACACATACGTCCAAAAAAATTTTCGTTTCGTGTGAAAATAGAGTCTAAAAACGTTGGTCTAAGTTGGCCTTTTTTGCGTTTTTGACGCCTAGGCTCGGATAATAATCAAAATGTGACACATTTCGCCAAAAGGAGGTGGGCGACTAGGGATGGGCCTTAACTAATAATAATATACCTATATCTACGTTTACGTGTCTAATATCTAAACATCCTTCTTTCTTCCTGTTTATACCGCACGACAACAATAACAATAATAATAACAACAACAACAACAACAATCAAAAACAACAACGAAGACAGAGACAAAGACAAAGGAGACAGCGAAGACGACAACAACAACAACGCAAGTAGTAGACAAACGTCGTACATACACGTCTAGGAACAACAAATGAATCAGGAACAACTTAATCGTCAATTTATAATAAAAAGATTAACCACATAACTTAATTATGCATATATCGTCCATGAATATTTATCTCCTATTCCTAATTTCCTATTTGGCGAATAACTAACTAAGACGACCTGTAGGTGCAGCCGGTGTTACCGACTTGTGCTCACTACTAGCGTGGCCACTATATCGGTGGTGGGGTAGACCCCGGAGGGAGGGAGGGAGGGAGGGAGGGAGGGGGCGGAGAATAGGATCGCGACCGAAGATGATTACACGCGCGGACGAGGAGGAACTGCGAGTATGAGGAAGGAGAGGGAAGAACTACCTAGGTATGGGGGGTAGAAATAGTAGAGCGAGAGTGGTAGAGATAAAGAAAGGAAATGATATATTATATATATATGTATGGGAGGAGGAAGACCAAACCGTACAAGAATAATAATAAAGTCATTGAAAAACTATGATGATGGAAATGTAATATGTTTATGTATATTGTATATTGTATATATATATAAACGATTATTGAGAAAAACTCACCCAACAGAAGTAGCTTGAGCTCTCGCCTCGCATCTCGCTTGTCCCTCCGAAGTTGCCTCTCGATCTCTTGGTTAATCCGCTTCTGTTCCTTGGCCTCTTCCGACAGGCAGCACGCCATGTTTCAGGGCAAAATCCTCGGAGGGAGGAGGGAGAGAGGGAGCGAGTTGTGGGGTCGGTCCGAGTTTGTAGGCTCGGCTCAGAGCTCAGCTCGGCTCAGCTCGGCTCAGCCGATATTATCTTTTGCCGTTGGTAGTGTTGGTGTTGGTGTTGGTGGTGGCGGCGGCGGCGATGGTATTGGTGGTTGTAGTATTCGTAACAGCAACTAAACCGGCAACAGCAGTAGCAGTAGCAGTAACAGCAACGACGTCGGTTGTGGCGGTGGTGGCAGTGGTGTTGCAGCGGGGAAACCGAGCCACCGTGAACGCGGTGGTGGTCCTCCTCCTCTGTAACGGCAACAGCCGTTTTGTACTTTCCTTTAACTTCGTACCTCTTTTATTGTACGATATTTCGCCCACGTTTAATTCGATAAAAACTATGAGCAATTGGCTATTTGCAATTTGCAATCGGGCCACGACACCCTCACCTCTCCTCCTCGCCTGTCCTCCCGCCCTCACGCGCGGGGCGATCCTACTGACAAACGCCAACGATACATCAACGCTGCTTCGTCGACTTATTCTCTTACTTTTTATTGTTCTTGTTGTTGTTGTTATTATTACTATTACTATTATTATTGTGATTGTTATTGTTGTTGTTATTGTTATTATTATTATTATTATTATTATTATTATTATTATTATTATTATTATTATTATTATTATCGTTATTATTATTATTATTATTATTATTATTATTATTTCCTTAATATTTAGCTGCCGAAGGATTATTTTATATCTTGTTTCGTGAGAAAATTTGTTATTCTTTTCGATGTATAGAAGAACGGGAACAAACGAGACCGATGAAACGGGCGAGTCGCGCACGCCACGCACACGCCGCTCTGACTTCTTCTTCTTATTTTATCTTCTCTTTTCTTATTTTCTCTTCTGTTCTCTCGCTTTACCAACAGGCAGGGAGTAGAAACAGCAACAATAACAACAGCAGCAGTAGCAGCAGCAGCAGCAGCAACGACAGTATCAGCAGCAGTAGCAGCAGTAGCAAACTTGTAGCAGACACTCAGGGTCGATCTCTACCCACGCACGCACGCACCCCACCCACGCACACCGACACCCACACACAGTTCTCTTTTGAAAAAAAAAAAAAAAAAAAAAAAAAAAAAAAAAAAAAAAACGAAATTCGAATTAGACACTTTTAGTTCTACTATATTAAACGGTAATCGACTTTTGACTGGCCCAGTCCTACTGTGCCGCCGTTTCTCTCTATGACTCCGGGGGGCCTATGACTTTTCTCTGTATCGCTATCGCTAGCTCGTTCGTTTGCTTTCTCTTTCTCTTTCACTCGCGTTCTCTCTCTCTCTCTCTCTCTCTCTTTCTCTCTCCCTCCTTCTTCCTCTTTCTCTCTCTATCTGTCTCTCTCTCAGTTTATTTCGCTCCCTGTCTCTCCGCTCCGCTCCACTCCACTCCACTCTCCACGGAACTCTCCGCGATGTGTTGAGTTCGTTCGCTAACTCGCTCGTTCGTTCGCTCCTCTAGGCTTGTAGGTTCGCTGGGTGTGGTAACGCGTACAGTAGACGACGACGCAGATCGTCTGCTGCAACGGACCAGCCCTCCTCGACTCGCGCCGCGCCCGCGATACTCGGTACTTATATCCGGGAGAGTTTCGGGGGGCCGCCTTCGAACGTTAAATGATCCTATTAGACAAACTAGATTTTGCGAAGCCTGTCGCCACTGGTGTGCACGTGTTTATTTAATATGATTATAATCAGTAACTAGACGATGTATAGTTTTGGGGGACGGGCACGGCGAATGGATCGGCCGGCGTTTAGGTTAAATTATTATTCACTATCTTTAATACCGCACTTACACTATTTACAGGTGAAACCCCATCGCCGTATTATGTAACGGTATGATTATATCCATTTGGAACTACACACCGGCCTCTATACTTTCACCCGAAATCAACGAGCGAATATTCACTTCGATTACACGGCAACCGCCTATCGCAAGATGGCGTCCTTGTAATATTACAGCGCCACTTCCCATCATGCATCGTACACAGAAAACAAACACCGCAAAGCGGTTGCGCAAAGGAACAAACAAAAGACTTTATTATAACCGCGAGATTTTGAATTTGACAAACAAATTTTACTATATTATAATAAACTATTAGGTATACCTACACCGTTGTTCATCTATATGTAGTTCATGAGCAAACGTCAATATCTATCACCATTTACCATCAAACATACCTTAAAAAAAAAAAAAAAAAAAATTGAATTGAGACTGAAACATGTTTCACATTTCGTGATATTATGCTAGTAGTACGAAAATTCATAACAATTTATAATAATTAATATATCTGTTTTATAACAATGAGAATTGATGTACTACTACATTTATCATAGATATAGATAGAATATTGTTAGCAAAAATTTATGCTCCTTGTATATTATTTATGTATGTAGATTTGATGTTGAAACGCATTAAATACAATAACAATAGCAATAACAATAACAATAATATACGTTAACATCTATTATACCGGTTGCATTTTTTTTCTCTACAATTATTTGCGAATGTTAAATTTGCCATATTATTATGCCTGAGGCCAACAAAGCCCTTGGTATATAGTTTTAAGAGGATTTCGGACTAAATATATGTAAGGCTTCATGCTGTATATAATTTCTTCCTCTTAAATTCCTAATGGAATTGACAAAAGCAAATACTATTATTTCTTCTCCACTCTATTCACTTTACACTTTTGACATATTATTTCTTGTTCTACTTGTGGCTTTTCGCATCGATGGTTATGATTATCATTATCATTATGATTATGATTATGATCTTCCGTCGCTGTGAAAAGAAGAAAAAACACGATAAAATAATATCTTCATTCAAGTGAATGCATCAGTAAGAAGAAGAAAACTTGTCTAGAAATTATTCGAGAAATTATTTCAGAAACCATATAAACCCTGAAATATCTGAATTTCTTCTACCTTTTTCCCGATCCTGGCTCAAAGAATCGCCTAATATTTTAAACAGATCTGAAATATGCTTGGAATATTCTGTATCTTCGTAGAACGCAGCAATGGTACAAAAGCCTTGACTAATTGCGCCTAAACGACTACACATGCAAAATTATGAAAAACATGATTAATTGAATGAATAGCTTATCAAGTTAATAATATCGCATCGATAATTACGTATTTATAATCTTGGGTAACTCAGAGTCTAAAAATCTTCTATTTTGCTTATAGTCATCCATAATAGCTTGATACTGCCGCCGCAGCTTATCCATTTGGGATACGGTAAGCTTAGAGTTTTCCAACAAGTTTTTAAAGTTTTCAGCAGCCACGGTAAAGTCTTGTTTTTTCATTTGATGATCATCGATTAGAGTCTGTAGTCGTTTTGAAGTGATTATATTTTTGGAACAATTATCTAAGACCTCGTGAAGCAAATGCAGTCTATTTTCCACGCGAGATTCTGCCTGTTAACACATTACAATGGGAAAAAGACTTGACCAACAATTAAGGCGTATAAAAAAGGCAAGCGCAATTTTCTTAGACAATTATCAAACACCTGGCTAAGATGAGTCGCTAAATCTGTAGACAATGAGCTGTTGTAATTGATTAAAGTCGAGGAATGGGGTAGGGTCAATTTATCACCAAGATGAATAACTCTCTGTGCCGAGAGGTGAGAAACTCGCAAAGAACGAACGTGCTGAATCAGAGCATCAAGCGTATTAGTGGACAATTCAAGACGTTGAATTAAAGCTGTTTGTTTATCCTCAACCAATGCCTCTTCCACTTGGCTTCCAACCAACTGTATTTCCAAACTTTCACGCATCTGCTGAGACCCGTTTGATTTCTGTTGGTTTAGAAACTAATGTATCTCTAAGGACTAATAGCATCCCTGGATCATGTTTCAAACAAGTTTCTATTGCATGCGATAAAGAAACCATTTCCAGACTTCATATCTACTAATTCTCTGTCTTTGCCTTTGAACTGTTAGCCGAATGACTCTTGGATATTTTCTTCTTGTTATAATGACTGGTACGGCAAGAGCAGCATCCATTCGGTTGATCTAGTCTCTGAGGCAAGCGTTGATGTATCGAGTTAAGGAGTGGCGATGACGATCTCGATCTCCGAACAGACGATGTATCCTCTTCAGAAGTTGGAACCAAATGCATTGAGTACCGTCTTTGCAGTATTGGCTCGCTCCATCGAGTGTAAGAACATTTCCGATTCTGTGATCGAGACATGATTTGTCCTTCTCACCTATTCGAGAGATGCATTTCATCCTGTTATCTAAAATGTATGACACATGTTTTGTTAAAAAAAAAAACCAATTGATTAATCGATAATGAATTTTTCCACACGTGCATAAAATTCAACTTAACGCGTGTTGTGTTAAAACATCAAGTTCGATACATGTGCGAAAGATGATTCTTGACTCGTGTGATTGTCAGCCTCGCTTCGCTCGGGCAATAAACTTCACACTCGTCCGAGAATCAACACTTTTGCACTAATATCGAAAAGTACTAATGTATAGTCAAAGGAGAAAAAAAATAAAAAAATCAAGAAATCGCGAGAGTTTGGAACCAAGATGATCTATTATAATGTGAGAATTGTGGACAATGTTACTGTTCTCGTGTTCACAGTTTACTACAGTAACAAAGACACGGGAATAGAGTAATAATATGTGTTCAACTTGGATGATATTTATATGTTTGTAGGATCGCATCTTACATACTAAACATACTTAACTTGAGACATAGTTAACGCGATGAAGATGTAGTCTTCTAATGCCGAAAGAGAAGTGACATTGCATTGGCCTTATCAGGTAAGAGAAATACCTATTCAGACCGATTTTTCTGAGATCTATTAAAGATTGGATAGTGAGTTGGTCGTTGGGGTGGGATAAATGAAAACGATAGACACGTAATAATTATTGTTATAATGTTATTTTATCGTAAGGGTTATGAAGATATGACTTATGGCTTCAGTAAAATTAAACAACATGACATAAAAATGACAAATGACATAACAATGGGTTGCTCCATTGGTACACCAGACACTTATTATAAAGGGTAAACGAAGCTAACTCCTAAATTGCCACGCATTAATTAAACGAGCAGACATATCGTCAGTTAACGATTTATAATTAATATAAATATTTTTTTTTTCTTCATCCTATTCTTAAGAACGTGGAAAATTCTATTAAATGCAGATATGGGAAAATCGATAATCGTTCTAACAAATCATTAATTTTTCTAAGCAACGATGAATCATCATTCAACGTCGTGAAATCTAACGTTCAGCAAAACTATCAAGATCTTTCGTACAACACAAGCATGTTTTGAAAGTTCACTTTTTGACCATTGGATTTATTTATATATTTTCATGCTCGATTTCGGTACACAAAGAAGGCGTTTTAGCGACAGCTTACTTTTCTGCTCCTAGGAGCAAAATAAAGCTACTTTTATGTCCTAGGAGTTAAAAGTGGTCTCTGACATATGCGTTGTTATGCGTTGCTATGCGTGTATGTAGTTCGTCCACTTTGTATACCGGATCGGGCATGAACTTGTAAAACATACTTTTGTTGTATAAAATATCGTGTGCACGATGGAGGCAATAGTACATTACAATACAAGTCCGATAAAACTTTTTCTGACGAGTGTGAGGTTGCAGCACGAGCCAAAGGCGAGTTTTGCAATCAGACGAGATCAGAAGAAGTTTTACCGTCGAGTATTGTACAAAATTTTACTTTAGGTGTGAAAATGGGGGTTTTAGCCACGCGAAGCGTCCAAAATCACACCGAGTGAAGTAAAGGTCTTTTACACTCGGCGTTACAAGACCTACTTTGCCTCCTTGGTACACAATATACTATTTATTTCTATAAAAATGTAAAAGTTTTGAATTTTTAAACAAACATCGACATTATATCTCTACGATCTTTGGATAGTAGACTATACTAGATCGAGAAAAAATGACTGATGTGTCTGCACTAGATTGAAACGTAGAAGAAAATTGAAAATTTGAAACACGCAAGACTGATGTACGTGTCTTTAATTTAGAAAGAAAAAAAAAAAAAAAAAAAAAGGCCTGTGTAACAATGGATCAATCCTATAACTATAAACATTTTTTAATTTATAAAAGAACAATCCAACTTCCTGATATTCACTTTCTTCAGATCAATATAATAAAATGAAACTACAGCTGAAGCTGATACAAGTAGTATTTCTAATATTATTCTATATATTATATATTACTATTATCATTGCAATTTGTTACACATATATATCTGTTCGATACGTATACAATGATGATGTGTTTTGAAAGATCAATTTTATTGAGTATTCACCGACGCTAGAGAATTTCTTCTTCTTCTTCTTCTATTTGATTTCTTTTTGTTTTTGTTTTCTTCTCAAAGTTGGACCATTATTTATCATAATATATTTTGTTCTATCGGCTAATATGTGAATAAACTCCTAAACGGCAGGATAAATAATTGTACAACGAGCGTTCAATTATTCCTGCTAAATTGTATATAAAGAGGTATTTTTATAATATGTATATGTATAGGTATTTCATAATAAAATGCTAAACAAAATATAGGTATACAGATACTCAATAGATCCCATAAGAAAATAATAATAATAATAATCAAATCAATTCAATCGTGTATACGATATATTGATATCTTGACAACGATCTAATACTTGTCAAGTGTTTTAACGTGGTGAAAAAAATGACAACGAATAAGATGGTAATGGAAGAATTACTTACAGTCCCACGCAACCACCTTTTTCCTTTTACTTTTCTTTTTGAATATATATATATATATATATATATGTAACATATATATACCTATGTATATTTATGTATATTTATGTATATTTATGTATATATATATATATATATATATAGTTGGATATCCTTCGAATGGGATCTATTTACGTTTATATCAAATAGGTAAAAATGTGATAGGAGTAAGTGTGTATAATCTTATTTCTTTAAAATTCCAGAAATCTGATTGGACCGTTAAAAATTTGGCGTCAACTCCTTCCGGAGAGATAGATAGATAGATAGATGGATAGATAGATAGATAGAAAGAGAGAAAGAGAGAGATTAAAATTGAGATTGAGAGTTAGTGGATGAGTGAGTGAGTGAGAAAGAGAGATTCGCGAATAAGATTCTATACAATTTATAAATCACATGTTATTTTCTTTTCTTTTCTTTTCTTTTCTTTTCTTTTTTTCTCTTCATAGAGTATAGACAATAATTATTGTTTTTCTTGTGGCCATTAAAAACTTTCTTTACCGTACGACGGATAGTCTTAAGATTTATGATTCTATTTACAATTTAATAAAATAATATTATTAATTTAATAAACGATAAGAGTTCCTTCTTCTTCTTCTTCTTCTGCTTCTATTTTTTTTGTTTGTTTTTTTTTTTGTTTTTTTGTTTTTTTTTTTTATATATCATAATATTGCGTGTAATGAGTTTATTATAATATATTATTTAATTGATTAATTAAATATTTCATTTGATTATTAGTGATAGCGTTCAATGGTCAGATTTAAAAGAAAAAAAAAAGAAAAAAAAAAATTGTTTATACATTTATTCGATGCAAGACTTGTTGGTCTCTATACTTCGAGCAGTGAATGTTGGTTGGCACAGACAGTAGCTGGGTTTAAGGCACTTTGGGTAGATTAATATTCCTCAGCACCTGCCAGCGTATTACCACGTCGTTATCTCCTACCCCCCTTCCCCCTTCCCAGCCCTTTCCCCCTTCCCTCCCCATCCCCATTTCTCTATTTAAATCCCCACAAAATTTCAGATTACACCTCCGTTGACTACGCGACTCTCACTTTATCTTTGACACTCTTCTTTAAACTAGTTTACAGTAGAATAGGCTGATTTCATGAGCTTTGCAGTGACCAGTCCAACTGCCCTCACAGTGGTTTAGTGAAGTTCGCTGGGAACATACCCTTC
Organism: Tenthredo mesomela; assembly: GCA_943736025.1. Classification (NCBI taxonomy): domain Eukaryota; kingdom Metazoa; phylum Arthropoda; class Insecta; order Hymenoptera; family Tenthredinidae; genus Tenthredo; species Tenthredo mesomela. Next base: position 39,138,555 of record OX031014.1, on the reverse strand, counting down.
TCTGTAGATCCCTCCTTTACACCCATCAGCCATCCCTCCTCCTGCGAATGAAATCATTCATTTTCATTCATATAATTCACTTATTCAACTACCAGGACTAAGTTTCGAACGGATTTTTAAAGTTTTTATCACCCCATTACTATGTACAAGATCAAAAATTTGATATGATATTTGTTTTGGGATGCACGAGGGGGTAAACTAACATCGCTACGTGTAAAAAACACGGGGTGCTTCTGATTAATATGGGATCACGATCAAATTGTTTGAAATAATGCAGAGTATCCGATGAATGCCAGAAATACTTCATAATAATAATAATAATAATTCATCTATTACAAGCACAGAATTTGTGTCCAAGAAACAATTTATTGACACAGAACAGATTTTTCGAAATACTTTTTCATTATCAAGGATTCAGGGCTTTTCATTATCGTGGCTCACTATTCTGCCTGGCTTTTCTTTGATTCCAGTTTTCCTTGGACAAATATTTTTGATGACATGCGTATTCGCCAATACCCCCAAACAGTCTTTAATGATAAATAATACGAACCTGTTCCTCGGGGTCTTCGTACTCGATGACACGTATGATTTCGCCAACATCAAAAGATAGTTCGTCGACATCTTCGCGCGTATACTTGTAAGTAGCTTTAACCCTGTACAATACTCCCGGTGGCAAGTTGTCCGTTGTCGCCCCTATGGATAAATTGGTACCATTTTGATATTCCACGTCTAAAATGATTCAATTTTCTGTCATTAGTGCTGGGCCTGCTTCCGCAATAATTAATATACTCTCTGAACAAGTCCATGCACAAATTGACAGACATAACTTAAATTTATTCATCTACTACAGCTGGTAGATTGAGAAATCTGAATATCATTTACATCGAGGATAAAAAGCGGGTGTTGTCATTTATGTATGTACAAATCTTGTTCAAGTTTTTTGCTACACGGTGAAACTATTGAAAATTTGTTCAAATATTGTTCATAATTTCTGAGTATTTCACATTAACTAAGAAGCATTGTGTATGTTGACGCCAACAAATTCTCATACACCAACTTATATGGCGAAATTAGGTAACTAATCTCTCAAATTTTAGTGCGCCAGGTTTGCTATTTTTCTTACACAGTGTTGTCTTTAGCTCTTTCTATGATGGCTTTTATACTAGGTAATTGCAACTGGACACAGTCAAGGTCTCCCAGTGCACTTTCAAGTCTTATTTCTACACAGAAGCTGGCATACAACAATGTCGATGAATTTTACATTAGCAAACTGTTTATCAAACATAGAAAGTTGAGTTTTGGCTACATACAGCTTGTGCTGTTTGAACCTTTGGGATTCTGATGTGTAAAAACTGGCAATACATCGTTGTGTATTAAACTCAATATACATAAAGCGAATTATCCATCATCTAGTCAATAGAATAACTCCATTGTATGGAAGTGAGGATGTGAGGATGTATATTGCTCACCAATTGGGATATCATACAATTCCTCAACTGGTTGGGCAGACTTGATTGGCGGGCTTTCAGGAGGACCGTCTTTGTTATTTAAGGAGTTAGCATTGCTGTTAACGTTGCTATTAGCGTTGCCGTTTATTTGAGTTGTAGGTGAAGTATCTCCAGCGGCTACAGTTGTCTCACCCAATACTGTAACACACAACAAGCCACACTAAAACCAAGCTACAATCAAACAAGTCAGTCACACTATATCGAGTAGCTGGTTCTTCTGTATCTATTTTCCCAGATAACACGGTTCAAACAGCGTTAAATGTTAATACCTTCATTAGCAAGAAGAAAAAAGTAACAACAAATGTGAAATTTATAAAAAAAAAAAAAAAAAAAAACAAACTATCAAGCTACGCGATAACGTACCTGATGATATGTTGTTCTGCGCTGGCTGCGTGTTGATTATCAATCTGAAACCGATCGTTGTATTATTTATTTCAATTCTTTAGTGTCGGTGAAAGAAGGAAACGGTTTCTTTGATTATCAAACTTACGACGAGTTAGCATTCGGCGATTTCGGGGATTGGGACTCAGAGTTCTTCTTCAATGTATAAGATCCCCTCTGACTCTCGTTGGCCAATTTGTCTACTATCGCTTCTAGCTCAGAATAAACCTGGAAAGGGAAATGAAACTTGTGAGAAATAACTATTCCCAAAAGCAAATGAGCATTCTCTAGTCTCCGCATTATCATCACACGTTTTCTTCTTTTTGTTATGTAGTACATTTTTCGTAACTTATATTTGTAACGTAACACAATCTTTTCATGAGCTGAATTATCAATTCAATAAGCTATGGGTGCTTATCACGTATATTCTCTTTACCTTGGCAGTCTCGGCGTGAAAGACTTGTTCAGCAGCGAACAGAGTTTGCAAATTAGTGACGAGGAAGAGAACACGAGAGTCATAAAGGGCAGGCAATTCGTCGTGAAGTTCTGAGTTAAGTTGTTCATAGGTGCGTTTAGCCTCATCCAGTTGTTCCTTTCCTTTCGACACTTTTAGCTCGTCTCGTTTCTTCGGATTACCTTGTAACGACTGAAAACTATGCCTTTGACCGTCGTAGTCTACCAATTTACGTCCTCTCTTGTCTATTTTTTTCTGAAATATCATTTCATTCAGTTAGACTTAGTTCTCTATTCACCTGCCTAATTATCATCACGCTATTCATCACCTTGTGATTCAATTAAGGCTCGGCTTAAGTGTTCAAAGGATGGCTAAATTTATCCGTATTTGAATACAAGCAATTAGTGATTAATCAAGCCCTGTATATCTTCTGTTCTTTGCGGAGTTAAAATGTGTAACATCTGTTGTTTGAATGTCTGTTTCAACTGTATGTAAAACTCTTACTGGATAATATTATTATTCGCGTTTATTTTAAGTCGGTTTGTGAAACTGATTTCTCATGAGCATGAAAGAGCACATGAAAGATACAATACGTAAATGAGCGTAAGCCAATTTTTTTCAAATTCATTCAGCTTTTTGCAGCCCGCATTGTTCCTTACATGCAACTCTTTTCAAACTCACTCAAAACAGGTTTTGTGAGTTACTTATTTCCAGATTTCAAGTGAGAATACAACCCATCCTGATGGAGAAAAATCAATAAAAGAAAGTAGACTGATTTACATGGAAATTAGCACTCAACAGTTTTTGGGGTCTCTTATTTCCGATCTGAAATCAAGATGCAAAAATTCAAAATGTTGGATCGATATTGTACCAAGTAGACTAAGTCGTATTAAAATTGCTGCTCAGGGTTTTTAGTTCCATCAATGTGTATTTGGTAATTTTTTCAAGTCAGCTTAGACGTTAGTGGCATCAAAAGACCTTCTATTACCAATTTTTATGCAAAACTGTCTACTGTTTCCAATTTCGGTACGTCATATTGGACTGCCATTTTAAATTTCTATATTTCGACTACAGATCTGGGATCAGCGACCCAGAAACAAAAACTCTTTGAATGAGTTTGAAAGAGATCGTATGTCAGGAAAAGTGTGGGCTTCGAAAAGTTAAATAAATGTAGCAAAATAGCTTGCGCCACTTCTTACAGTTCAGATATAGAGTTGATCTTGCGGGCGAATTTGTTTTGTGCTTAAAACTAACGTTTAGAGTGGTGGGGGTGGAAAAAATGAAATGTCGACTTTTTTTTAGATACCCTGATATGGAAGTACTCCGCCTTAACTCGACATGTCTCCAGACCCTGACAATTTTAATGTCGCTCACTTTTTTTATACGTCCAGTATTAAAAGATGCGACTACTACCTACCATACCTGTTGGCATTAGTCTGATTGTTCAGAAGGGATAGAATATTGAAATTTCGAGATTACTTACATCTTCCAGTACTGCATATGTACACAAAAAAAAAATTGCGATATCTGAATTGTCAAGGTCTGAAGGCACCTTGAGTTGAGATATAATACCCCATATACCTATACCTATGTCAGGATATACATTTTAGTCCGCAGATTATCATTAGAATTGAATTATCCTGAATGGCATTCCAAGCATATCGTCAAGTTGTTACATGAAATCATAAAAGTCTAAGAAATCCCGATTGATTTCTCTCGCACACTTTAGCTGGCCTTGAATGTACAATCCTTGAGGAAATGGTATCTGAGCCAAGATTCCAGATGCTATTGCCAACACTTTGATTAGTATAAAATGTGGGGGCGAATGTATATCGTCCAATCTACTTCATCTGCGCATATTGAAAAAGCTTCGACGAAGAAGAAAAAGCATTCCTATAATATAAATCCTTACCCTCATTTCAGGAAACTGGCTTTGGTATGTGTTGAGAGGTACGAGTACTTGGTCGGCTAATTTGTGAGTGAAATCTTGCCACAGCATGTCCATGTTCTGTGCCTGAACATAGAGAAGGTCGTGTCCGGTCCACTGACTCTCATATATTTCATTCAGGGAATCCATCAGCGTTTTTGAAGCTGCTTGTACCGCTAAAATTAGGTAAAAAATTAATCATTGCATTATCATATTCTAAACTGGTTTGGCATTGTTACGTGGCTGTGCAGTAGGGTGTCCGTTATTTCCCGAATTGCCTTTTTATACTTGGGTATGAGCCAAATCATTAGTTTATTGCTTAAAAACGATTGTGCTATTTTTTTTTTTTTTTTAAAGTGCCATTAACCCCTGCCTGTAGGACGATACTTGTCCCATTTGATTAACATGGGATTTTTGCCCTTTTTAGACTTCAATTTTTTTTTTTCTCTTACTATTTTCATTACCTCATTAATGCCCGGTTGCATAAAGGTGGGTTAGGGGCTGTTCATATATTACGTAACGGATTTTGGGATAGTGCGTGCACAGCGTTCCCTATACTACATTGTAGAATTTTGCGTTACGTAATATATGGACAGACCCTTACCCAAAAATTTCAATAACCTCCGCAGATACTACTCGTTCAACCTACATGTCTGTCAGAAGTTAACAGCGATTCATGACAGCTGTCAGATGAAAAAACGGTTGAACGGGTAGTATTCGCGGGGTTACCTACGGGGTATTCGAAGGTTCGGGCAACTCACGTTTATGCAACCGGCCATAAATATTGTTGATTCTACTACTGTGCTGACCTCTTTGGATGGACACATTTTTACATTGATGGAAAAAAAAGTTTTCATAAGTTTTGAAGTTTTTTTCAAAATTTATTTTTACCGTATTTTTCAGTAATTTTCGAATATTTTCGAATATTTTTGTATTTATTGACTTTTCAATGCTTTTTGTTTGAATTAAAAAATATTCGAAAGTTATTAGACAATATGGTGAAAAAAATTTTACCGCTTCAAAACTCAAATAATTTTTTTTCCATCAATGTAAAAATATGTCCATCCAAAGAGGTCAGAAGAGTAGTAGAATCCACAATATTTAATAAGGTAATGAAAGTAGTAAGCGAAAAAAAAATTAAAGTCTAAAAAGGGCAAAAATCCCATGTTGATCAAATGGGACAAGTATCGTCCTACATGGGCAGGGGTTAATGGCACTTAAAAAACAAAAAAAAAAAAAAAAAAATAGCATAATTGTTTCTAGGCTCTAAACTAATGATTTGGCCCATACCCAATTAGAAAAAGTAAATTCGGGAAATAACGGACACGCTACTGTGCAGTGCCTTATTATAATATAATAAAAGACCATAAAATAGAAAATCCAAAGGATCACCCATTTTTGTTCTTCGTTAGAATCCAGAGTGACAAGTTGGGATTTTCGAGACTCTACATTCATAGAATATGTCCTTTTGAATATACGTGAGTGATTCTAAGCAATTATACCATCGTTCCGTTTGACGAGTGAGTAGTAAAATAAAATACAAACAGCAATGCCCTCGTTCTTAAAATAATATATCATGTAATTCAAGAGACGATAAGAGTAGGTGTAATATATATAACATATATAACATTGTTTTATTCAAAAAGCGTTATTTATTTTCGAATCTGAAACTTTTAGACCGAAACCAAAATGTTTTCGCGTTATTAATAATTTAATTTTTTTTTTTTTATTTAGCAAAATTCAAAAAATCCTATGCTTCACGACAGTATATGTTTCAGATCTGTCCATATAATCGGATTGAGAAAATTATTAATACAATCTTCATATAAGGATTGTCGAGGCAATGGTGAAAAACTGATACGAAATCTACAACTTTTTTGTCCGATGGTCAATAAGAGTGATACTCATTATCAGTTAAAATCAGTCTCCTAACTAATTTTGAGTTTGACTTTGCCTTTGCCTTTGAAACCTTAAAATCGATCAAATAAATATAAGAGATTTGAGATTTCTTTGTTTAAAAATGAATATTAGGGGCCATTCAACAAATACGTTCGCTTTTTTGGGCGATTTTAGACCCCCCCCCCCCCCCCCCCCGCATTATTGCCTTTTTGATATATCGATCCATAATTGGATCTATCAAAACGAAATTCTCGTGCCAAAACCCGAATTCTATTACACAAAAACCGAACGTCGCATTTTGCCCCCCCCCCCCCCCCCCCCCCCCCCCCCGCGTGACTTGTAACGTCACATCAACCTCGACCCCCCCGGGGGGGGGGGGGGGGGGGGGGGCGGCAAAAAAAAAAAAGCGAACGTATTTGTTGAATGGCCCTTTATAATGAAACATGAATAAACTTCGAGATGGTTGGGGCCAGACGTTAACCGGATTGGCGTGAAACGCCTGATAGGGTATACGGATGTATATATGAGAACGCAGCATATAGATCGTGTTAATTTGGTATGAAGTGAGATTGTCCACAGAACTTGATGAATGAGTCGTGTATATATTATGCAACTAACGAAAATGCGGATATGTATTATATCGGAGGAGAAAGTCCTGCTTAATGTCGTTTTTCTGTGTACAGGATAAAGTGAATCGATAAAAAAAAAAAAAAAAAAATTAAAGAAGGAAAGAAAAAAAAAAAAGTTTATTCTATTTTGGCGTGAAGAAAGACATGATACGCAAGTTTTCCATACGCCAAATTTTATCATAAACCCTCGTATTTTTTTTAGAATTTTTCTTCTTGTTCCTTTATGGCCCATCCCTAGTCGCCCACCTCTTTTTGGTCGAAATGTGTCACATTTTGGTTTTTACATTGTTCACCGAGGAAATCGAATTCGAATAATTTTGTAACAATGTAAAAACCATCTGTAGACTCTATTTTCGCACGAAACGAACATTTTTTTTGGATACATGTGTTCGGAATTGAAATAGAATTTGCGCTAAGTTGGCCTTTTTTGCGTTTTTCACGCCTGGGCTCGGATAATAATCAAAATGTGACACATTTCGACCAAAAGGAGGTGGGCGACTAGGGATGGGCCTTAATTATATTATTACAGATATTTTGTTGCGCAGTGTAATTTCTTTCTCTATTTCTTCAATATTATTCTATTATACAACGTATTAAATAGGGATCAAAATTTTTATACTAAAATTCAAAAAGAATCTAGTTCATTCAGCTCCCTCCTATTTGATGTTTCTAATATAATAAATCGCCTTCGCGATGATGCCCGCGCGCGTTAATTTTATCATGGTACTATAAATACACACCTGTGTACACTAAGCTTACGTATATATGAATAATATTTTATGTATGTATGGCCAGTGTGTTACATACCTAAGCGATAAATTGCCTATACGTATGCATGTGTGTTTATGTATCATTAGTGGACTTTGTGGATGTTATCGCGTACATGTATGAGAGGATTCCCAATACGTTACAGAAATGTGGTTTATAGATATCTGAAAACAGTCTGAATGATTTATACCTCAAAATGGTTAAAATAGAGAAACGGGGTTATGAAAATGTGATTTTTAACTTTCGTCTTCTTTATCTTTTTGTTTTCTCATAGTAATTCTTCGATAATGTCGCAGATGTTTTATTTCGTCTAGTAATTTCCTTTAGTACCTATAATATGTGTGTGATTTTTCACAATAATTTGACAATTTTTCACCCTTACCGCCCAGATTCAGAGTCAAGAAGCGAAAAATCATCGAGATGCCATAAGTTTCAAGAAAATCTAAAAAGTTTTTGCATTTTACTTCGCTATTTTCAATTTCCTATCTTAGACTTCTCTACACTGACTTCTTGTTTTTTCGAAACCTATGATTGACCTTTTTACATAAAGCAATTCGAAAAATATTGGAGGGCGAACATTACGAATATTAAAATATTTTTTCTTTTCATCAAATACTCAAGTTTTTATTCATCATTATATATGAGGCATTCCACGTGTAATCGACCTAACCGTATGCATGAATTTTTTTAGATTTTTATCAGAGATAATCATTGACATTTTTTTCTCTCGTAATTCCCGTAAAAACTCTCATGTCACATTGAAGACGTTGCTGGAAAAACAGTTTGAAACAACTCATAAAATTGAGAAAAAAAAAAAAAAAAAACTGTCAAACAAACAGAGCTTGATAATATGTGAAGTCTGTCGGAAGTTTATGTTTCTTCTGATTTCGCAGAATGCTCTTATAATGTACTGAAAAAGTTGTGTTTTCGTTTAGAAATAAGTTCAATGAAAAATTCATATCTTCTAAACGAAATCTGGCTCCAAGATAATAATTTATACAGTAGAATAGAACTCCCATAAATTCGAAGCTACGGGGCATCAGCGGCAAAAGTGTCCGTAAAAATGCATTAAATAATAGTCCCAGAATGGCGCTCGTAAGCAATCAGGGTAACCAAACGCAAGATCTGACCTTGGCGATCACCAAATTTTTTTAAAATTAGCTGGGACTTTTGCTACAGCAGCGCCATCTCATTAACTCGATTTCACGGACACTTTCTATACACGGAGATAGTCTTCCTTACCTCTACCCTCCATAATTAGAATTTACGGGTTACCCTCTCCATCAGAATATTTACTATTAAAATTCTACTCTGTCGCTGTCTGAGCATGCTCTACGTATTGCGCGTTAAAGTAGGCGCATTGAAAGATGTAAAAAGTAGGAGGAGCAACATCCCCTCCGAAATAGGGGAAGTCGAATTTAAGGATGTTCTGGAGGTACAATCGGCATCAAAACAATAAGACAGACAAAAACCGAATTTGCTAATTTTGGATGATATTGATGCGAAAAATGATTGAATAATATCGAGAAGCGGATATTCCCACAACCTCAGAAAATGAAAAAACTCTCAATTTAGTGACAGAATTTCGAAAATACCAACAATCATGAAAAGTTGTAAAACCAGTTTACAAGTATGTGCTGAAAATGGTGAAAATAGTTCATTTTTGATGCAATTTCAAAATTTCAGGGTTTGTTATACTCAGTGATAAAATTTCTGCGAACTCACTGAAAAAAGTTTTGCATGAGTATTTTATGCAAAACTTTTTTCAGTGAGTTCGTAGAGATTTTATTAATGAGTATAACAAACCCTGAAATTTTGAAATCGGATCAAAAATGAACAATTTTCACCATTTTCAGCACATACTTGTAAAATGTTTTTACAACTTTTCATGATTGTTAGTATTTTCGAAATTCTGTCACTAAATTGAGTTTTTTCATTTTCTGAGGTTGTGGGAATATCCGCTCCTCGATATTATTCAATCATTTTTCGCATCAATATCATCCAAAAGTAGCAAATTCGGTTTTTGTCTGTCTTATTGTTTTGATGCCGATTGTACCTCCAGAACATCCTTAAGTGCTTTGAATACAGGGGAACGCGGGGCAAAACGGGCACCAAATCAAAAAAAAAAATAATGTGACCGGAAATGATTTGTTATGAAATATGGCGACGTATTTTGGATCAATAGACTTAAAAAAAAAAAAAAAAATGAAAAAAAATTCCTTTTTTTTTCATTTTTTCTTCATGTCATTATTGATCCAAAATACGACGCCATATTTCATAAAAAATCATTTCCGACCACATTATTTTTTTTTTATTAGGTGCCCTTTTGCCCCGCGTTCCCCTATAGAAGTTCTACTGTACACCTTATTTATAGTTACACCATAGGGAAGAATTCTCTGAAATTTTTTCAGCGATAAAAATCGTATAGTTTTTGAGAAATTTGGAAAACTAATTTTTGTATTAATTTTGTATTTTTTTTTTTTTTTTTACTTTCCGGAGCCGGAATAGTTTGTTCATAATCATGACTTCGAAGTATATTTTTTTCGGCATACACTGTTAGAAATTTTTGTATTAAATTTCATAAAAATGTGTGTGAAGCAATTAACATATACTTTTTGTACATTAAAATTCAGAGTTTATAACGAATGAATATTAAGACGTATAGTTTTGAAAAATTAGATTTCTTATGAATTTTCATACTGAAAATATATTAAATTTCACACATTAAAAGTTTTGAAATTTAATTCATATAGTTATTGTATATGAGAATTAATATTCATGTTATATGGAAATCGATATTGGTTATGAAATTTCAGATAGAAATTAAATAAAATTCTATACACATAGTGTATGAAATTTATGCAGTTCATTGAGAATTCTTACTTCTCGTATATGAAAATTGATATAAATTTATATGTATCAGAATTAAGGATCATTGTAAAAATTTGTATAAATGTATTGACAAATTTAAAGGTATGGGTACATTAAAATTCAGACACGTAATTGAAATTTATAAATCTTTTTAATAATATTCAATATCGTTTCACAATTGCGTTATACATAATATTGCTTATGACTTATACACGAACATCGACTGATGGACGAAGACTAGAAAAATCACTTGAGAAATAAAGTATGCACAGTAATTATTCCTCACATGTAAACACCCTGACAAGAATGAATATAATATAGCATATAATATGATAATATTGCAAAGTAATTATTACACACTTAGAATTAATAAGATCACGTATTGGTCCGAATATAAGTCGAGGTATCAAATTATATGCAGGATTGACTGATAGAAATCGAGATAGAAATACATAAAAAGAAATCCTGAATTAGAGTTAAAAAATAGGGGGTCGACTTATATTTGGATCAATACGGTATTCAAATAGAAAGATTATATCGCTAACTCCCTAATCCAAAATATTATTACATGAGTTTGAGATGCATATGGGGCATTCCACGTCAAACCGACCCCTCATGGGCCTGACGCTCTGGGATTCTGATGCCCCATGGATTTTTCGGTTCATTTTGGTAAAAAATGATGACTTTAATTTTTTGAAATTTTCCGGAATTTTTGAAAATCGTGCAAGAAATTAGTGATTTCGAAAATGTCTATCTTGATGAAGATATTTGAGGTCACCATACGATTTTCAAAAATTGCGGAAAAATTTCAAAAAATTAATGTCATCATTTTTTACCAAAATGAACCGAAAAATCCATGGGGCATTAAAATCCCAGAGGGTCAGGCCCATGAGGGGTCGGTTCGACGTGGAATGCCCCACATGTATATGACTGTAATACCTAAATATTAGCTTGTACTTCCCAGGATCGACTATATCGAATCTTTGGTACGTATCGAGGTCCAGTCTTTACTTTTCAATCTATGTAGTGTCACAAAAACATCTTGGTCAAAAACATCTGAAAATAAAATCATAAAAAAATAATTTTTTTCAATCATATTTTGACTAGTACACTGGTAATTATCATGCATTTATTTCTCAAGAAACAGGCAAACTGCACCGCGACAGACTGAGTGTAAGGTTGTTCTAATAGTATATTCAGACCGCATGACTCGACAGATTGAGTGTGAGGTTATGTCGTCCTAATAATTCCGAGGTTTCAGCACGTATACACCTTTAAATTGTATGATACTGTGAGGCTTACCAAACACAACGCTAATTCTAGCTGTGGTATGTATTTGCAGATGATAACTTATAAAGATATAAAGTGTTAACTAGCCACGCGCGCGCCTGGGTGGTATGCGTCGCTATTATATCTGCACGGAGAAAAGAGTATACTAAATTTTCTCATACTAATATAGTAATGGTTGGATATACTGCAAATATGACGATCATTCCTATACTGTATACCAAATGTCACCATGCATATAGGAATATTTCTATCATGCATGGTGACATTTAGTATAAAGTATGGGAATGATCGTCATATTTGCAGTATATCCAACCATTACTATATTAGTATGAGAAAATTTAATATACTCTTTTCTCCGTGTGGGTAGTAATACTTGCTAAAATAGATAATCCATGTTATTACGTACCTGTTGTATTGCTTCGATGAACTGTCGACACAATTTGTTTCGATACTGCTGACGCGGATCTCGAAATATACACGATTCACGAATATACGCGACTGAGATCTTATAGAGTCGCCTTCTTCCACGCGTCCGCCATTACCAAATGGAACTTACGGAAGTAGGCATGGCTGAACGGAAATGGACGGGTAGCTATGCGCAGAGTGTACTGCGCAACCAAATCTTATTCCCGAATAGGGTGAACCGTGGGTATAATACCGTGAAATTTAATATCAGGTTATTTCAATTTTTACAAAACATTCTTCTGAATTTTAGTATGGCATGATGTAATTCTCAATTGAAACGATGAAATTTACAACATGGTCACTGAAAATTCATTCAGATCAACATGCATTTTGAATATTCAAGAGAGTTTTGTGAATTTTCAAAACAGTCTCGTAAATTTCATACAACCAATTTAATATTTCGAAATAGTAATTGAATTTTCAGTTTTGTTCATTAATATTAATAGACAAATATGGTATTTCAAGATTTTCTGTATGAATTTCATTTCAACCACCAGGGTTACTAAATTTCATTATTTTTAGTATATGAAATTTCTAACTATTTCTAACAGTGTAGGCATTGAAAAGTCACTTTTTGACGCCTGTTTTCGATCCACAAAGTGTCACTTTATACGGTTGGTTTCAGAACTGCCCTATAAAGTCTTTATACGGCAGTCTGGATGCGCAGTTCGAAGTGCGCATTCCAAAGCTGCCGTATAAAGTCTTTATACGGCAGTTTCGATGCGCGGTTCGAAGTGCGCGACAGATCGCACCATAACCTCACTCTTTAATTCCAGCTTTTTCTACAAACTCCCATATCTCAAAAGTATAAGATCCTACAAGAAAATTTATGAGACCTAAAAGTTGTAGTTTCGAATTAACTTTCTCAACAAATTTTTTTGGGAATTTTACCGAATCCCAAAAATACCAATTTTTATCAAAAATACACAAAAACTGGTTTTTCAATCAATACGTCACTTTTGATTTGCCTCAATAATTTACAGAAAATACTCTCAAGTGTTGACAACAACCGTATATTTTTTTTAAGATGGTTGGCTCAATCGTTTGGAACGTATGCTTTGGTCGTATTTTTTTTTTTTTTTTTTTTTCTTTAAGGTATGCTTTATTAATTCTTTTTTTCGAAAAAAAAAAAAAAATAATTAATACAGCATACGTTACAAACGATTGAGAAAAAATATACGGTTGTTGTCCACACTTGAGAGTATTTTCTGTAAATTATTGAGGCAAATCGAAAGTGACGTATTGATTGAAAAACCAATTTTTGTGTATTTTTGATAAAAATTGGTATTTTTGGGTTTCGAGAAATTCCCAAAAAATGTTGTTCAGAAAGTTGATTTGAAACTGCAACTTTTATGTCGCATAAATTTTCTTGTAGGATCTTAAACCCTTGAGATATGGGAGTTTGTAGAAAAAGCTGAAATTTGGGAAAAAATCCACACATGCAATCCAAAAATTCTGAAAAAATTCACAAAAATTCTTTCGATATAGTTGTGTTGTGTTGTGTTGTGCCAAATACTAGTCATTATTTCAGAATATTCAGTTAATACAGCCAAAATATCATTGTCACAACCTGCCCCAACCCTGTCACAACTAACCCCTCAGGAGGGGCACGTTGTGCCAAATTCCGTATGGAAGAAAAAAATGTATTCTCGTTTAATCCAATTCACTATAATCTCAACTTACCAACCAATTAAGGGCCATGATATGCTTTGTTTTAACTAAGATTTTAAATGTTTGGGTTTCATAAAGAATTTGGAATAATCCAATGTTTTCTTATTTTGCCACAACTCGCCCCGCCTTCCCCTACTTAACATTTTTGTATATTATGTTGATTACACGTGGAATTCCCCATATGTAAATCGGAAATCGCAACGATTTGAAGATCTTTCGCTAAGTCACTTAACGTGTGACCCTATATGGATACTAGACTGCCTCAAAAAAAAACTTGATTTTTTTTTCGATCACCAGCTTCATAATATCATAGTTTTCAACAAAGTATTGAACCTCGTGAAAGGAAATCGCCGTGCGATTTTTTTAAGCGGTGGCGTATCGAGATTTTATATTCGCCATTTGATTAACACGTAAGAAATACAATTCTGACGGTTGAAGGGAGATAATAATTGTCCTATACAACGGACAGAACTCGGTATGGTAGCATTTGACAACTTATATGTTTATCTTCGAATCGGCGCGTTGTAGAAAATTTTTAATTAGGTACCCATTCTTTGAAAAGGTGAAAAACCACGTTTTACGCATTCCGAATATCTCGAAGATCGTGTGGTTAAAAATTTTTAATGACACGCCGATTTGAAGAAGACATCTAAATTGTCAAAGGCTACCATGAAGAGTTCCGTCCGTTGTGTAGAAAAATTATTATCCCGCTCCAACCGTCAGAATTGGATTTCTTATACGTGTTAATCAAATGGCAAATACAAAATCTCGATGCGCCACCGCTTAAAAAAATCGCACGGCCATTTCCTTTCACGAGGTTCCATATTATGTTGAAAACTATGATATTATGAAGCTGGAGATCGAAAAAACAAATAAAGTTTTTTTTTTTGAGGCAGTCTAATGGATACTGATGCTGAAACTCACCTCGAATACACCTAATGTAATTGTTGAATTCCTTTTGAAGCCTGTTAGCTGCATTTTGCTGCCTTGTGAAGTTTTGTAGATGTTCGTCAAAAATATCGTCCGCAGTCCGGTCGACTTTTCCGAAATTTTGAAGAAACTGAAACACCAACAAATAGATTGTATAGATATATATTATTTTTAGATGATTAAAAATAAATATTCTGTAGTTCTTTTGCTCCTAATAATTTTATCAGCATTTACTCTGCACTGGTAAATATTTATACATATTTTTAAAATAAGTTAGGGTTCCGGATGAACAAAACTAATTTTTTTTTTTTTTTACGAATTCGAAAACCTAATAAAAATTATCAATTTACAGATATAAGTTTGAAAAATTTCAAGTCATTTCAAGATTGCGTTCAAGTCAGTAGGTACTGTAAGAAATTTGACCTCGAATGAGAAAGAAAATTTGTAATTACACCAGAACCTTCTTTCATTATTAAAGGGCTACAAACAATGTTCGGGATTTGTAAGAAATTTGACAAATTTTTGGCGATTGTGACGACTAAGGTAACGAGAAGTGAGGTGAGCTCTGTAAAGATGACACATCTCAACTACTGACATTTTTGATTTTTTTTCACAAGCAGTCCTCACACATAGTTCTCGCACAGTTTGTTTAGTTGCCAAAAATTCGAAAAAATTTAATTCATTTTTTATTTTACAGTATACGATGGAGTTTAAGATTCTTAAAATGTGTGAAACATTGAATATTTTTCGATAATTCTAGTCCACGCTTGAATTACATCAGTATTGAGTGGGTTCGCAAAACCGGATCCAGTTTGGACTAGAATTGACCATGATATTAAGTCAACAGTTCAGAGTCAACCTCCGTCATTTTCACAGAGTGGCTATGCTGGTGGGCGCACTGGGCAGTGGGTACATGATGTAAGATGCAAGGGTCTCCGACATCGATATGTCTTGGTGACATTGAGTAGAATAAAGGGCAAGAACAAGATATCCGCGTATTCTTTACATTAATTGATGGATTTCTAATATGCCGTGAGGAAACGTGGAAAGAGATTGGATTTGCCAGTTGATTTCGATTGTTGTTAAACAAGAATGGCGTTGCTAGCGCGATTCTGCCACCAAGGATATTCGAATAAATAAGCGCCCGCGCGCTTGGAACCATCTCTTTTTTCAAATTTTTGAAAAATTCATTGAAAACCACACAATTTGAAGAAGAAAAAACATTCAAATTGATACATTTTTGGAAAAGTTATGAGCATTCAAAAAATAAACAAGTCAAATTTTGCAAAATCTCATCTCGTGAACGGCTTGATAAAAAAATTCGAAATAAATCATGGAGCTCTTTTTCACAGAGTACAAAAAGATAAAAAAATTTAGGCCAAATCAAAAATGTCAATTTCGATGGTACGTTGGTTTGGCGTGGAAAGCCCCATTTGAAGGATTCTTTCTCAAGTGGGCCACCCATTTTCGTCGTGGTCTCGAATTAATTTCGTTACTTCCTCCAATGATTACCCTACTTTTTAGGAGTTTTGCTGAATTTTTGCAGATTTTTAGCACTGAGATATATGAAATATCTGGATAATCTGTTTATTTTACGTATTTATAAATTACTGATAATGAAAGAAAAATCAAAATACATGAAAGTTATGTTTTTTCATCAGCTTTCCAATAAAAATATTTTCAATTTCAATAGAATGACATTTAGGGCTACAAATGCCAAAAAACCTGAAAAAATGTGAAAAAAGGTGGTTTCAGGTTTTCGGGCCACTTTCATTTTGATAAAAAAATTCGAGAAAGACTCTCTCGTTGCTCAGAGTTTACTGTGCAAATCTTATTATGGGACCGCCACTCCTTCCTAAGAAGAAAACATCCGAAGATAGCCCAATGATTGTTTTTGTTTGTATGACAACTTGGAACGCTTTAGGAAGGAATGGCGGTCCCATAATAAGAATTCTACAGTAAGCTCTGAGCAATGAGAGTCTTCCTCGAATTTTTTCATCAAAATCAAATTGGCCCGAAAACTTGAAACCACCTTTTTTCGCATTTATTCGGGGTTTTTTGGTATTTTTAGCCCTAAATGTCATTCTATTAAAATTGAAAATATTTTTACTGGAAAGCTGATGAAAAAACATAACTTTCATGTATTTTGATTTTTCTTTCATTATCAGTAATTTATAAATACGTAAAATAAACAGATTATCCAGATATTTCATATATCTACGCTCCTGCCAGTGCTAAAAATCTGCAAAAATTCAGCAAAACTCCTGAAAAGGAGGGTAATCATTGGAGGAAGTAACGAAATTAATTCGAGACCACGACGAAAATGGGTGGCCCACTTGAGAAAGAATCCTTCATATATAATATACATATATAATTATATATATATATATACATTATACCTATAATATATTAATTTAATATAAAACTGGGAACAAATGAGAAGAAGACGTTTATTTCAGACGCCATATCGAGGTCTACGAAACTCCTTTAATCAATATTCCGCTCGTGTTTCGTTGTTTGATAAACGGAATGGCAAGAAATTTTTTTCTTTGGCACGTTATTCGGGTTACACGTGCGCAATTAGAATTTCAGATGAACTCGGAAGAAAGGGCGTGGGCGATTCTTGGCAAAGGTGTAGGCGGTTGGGAACGAGCGTGCATGAGGTGGTTTCAAGCTGTTTCGAAGTGATTCTCTCGTATCACCATATCAGGACACGTATACGAAACATTCGCGAGCCTCTAACCAATACTAACAATATAAGTGAGACACAGGTGAATAATCATCAGCACGTAGGTATACACGATATCGGCAATGAAATAAAATAAAACATTGTCTCAGATTAATCACTGATTAATAAGAATTTCGTTCTTCTTGATGTACTTACAGAAACTGATTCTGAAAAAATTAAACTCCTCAGAGAGGTTTGAAAATTTAAATCTTGTGAATGCGAGGATGTTTCCTTTTTCGGTCAGACGTTAATTATTCACGACTCATCGTAATTTTTCTTTATACACAATATTCACCGGATATTTTTTATGCGATAATATTTTAAAGCATAATGTCAGAGGAGTTGACAGATGATAGAAAAAAATAATTTAAAACTACTTAAAGTCATTCATATCCGGCATGCATGACGATAAATTAGGAAAAAGAAAAGGACGAAAGAAGATCGTTATCGAGCGATAATTATTCGGAAGAACTTATTGGGGGAGGATAGGACTCATATTTTACAGATTAGAAAAAAATAATTATATTTTACGATTTTTCTTTGGGCTCAATAGATCTACACGAGGATCTACATTATTGTTATAACATCGTGTTGCGTTTTTATAGTTTCTTTCCGTTACAGTTCCTTTTTCCGGGAATGGTCTCAATAATTCATCTCGCGATGAACAAATGAATTAAAAAGGGGGTTTCAATGTGAGTGAGACACGGTGCGCGTGAATTCCGCGGTAACTCGTGGCCTAATAACTCGGCAATATCAGGTAGGTACTGATCCAATGCGCAAGAGGCATTTCAATGCTTTCTTGCGGTCAGCCAACCAAGCAATACTAATGTTGGTATTCAGCTATATCTTTTGCCTCTAAATTACATGTATATCTAGGTACACTGCGGTCTAGTGTAACAAACAGTGAATGACACGAGATCCAACACTCACAAGTGCATAATTTCTTCATTCTTCTTTAGACTGCTGCACTGATTTCCAAAATCCATCCTGTTTACCAAAAACCCACAAACATTTAAATTCCCTTGCTTAATTCGCGATGGTCAACAGTTACTTCATGTCATTCAAATTGTTGTAAATTTTGGCGCCATTTTCCGTCCCAGAGATTGAGCTTCATGAATTTTTTGTCTCCTCATCAGATCACGAATGCATTATAATATATCCCGTGTGGAAATCTGTCCGGGAACGCCCGACTACTTAGCCAGCCCCCAGACTGGGAGAACCCGTATATTCTTATCTCCATTTCTTTGTACTCTCTATTACAGACTTTTGTTTCATAATGGTTCTGATTTATTGCATATTTACATGAACATATAGACACGTATTCAGAATTTAAGATTTACAATGATTGGTTATGATTATCAATATCAGTCATCAATCGAAAGTAAGCATCAACTTTCATCGAATATTAATCTTCCAGGTAATGGACAACAGAGTCTGTAACGTTACCCAAATTAAGCGCCATCTGTGGGCGCAGCCCCGGCCCCCAACGGGCCTTCCTAAAAGTAAAACGATTACGTCTTTAGGACCCGGCCAAGCGTCACAGTAAAATCAGAGATATCTATGCTGAGAATTATAAGTGAGCAGCTATCGGGGAATGCTTACGCCTCCATATATAGTAAACATTCTTTTATCAAAATTTGTTGAATTTATTACGTGAATCTAATTTGAAAATTTTTCTAAGAAATCTTTCTAGATTTACATTGAACGGGAAAACCTGAATAGTAGCCGGCCAGCCTTACTGGGCTAAGGCTGCCTAGGAGAGCGTCTCGGGTTCAATCCATGTTTTTTTTTTCATATCATTGTTCCAACTCTGAAAGTAACTCACATTTATTTTCAGATTTTTTATTCCACAATGAAGAGTATTATATCGTCGTGGAACACAGAATTTATGAGATTTTAGGGACAACAAATTTTTGTGAAAGAAAATTTGAAAAGAAATGTGAGTGTCTAGTATCACAACGATATGAAAAAAAAAACCATGGACGGTCGTATAATATATTCGGAACAGTGCATGAGGCGATATTCCAAATTACACGCCATTTATGAATATTAGCAAACCCTGCCGAGTCATCGGAGCTATGTCTCTCGTGTCTAGCTCGCGTGTGTAAGCTCATGCTCTTTCGTCTCATTTTACTACTTGACGAAGGACAAACTGTCTCGTCACGTTACAAATCGAGATACCGTACCGCAAAATGCCATTAAATTAAAGGAAATAAAAATAAGGAATACAAGCCAGTAGGACACGCGAAGACTACGTAATTGTCCGTAACGCGACGTTGACTTATGTGTGTAATTTCATTATTCTCTCATACACAAGGTTCTTGTTGACAGGAAATACTCAAGCTTCACATGCAATATATAACCAGGATTGATGTATATGTCTCACTATGTGAATCCCATTAGATTTATATTACTTCTGAATTATTTTTCTTTCTCGATTCATATCATCTTATCGTATATAGGTACCTATTCATTGAAATTCACCATAAATTTACGTTTACAAAGAATAATAATTACATCGAATCTTATCATATTCCTCGATGGTAATTCAACGCTGCAGCGCTACGATCATGCTTCGGTATAATATCAAAATTATTACAAAAATTATATAATCATATTTCGCTTCATATTATCGAGGACCTTTGAAACCAACGATCACAACATGAGGAAGAAATTATAATTTTACATTTTATAGATATACAGATATATATATGTCCATATATATACCCATGTGTCTGTGTGCACAATGTGTATGTAGATATAAACAGCTTTGGCGAGATAGCATTACAGTTAGTTTATTCATTATACATATATTGAATAATCAATTTTACTGTTATACTCCAAAGGTTTTTCTAGGAATGTTTATCAATAAACGTTATACGTAGGTACGTTTCGAAAATCTCTATAACTATAATTATAATATATTAATTGTGAATTGTAACGATTTATTATCAATTTAATCGCAAAATTTTACCCGATTATCATGAACAGGTTATTATTTCACTGGCTATTCAATGGCTTTATATTAATTCACGTTGCCGTACTGCTGCTGCTGCTGCAAACTTGCAGTATTCAATCGCGAGAAGTGCAAGGACGTGGAACATCAAGAAAGGCGGAAAAGCCTTCTTCTTTTTCCTCTACTGCAAGTACCTACCTCGTACGAAGTAACACATGCAATAAAATGAATGTACATACACATAATGTATAGAAAGCGTTCGTATTTTTCCTCTGAATTTCACGTCGATATTGTAAAAATAAAAGAACAAGACTGAAGTATATAATGAATAATATGTAAATAGGAAAGTATAGGAATATAGATTTTGGAGAACAACACACGAATCATTTTTGTTCAATAATAACTTAATGTTCACTGTTTAATAAATTTGCAATCACATAATACAGATTGAATAATAACATTTAATTAATATTTCCAATATAAAATTTACCAACATAATTATATGATACTCGAGTATAAACCTGAATCGTAATGAGAAACAGCTGTCACGTACACAGGATTAAATATAAATTACAATGCGCTCGAACAGAGTAGGTACATTGGTACTCGCGGAACAGAGACAACAAACATATGAAAATGTGGTGCTTAAGTAGTTACACGATGCTGTTTCCATGCCTATAAATACGAATGATAATTATTATTTAAGTTAATATGCAGTGTCGCTATTATTATACGGGTGTAGACTATGTCTTGATGATCAATGTACAGTTTTTATAAAATTATTGATCTAGGTAACCCGAATCAATTATTTTTATTCAGAATTTTGATCGAAAAATTACGAATTCAAGATGGCGGACCCCAATTTAGAACGTAGAATGAAGGTGGAAGCCCACATAAGTCCATAAGCCATAAGCAGGAAGCAGAAGACATAGTGCATGCGCATCACTTCGCTATTACTGCAGATGTTATATCTATATCTATGGTTATGCATCTGCTTATGGCTTATGGACATCTGTGCGCTTCCACCTTAAAGGTGGAGACACACAGGAGTCCGTAAGCCATAAGCAGAAAGCATAAGCCATAGCGCATGCGCATCACTTCGTTTTTACTACGGACTCCAGGAGCGATAAGCAGAATGCAGAAGCCATAGCGCATGCGCTGTTGCAAAAGTTCAGTGATAGGGTGGCGACAATTTACCGAAAATAAAATTCCGACTTTTCCCACACTAAAGTTCAATATTCCCTGACCTCTATCGACAAAATATCTATAAATTACGCTCAGCGGTTTTCAAGAATGAATATCTTTCATTTTAATATATGTTACGCAAATATTTTTCATGTATTTATATAATTGAACTTCACAATATGTAAGTTCGAAAATATCAAAAATTGGGAATAATAAAAAAAAAAAAAAAAAATAAATAAATAAAAAAACAGCGTCCTCCCTATGGACCGGCTCAATTCCCTGACTATTCCCGGTCTGTCGCCACCCTGAGTGCAAAACAGTGCGCATGCACTATGGTCTCTGCATTCAGCTTATGGCGTCTAGATTTTAAACCTACATACAAATCCATAGGCATAAGAGCACATAAGAGCATGATGTACCGTCAGCGTACAACATGGCAAGTGGAAGAATGCATCGCATTTGATATTTCTAGTAACAAAATAATCAATTATATTAGCAATTCATATTGATATTGGCATTTGACATTATAACTATAGTTTACATCATTACTGAAGCAAATTGCCGATTTACATTGATATTGCTTGTTTTGCTATCTAAGAAGCGGTCCACCAGATTTTTTCGGTTAAGCAGACTGCAAAATGTAACAACCATAGAATAGGTATAAGAGATGGACCGCGTGAGTAGTGGGCTAGCGTCATGCTAGCGTGTAAGCGACTGCGTTAGGGGAATAGAAAGAGAATACTGACAAAAGGGCCCCCTCTGTCCTTGTCTACTAGTGCATGCGCGACAAGGACAGAGGGGGCTCTCTTGTCAGTATTCTCTTTCTATTCCGCTAACGCAGCCACTTACACGCTATAGCATGACGCTAGCCCACGACTTACGCGGTCCATAGGTGAAAGCACACAGATGCCCATAAGCCATAAGCAGAATGCATAACCATAGATATAGATATAACATCTGCAATAATAGCGAAGTGATGATGTCTTCTGCTTCCTGCTTATGGCTTATGGGCTTCTGTGGGCTTCCACCATAGAACTTATATTACTGGAAGGGGAATAGAGCTGTTGGGCTGACCCCAACATGTTGAGACAGAGATATATCTCTTTCTCCTTTCGCAACGTCCGTCTTCCCTTGCCGCGCACCTCCCTAGTCGTAGTCATTCCTAACCTATAACGATAACCACGAGTAACCATTGTCAGATTGTTTGCTTGGATGATAATATTTAATAGCATATTAATTTATAACCGTTGTCAGTAAATGTATAACGAAACTATTTCTGTGATACATGATAGATTACAACTTTACGCTAACCCTAACCTATCAACCTTCGCACGGTACTATTTAGGCGAGGGTTATGCGCGGAGAGGGGAACTGGACGTTGCGAAATGAGAAAGAGATATATTTCTGTCTCAACATGTTGGCGTCAGTCTTCCGCTCATTGCGCAAATGGGCTATTCCCCTTAGAGGAATATAAGTTCTATGGCTTCCACCTTATCTCTTATAGCGTTTTCGGCTAGGGCTACATCAGTGTAGCTCGGTGTAGCCCCAGCCGAAAACGCTATTACATGTCTATGATGACAACGACCGCTTATGGCATTCTGCTTATGGCTTATGGCTCCTGGAGTTCTGTGTGTTTCCACCTTAATTTTGATGAATCTTTTTAACGCTATCTTGGATCCATCATTTTGAATTTCGCAATTTAGAGGTTAGATTCGTAATCAGCGATCCTATTTTACTCGTCCAACGTCGAATTTCGTAACGTTTGATGGGGTGGGATTGTCTAACGATGCAATATCAAGTATCGTAGCTCGGTATTACCTTCTGTTGCCCGGGAATGGAGTTTTCATGAGAGTATAGTTGTACATATAAGAAAGTTCTGCTGCTGTGCTTGTCGCAATAACACGTCTGTTACAGACGGTCTGTATACCGTTACCTACCCACCTACCTATACCTGCCTGCCTACTCCTCGTCGTTCTTACCTCGTGTATACGCAATTTATACATGGAATACCAACCGTGCATCACTAAACTTCGATAAAACTTTATCTATACCCATATAGGCACAGCTGTTTCAAATCACAAGTGTACAGCTACGATAACGAATTGGAATTACAGAATTTACCGACGAGAATCGAAAAAGTTCGAAAAGAAGAGATAATCGTGTTTCCGTAGTACACAATAACTGTTTTTATTCTTTAGAGAACTTATAGGATATTTCACATGAAATAAAAAACAAAAAACAAAAAGAAACGAAGTTTTCTGGTTAAACGGTACCGCACAGTGGCCCGTGCTGTAGCGCGATCATCAGATGAGCCCCGCAGAGAACGGGAGGGGCCTGTTATATATTTCGGAAAAGACGGAGTAGACAGTACGAAGAAACGAGACGCGTCTTATTAATAGCGAATCGCCTTGGCTGACGTAAAGAATCGGTCTGTCGGGGCGCTGTTGCACCGCTATTATTGTGCCATATACCTATCTCGTGTGTTTGCGTGTCCTACTTTTAACTAGGTATTAACTAAAGACCGGAGAATCTATACGGGCATAATATTGTATATACAGAGTGATTCACTAAGACTGATATTACTTTGGCAAAAAGTTGTGGGGCTAATAGTTATCGAGCTACGGAAGCTCTTAGTTGAACAATCACAGAACTTATGTATGTATACACCTGCACCGTTAGAAATAAAATGTTCCAGAAGGTCCACTATAATTTTTATGTCATTTCAACACTTTTTTCAGTTGAAACAACAGAAAAATTCGTCATTTAAGTGAAAATAATGTTGTTTTAACTAAAAAAAAAGTGGTGAAATTAACATAAAAATGATAGTGGACCTCCTGGGACATTATTTTTTTTTCTTCAAATTTTTCCAACAGTGTACAGACAGGACTGACCATTGGTGTAAGTTGAGAGGTGTCCCGTCTTATAGATGTGAATTGTAAGCTTTGCGATTGGTCAACTAAGATTTTCCGTAGCTCGAAAACGATCAGTCCCACGATTTTTTCATAAAGACAAATCAGTCTGAGATTCTTATGAGGAATCTACCCACATACGGTGGTAGGCGTAAAGTGAATCACCCTGTATAGTATGGGCATATCGGTATAATATCGTATATATTATATAACAATTATACCAACCAAGGTCAGCAATTTGACAAACTTTTTTATATGTACTAATATGATTGGTAAATAAATATTTTCCGGAAGTTTGCCATGTAAAATAAATAATGATATAATAATATGAGAAGAAGGAATTTAAAAACTTTAGCGTGTGAATTTTCTTGTCCGGGGATATGTAGGTATAGGTAGTATATTAGGTATTACAGGTATACTATATGGATGTATGCATAATATACGCGGGATTCTGTAATATGGCTCGATTGAATCAATCGCATAATTTTGTAGTCGTGTGTGTAGGTCGAAGCGAGGCCGTGCAGGTATAGGTATATACACGCGGGCATCAACCTCTCTCTAGAGCTCGCCCACCTTTCAACTATACTCTAAGGCCTAAGCTATGTCATAATTATACCTATATAGGTGTCCTATCACGAGTTTCTTATGTGTTAGAAGAATTCGCTTATCTTTTGACAAAAATATTTAGCTTTTAAATTTCAATGAAAAGTAGTTTCATTTTGTAGGTAGTAATCGAGTTGACAATTTTTTTTTTTTTTTCCTACAAATTAAGAAATTATTTGAGCATTATCTAAGAAAAATTATAGATTTTAGAAGAAGAAAAAGTTCGAAATGTCGAAAATTTGTTGGAAAATTTTGAATTTGTGTCGAAATAAATATTCTCAATTCTGTCTGAAAGAGAAAAAAAATATAACATATTTGTCGAAATACTGTGTAAATTTTGGAAAAAAAAAAAAAAAAAAAAATGATTGAAATTTGAACATTTTTTTTTTTTTTTAATTTCTCTCAGATTTCTGTAGGTTCTCTATATTATTGAAGCAAGTATAGTAACCCTATCTCCTCGAGTCATTCATAAATTGATAAACATTTTAATTCTGTCTTTCCCTCTCTCTCTCTCTACCTAGTTTCAAGTTAGGTTTAAGCTTCTCCTCCGCCTACCTTGCATACTTCGTTGTAAATGCAAGGTAGGATTTGTCCAACATCGTTATGGATAATAAATAAACTATATCTATCTATCTATCTCGAGACTCTGTCTTTCACCTCAAATTTTGCTTTTCTATTATATCGTTATTCTCTCATATGGGTCGTTGCCTCGCTTACTTACTTCGAACTCTTCGCTTTTCGATGGGTGTTTTTTTTTTTTTTTTTTGCACGTGTGTTAAGGGGTTATACGCAGTTGCAAGGCCGAAAAAAGGCGTTTTTTAACGATTGTTTCTGAAAAGGGATTTGATTGGACAACTACAAGAAGTATTAATACATGTAGTGGCAACTTTTCACTTTAAATCGGCACTCTTCATTTTTTTTTAAATATTGAGTTACACTGGTCCTGTAGACGATCACCTGGAGGTCCTGCAAAAAAAGGTGTCTGGCGGTGAGCACGATATCTCTGGTTTGGATTATCAAAAATGAAAAAATAAGAAAGATTCTGTCAGTGGATAGATGAATCTAGGTATTGATCGAAGGAATATTCGAAATTTTGATTTTTGACAAAATGGCGGCTCCAAAGAGAAAAAATGCCGATTTTCGACTAAAATTTTTTCGTAAAATTGTTTTAAAAAATAGAAATAATGATCGAAAATCTTAATCCTTCGATCAATCCTCGCAAAATATATCTGAGAAGGTTGTGTTGAAATTTCAAACCGATCGGTTGAGCCGTTTTTGAGAAATCGTGCTCACCGACTTTGAAAACACCGTTTTGAGAAAAACGCGCTTAAAGTTTCAAAAAACGTTTACACACATAAAATTTTTTTTTTTCAACTCACATGGAGTCGTCTATTCCAGGGCCATAAAATGAACTCTCTGCATTATCAGCAGCTTCTAATATTCCGATTTGTTGTTAATCGATTTTTTTACATTTCTAACTGCGTATAACCCCTTAATGCTAAGT
The DNA here is from genome assembly GCA_943736025.1 of Tenthredo mesomela. NCBI lineage: Eukaryota > Metazoa > Arthropoda > Insecta > Hymenoptera > Tenthredinidae > Tenthredo > Tenthredo mesomela. Next base: position 39,111,877 of record OX031014.1, on the reverse strand, counting down.
GGGTATTATTCACTTTCTATTATAGTTTCACGATCGTAGAATAGTATTATGTCCTCTGGTGCAGTTAACGATCCAAAAGCGATTTACGTTTCTATCGTATAATTGAATTTCGTTCCGGACTCAATGTGACATAGAAAATCGCAATAATGTAGAATATAGTAAAAGTATATAATATGCCCATTATATACCTACAGTAGGGTGTCCGTTATTTACCAAGTTGTTTTTTTTCTTTGCAGCGCCCCCTAAATTTTTAGTTTATGATCTAAAAAAAAATATCAGACCAAAATAAGCCATTAATGTTCATATTAAACCGTGCCGCAAAGACGATACATTTTCCATTTAAATAACATGGGATTTTGTCACTTTTTACATTTAATTTTTTTTTTTTCTGAGCAAATGAATATATAGCAACAAAAGACATATATTCTTGTAGGTAATTGAACGCTCTACAAAAAAGATCTCTTATGATTTTTCGATAAATTGACTTTTTTCAAAGTTATTAAAGGTTAAAGTTGAACTTAGTTATTTTTCAAATTTTTCCACTTTGACAGCAAAAGTATTACCATTTACATATAAATAAATTGTTTATATCGAAGAATAACTGGTTCTCACTGTATTATATGAAGAAGAAAAAAATGAAGAGAAAAAAATTATCATCATTTTTGAAAAATTCAGAAAATTTTCGATCGGCGTCTGTGTTTTTAATTTTGTTTTGAGGAATTCTTGAACCACTAACGCCGCGCGACTAGACGTTTTATTCTTTTCCTCTCGCCCAGGTATTTACTCCATGCCTTTTTTTTTTTTTTAGATTGAAGGGAAAAGATTCAGGTATCTAAAAAAATTATCTCCATGATTTTCTCTGAGTCCCGCGGAAATGGCAGCGAAATTAAAAAAAAAAAAAAAATCACAAAAAAAAAAAAAATTGAAAGAATTTTTTGTTTCGAAAATGAAATTTTTTGTATCAAAGCGCATTCTGTTATAAACAAAATGATTTCAGGATCAGTCCGCTGTGATGAATACTTTCGGAGATATGGATTTTTAAACATAGCGGTGCAACAGCGGTTTACAAAAATTCACATAGCTCTAACTCCGCCATTTTTGACAAATTTTCAAAATCCTTGAAGTTGTATTTTTTTTTTCCATAGTAGGTACTAAAGATATTTTGAATGGCGCAAAGATCCATGACTTGACGGTTTCTTTTTTTTTTAGTGAGGTGACGTGGATCCGCTCATATGTGTGTTCGACCGCATATTTTCACTTTGAAAATTCGATCCTTCCCTAAATGGAAATATTTTTGCAACGGGATATACTGCAACTGGTGTCTATCCTGCAGAGAAACTTATCGCTGCAATTGAAACGAGTTAAAGTCCAACCGGCTTATCTATATACACGGTGACCCAGAATTCGTGAGAGGAATTAACAGGGTAAATCTTGACCAAAAACGGGATCGAAATTTCCTTAGCCGTTTTTTCCGGAAAGGCTTAGATTTCTCGTTATAATTATTTCAAATCCAGCCAACGACTCGCGGCTTATGAACGGCCGTTCGTCGATGTGATTACCACTCGGTTGTATGCGCGTCTCCCAGCCTATATTGTCGCCGCGATACAAAGTGCACATCAACCAAGCGGCGAGCACACCGACAAGCGCCCGTTCTTAAATCGCGCGTTATTGATTGAAATTAAAATAATTTTAACGAGAAATCTAAGCATTTTCGGAAAAAACGGCTAAGGAAATTTCGATCCCATTTTTGATCAAGATTTACCCTGTAAATTCCTCGTCACGAAATCTGAGTCACCCTGTATAAGTATTACCTAACGGACTTACAATGGAAGTTAAAGTCCTCGTTATATCGATGTTACTGCGCGTTCATTTTCTTTAGTTTATTCATCTGTATAGGTATATGACTGTATACATACCGAGAATATTCGGTGAGACTAAACGATCCCCTTCCTACGGCAAAACCAACATACCGCGAGTATTCGGTGAATCTGAACGACCCCCTCTCTACGGCAAAACCAACACAGGCGCGCACTGCGTCGGTAGAAGCACCACTGGCCGCCTAGCCTCGCCCGTCGAGCCTCACGCACGCAGTGCGCGCCTGTGTTGGTTTTGCCCCAGGGAGGGGGTCGTTCAGATTCACCGAATACTCGCGGTAGGTGCGCACCGCGTGCGTGAGGCTTGTTCGGGACGGAATGAGGTGCCGCAGTAGCATTGCATCGCCTTCCGAACAAGCCTCACGCACGCGCGGTGCGCGCCTGTGTTGGTTTTGCCGTAGGAAGAGGATCGTATAGTCTCACCGAATATTCTCGGTATAGGTATACGAGGTATTCTCCTTCAATCATAAACGTAGGATCGGATCCTCACCCTTTTTCAATTCGACCTACCGGAGCCCAGTCATACGTCTGTGGAAATTATTTTGTTCAAGCTCTTTCAGGAATGAAGGACCTATTTCAAGAAGACTCTTTTGGGTGTCTCGGTTTATCGGCACGCTGATTACAATGTGAAATTTTTTTGTTTCCATTTTGAATTTTTTTTTTTTTTTTTTTGCAATCTTGGATTCGCCATTGAAGATTATTCAACTTGGAGGTCAGATTCATAAAGAGCGACCACAAAAACGTGTGGAAACTAATTTTCACAAAAATCGAGTGCGTTTCTCATTTGGGGTCCATCCGTTAGTCCGCCATTTTGAATTTCCCGAATTTGATCTCGATTTCAGAAAGAGCAAAACCTTTCGGAGACCAAATTCGATAAAGAAGTCGATGAAATAGTTTCCGAAATGAAATCAAGGGCATGACCGCATACTATAGGTATGTTATGTTTCTGCAAGCTCTCCTCAGCTCCGTTTCGAAGGGCAATGGAATCCATTAAATCGCGTATAATGAGTCACTACGCCGACTCTCAGCAGGTGAACCGGTGCGATATCAAAACCCGGAAGCCTGCACCGGCTACGGGAAGAAATCAACGTAGGTATGTATGAATGTATGTTTGTACACTTACTTTATACAACTAAACCGATTTACTCGTGCGCAAAGCCAGATTATAGTAGACCGGTGCGGAATCGCCAAGAATCGCGGTCACGTGTTTCTGCAGCACGCATATATATGCGTATCCCTAAGTATATATGTTGTTCGTGTATATCTACTACACGTATGTACATGAAATGCAGTCAGTTCTTTTTCTACCATTCACTTCCTTACTGTCCTTGATGCAAAAGTCGCGTTTAATGATATAAGATAACTATTAGGATGGTCGTTAATTTTTGACATATTTGCCATCCCTTGAATCGATAGATAATGACCCAAAAACTACGTCTAATTTTTTTTCAGATTTTTAGCATGATCGGAAAGGATGCCAAAATTAATTTGAAGTTGAAAAAATTGGAAAAATAAATAAAAAAATTCAACCAAAATTTTCCTCAATTTTCGAGTGAAAAATAAGAAAACTAATGTTCACTCAAGTAATATCATATAATAAAGCCAAAAGAGTGATTGACTCAATAGTCTGGTCAGAAAAAAAAGCGGGAAACCAATGTAGAATGACAAAAAACGAAATCTTTTCGACAAAAAAATGTATTTTATGGTAATCTTATCATATTACGACGTTACGTAGACTATAGGTATTTATTTGATATCAACTTCTCATCCATGGTGGTTAACGTTGTATTTGACGTTGAAAGAATGATTATTTCTTTCAACTTCAAATTGGCCAAATTTGCAAAATTTGCAAAATTTGCGTGCGCTCGGACCTTGCTTGGAAATTCAGCTCAAGTTCACCTTTTTAAAAGATATTAATTCACGCTGTATACAGAATTTGGAGTGAAACAAGTAAAACAAGAAACAAAAGCAAGGAAGTGAATAGAATTTGTCACACCTCTTCATTGAAACGACATAGGAAGATAAAACAAAGACCTACCTATCTACCTATACATATCGGTATCCATACAAAATAAAAATTTTTTTGTAAAATTCAACACAAAAGTTTGTGTTAACCACTTTTTTCACACAAAATTTGTGTTATTTCAACACAATCCGTTTATGTTTAAAAAAAGTAACTCAGCTTTATATGTTAGAAGTGGCACAAAACTATGTTAAAATTTTGTGTTGATTTGAGAGTAACATTTAGAAAGTGTTACTTTTTTTTATCAAATAAGATTTTAGTGTGTTAAAAAATGGACTAGTCAAACAACACTGAACCATTGTTTGAATCAACACACGAGAGTGTTAAATATTTGACACAAAAATTTTAACACGGACTTTTTTTTTTACACAATGATTACACACTATCTTTTAGACAGGTGGCATTCACCCGAATTCCCAGTGAGCATGCGCAAGTCCTGAGCGCAAGCAAATTTGCAGTGCAGCCAACTTCATTTATTCATGACAGATCGCTGCGATGTGTATGACCTCCCAATATTTTGACAGTTCGGCTCGGTGGGAAGTTGGTAGTACTGTAAATTTGTAAAATTTGCAAAATTTGCGTGCGCTCAGAGCTTGCTCGGAAATTCAGCTCAAGTTCATCTGCCTGATAGCGATTTCGATTTACTACCCTATGGCTCACTGAGTGTACTTCGGTCGCACTCTGATATAGGAGACAGAAGAGGATAAAAGTGCACTCAGTGCGCGCTAGTGCAGTGAATCGAAATCGCTATAAAATATAGGAATTCACGCTGTATACACGCGAAATGAGAGACTCGCGTATGACCCGAAAACCTCATCGTCCCGAATACCAATGGGGGCCCTTGCAATCTGTTTGACATTCTTCGTCTTATAGAATAATATGTGCCTAAGTACTACGTGTGTATGTGCATTGTACAGTCACAATATCTGAAGTTGTCGCCTCTGAGCACCCGAGACCGAGTGTACATCACGTTCAAATTGGCAATACTCCAGCCACTAGCTAACCCAAAGCTTCCTCTTGAGGTTTTGATAGATGCAACGACTAAAGATTTGCACATTACGCCTATCTCCGTCGCTTGAGCTCTCAAGTCAGCTATTGGCTAGAGTATATTGCCAATTAAAACATGATGTACCCCTCGGTTGCGGATAATAAGGGGCAACGGTTTCAGATATTGTTACATACTGTGAATGTACCTGTACAGTATACCATTACTTATGAACAGGTGAGAGTAGCGTACAATCTATTTGTCTATACACAGTTAGGTATACAGGTATACTTCATCGCAGCTTCCATATAATTACTTTCATGAATAAATCAAAGAAGCGTAGATATACATTATGCATATGTATTTACATCTATTGTATAGCTTATACTGTTGGTTAGTTTTAACGGACATCATTGTCAATCCAGCCGACGATTGGTATATTATAAAGTGCAGGAATATCAGAATTGAGAATATAGTGAAAATCTGTGCGGTGCGTAATAGATATTACTGCGATAATAAATTTATTGGAAAAAATGGAATTTATAACTTTCAAATCCAGGCGCGATTGTGTATATGAAATTATGGGTATATTAACGCGTAATTCAACTTGCCGGGATAGTACAAGGTATATAAAAGAGTATAAAATGATTCATATCTGGAATTAGAATTTCTGTAATACATTAGCGTTCTCGAATTATCCGCTTATTATACAATGAACGTAAATAATTATGATCAAAGTGTCAGGAGATTATAGTTTCTCGAGTCTCGTATTTGCAAATTCAATTACCTATATGTGTTATACAGGTTAGGGTTTGTCGAAAATGACTTATATACAGGGTGTTATTCCAGGGACGTCTCAGTAATGCAAGTCTCGGATCGTCAGGCGGCTGATAAGCATGTACGCGAAATTATCAGGTTCGCTGCTCGACTATTGGGTAGGTATTATACAATGTCTTTTATAATTATTCGCTGTGTGCCGAGCTCCTGGCGCCCCCATTTTGGCGTGCAGCCCATGTTAAATCTTATGGAGCAAAACGTAGTTAATGCGGCCGCCACCGATGATAGCGGGCGTGCGTCCATAAGAATACATGTTAAATTGCCGGAGCGCTTCGATCGTTTCGGCAATCCCCTCCAACCGGAGTCTCACAGCGAATATATAGTCGAAATTCGATCAATGCGATCGTAGCCACCGATCGTAGATGAGAAATGAAAGAAAAGAAAAATCCACTGACGTCCCTGGAATAACACCCTGTAGATTTCGATGTGAACTATATAGCATCTAATTAAAGCAGAGGCCCGTAGCTCAATTTTCAGGAAAAATTTTCGGAAAAATGACTGAGGAACTTTCGATCCCAATTTTGACAAGGATTGACCCCTCAAAAGATTCGTCATGAATTATGAATCACCCTGTATACGTAAAAAATATAGTGATGACATTGTTGCAGGATGTGTAACGGGTTTGTAGGCGAACCTGTTTCGCGGTATATACATGGAATCTCGTTAACTCGTCAATAACGCAGTCTCGATTATATTTCCTATCTATATCTATAGGTAAATATCGCAAAACGCTGCGAGATTCAACTCATATTGTGAAAGACACGATAAAAAATGTATAATATAATATAGATGAAATAATTTTTTTTATTAAATATAATGTGTTATTGTATCATGGTAATAAAATTATTGCTCCTTTATGCACAACCAAAATTTGGGTTATTATATGCACAATAACATTTTTGGTTCAGTCAACCAAAAATTTTGTTGGAATAGCCAAAATTTTGGTTGTCCCAACAAAATTTTGGTTATCCGAACGAAATTTTTGGTTGACTGAACAAAAAATGTGATTGTGCATATAATAACCAAATTTTGGTTGTGTCAACAAGACCTTTTTTTGAGTGTAGTAAATCGTAACCATATTTGTTGCGATTTTTAGTATGAAAAAAAAAAAAAATTGCAGTTCTATTTAAGCACACCTGTTTCCTATATCCTGTTTTATAGTTCCTATGTATAGAACGGGTAATTTTCAAGCTAAATCCAATTCTGACGATTCGAAACAGCCGAGTTATAAATATACATAGATTCAGAGAGAAATCAGAGCACCACGTCCCTAGACTACCGCAGTAATAGACGTATAACGTATAGTATTATAGCAAGTTTGAAAAAGAAAAGAAGAAAAATATTCAGGGTGATTCAGTTTGGGTGGGCCATACTTTGAGGGTGGATTCCTCGTGGAATTTCAAGACCGAATTTTGGTCTTACATTTTAATGACTATATATTTGTTTTATTTTTTTCACGCAAAAATTACGTTTATTTTTAATTTTTTTTTTTTTTTCTTTCTGATCCGAATCGCATATTACCGCATTTCACACGCAAAACTTAGCAGTCCTGTCTGCGGTTTGGACAAATTATAATCTGACGAAAGGCGAGCCGGAAAACGGTTGTAAACCGCAAAAAAAAAAAAAACTTCGTTTACGTCGCCGACACAGCCTGTGCCTCTTCCGCGAAGGTCGTTGTGATTATCTATTTATTAGCGTAGTGTGTATCTATATACTGACACTTGTATAAGCAGCTTTATCAAGAGACTCGATAGTCTCGGGCCAAGTACATTGAAAAAATATTTTTTCACGTGTGAGACTTAACGAGTCTATACAGGGTGTTCCAGACCTCGCGACGAATATTTCACAGGGTAAATCTTGATCAAAAATGGGATCGAAATTCCCTCAGCCGATTTTTTCGGAGATGCATGGATTTTCCGTTATAATTATTTTAATCGCAGCTAATGACATGCGACTTATAAACGGCCGTTTGTCGGTGTAATCACCGCTCGGTTGTGTGCGCGTCTCTCGCCCTATTGTCGCCACGAAAAAAAGTGCACACAACCGAGCGGTAAGCACACCGACGTGCGGCCGTTCGTAAGCCGCGCGTCATTGACTGAAATTGAATTAATTATAACGGAAAAGATATGCATTTTAAAAAAAATCGGCTGAGGAAATTTCGATCCCATTTTTGATCAAGATTTACCCTGTGAAATATTCGTCGCGAGGTCTGGAACACCCTGTATACCCGAGGGGGAACAACCTATACCGCGAATTAGTATCTTCGTTTTCTTCCGCCTCACAGCATACACGAATTGGAACTAATTTAATCTAGAATGTGGGCATGGAAAGCTCTCATTTGAGCCCTAAATCGATTAAATCGGTGTCCGGAGTGCTGAGATATAATTAACTACAGATTCTGATACTCCGTTTCTTTTTCTCTCTCCTGTTCATCAGATCAAGATTCCTACTATTCCCATGCGCATAAAATCACATCGAGTCGCCAATGTAAGCATAGAACATACGTTCTTACGCATCTAGGAATGGCTATACACGCGATATCGCGAGAAGCCTTACGGAAAAACAAACAAACAAACGCTTCTGGGAACATGACATAGAAGGGATAGATCCATCTTCTTTTTCTTCTTTATCCTTAGGCTTTTCCCGTCATCGAATCTAGCTAAAGGGATAAATTATACCTATGCGTATAGAGTGGCGTGAGTACGAGAGTCACGATGTAGTTAGCGCTAGTATCACAAACAGAAACCGTCTGCAACACTAGCAAACGCGTGTTGTCATTTAATGTCATTTCATGTTTTTCAATCCAAATGAAGGAAATAAAAGAAAGTACAAACAATGATTAATACAAAATTTGAAGGTACAAAAACCAGTGAATACCCACCAAAAGCCTCTTAGGTGCGAAAACCTTACCCTAAGTACATTAATGTGATAGTCACCAACAAAAATGTTTCGATAGGTTGACCTTAAATCCAACTATCTTGAGCTTTTGAGGTTATGCGAATCGACTAACGTGTAAAATTCGTGGTGATAGATAAAATAACAATTTTGAACGGATGATTTTACGATTAGGTTTAGCTTGCATGACACAAGACTGTCTCAGACAGGTTTCTTATATATTTATATGAACAGACATTACCAACTGTCAGATGACTATTAACTCTAAATTTTATCTACTTATACATTGTAGATTTAGCTTGTTTTCATTCATGAATGCAATTATCGGAGGAAACGGTTTTTTTGGGGATTATTCAAATTTTTTATCAAGTTATACTGCCTGAGGAAGTCTGACGAGAGAAAATCCAGAGAAAATGTTGAAGTTGAAAAATATCAGGATAGCATGATTTGATGTAAGGAACGGCAAGGAGCCAGACCAAGAAACCCGAGTTCAAGCGTTGAATTGCAACGAATTCCACTTGTAGCTCTATGTTAGGCTCATCTCTAAAGACTCGTCTGCTCAAACCCAAATTGTGAGTCAACGTTATGCGTTAGATTCCGACGAGTTCTATATTCCATCTCGGTATCATTACCGGGAGAAAACTGAAAACTGGGAAGTCGAGGAAACGTCAGGGAATTCGAAAAATGGTCAGGGAGGTCAGGGAATTTTATGGTGACACAGAACAAGACAGAATAAAAGGTCCACGTGATTTTTTTTTCTTTCTACCTTGATGCGCGGAATTCTTAATCAATCAATGGAAATAGCGGTAAAACTTGTAGAATTTAGATTTAGAGCGTTGTTTATTATTGTAGTAGTAATTGGTCCAAAATTCAGTCAGGGAAAAATTATAATTTGGTCAGGGAAACTTATGTTTAGCGAAGTTGGAATTGAAAAATTGATTATTTAGTAAAAGGTCGTAAGATATACTAGCGGATACTCACTTTCGGTGCTAGCTTTATGAAAAGAACAAAATCACTTCAACTAATAGTATCACCACTAGGGTGGTCAAAAAAAAAAAAAAAAAGTTTTTTCCTTATCATTTCAACAGTTTCGTTTATGTATAAAACAAATTCTCCTAAAAGGGCAGCTCGATATCTCAACTCTACGAGGAGCTCAACGATTTTCCGTTTTCCCATTTCTGCAATCCTGCAGTACGATGAGAAGAATGAAGAGGAAAATAATGAAGAAATAACTTTGAATTTCGAACGTATCGTAAAGTATGAGAATTTCCGTGAGCACACTGTATAACATGTAGAAGTGCGAAGATCCGCCACGTAGAAAATCTCACGCCAGATTCCTGCGGTTTGAGACGCCTGACCGCCGCGCCGCGCTGCACGGCATATCCGTAAGGTGAACCGTTTGGTTTGAATAGATTTTCCCGTTTCCGGTTTAGAGTATTCGTCGTTAGTTCATATACTCCCGCGATCCCAGATCTAATTTTCGCATAATATAAGAGCCGCGTAGGACAACAATTCGCACTCGCTTGATTGAATACTTCCGTTTTTCTGTGCCTACCTAAATTATATACATAAATACATAGATACGTATATATAACCGTGTTACATAAACATAACGTTACGTAATCGTGTCAAGTGTGCGACTCGATCCTGGATTTCTACCGTCGCCTATTTCTACATTACCTATTTATCCCAGTGCCGTATATTGATGGAGTATAAATTAGGGTGTGCCAGAAAAAACTTTTTTTTTTTTTTTTTTTGATCTTCCACATCAAAAATCAAAGTGGTTTTATAAAATAAGAAGTCTCGCTAAAGGAGAGCACTGAGGGAAAATGCGAAGTGGTGTCTCACTCGACCAGAAGTCATACTGATGAGGCACCTTTTAAACTTGATTATCAGCATTCCCCTTTCGGCAATTGAAATATTAAATGACATTCAGCTGTTTCAGCATGTGGTATAATAAGTAGAAAATGAACAGAAATTGTTAAAAATTAAGCTATGAACACGTACTTTTTTTTTTTTTTTAATCTTCTTCTAGAAACAGCATTTTTTATTAGTGTACTCCCCGTATCACCTTCTGATTTCATTCAACTTGCTGTAAAATTTCACCTCGCGAAAGGGGATTTCGATCAATTGAGTCTAGCAGGTGCCTCAATCACTATGATTTCTGGTCGACTGAGACACCTTTGAACATTTTTTGTCAGAGCCCCCCTTCGACGACGTTTCTCAAAATTCATAAAAGCAATCATTTTTTACATGGGAAACGAGAAATAAAAATAATTTTTTTTTTTTTTTTGCACACCCTAGTATAGATAGATCAAAAACTACGAATTTCATTTTACTGTATTATATTTTTTTCATCCATTTTGCGGATTTTTTTTTTTTTTTTTTCATTAATTGTTATTCGAGAAGTTTTTCATTCAGGCACTGCTTATAATATCTTTCAGGCAATTGTTTCATTGATATATTATAATAAAAAAAAAAGAAAAAAACAATAACCTATACTGGGTAGCTCACTTTGCGCGCACCACCGTACACGGAGAAACTTTTCCATAGTTGTGAATTATAAGCCCTGCGATTGGTTATAACTAAGATCTTCCGTATAGCTCGAAGATTATTAGTCCCACGACTTTTTGATAAAGCAAAATCAGTCATAGATTTTTATGAGGAATCCACCCGTATACGGTGGTGCGCGCAAAGTGAATCACCCTGTATACTACCTATATAGGTACTGCTAAACGAATTAGTTGAAGAATATATGTTTTTGAAGCAACAAGCGGGACAGGAACTAACGCATCAACTAATGGACAGAGAAACTATACAAGTGGATAAACTATTGCATATATATAGGTATACTACAGGATAATACGAGATAATTAACCCTTTCAGGATGGGTGAAGCTGAAAGCCCTGTTTGACGTCACCACCTGGTTTTATTTTGGAAATCATATTGGATTATTAATTCGTACGAAGTATGGACGAAATTGTGACATTCAAAATGGCGGACGAGCCGCAGATGTGCCGAAAATCAGAGACACTCGATTTTCGTGAAAATTAATTCCCCGGTGTTTTCTGAATCGTTGATTACGAATATAAAGTCGGAATTGTGCGAAGTTCGAAATTATCGATCCAAGATACCGTACGAAAATTACGAAATTTATGCGATCTTTGTGAAAATCGGTTTTCTACAGATTTTTTACATCGCTGATCACGGATTTGACCGTAGAATTAAATGCTGATTGCGAATGACCGTTGCCTTTTCGTCGGGGTATGCTGGCGTCACAGAATAAGATTACAGTTCAATCGTCGATGAAGATATCGTCTTCAAGAAGAAAATCCGACCGAGAGCAATTTGAATAGTAGTTTCGAGGTCGCAACACAAAGAGGAGAATATGCGGCTTCGTTGCTTCGCGACGAGATTAGCTCCCGAGCCGCAGAAGTGTCTGATCGGTGTTATACGTCTATACCTCATGAATGATAAACGGAAGAGCGCATTTCGGCGAGGAAAATTGAAAAAGAAGACCAGTGCGCGTACATTATTTTCAGGGCTTTCTTCGGTTCACCCTGAGAGTGGAGATGAATATCGAAATGGAAGCTGGGAGGGAAATGGTCACAACAAGCCATAGCTCTTCGAGTACCAAAAACAAGTTATGTTACCTGGATGAAGGGATTGAAAAAGCATCGTCTCGATCCTAACTAGTCCCTAATACCACGATATTGTGTACATACCTATATGTATCCAAGTACGAGGATCTCACCCACGTCTCGTCATGCACGCGTCATGAAATGGTCAGTAAAGGCCAGGTAATCCCAAAATCATCACAACTCGATACGTGTCCACACCCATGCTGAGATCAAGGGTCGAAAGACTGAGCCTAGATCAATATTGATTGGAATCTCTGTACTGATGAGACGTGAGGGATTCAAGAAAGATTTTGAATAGACTCATGAGTCTGCAGTCGGAAAATATGGGGGAAAGCAGGGTCAATTTAATATTACTAATAAATTATGCAAAGGAAAGAGCCGCATTCCAGATTTTATTGAATAACCCATACAATCGTCAAATATGCAGCGATTTGTAAGTAATTCAAGCGTCAACTTAATGGGCGACATCTAATTATACTACTCGCTCAATAACCCGAGTCTCTACGCGTGCAGAACTGGTGCAGATCGTCTGTGAGCGAACATATAGATATAGGTGTGATCATTTCTGAGTTCTAATCGGTTATCGTTCAGGTGTACACGGAAAAAAAATGGTTGCTGAATTTACTATGTTGAGCAGCTACATATAGGACAACACTTTTTTGTAGTAGAAATTACCACAATTCTAGTATTTGGTATATAGGAGCAGTGTTGTGAAAATTGTAATTAAATTTTTTTTAATTACTCATTACTTTCGTAATGTGTAATTGAATTTTTATTTAATTACACATTGCAAAAGTAATGTGTAATTAAATAAAGTTTAATTTAATTAAACTAAAGTAATGTGTAATTAAATCGAGTTTAATTACACATTACTTTGGTAATGTGTAATTAAATTAAGTTTAATTACACATTACCAAAGTAATGGGTAATTAAATAAAGTTTAATTACACATTACATTGATATATACATATATGTATATATTAGGGTGTGTCACCAAAAAAAAATTTTTTTTGCTACCTTCTGAACGGATAGTTCTCGTCAAGACAGAAAGATTCCCCCCCTGGAAAATGTCCTATGTCAAGGCTAAGTGGTTCCGAAACTTTTTTTTAGTTTTCCATTTAAGTTAACCACACCTATAGAAAATTATTTTTTGAATAAAGTTTAACTCTAACCATTTCGAAGATAAAAACTTCAGCTTTCAGAATCTTTCTGTAAACTTGAAAAATATTGAATAGCTACGAAACTGTGTGGATTGCCCCGAAAATAGATTTTTTTGTATGTTAAATAAATGGAAAACAAAAAAAAAGTTTCGGAACCAATTAGACTTGACGGAAAAAAGTTTTACTATGCGGGATGTCTTCTTCTTGATAAGACCTAGTGACTTAAAAGATAGCACCATGAAAATTAAAAAAAAAAAAGTCAATCTGACACACCCTAGTATATATATTATATATAATATATATATATATATATATTAGACTGTGTCAAAAAAAAACGACATCTTCTTTTTGTTCGGGCCTTTTCGAAAATAGTTAGTGTTAGTTAGAAAATTGTCCCCAAAGCTCACACGGAAAAAAAAAGTTATTTGATTCAAGTAAACCAATTTACTCAAGTCATATTTACTCATCACAAGAAAAGTTTATTTGTTTTCGTACTATATTTATCATTGCGCCTATTAATTAATTTTCTTGACTGCATGTCTTTGATACAAATATTCTATTTCGTTGCCACAAACATATTTTTTTTGAAACAAAAAAGCGGTCAATCCTGAAGTAAGACAACAAGATTATTTGATACGATTAATGACATTTTTCGATTTCAATACTCTATTTGGTTGTTGCAACGAGATATTGCTATGTTCAACGCAGTGGTTGCTTTGGATGGAAGAACCAAGACACATACGTCATCTGTTTTTTGTTGGTAACAAATTAATTTCTTGAGTTGAATATCTCCTACTTGCTTGTATTATGAAGGAATATTTCGATCGATAAGATATTTATTTGATCTTAATACACATTTACTTGCTAATAGACAAGTAATTATTTACTTGGCGCAAAGCAAATTTATTGGCTAACGACTAATTATTTTTTTCCGTGCAGCTATGTAGTTTGAACACAGAATTAGCGCATTTGAAAATAAGATTTCCCATGTATTTCAAATGGCAAAATTTGTTTATCCTAGTTTTATTTTTATAACTCTCTTTATTCAACTGATAAGAATAAAGTAGACATACGGTTTTGTAGAGAATTTTATGATCTACAAAAATAGTCCTTTGGCCCAAGGTGCTCGATTGAACCGTTAACGAGTTACAGTGGTTTAAAAATCATATGTATATCTGATTAACTTACTTTTCGACAAATTAATAAAAAAAAATTTTTCCATGCATTTTCTCAGAAATTTTTTTCCCTTCAAAACCGTATATTTACTTTATTCTTATCAGTTGAATATAGACAATTATAAAAATAAAACTAAGATAAACAAATTTTGCCATTTGAAATACATGGGAAATCTTATTTTCAAATGCGCTAATTCTGTGTTCAAGCTACATAGCTGAGCTTTGGGGACAATTTTCTTTATATTAAGCACTAACTATTTTCGAAAAGGCCCGAACAAAAAGTAGATGTCGTTTTTTTTGACACAGTCTAATATATATACATATATATCAATATATATATATGGGCCATTCCACGTGAACCGGATCAGTCACCTCTCAGATATTTTTTTAATTTTGCATGTCGATTGTCCTCGGGGAGTTAGATTTTTGTGCCAAAGGATTTTTCAATTGTTGCAAAATTCGTTGAGTTATTTGCATAAACAAATTCGAGCAAGGTTTTTTTCAAAAATTCATAACTCCGCCAAAAATGACACTAGACTCAATTATTTTTTTTCAGTTTACGCGGAAAGAGTCATAGAATGTACAAAAAAATATATACTTTGAAAAAAGTTTGTTCATCCGTTGTTTATTTAACAATTAAGTTTTAAAAGATTTTTAAAACAGGGTGTGACACGATCAAAAAATTTTTTTAAAATACTGACATATACTTTGAACTATACTACAGCCTGTGAATTAAATTTAGGAACGTGTTATTTTTTGTTTTCGAGTAAAAAATCGCTAAAGTTGCCGGCGCGCGCCAATTCCGAGTCGACGCCGCGTGGAACGTAATGGCGTGCGTTAGACTGCTGTTCGCCGCTACTCGACGGACGCGTAGCTGCGGTATTCGAGAGTCATTTTCACAATGAGTGACACGATTTAAAAATCTGAAAAAAATACTGTAGGTTCCCAATGGCAACTATAAGCGATACGTTGAGTTTCGAGAACGTGTTCTTTTTCGTTTTTGAAATATTGCAGCTTAAAATTTTAGCATGTATACTTAGCATACATATACTTGACGAACGCGTAGCAGCGGTGTTCGAGAGGCATTCTCACAATGAGTGACACGATTTAAAAATCTGAAAAAAATACTGTAGTTTCCCAATGGCAACTATAAGCAATGCGTTGAGTTTCGAGAACGTGTTCTTTTCCGTTTTTGAACTATTGCAGTCTTAAATCTTAGCATACAGCTCAGCATACATGCTAAAATTTTAAGCTGCAATATTTCAAAAACGAAAAAGAACACGTTCTCGAAACTCAACGTATCGCTTATAGTTGTCATTGGGAACCTACAGTATTTTTTTCAGATTTTTAAATCGTGTCACTCATTGTGAAAATGACTCTCGAATACCGCAGCTACGCGTCCGTCGAGTAGCGGCGAACAGCAGTCTAACGCACGCCATTACGTTCCACGCGGCGTCGACTCGGAATTGGCGCGCGCCGGCAACTTTAGCGATTTTTTACTCGAAAACAAAAAATAACACGTTCCTAAATTTAATTCACAGGCTGTAGTATAGTTCAAAGTATATGTCAGTATTTTAAAAAAATTTTTTGATCGTGTCACACCCTGTTTTAAAAATCTTTTAAAACTTAATTGTTAAATAAACAACGGATGAACAAACTTTTTTCAAAGTACATATTTTTTTGTACATTCTATGACTCTTTCCGCGTAAACTGAAAAAAAATAATTGAGTCTAGTGTCATTTTTGGCGGAGTTATGAATTTTTGAAAAAAACCTTGCTCGAATTTGTTTATGCAAATAACTCAACGAATTTTGCAACAATTGAAAAATCCTTTGGCACAAAAATCTAACTCCCCGAGGACAATCGACATGCAAAATTAAAAAAATATCTGAGAGGTGACTGATCCGGTTCACGTGGAATGGCCCATATATATTGATATATATATCTATATTAGGGCTAATCATTTTGGGGTCATATTTTTTGATTTGCCCTCGCACCCCTCAAAATGTGAGTGTATGAGGTCAGTATTACTACCTATCAATGATAACCAAGGTGCGATTTTTTTTGGAGTGGCCCATTGCAAAAGTATTTTTCCCATTTAAATAACACGGGAAATGTTTTTTTATTTTATTTGGAATTTTATTTCGTTCTATCGAATCATCGTGTTGTAAAAATCAACACATATTCTCGTACGAAATTGAACGATCTCCAGAAAAGGTCTGATACGATTTTTCGCTAGGTCGAAAAAAAAGTCGTCATATACCGTTTGAGGTTGAACTTTAACCTTCAATAACTTTCAAACGAGCGGACTTAGCGAAAAATCATATCAGACCTTTTTTGGAGATCGTTTAATTTCCTATAAGAATATGTATTGATTTTTGCAGCGCGATGATTCGTTAGATTGGAATAAAATTTCAAATAAAAAAAAAAACATTTCCCGTGTTATTTGAATGGGAAAATACTTTTGCAATGGGCCACGCCAAAAAAAATCGCACCGTGGTCATATTGATAGGTGCTGATACTGACCTCATACACTCACATTTTGAGGGGTGCGAGGGCAAATCAAAAAATATGACCCCAAAATGATTAGCCCTAATCTATATATATATATATATATAGAGATATCAATGTAATGTGTAATTGAATTTTTTTTCAATTACACAGTACTTTGGTAATGAATAATTAAACTTTATTCAATTACCCATTACTTTGGTAATGTGTAATTAAACATCATTTAATTACACATTACTTTGGTAATGTGTAATTAAACTTTATTTAATTACACATTACTTTGGTAATGTGTAATTAAACTTTATTTAATTACACATTACCAAAGTAATGTGTAATTAAACTTCATTTAATTGCACATTACTTTGGTAATGTGTAATTAAACTCGATTTAATTACACATTACCAAAGTAATGGGTAATTAAATGAGTAATTCCATTACAAATGTAATTAATGACTCGCAACACTGCATAGGAGCAAGTAAATTTCGATGTCCTAATGAGTAAATGTTACCACAATTGTTGTCATTTCTACTGCAAAAAAGTGTTGTCCTATATCCAGCTGCTCATTTTTTTCCGTGTATCTGTCCCGTGCACTCAGAAAATTTCTTTAGTTTTTTTCAACAGAATCGGTCTGTTAAGACATTTTGTAATCTATTTGGTTGAAGAAACAGAAGTATTTGCTTGCACACACTAAAAACTACGAATCAATTATCTCGTCAGCGCTAAATTATTTCGTCGGTCGGTAAGAATTTGGAAGAAACAAATCTTGTTTCATTAATATCTCGTTACATATTTTGTTTCGTCAACGAATTCTATTAGTTACCTCAACTAACAACAGAATCGATGGGTTGGACGAATAACGTTGCACCTCGCGTTCAACTTCGAAACCGCGCTACCTGAGAATTGGGCTCAAAAACGTTGCATCTCGATTATTTTTACTGAAATTTATGTTGGCAACACATCAGCGCGATTTTCAAATTTCGACTTATTTATTCGAAATAAAACTGGAATGACGATACTGGTTGAGTTTACATCACGTATTTATACATACATAAAAAAAAAAAAAGGATTAGTGATCCCAACGAAATAATTCATATGCCGAATACTAGTTTGGTCAATATACAAACGAATGATGCATCAATTATAACAACAAAATTTAACGACCTCAACGATACAAGTGTACAACTATAATGATTAATTAAATAACCAGACAATTTAGCTACGCCAACAAGATGAGGCTGCAACTAGAAATACGTTTTTTTAATCTAACACAGTAGTTTAGTAATGTCCATACAATGATTTGGTCGACTTGAAAAAATAATCTTACACCCTGCATGAATATTTTGACTACATTAAGCAAATTATTTGATATTATGTGACAAAAATTCTAATAGCGTCAATGAGGATATTTTGCTGTCCACGTATAATAAAATCAACTAAACTTTTTGGTTATGGATAAATAATATTTTTGGTGGGTTGTACAGGGTGGTCCATTTTAATCTCCGCAGGCGAATATCTCGAAAACTAACAGTTATAAAAAAAAAAGTTTCATACAAAACTTGAAGGGTTTCGAGGGGGAAATATGATGCTTATATGTGTTAACTTGTAGACTTCGCCAATTCCGAGATTTCGCAAGTAACTTCGGATTTTAGATAGGGAACACATGTTTTGGTTGGGGGCAGCTGATAGCGAGATCGAAGACGCATTCAAATACGGAAGCATTAAAAATTGAAAAAAAAAATTTTGCCAAAAAAATTCAAAAAAAAAATTTCGCGAATTTTTTTTTTTTTGCAAAAGATTGTTTTTTTGCCCCTAGCTTTCGAACACATTCATTGTTTATCACTCCAGCTCAAAATTTTTATCGCCAATTTTGAAATTGCAAAGTTTGAATGCACCAGATGAGTAAAAAAAATTCGCAGATCAATAACGCAAAAAACTAACCGCATTAGTTCGCCCGACATAATTACACTGACAACATGTTCCAGCTCATGCCGGACTTAAGCCTTCACACCAGTGTCAAGGTTGCGACTATGTAGAGGTTTTGTTATCTTTTTAATTTCAATTTTCAATAAATTCTTTTTTTTTTTCTCTCTATCAACGTTTTTTTTTTTTGAATTTTTTTTGCAAAATTTTTTTTTCCAATTTTTAATGCTTCCGTATTTGAATGCGTCTTTGATCTCGCTATCAGCTGCCCCCAACCAAAACATGTGTTCCCTATCTAAAATCCGAAGTTACTTGCGAAATCTCGGAATTGGCGAAGTCCACAAGTCAACACATATCAGCATCATCTTTCCCCTTCGAAACCCTTCAAGTTTTGTATGAAACTTTTTTTTTTATAACTGTTAGTTTTCGAGATATTCGCCTGCGGAGATTAAAATGGACCACCCTGTATATTAACCCTAAAATTGTGTTGCCAGGACACAATTTTGGTCATTGCAACCAAATTTTTTTCTGAGTGTGGGCTCGTCGTGTCGACCCCGGCCAATTTTCTCACAAATTAGACTCGTGGGGAAATCTTCGATCCGTGATCCCCGTAACCCTGCACCTGCCCTCGAGTGAAAAATGTCAAAGAATTATCCCGAATAGATGAGTGGTCCATATTCAATAGATTGGCCGTTAAAAAAAAAAAAAACTTTGCGCTCCAGCTTGAAAAATATTAAGTTCACCTTGAAAAAAGGAGATCCTCAAAGTTTCAATGCTCTATCTATCATTATTAAGGGGTGCCAGCGATTTTTGTTTTATTTTAATTCTTTATTTCAATTTTTTTTAAATTCTTTAAAAAAAAAAAATCTTTTCCATAAAATAAGATTTTATTTGTTTTCAGAGCTTGATCTGTTTGAATTTTATAACGAAGAGAATCAAACGGTAGACAAATAAATCAGGGATTAAAAATACTTTTTACACAAATATTTTCAATTTTTGATTCATTTTCTTATTTTTTCAATTTTTAATTTTTTTTTTTTTTTTTATTCTTGATTTATTTCTTGTTACTAATTTGATTTGTCAATTTTTGATTCTAGACTTCCTTGACATTTTTTTAAAGACTAATTTCTAGGCTACATTTCTTTTGGACGCCATGTTGAACATTCCATCATGAAAAATTGTAAAATGTTTGAGTAAAAAGTATTTTCAATCCCAGATTTATCTGTCTACCGTATGATTTTTTTAGAATCGTTATAAAATTCAGAAAGATGAAAGTCTCTAAACAAATAAAATCTTATTTTATGGGGGAAAAAAATTAAAATTAAAATTAAAATAAAACAAAAAATTGCCGGCACCCCATAATAATGGGATAGAGCATTGAAACTTTGAGGATCTTCTTTTTTTAAGGTGAACTTAACATTTTTCAAGTTGGAGCGCAAACTTTTTTTTTTAACGGCCAGTCTAATATTCAACAAGTCGATAGTCCCATCTATACATACAGACTCAATCACATCACTCGTATAAACAACGGGCTACCTTGATTCCCTCATGGCTCATCAGTACTACCGAGTTCCAATAAATACTGATCTAGGCCTAGCCTTTCGACCCTTGGTCTCAACTCGGTGTGGACACGCACAGAGTTGTGGTGATTTTGGAATTACCTAGCCTTTGCTAACCATTTCACGACGCGTCTGACGAGACGTGGGTGAGATCCTGGTATTTGGATACATAGATACACAATATCGTGGTATTCCTATAGTTTGTAATTTGGATTGAGACGATGCTTTTTCAATCCGCTATCACCGATAACATAACTTGTCGCTGTGGTCGCATAGTATGGTGCTCTCTTCTAGTTCACGGTTGGAAGTAGAAGGGCTGTGGCTCGTTTTACCATTTTCCTATCCCAGCTTTCATTCCAACATTCATCTTGCCCTTCAAGGTGGATTGAAGAAAACCCTGAGAAGAATGGACGAGAGTACTGGTCCTCTTTTTTACTCTTTCTCGTCGAGATGCGCTTTTTTGTTTTTCATTTGTGAGGTATCACACCGATTAGACACTTCTGCGACTCGGGAGTTTATCCCGTTGCAAAGCATCGAAGCCATCCTCTTCTTGTTCTTGTGCTGCGACCTCGAAATTATTCGAATTGCTCCTGGCCAGGTTCGGTTCTCAAAGACGATACACCTTTATCGACGATCGAACTGTATTATTCTGTCCTCAATGCAGAGAGAGAAAAGGAATGGAAAATTGTTCGTTTTTCATTGAAAATGCATGTATAATTCTTAATTTTGCGTTAAAAACGCACAAATATAGAAATATCCCGGGGACCTCTTCTAGACTGAAATCCCTGGCTCCGTGGCTGAAACGTGCTGGAGACTAGCTCAGAATAGAAGTCACCGCCGCGGAAGACGCCGAGGGCGCAACTAGGTCGCCGCTACCAGTTTGCGACACCATTTGCTTTTCCCGTCTTTGGCTAGACCGCTAGAGCACTGCAGAACTTCTAGACAGGGTCGCGTGGAATTTATCGAAAAAAGTTTACTGAGGCTCATTTCTCGCGGTTTTACCTATATTCACCGATTTTTGTCAGAATTTCAAAATTTCCAAATTTCCCACATTATTTAAACAAAAATCCAAACGATTTTGTCTCAGAAGCATAGTGTGAGTAAATTTGATCAGACATCATAAAAATTGCAAGAACATTAATTTGCGATGGTATAGGGTAAAGTCGGAATAGATGCCCCACCTAAGGAAAATGTTTTTAAAAAAATTACGTGTTCCATGGAAAAATATTTTTATTGCGCAAAGTTACTTTATAAAGCTTTGGTAATATTTGGATACGAACACAAATTTTTTTTTCAACTCAATCCTAATGAAAACTGCGATAAACGAATACCTATAATGTTTTGGCCATCTCACCCCAAGGGTATAGGTGAGATGCCCCACGAGGGGGATGGCCTCTACTACTGAAAATTTACGTGAAAGATAATTGAAAACATTGTTTCATAACAGTAATCTTCATGAAAATTCAAAGAATCCGAAGATATTTCTTCAGAATCGCTTTAACGTAGTGGCATTTTCTCTCTTTTTTTTTTTATTAGCGGCTGCAATGTATTCCTTTATATACTTTCGGGACATGTCTGGAAATACAAGTGATGATGAAGTGTCACCAGAAAAATGAAATACTGCAGTAACTTTGGTGGGGCATCTATCCCGATTGGGGAGAGATGGCCTTTTTGTAGTCACCTCTGTCGTAGTAGGCATTCTGAAGTTAACGTTGACACTACATGACCTTCGAGTACCTATCTAAGTCTACCCATGCCCATAGTACTTTTTAGTTAGTGTTAAATAGTCAGACCTACCGCATAAATAATATACAAAGTTAGAGCAACGAAAATTTTCCGAGTACTTACACTGCTAAAAATGATTGTGAATTCACAACACATTTACTACAAGGAAAGAAAATAGTTGCTGAATTTACTAGATTGAGCAGCTACATATAGGACAACACTTTTTTGTAGTAGAAATTACCACAATTCTAGTATTTGGTATACATAGGAGCAAGTAAATTTCAATGTCCTAATGAGTAAATGTTACCACAATAATTGTTGTCATTTCTACTGCAAAAAAGTGTTGTGCTATATCTAGCTGCTCATTTTTTTTCCGTGTACACAAAAGTTTTGCAAAATTACAAATAAATTCTTGATTTTACTGAACTTTCATAGGAGAAGCACCAAATTGTATTTGAATTCGCTAAATTGTTTGGTAAATTTGAAGTATTTGTAAATCAATTTTACAGGAAATGTCTTGTAAATTTACTAAACATGTATGTGAATAAAAGTTTCTAACTATTTAGTAAAATCACAATAAACATTTTTTACAGTGTACCAGTAAACTACAATTTTAATGAAAATAATCGGTTTTTTTTCGAGCGTTCGTGCGTGCCTTCTGTCATTTTAGATACGAGGAACAGTCAAAAAAATTCAGTGGCGGTATCAGACTATTATTTTATTAAACATCGAATACCGGCCATCTCTCCCACTGGAGCATCTATCCCGACTATATATATCAAAACACGCGTTTTTGCACTTTTGTAATGCTTAGTTTTTTCGACAGTAAGAAATATGTTTTCAAGCTGAATTTTTCTCATTCCTCTCCATTATGTCAGTCGAAAATTCAATTTTTATGGTTTGATTTGATTGACAAAGAAGAAAAGTTCATCGAATATAATTTTTCATAAATATATATAGATACACGACGTATTTTAGTAATAAATCGTCGTCATCCAGTTATTCAGGAATCATCCTACCATATACAGCTCTATTCAATCGAGTTTCTTGTATACTCTTCATTTTTTTCTCTCTTCAGATACTCTTATTCGTTATTTATTTATTTCTTTCTATTCTCAAACAGTGGGTCAGCGGGCCATCAGGTCGTTGGCACAAGACGTCTGCGACAACCTCATCCTGTAGCCTACGTACATTCCCTTCTATACGATATCCGCAGCTTTCTGTGCAGTCATAAATAAAAACAACAACTTGTTGTCCTCCAACTTTTGAACGCGAGAAACTTCGCCTTCGTAACGAAAGTTATCATCAATGCTATAGAATTTATTTTATAATAATAGACGAATAAAATTAGATTTCATACAAGGAAAAATGTTATCCAAATCATGTCGTTCAGGGGCAAACCAATAATATCTATCTGGAGATAAAGTATTCCATCGTCGTTGGCACCTAACACACTTTTTCTTCGACAAATTTCACAAAACAAATGGTTTGTGTAAAAATGAAATTCATCCTAAATTTGAAGGAGTTTCGATGAACTATGCGACCTGTGACTTTGGAGAAATTAATCTGTACATGTAAATCGACGTTTTGAATAATTTTCGAAATTTTGTTTCACGATTTTTGATCATTTTTCATTTTTTAGGTAAAATTATTGTACAATAGCGATCGATGAAATATATAATGTTAAATTTTACTCATTTCCGGAACCGATAAATTTTTGCTTGCAATCCGTCAAGTTTCGCCCGGGGCTTTGACTGGGCCAAGGTCACGTGCCTGTTGCCATCTTCGGCACAGAGATTCCGCACGACACTACCTGCTGCTGCTGCTGCTGCTACTCTACTCGGGGTCATCGACCCCAACACGTTTCCCAAAAATTCCGAACAACCATATTTAATTTAATATCGATCATTATAACGCGAGCTTATCTTCAATAAAGCACACAATATTTTCAGCTTGAAAGCTTTTGCACATGCCCGACCATAGATCTACATATAAATATACATAATCCTATTTTACTACATTTTTATGCACCTATAGGTGCGTAAAAATTTGCTAAAAATCTACAAAATTATACAAGTCTTCGAAAGTTTGGTATACATCATCGTCCATGCGTATAATACTCGAGAGTAAATATGCGGTCCTATTTTTATAATTTTTTTTTTTAGATGAACGCAAGATTGTAAAGGAAAGAAAGAAATTTGTTTAACGAAATTTTTCGTTCTTGCATATAAATGCATACAATGTCTCGATATTAAATATTTTTTTCTGTAAAAATTTCATCGAATTGGAATTGAAAGAAAAAGATAAATAAATAAATAATAGACAAATGAAGAATCTCATTTCCTGAACTTATACACTCATATAAAATCGCAATTGGCTAAGTCTGGGGACATGTTATAAACGCCCGGTCATCACACTCGCCACAACTAGCTAGCGAAAGCCGAAAGGTAATAGAGAATAGAAAAAGGACTAAAGAAAGACAGAATGAAAGAGAGAAGTTACATGTAGTAGCAGTACGGAGTAATAGATGTGTAGACTAGTAATGAGAGAGAGAAAATATCAAGGCTCGCTAGATTCGTCGTTCGAGCCATTGCGATCCGTATAAATATACGCGCGGTAACGACCAGCGCTGGACAGTAGCCAAGGATGGTTATACCTACCTACAGCTACGAAGATGATACGTACAACAACGTTGAGCCTATGTCCTTTTTTTCTAATTATTCTTGTTACTAAAACTATATAGTTTCTTCATTTTTGCTGATTTTAGTATTAATTTACAGCGTCTATCATACTTTGATGAATATTATAAAAATTTGTATAATTCGTTGCGTAGAATGAGATGTTGCTAAATTTCCCAAATTTTAGATTCATTGACTGCAAAAGCTCCGAAACTGTTTCTGGAGGCCAGAGCTAATGGATTATATATAATATGCATGTATATCAACATTGACTCTATAGTATTTTCGCTTCATGATGGAGTTAGTTCCTTCCTGCATTAATCTGGTCTCTTGACAACTGGTGCCTACTACGGACACGTTTTCTATCTTTTGTCGTGGCTTGAAATTCTTTCTAATTGTTACAATAGAGAATAGTGGCGTGACCTCTTTCAATAGCCATTCTATCTCTTATCTATCCAAGTTTTATATTTCAAGGTAATTTTTCTCAAAGTAATTATCGTGTTTCTTTTCTCCTAGTTCTTTGAAACATGTGCTTGATCCAATCTTAACTCACCAGCCGTTATGCACCTTTTGGTATTTCCCAATTCTGAATCGAACTAGACGTACCACCTACAATGATTGCGAAAAAGAAAAATGAAAAAAAAATTTTGAGCGCAATTTGATCCTTCTATCTCAATTAGAAGGTGTGCCTATATAATAAGTGTCCAAATAATTTCGCATTTGAATAACATTGAATTTTTTTATTTTTTCAATTCCAATTTTTTTACGTAACCAACAAAAGGTATAGAAAAAATCATTCGATAGTTGGAACGTCTCTCATATTTAAGTGGTAGTACATAGAAAGCAGTGCTTCTGGTGGAGTTTCAGTTTCTTGTCCATTTCGTTATTGAATGGATTCGTTATTGAAAGGAAAAATTTATTTTTCTGTAACATACGCGACGATTTGCAACGACCAGGATTTTTTCCCATCTACTTCCACTTATATGAGGGTCTTTCAACTGTCGAATGATTTTTTTTCTACCTCCTGTTGGCTACGTAAAAAATTGGAATTGGAAATATGAAAAAATTCAATGTTATTCAAAAATATGAAATTATTTGGACACCTTATAGGCACGCCTTCTAATTAAGATAGAAGGATCAAATTGCGCCTGAATTTTTTTAAATTTATTTTTCCATAATTGTAGAGGGTGGGTCTAGTCCGATTCAAAATTGGGTTTTCTAACGGACACCTTAATATACACTGTTTGAATATGTACTTAGTTTATATTGTACTATCCCCTTTAGAATAAATTTCGTTCTGAGGAGGGTCCTCACCAGGAGCGAAACGTCAACTGATGTTTTTTTTTTTTTTTTTTTTGTTTTTTTTTTCAACCGATCTTCACCCAAGACTTGTTGACACATTAACTAACTGAGGTCAAACTAGTGCCAAGAAAATCGAATTCGAATAATTTTGTAACAATGTAAAAACCATCTGTAGACTCTATTTTCGCACGAAACGAACATTTTTTTTGGACGTACGTGTTCGGAATTGAATTTGAATTCGAGCAGTGTTGGCCTTTTTTGCGTATTTGACGCCTGGGCTCGGATAATAATCGAAATGTGACACATTTCGACCAAAAGGAGGTGGGCCACTAGGGATGGGCCTTAAGGTTGTTAGCTTGTAAAAGCGGTTACCGACAGATCTGTGTGAAATTTTACTGGTGAATAGCTTAAAACACGTTCTACAACATGATACGAAGTTCATTGATTTTTGCCGTATATTAGTGATGAAACAAATTATTGAAGTTTACATTATTTGCATACGTACATAGGGAAAATACCAACTTTTATCACTCTAACGTTTTTTATGATTCAACTAGGCGACAGATTTCAATAAAAAACTAGTATGTTATGAATTGAAATTTAACGAACATTTTAAGACTAGAAACAAAAGTATTTCCCGTGTAATAAGAAAGATATTGTTAGTTAAACTCAAGTCTCTTTTAGATATTTGCGTGTAAATCAAATGCTGATGTGATAGACGTGACAACAGCGCTCACGTAGCTCAGACGGACGGCTCGAGCGGATTCTTCCGTTATATACACGCAATGTTGCCACGATCTATTATAACTTCGACTCAATGCGCGTGTGCCTATGCCTAAAAGAAATGTGAACTGTACCTTGACAAAAGTTTGTCAACTTGGCCGTTTTAAAAAAATCTTAAAAAATATTAGAACGACTTTGTTTAACTATCAAAACATTTTAATACGGTTTGCATATCATAGCATGTAATTGATAGTGTGTATATTTGATTTTGTGACTTATTTATTACTGTGGTCATTCTAGAACTATCGTCAACTGAAATAAACTTTTGGCTGTGACTATAACAAGCTAACAACCTTAAGCGGCGCTTGCACGACTGATGAAATGATGAATTTTAAATGTAGACCATATCGAAGACCGCGGCGATTTCATCGTGGTAAATATTCCGACGAGCAAGACCCACAAGCCCAAAAAATATACCGTCGAAGGTGAATATTGCTGAACATTGTCAGGAAATACATGGCCCTGCGACCATCGTACACCGACTCCAGCCGTTTTTTTTCGTGAATTTTCAAAACGGAAAATGCCACAATCAAGTAATCGGAAAAAATAAACTTGGAAATATGCTTAAACAAATCGCTGAATTTCTAGGCTCAGAGAAACCAGAACTTTACACCGGACATGCATTTCGGCAAACGTCATCTACGTTTGTTCGTGGAATCTGGATCTAATATGTTGGAACTAGAACGTCACGGGGCTTGGAAATTAAGCACTACAGCGGAGGGGTACATCGAAGAGTCAATTAGCGGAAAACGGAAGACATGTGATAAAACTTCTTCAGCCATAATGGGGCCAATGGAGAAGAAATCAAACCCTGCGGAAACTATGACGTCTGTAACCATCGCTCAACATAACTCCAATTTCGAAATAGAATCAGTTGTGATAAAAGGAAAGTTATTCATATCAGCAATGGTTCGAATTTTAACATTACAATGTAGACAACAATGTTATTCAATGTTTTTTTCACGTAATTTTTTGGACTTGTAAATTCTTTTGTGAAAAAGTAGATTCTCGTTACTTATTTTTTGGTGTGCGTGTTTATTCTTGCTTGAAGATTTTCTTTTGTTTTTGGCAGCTTCATTTTTGCTTAAAGAATTTTTTTTTGTTTCTAAATCGGGCCCCTGGACCTTCCTACATATTTTCTACTGTTAATTGTATTTTCGAATTTTCCGCAGTTCCGATAAAACTGCCAACCTAAAATTTGTATCTTTCTTTGCTAACCTATATTTTTCATTCCAAAATAACTGTAATTTACCGCGCACGTTGAAATGTTATTATTTTGATGACATGTAGAGAAATGAGTAGGTATCGTGTGCCCTCCGCAGAATAGCATAATGTACTTCATTTGAATCACGTCGACAGAATATTTTGCTAAAATAATCGAATACCACGAACCAAATTCTTCATATTTGAAGGGAAGAAATGAATTCATTGTATTTTTTTAAAATCAACCAAATTTAATGTGTATAATTATCAATTTAGCCATACAATGGTATGAATTTTCATTTCATGCCAATACGAGATCTGAACTTATCACCAGTCAATCGATTCGTATTAGGTACAATTTGCGTATCGTATAGATTGCGATCTACATACGGAAATTTTACCGCTAACTTTTCGACAGCTCTTCAGTTTTATTTGTTAGTTTTAAATAAAATTACTGACAAATATAAGAGATTATGAAATATCGATCGCGCAGACTAATTCTACATACGTTGCTGGCTTCGAGCTAGCTATAGCTTCTTTACAAGACTATATAGACTTTTAATTTGGCGTGGACGTTTTCCTGGTCGATGAAGTTTATTGGGTTTTATATTATTTTATTTTATTTTTTATTTTTTTTGTTTCATTCACTAATTCATACCTACACTATAGAATAAATTATTATTCTGCCTGTCATTGAAATTCTCTAACAATAATAATAATAATAATCGTAGTATAGAAGAAATTTTAATAATTAGACATCGTTGAACAAATCAATGATAGGTGACGCAGTCGAGTTCGTTTCTTTTTTTTTTTTTTTTCACCCCTAAGAAGAAAAATTAACAGGCGATCCGGGAATCGAACCCGGGTCTATTACAGTCTAACCGGGGATTTATGCCACTAGACCACCTAGCTCGACTGATCGATGCCTGTAATTTGACATTAGCCTCTTAGCATTTCTATGTTTATGTGTTTTCGTGTGCGTGGTATATATACCGAGAAGTTTCGTGGACGCGGAACGCTAGGGGTACCAACCCGAAATTTTTGCTATTCCATAGGCGTAGGTCATACAGTAAACTGCAGCAGCAGTTTGGTAACTTACTAGATGTTTCTAGTAAAATCACTAGAGATCACTAGAAATCTAGTGATCATTAGTCACTAGATTTCTGGACTAGAAATCTAGTGACTAGATTTCCAGTGATTTCTAGTGATCTTACTAGAAACATCTAGTAAGTTACCAAACTGCTGCTGCAGTTTACTGTATGACCTACGTCTATGGAATAGCAAAAATTTCGGGTTGGTACCCCTAGCGTTCCGCGTCCACGAAACTTCTCGGTATATGGGGAATTCCACCCCAACCCGACCTACGTCTGACCCTCACCCCTTTCGATTGGAGTCATAATTTTTTATGTTGTTTCACCTTTTCGAAAAAACACTGAATTTTTTTCAGATTTTTTGGAAACCGTCCGATTTACCTATGATTTTTGAAAATGAACACATTCGATAGCCCGAATTGAAAAATCTGAAAAAATTCTCAAAAATCCTGTTTCAGTTATGAAAATTTTGAGGCCCTTAGCCAAAGTGGGCAGACGTTTGCTTCTCATATTATTCAACGTTGTTCTCGGAAAAAACCTTAAACATCATAGAAGCGAAAGTCTGCTCACTCTGGGTCAAGGCTTGAAAATTTTGATAAACGAAGCAGGATTTTTCAGAATTTTTTCAGATTTTTCGATTCAGGTCAAGATTTGAATTTTGGAAAATTTTGGAAATGTTGACCCCAATCGAAAGATCTAAGAAAATTCTGAAAAATCTTGCTTCGTTTATCAAAATTTTCAAGCCTTGACCCAAAGTGAGCAGACGCTCGCTTCTATGATGTTCAAGGTTTTTTCCGAGAACAACGTTGAATAATATGAGAAGCAAACGTCTGCCCACTTTGGCTAAGGGCTTCAAAATTTGCATAACTAAAGCAGGATTTTTGAGAATTTTTTCAGATTTTTCAATAGGGAACTTGCATGTTTTTAATTTTAATTTTATTCGAAAGTAGGATAAAAACAATGAATTTCCCAAGACAGTTTTTTTTTTTCGAGCTGTATTA
The DNA here is from genome assembly GCA_943736025.1 of Tenthredo mesomela. Classification (NCBI taxonomy): domain Eukaryota; kingdom Metazoa; phylum Arthropoda; class Insecta; order Hymenoptera; family Tenthredinidae; genus Tenthredo; species Tenthredo mesomela. The sequence continues at coordinate 39,081,514 of OX031014.1, read as the reverse complement.
ACGCTGCAATAATTTTTTATTTTTCACCAATTTTTCTCGGTAAATTTGAATGGGCAGCCATTTTGCAGACCCCGTATCTGAACGCCGCCAAGTGTCACGTTCGGGAACTATGTTCCGCTGTAAACACTGTCTGCTCCGAGCGAGCCGGATTTCTAACCTTATTATTATACTATATTATAGTAGTTTGCAGGGAATAGTGAGCTTATTATTATTATAAAACATATGTAAAACCACGAATTAAGTGCAAGACAAATGTTCTTTTAGTCCTGACAAAAAAGCTGACTATAGCTGAGTATACATGGGGAGTTCCATACGAAATGTACAATTGGTTGTCCACACCCCTTTCGATTTGTCTCAAACTTAGTGAAGTTGAGTTATGGGTTGAAAAAAAAATTCCTCTAAATAATGAAAATTCTACCTTTTACAGGTCGCGGGTAAACCGATTCACAAATTTTGAATTATTTTTTTCAAATCGCTGTAGCTCCCCAACTACATGTCAACGCCTGGAAGTCAAGTAGGTCAAAAGTTTTGTAATTTGATGCAGCTATAGTCAGCTTCTTTGTCAAGACTAAAAGAACATTTGTCTTGCACTTAATTCGTGGTTTTACATATGTTTTATAATAATAATAAGCTCACTATTCCCTGCAAACTACTATAATATAGTATAATAATAAGGTTAGAAATCCGGCTCGCTCGGAGCAGACAGTGTTTACAGCGGAGCATAGTTCCCGAACGTGACACTTGGCGGCGTTCAGATACGGGGTCTGCAAAATGGCTGCCCATTCAAATTTACCGAGAAAAATTGGTGAAAAATAAAAAATTATTGCAGCGTTAATACAGCTCGAAAAAAAAAAACTGTCTTGGGAAATTCATTCTTTTTTATCCTACTTTCGAGTCCCATAGAGGAATATAGAGATTTCAAATACATGCAAGTTCCCTATTCGGGCTATCCATGTGTTCATTTTCAAAAATCATAGGTGAATCGGACGGTTTCCAAAAAATCTGAAAAAAATTCAGAGTGTTTTTTCGAAAAGGTGGAACAACATAAAAGATTATGACTTGAATCGGAAGGGGTGAGGGTCAGACGTAGGTCGGGTTGGGGTGGAATTCCCCATATTTACCAGAGATATTTCGTCGGATAAGCACATTATTGACTATTTTCATAATTATGATAATGAAAGTGTGCTCGCGCAATTACCTTGTTATCTTCAATTGAACCGTTCAATTGGAAGTTGACGTTATCTCGGTATTTGGGACCAATTTAATACCTGTTTTTTTTTTTTTTTTTTTTTTTTTATACGAAGATTTGAAATTTAAAGAAAGAATTAAACATAGAAATCTTCCTCGGTGACGAAGAAAAATGAACAGGCGAAATTAGTAGTGATGCCGCAAGACAAGACAAGGCAGGAATCGCAAACTTGTTGTCTTGTCTTGCAATTTTGTGGATCTCTTCTTGTCTTGCTGCAAATATGACCAAGAGAAAAAAAAAAATTCACGTCTTGTCTTGCGTCCTCTTGTACACCTCGATGGTCTTCTTTTTTAAATTCAATTGGATGAATGAATTCTTAAAATGCCTCATCTATTTACATATTCTCATTTTGGCCATTCATAATAAATTTATACTAATTTTCTCTATCAGATCAGTACATTTTCGAACGCCGTTCTTGTTCCATATCTCTTGTTTTCTCTCGTCTCTTGTGGACTCTTCTCTCGTATTGTCTTGCTCTTTCACCCGAAAGAGAAATATATCTCTCGTCTTCTTTCTCTTGATCTCTTTGCGGCATCACTTATACAAGTAATATGAGGTTGAAGTTTGTAACGTTAACGCAACAAGAGATTCGCCAAAAAATTCTCAAATTCAAGGCTTGAACGTTTCAAACGGATCAAGAGCGGTGCATAATTCCTCAAATTTTATGAAACATGTTTATCCCGCATATTTATGGGGTTGAAGTTAATAACGTTGACGCAACGAAAAATTGAGGAAAAATTCTATACATCAGGGATCGAACGTACCCAAACAGGCAAAATACAGTGCAAAATCTCTGAAATCGAGTGAAAGATATCTAATTTCACGTATTTTAATATTCTAACAACATTTGAGTCATGAAATTTTGTGAATTTTTCTAAATATTCTGTCACATTAACGATATGAACTTCAACCGCATGCATATTTTACAATTCTAACAACATTTGAATCACGAAATATTGCAATTCTTCAACGAATATTTTGTTACGTTAACGTTACGAAGTTCAACCTCATCTATAGTAATCAAGTGCTCTCTAAATTTGAATCAGTGAAAACTACTGACAATCAGTGAATATTCACTGGTTTCCAGTTATAAGTCGGTCACTGATCCGACTTAAAACTGGAAACCAGTGACTATTCACTGATTCAAATTTAGAGAGTGTGAAAAAACAAAACTGAGTCAATTATAGATTATTACTCTGGAGTGTACTAGTGATTTGAAAAAATGATTCCCAAGGTATACCTATATATACTTTCTTAATTGTTAACTGGATTGATTCGCCATCTCAATATTCCCGATTCGAAGCATTTTCCTGACACGATATAAGTCTTGTTGAAAAGCGAACGGATCTTTGAAAAATTTCACCCGTAGTAAAACAGTTTTGTTTGTATGTTGTCAATTTTCTTTTCTTCTCTTTTTCACGTGTTCGTATAGTACATTGTGTATCAAGGGCGGAAAGAACTACATTGCGAGTGTGCAATATGCGGCACGAGCCGAAGGCGAGTATGCTGCATGCGTACTCGCCAAAATAGCCTTGCGCCCATGATGCGCACGATATTTTTCTTAAGGGCTTTTGAGCGAGCCCCGAGAACTTCTCGATTGGAAGAGCGCCTCTAGCACCCAGTTCAAGAACTCTATCGAAAAGACTACATCTATATAGGGCAGTCTCTGCATGTATTCGTGTCGACGCTAGCCTGTCACCTCAGATTTTAGTCGACGTCTGCCGTTGCTCCTGCTGCTCTGACTTAGGTACCACGGAATAATATTAAAAGATTGCTATCGAGAGCCTTTACTGCGCGCTGGTATCCACAGCACCGGTTTTCCAGATGAAGTGCAGGAAATAATGTTATTACTACCTGTGTCTGTGTATCGGCCATGTATTAGTGTCAGCTGAATTCACAGCTTCGTATATAAATAAATCAATTAATAATTGGAATTTCATTCGATTACTTTTCGGAAACGAGCGCGCGCTAGCTAATAATCTGAGGATCCCCCCTACGAAATCTGAGAGCGCTCAGTGGAGCAATAGAGATGTGATCTGTCGACTGGATAGTGCAGTTGTGACAACTGGCCGAAAATGCGTTCTCCGTCGGTAAAACAGAGGAGCGCTCAAAAGCCCTTAACACCTGCTCTGCATCGATGCCTCTGTTGAGAACGAGTGAGCGGGCGCAAAGGGGCATTTTCCGAGCAGGTGTGAAGGAAAATACTATACTGTACTTCAAAAGTGCAACGAATCGATTGCATCTGTGAATAATTTCAGAATTCCTCTGATGGTAACTGAATCTATGAATTTTTTGTCAAAATTATTAAAAAACGAAATACTCGACCACTTTCCGCTCAAATCAAGCAGTTATCCTCAAAGTTTCATTCCGATCGGTTGTGTGGTATGGGAGAAACGACGAATCGCGTCTTCGATGTGATGAAAGCCACTCATGGGGGCCATTAAAGACGCGCTCATCAACTCGAAGACGCGGGGAGCGAAAAACCCTATCCTAGTTGACCGATTAGAATAAAACTTCGAGAATTATTGCATAATTTTGGCACAAATTGGAGCGATCTTTTAGTTTTTAGTATTGTGACTACGATGAAATTACCAAATTCCATCCCTGCAACGCGGGAAAGTAATCAATTTTTGACCAGAGGGAAGAAAAAAAAACTCTAAGTTTGACCGATTCTAAGTTTGATTCATTAAATTGGTGTGTTTGACTCGTGGATGCAATGGTCATTTTTATCTAGTCGGGTAAAAAGTAATATACGCCACTCGATCGGCAAAAATTACACACTTTCCTCCCTAGTAGGGTAATGTACTATTAGCGTAGCGGCGCTAGTAATATTTTCTCGCACCGTCTGGTATCGCTCGTGCTGCCACGAACGAGTGACATAGCAGCGATGTGAACTCTGAAAAATAATTTGAATATGCTCATTATTGCGGTGCTTGTGAGCATTGTTGGGAAAGAGTCACGACTCTGTACTTATTATAATACAGCAAGCGTCGGATGATTAGGTTTCTACCATTGAAACTGGTTAGAAGATGCGTGCCGCGCCATCTAGCGTTGTGCAGAGGTATCTCGAGGTACACCTGCATTACCCGAGTTCAAGGAGCCCACGTCAGAGTTTTCAAGCGACTTTAACGGGCCCCTTAAGGTCAAGTTTTTCTTTTTGTTACAATTTGAACCACGTCCGCGAATGTCGACATATTGGCCAGAGAAACTCGAGAAACTAACTTCAGAACTGTAAAATATGTGCGTTATATTGCAAATAGCTTCAATATCTAAACTTGTTCAAATTTGCGGACGAGAATTGTCTGCAAAAAATGCACGTTTACCGAAATTCGATAAAGGACCGCCTGAAGGAAATGGTCGCACTAAATTGGATATTTACTAGAAAAAATTCTGAAATTATTTCATCCAATAATTTACTTGGGAAAAAATATAAAGAAGAAATTGAATGGGGTTGTGAAGTCGGAGGCTCGTACATATATACGTTTAACGCAAAATGCCCCATATATCGTTTCGAGACGACGGAATATGTATAGAGGGAGGCTGATGAAAAGTCAGAGGAGGTAAGGAGGGGCATATGTACGAGTCAGCGGGAACCGCGTTGCCCGGGACGTCGCGACGAGAATAGTAACAGGTAGGCGACGACGAGGAGTTTCGGAGTTACTCGAGGATCAAGCGTCGCGTCCCGTATACCTACATGCGTATATCCAGTCGTATTTACGATTTACCGCTTCTTTAGTTCGTATATCTAGAAAACCATTCGCTACGTCAGAAAATAATGATAAAGCTATGTATATAAATCGGTGTGCGAAAATAGAAAAAAATTTTTGTTGAAATATTAGCTTAAATGAAAAAAAGAAGAAAAAAATAAATGATTAAAAAAAAAAAAAAGATGGATAATTTGGTTCAAGTTTAAAAACAAATTCGAGTTAAAATACGCCCCGGTCGATTTAAAGCTTCTTTCACCTACGACGTATATCGTACATATAAGTCGTTCTAGCGGGGCGGAAGGGGGGGGGACCTCGGCCTATCCTATAGGCGCAGTAGAAACCATAGGAATTCACGGTAATAGGAGCTGCGGCTAAAGCGTATAGCCGACTAAAATCTTAACAAGAGAATCTCCTCCGTACTGCAGTCGAACATTTATTATAAACAGTGAAAAGAAATTGTTACTATAATAATTAATTAACGCGATGAGATGAGAAACGGAACGAAACGAAATGAAATGAAATGAGTTTGGATCATGAGACATTGTCGATTATCAATATTCTCTATTTCTCTTCGATTGATCGTCGCGGGATTTAAAAAATATCAAAACGCTTATTCATCATCATTATTATTATCATTGATTCTGTTGTGGAATGATGAACGAGATGAGCTAATAGTAATGATTTCGAATAATAGGTATAATGCACGTGTTATACGCCGCCTCATTGGTTTCCATATCTTGTTATTTTACATGTACTACGTACACAGTACCTATACCATAGTACACACATATACTATATCCATGATGTCAAAAGTGGTAATTCTCTACTCTGACCGCGAGAATTTCAACGATGCAACACCGTGCGTGGCGGTGGGGCCCGGTAGACCGGTTCTACAAGATAACTAACTAACTCTGGTACTCGATGCCACATCAACGAAGCAAAACACCTACGACGAATTACCGTACGCGGAACATACCGTAGTCGCCCCGTAAGCAGAGAGAAAGAGAGAGAGAGAGAGAAAAAAAGAGGAGAGACGTAATGAGGCGCCGAAAAACGTGGGACGAATTAGGTGGATGGGGGTCTACACTCGATTTGTTACCGGTTTGTCTATTTTCTCGAATTTCTTCCAAACGGGGGTATCAATTGACTTGTCCTTTTGGCAGCCGATGTTTGACAAGTAATGAATTCGAACTGGTACGAAAAGTGTGGGTCAAAAATGCAAAATCGGCCATCGTAGCCCGATTCTATATGGAATTCCGAACACAACCGTCCCAAAACATCTTTGTTTTCGACAACGATGAAGGGGCCAGTTGTAATCTACGATTTTGTGGTAATTTTCGCGATTGTCAACAGCTGAGAGCTGCTATTGCCGCTAATGTCATGATATTAGTTCCTAGAACGCACATTTTTTAGCTTATTAGTGAGAGATGATTGGACTGCAGGTCGAGTCACGTGGTAGCAGGTATATCAACGTAACAGCGTGGCGACGTCGCGAACTAATATCATGACATTAGCGGCAATAGCCGCTCTCAGCTGTTGAGAATCGAAAAAATTGCCACAAAATCGTAGATTACAACTGGCCCCTTCATCGTTGTCGGAAGCAAAGATGTTTTGGCATGGTTGTGTTCGGAATTCCATATAGAATCGAGCTACGATTGCTGATTTTGAATTTTTGATGCGTAGGCTTTGATATAAGTCGAAATAAATAGGACAATCACACTTTACGATACAAAAAAAATTAAAAAATTTCCGATTTCATCCAATCAAACGTACCGCAGTTCGAACTCATTACTCGTCAAACATCGACTGCCGAAAGGACAATTCGATTGATAGACCCGTTTCGGAGAAATTTGAGAAAATAGACAGGCCGGTAACAAATCGAGTAGACCCTCCCCTTAAAGGGCCTAGCGATTACTACTTTTCGACTGGCGAACCTAACGCCAACGATGGGAGAATCCATATTCGGAAATTGAGAGAAAAATAAGTGAGCCCCGTATGAAACTTTCGACGATTGTTAATATTGTTGAATCTGTTGACTTCTATAAACGAGAAGAAGAAGAAACAACAAATTTGAAAGTATAAAAACGATCAAGAATAAGAACGAAGATAAAATAGAAAAAGATAATAAAATGAAAGGGCATTTTCGTCGATTTTATTTCCTCGCTTAGACTGAAAGGTTTCGAGAACCAGAGATATCCGCGAGCGGGCTCATCAATTTGCGCTTGTAGTATAGTATGTATATAAATATAACGGTAATATTACCAACGGTCAAACGAGCATCTCAGATTCTCATATACGAAACTAAATAACGTTATACAGGTAGGCATGTGAGAGTCGAGAGATGATAATCGGAAGGTGATCACAATCGTATAGACCTTAACGAATAGATTTAAGAAATCAAGGTCAACGAAAATCGGAAATTTTATATATAAATTCTTAAGCTTTTTTTCTTAAGCACAACTCGCCTCTACACCTATGTCATCACTCAGTTTTATTTTCGGTGTATATATAATATGTATATAAAGAATCAAGCCCCCATCCCTTTCGGTCACACGGTATTGTTTCCCTCGATGTCACGTGCACCTCTCGCTTATACTCTCGGGTTGGGTTCGATTGATTGCAATTGCAATTGCGCGATTGCGGTGTCACATCACACGCAGTCATGAGGATCTGCCTGACCTTTAGTTCAATTTACGAACTATAGGTATATGCACGAGCTCTCGCTCGAATATGTGTGCATGCAGTTGGTGCCGCATTTCACGAACGCTGCTTTATAGTGGTGGTTGCATAATAAATAATTATTGTCACTTAAAACCGCGAGCGGGCCTGGACCAACAACTGTATGCATGCATGTCACCTACAGATCTACTATACCTACCTATAAGCCAAAGTCTGCTTATACACTACCTAATTACATAATAAACCTTGAAACAAAATACTCGTGAATAATAAAACTGGCTTGAATTAAGTACAGTGTTGACGATGACGGATAATTACTGTCGCGAAAGATAAACGGAGAAAAATGATCAAATTATTGACAATTGATATGATATAAACCCGTGCGTAAAGCTAAACCCAGTATTAGTATTTAGTTTTTAAATTTATCTTTAATTAATTGGGGGTTAATGAGAATACGCGTGCGTATTTATTGTTTACGTGAGAAATTTACGCTATACCGCATATATACGGATACGGTCAGGTGGCAGCATAACGCGAATGCCAATGCAGTCTCAATTATGTATTGGTCCAGTACGTGTGCAACAACTAATCGTGTAGGTAGGTATACGTAGCGTGAAAGATTGTAGGAAAATTTTTGTTAACTATATGCTATTATAACTTACTCACCTTTTCTTTAGCTCTGCCAGCGTGTTTTTGGACTGTTTTTGCTATCAACGCACCCTTACTTTCTGCCATATTTTATTTATCCCCGTTGAAAAAAAAATTCCTATACCGAATCACAAACTCAACTCGACTGTGGCCCTATTCCACCAATAGCGACCCAAATGCACTGACGGAAGTACCAACGAATACTGGAAATGAAGGGCTGCGCAATGCGGCCAACTTGATGTTAGTTCGACTCACAAGAATCCAGAGGACGCCACCTCGCTGTCCCACTGTTGAAAAGAGAAACAACACGCTTTTGACGCGGTTTAAAGACCGATCGGTAACGCGGGAGATTCGAGATTTCAAATTTCAAAATCGTTTTTGTTTCGAGTTTATTTAACGCCAAAAGTACGAAACTTATGAAATAGTATAACAAATTCTTTAGTTTTATCCACTGCGAAACTAGTTTTAGTTTAATACTCACTGTATAACCAGTTTTGATGATCATGGAAGTTTGCTTCTTTATATCGTATCTTATTAATTTTAGTGAAAATATTTGATACGATAATCAGTATACTCAGCTGTAGAGAATATGCGAAATGTTAATTCCATTGCTTTCGGTATTCGGAAGTTCGATTCTATTTATCCAATTTATTGAATTCATGAAAAGATGATATAAGTATATGTCATGCGAATTATTTTGTAGTTAGTAAAATTGAAATGAAATCAATACAAAGATTGAGATAGAAATTCTATAAATTTCAAAGAAAAAACAAAAAATTAATCTAAGAAATAGGAAACATATAATAGCGATGAAAGGTTCAACCAAGTTCCTCAGCCTTTCGGGCGTGAGAATCTGGATTCAGATATTGATATAAATTGTGAAAAAAAAAAAAAAAAGTTAGTGCTGTAATACATATCGATGGGTCCTAAGAAAACAGACGTATCTCGGAAAAGTCTATACAAGCCGTGTAGAGTTTTCTGAGATACGTCTGTTTCCTTAGGACCCGTCGATATATATGATAATATATATATGTATGTATTGGGAACCTTAGAACCTCGATACGCCAACTAGTGGCAGAAAATAGAACTGTTCTATCAAGGCTACAGTAACCAATGAGAGGGCTTAGAACCTCGATACGCCAACTAGTGACGAAAATAGAACTACTCTATCAAGGCTAAAATTTCAAAGCCACGCCCATTCCAAGGATCCCAATATATATGCTGCATTCTACACTGATTCGACCTGGGTCTGACCCTCGACCCCTTGGATTCGGTCCATAATTTTTCATATGATTGTTTTATCTTTCGAAGGCACGCTGAATCGCTTTCAGATTTTTCTGATCAATTGTTCAAATAGAAAAACAAAATCACTCGATAAGAAAAAAAAAAAAAAATCACATCGAAGGCCTCAATTTAAAAATCTGAAAAAACTCTCAAAAATCCGCAGAGTGATGGGCCGGCGTTCGCTTCTATTTGTAATTTGCGATTCTCTGGAAAAAGAAGAAACAAAAAAAGATAGACGCAACGGTCAGTTGCTTGAACATTTTTATATGTAACTCCGGATTTTTCAGAATTTGTTAAGATTTTTTTAACGGCCTACAGTGAACTGACCTTTGCGTCTATTTTTTTTTTTTTTTTTTTTGTCTTGTTCTTTCCAGGAAATCACAGATTAGAGATTGAAGCGAACGCCGGCCCACTCTGATCCACACGCCGAAATTTTTTATATCGAATGCACGATTTTTTCGAATTTTTTCAAATTTTTAAATTATGGCCTTCGATGTGATTTTAGTTTTCTATTTATATTTGAACAAATGTACAGAGAAAAATTTGAAAATAAATTCAGCCTGCCTTCGGAAGATGAAACAACCGTATGAAAAATTACAGAACTAATCCAAGGCGTCGAGGTGCAAGCCCCAGGTAGAATCAGTGTGAAATGTCCAATATATATACCATATAGTACGTAAGCTTAAGAGCGTTTGTAAAAATGTTTTTTTCATTCGTAACAATTTATTAGGAACAAAATTAAGCTAAAAAATGAATACAAAAACATAAAATGTGCACAATATAGGTAAGGTGGTATTATTACTTAATGGATAGGTACACACACACATAACAATGAAGTAATGTAGATAGCTTGTATACAGGTATATATATATATACACATACATAATAATATATATATAGTATATAGATATACACATACGAGAACAAGAAATATATTCGCAATTGATAATAGATAATAATAATAATGATAATAATAATAATAATAATAATAATAATAATAATAATAATAATAATAATAATAATATGTTATAGTGTAATGTAATGACATAGGTGAAACTTGGATTAAGTACACCAGACACAAGGGTATTTCATTTGTAAATGGTTTTATTAATAAATTATTTTTTTTTTTTTTGTTTCTTTTCTTCCTTTTCCTCTTCTTTTTTTGTTTTTTTTTTTTTTTTTTGTTTTTTTGTTTTTTGTTTTTTTTTTTTCTCTTTTTCTCCATTTATTTGTTTGTTTTTCATTATCTGGTGATGAGGGTTGCTTAAAATAAACAAACTTTGCAATAAAAAAAAAAATCCATTTTTAACAACAGAAACAGCAGAGACAGACAATACACGAATGTAATGTAATGTACCTAATAATTGGTTAGTATAATTAATACATATTATGTTGATGGACAAAAATTTCTTTTTCATTTCTTTCTTTCTTAATTAATTAAATTTTATGTTTCCTATTCAAAATCACAATTTACAGAATTAGGTATATAAGTATATTTATGTATAATTTAATTGCGTCGCGGAACGCGCGGAAATATCATCATCATCATCATCATCATCATCATCATTATAATCATCATCATCATCATTATCATCATCATCATCGCCGTCACCATCACCATCACCATTATCATCATTATCATCATCAACATAATCATCATTATTATTATTATTTATTATTTATTATTTATAATTCAATATCATTCTCAACGAATACAACATACACGATTTATACATACGTATACGTATACAATATACATGTATACATATACTATATATGTATGGGGAATTCCACGCAAACTCGACCTGGGTCTGACCCTCGATCCCTTGGATTTGATTTGTAATTTTTCACATGGTTGTTTGATCTTTCGAAAGCACGCTGAATTTTTTTCACATTTTGTTTTTTTTCATCAAATTTGTTCGAATAGAAAAATAAAATTACTTGAGAAAAAATAGCACATAGAAGGACACTTTTTAAAAATCTGAAAAAACGTCTCGAATTTTCGCAGCTGACAAATTAAAGTGTACGCAGGCCCACTTTGGTTCACACGCCGACATTTTTGGAATCGAGTAGGTACAGGATTGTTTCAGATTTTTAAAAAGTGTCCTTCGACGTGATTTTTTTTCTCAAGTAATTTCATCCTTCTATTTGAACAAATTTGAGGAAAAAAAAATCTGAAAAAAAAAAAATTCAGCGTGCTTTCGAAAGATGAAACAACCATAATACGGTCAGATCCAGGTAGAGTTGGCATGGAATGCCCCATATATATATATATATAAAGGTATATATAGGTATAACGATTCCGCGCGAGCCGCAAATTACAAATTAAATATACATTATTTAAACCGTGATTTTAAATACAGATTTCCGCAGAGTCACCTGTACACACACATACATACACGCACGCGCGCTCACTCACACATATCGTTTTATTAATCCATATCATGTATGTAGAGTAAGGGGGGTACCTAATATAAATTTTTTTTTTTTTTTTTTTCTTTCTTAAAATCTTGGAAAAATTGGATAAGGCCATAAACCAATCTGGCATCAAGTTTGGCGCCAGGTCCTCGAAGTCGTCTACGATATATAATATAACTCTTTTTTTTTTTTTTTTTTTTTTTTTTTTTTTTTTTTTTTTATTTATTTATTTATTTTTTTTGTTTTGTTCATCATTTCAAACCTTTTTATTTTCCATGTTTTTTTTTTTTATAAAATCCCAATCCATCCATCCTGCCTCCCTTCTCTCTTTCGCTCTCGCAATTATAATTTAATTTTTCTAATTTTTTAAATTTTTTCTGCCTCTTTCTCATCTTTTATCCGCAAAGTTTTTCATCAGGTTTGCAACATTCGCTCAGTTCTGTATAGTCACAGGGTCAATCATATCATCAGTCGGTCTTGTCGATCGGTCACAGTCTAGCCATTTGGCTCTATATTAGTCACAAAACTCAACATCAGTCCGAGACGTCAATTTTCGTAATTTGTTGTTTTTTTTTTTTTTTTCAATTTTCTTTCAATCTCTTTTCGAAATTGTCTCGTTACAGACTCTCATTTATGACTTTAATATTATTATATCAACGTGCAATAAGCACAGGTGCACAAACATTGGCTGCTCTTCTTTATATCATAATAATATAATCGTAAATTAAAAAGATAATAATAATAATAATATTAATAATAATGACCATTATGCATTATATTCATGCATGATGTGTATAGAGATGAGTTGGCGCATAATGTATCATCAAAGGGAAAGAAATCAACAGATATAGGTATAACGTGTACAGTTTGAATTATCTGAATTATTTCCATACAATTAAAGATATATTTTTGATGATTATTATTGTCTTCGCGTTAGTAGAGCGTTAAAAAAGACAATTGGATTTAAATTATACAAAGGGCATTGTGGCAGTGTAATGAAATCGATTATGCCATTATCGAATGAGTGCTGTGTGTGTTTCTTTCATTTATTTATTTATTTATTTATTTATTTAATTTATTAAAATGATAAAGATTGAGATCTGATGCACGAAGAGAATATTTGAGTCTCATTTTGAAACGTGTTTTGAGAGATAAAATGAAAATACAGTATACGGTACATTATCGATTATTTTCTATCCCTTGAAATATCAGTAGCAACCAGTAGGAAAGAAAAAGAAAAGAAAAAGAAAAAGAAAAAGAAAAAGAAAAAGAAAAAAAAAAGAAATGAAAAGAAAAGAACACAACCACCTCTTATCGTAAATCCATATTTTTGTGGTGGCGTTAAACCTGTACAAAAGTTGTTCCTCGTTTACTCTTATTTATATAATTATTTATTAATATGGTATAATAATAATGTATTTTAAAATGTAACTTATGTAACCTTAGTACTGATTAACGACGGCTGCATACCAGCATGACCAGCCTTTGGCCGATCGGAGCTAACAGACAAATACGCTCCTCCGAGTGTAAGACCCCGCTACCTCCTTGAATCATTACCATATAATATCCAATCCCTTATTTCTCATTCTTTCTTTTTCTTCTTTCTTTCTTTCTTTCTTTCTTTCCTCCTTTCGTCTCATATTCCTCACCCCTATGCAACACTTCTAATTCTCTAATTATATACTCTATATAAAATATCGTTAGTATAACTAAAACGTGTTGGGTCTAGCTGGAATGCAGCCCTATCTATGTATGCCTGTGATCTTAATCATATTCCATCAAAATTTTTATTCAAATCTTATTTTTTTTTTTTGCTCTTCTTCTTATTCATCTTTTACCCATACTTTCTCTCATTTATAAATTATTTGTTGTTACGCAGCAGACAAATTCACTACTACCCCCAGTCAGTTAATGCATTTTAATGATAAATTCACACCACTAACTGTAGTCTGTCATTGGTCGGTCGATTGGTTTGATTTCCAGCTATTAACTTGGCGGCATAGTATATATATATTTTTTTTCTTTCTTTCTTTCTATCTTTTTTTTTTTTTTGTTTTTTTTTTTTTGTTTTTTTTTTCATTGATATTATTTATAAGAATTTTTACACTCTATTTTTTCTTTTTCATTCTTTTTGTTTATCTTTCTTAACAGCGTTTCAAATATCTACGCTTACTTCTAGTTCCCCACCTCGCCGCCGTCCTCGTGTTTTCTCTTCTTGCCTCTGGCAGGAGACGATGCTGTTGAATAATAAGAAAGAAGAAAAAAAAAAAAAAAACGATTTACTTGTGCATATTTTCAACTAATCGATGGAGAAAAAAAAAAAGTACAATTCCAATAATTTTTTTAGTAATAATTTAACGATTGTTTTAGAAAAAGTGACAAGATTTTCAAAGGAATTATATTCAATTACAAACAATCGGTATGATGTTAATCGAAAAAATCTATTTTTGAAAAAGTTCTTCCTTCGACTGATTCAAAACAAGTTCAATTGATACTAGTAACAAACAGGGGGGGGATTCCATGGGAATCAGATGATATTCGGGTACATTTGAAATGACTCTGTCTATTGAGGAGTTTGAAACATAGCATAAAACGATTCTGAATAAAATAAAGCATGATTCTGAATGTTGAAAATTATCTTACCTTCGTCTTCTTCTTGTCCATCCTCTTCGTCAATGTCTTCGTCATTTTCCTCAGCATCTTCTTCCTCTTCTCCACCTACATAGTCTTCCTCGTCGCTATCGTCCTGTAGAAATAACGATTATTGTACACGTATTGTGGATTGGCTAATATAACTGATGAGATAATCAAAAGGTATGAAATTTCTAGTGAATTAACGAAAAATCAAAGCCTAAACTTACGTCAAAGTAATCTTTGTATACGCTGTCCAAGGCGACAACCTCCTCGTCTAATTCGTCATCTTCATCTTCATCTGAAACTGAAAGATGGCAAGATTGTAATAGACTTGAAATATAAAGCACCAAATTAGCGACAATGAATACTGTTACATTATTTATATAGTCTTATAGATTTTTATGCATTTCAAGCTTGAACCATTTGATAAAACTTTGCCTACCTTCTTCACTATCGTCTTCATTAGCATCGCCATCTCCGTCGTCATTTCCGTTCACCTCGTCGTCCTCGCCTTCGCTGTCGTCGACCTCGCGATCATCCATGTCGAACCTGAGCCAGTGTTACATTTAAATTCTGTTTTCACTTTAATATTGCCTAGGATGCGGTGTTTTGTATGTACGTTGTCTTACAGGTATATTAGGGTGCTTTTTTTTCTTTTTTTTCTTTCAACTCCCCCTTGAAAATCTTTTTGTAGATGTTGAAAAAAAAAAAAAAAATCCTGCCCAATTTTAAGCTTTTAATTTCAATTCGAAGTACTACTCGCGCTCTTCTTTTCAAGTTTTCCCATGCTAAGAGCATACTATAAACATTAAGACATTTTCTTTAGCCGCGCACAACTCAGCCGCATTTTAATGGATTATTCTGATCCAAGGCTCATTTTACAGAGAATTTAGTGTTCCTCCAAAGTGCCCATGGTAGTTTGACTGAATCGAAAATATTAAACTTGACATTTTTTTGGAATTTTATATTAAAAAACAAAAATCAAAGTCTTTATATCTTTTGAAATACTGGTTTGAGAGACTTCGTTTATTAGACTTTTTTTTTTTTTTTTTTTTTTTTTTTAGAGAGAATTGAATTTTTTACAAAATTGTCGCCAAGTTTGTTCCTCCAAATCCAACCGTTTATTCGCTCACAGTGAGGAAAGAAGAATTATGCATAAAATCGATTTTGAAGGCTCAAACAGGTGCAGCGGTTGAAACCACAGCCAAGCTACCGTAGGCACTTTTGAAAAACACTAAATTTTCTGTGAAATGAGTCTTGGATTAGAACAATCCATTGAAATGCAGCTGAGCTGTGCGCTGCTAAAGAAAAAGTCGTAATGTTTACGTGCTTTTAGGATGGGAAAACTTAAGGTTGTTGGCCTGTAACTTTTTTTTTCGACAATGTTTTTTGAATTTTTTATCGTAAATAGCTCCAATAATTAGCTACAAAATAAGCCTAGGATGATCGCAATCGACCGTCTCAAACTCGAGATAAAAAGTTTTGAATTTTTTCGAATTTTAATGTGTTTAAATGCAAATTCACCGGTTTTAATTATTAAAAAACGAACAACTCGAAATTTTTTGATAAAAAAAAATATCTAGTGGTAAATTGTCATCTTCTGAATCGTTTGATTCATCATTCAGCATTTTCGACCATCTCGTTTGGATTTTATAGTTAAAACTGAAACATGAAGCGGCGCGTATCTCTCTTGATCTCGAGTGAATATCTCCTGGCTCTCACTCTTACAGAGCCATACATTGTCGCTGACTAGTACAAATATTATGGGTTTTAAGTTTTGGGTCGGACTGTCGCACGACAACAACCTTAAAAAGAAGAGCGTGAGTGCTTAGAATTGGAATAAGAAGCTCTAAATTGGACAGAATTCCTTTCTCAACGTCTAAAACAAGATTTTCAAGGGAGAGTTGAAAAATAAAAATAGTCGTTTCAAAAAAAGCACCCTAATGTATTATATACAATCATTTCTGGTGTAATTATCAATAAAATAAGTGAAATAAAGGAGAGGTTCTTTTTTTTTTTTTGGCAATTTATCAATTCCAAATGGATAATGAAGTTGAAGTATGTAACGTTAACGTAACAGAATTTTTAGAAATATTCACTATTTCATGGCTCAAAAGTCAAATGTTGTTAAAGTTGCTAGATAGACGAGGTATGAGGGGTGTTTTTACTCAACCCAGGAAATGATGCACGTATTTTGCTATTTGTCAACTATTCAAGTCATGAAATTAGGAATTTTGTCCCTTTAGTTTGTTGCGTTAACGTTGCAAATTTCAACCCCATAATGGAGATTGGTCTTCAACATACCCGTCGAGATACTGTAAGCTTGGAATAAGGCTGAAGACTTTTTCCCTGTAGTTGTCCATGCATGTTGCCTCATTGTTGAAGAGGTCAAGGCTCTTTAGGTTCTTGAACTCTTTCTGCAAGAAATGAATTACGAATGTTGATACAGTGATCAAATTTTTTTGGCCTCTGAGGTCATTTCAAGTGTCTAATTCATGTACTCTTGATTCACGATAGATAATGACACTATCATTGCTCAACATACATAGATGTACATTAAAGGATGTCAAAAATAAACTTATTTTATTTTTATTTAGTTTGTTTAGCATTGTTATCTGAAGTAACTGAATTTTAAATACTCGCTCCAACGACATTTTTATTTCACCTATAAATAATACGAGTGAAAAAAAAAAAAAAAACATTTCCAACACAAAGATTATAACTTGTCGAAAACTTAAGATATCGAGTTCAATTTGGACTCATTTTGGGCTCATTGGAGGCATTTATAAAAAACAATCATTAACTATATATTAGACTCATTGAGTAGTGACTCTATCGTTCGAATCCTATTAATTCATACTATATGAGAATTTATCGGACCAGTCGAACCAAATTTTAAGTCTTCTAACTGAAGCTCACCTCTGTATAGAGCGTGCAATCCCCAGAAAGACCGAAAAAAACGGAAGTTCATCATAATTATTTATTTTTTTTTTTTTTTTTCAAATATTAGACTGTTTCAAATGAAAAGAAGTTTTTTTTTTTTTTACTTTCCACCGATGGAGCAGTTTAGGGCAGATATAGCAAAGAATTTGCACCAAAGCAGGTACAAAAATGATTTTTTGTGAGCTGGCGCCGAGCATTTTTCTTTTTTCCATTGATTTAACACAGGAATTTTCCTAATTTTTTTTCAATATCGAATTTCGTGATTGAAAATCATGTTCATTCTTTGGCGACCATTCGAGAGAGATGTTAAATACCAGCTATAGATGTTATTGACGATCGTTGCATGGAAATAAACAAAATTGTAGCCATTCTTTCCTATGAAATCCTCAAAATTAAAGAATAATATATGGATCTTATAATGTTTGTTTCCATGCAACGATGGTCATAGCATCTAGAGCTGGTATTTAACATCTCTCTCAAATTGTCGCCAAAGAATGAAGATGATATTCGGTCATAAAATTCGCTATTGAAAAAAAATTAGGGAAATTCCTATGTTAAATCAATGGAAAAAAGAAAAATGCTCGGCGCCAGCTCAAAAAAAATTATTTCTGCACCTGCTTCGGTGCAAATTCTTTCTTATATCTGCCCCGAACTGCTTCAACGGTGGGAAGTAAAAAAAAAAAAAAACTTCGTTTCATTTGAAACAGTCTACTATATATACTGTTACTGGTCAAGATTTATCTTGAGGCCTTCCCATAAAAAAAGAGCCTAAAACGAACTCGATTTCTTAATTTTTAGCCAAGTTATAATTCTTGTACTAAAAGTGTTGCTTCTTTCCTGTGTTAATTATACAAGAAATATAAATCCCATTTGAGTGAATACTTGAAATTGAGATACAGACTTTTCCACTTCTTATCAGAATCTTTCGTTTGGACAAGAGCAGCAAAAAAAGAACAGTTTATTTTCAATCCACACCTGTTATACATTTTGATCGAAAAACGACCACGATTTTCCTATCGTTAAATGTCGAATCGATTTTCGTTTGTTTTTCAAACATATCCCCCCATCCCATAATATTGTTATTCCAGGATCATGAATTTGTAGAAGAACATCTAAATAACTAAGAATATTTGAAATGAAAACCTACCAGTGGCTGAAGTGTGTCAAGGTCTTTTATTTTGTTGCCGCTAAGATTGAGGTGAGTCAATTTGGGGCTGGTACTTAGGTGAGACAAACCGCCGGAGATTCTGTTGTCACTCAACTCCAACTAAATGAATAATGGACAAAATCAACATTGTTATACTATGATTAATTTATAAATAAGATATAATGTAAAGCTTTTAAGCTAGCAGGTAAGAAAATCTTTGATTCTAGTTTCAAGCTGAACAGAACTGATTACCTTTTTCAGGTTTGGTAATTTTGGGAATCCCTTTAGACTTGTAAGGCCCACGTTTATAAGGCTGAGTGTATTTAAAGCCACAAACTCGTCAGTCAAACCTACAATGTTGGTACTCCTACAGTTGTCCAAGACGAATTCTGTTATCTATAAGAAAAAAATAGAAAAAAAAAATAAAAAATACACGAATCATGTTAATTAGGAAATTAAAATGTAGATGATACAAGTTGATTCATGACATTAAAGTTTGCATCGTTGGAACGCAACGAAATTCAACGTGAATTTAAAAAAAATATACATAGCATAAAAATGATCCTACTAGGTTTATTAACATTTTCAAGTTATTTCTAGTCGTTTTCACTTTTCAAACATAGCAGGATCATTTTTGGTAAATTAATATATTTAAATTATTTTTTTTCGGATTTCGTTGCGTTCCAACGATGCAGACTTCAATGTCATGTTTATTCAAAAATCTCGAAAGTGTTTTGTTTTCATTTTCAATGGTTTAGATTTCATTTTCAGACTAAAAATAGAGTCTTCAACTTTGTTATTGAGTACATTTTGTTTTTTATCTACCAAATAACAAAATATAAGAAAAAGAAAAAAAGATGCAAATCCTATAGCAATAACGAATAAGTGTGGAAACATCATTTTTACTCTAATGGTCCAGCCTTTATTTCAATAAATTTTATTTAATGCAACGTTTCAAATCCTGGTCTTTTCATCCAAAGTATTGTGCAGTTTCAATGTTGATAAAAAAAAAAAAAAAAAAAAAAAAAAAAAAAAAAAAAACTCTGATATAACCAGCCATAGTTTGTTGAGACAGTAGCACAAGATGACTAATACCGATTGAAATGAAAGAAAAAAAAAAAAAAAAAAAGGGTCATTGTCTGACTAACAAAATCAGGAAGTCGTTGATATCGTTGTACGAAAATAACTTTGTCGATTAAAAATATCGTTGTAGAATAAGGTATAAAAAAAAATAAAAAAATAAAAAAATAAAAAAATAATAAGTAAGTTAACATATAGTATAGGATGAAGTTATGGAGAAGAATTTGTCCTCAAAGTATTTGTTTCATTTTATTTTCTATCAGTATAATGAAATTTATTTTCGTGTAATATATAATATAGCAATACAAATAATAACAATAAGTTCAACGACATTCTGCATTAGTACATACAAATATCACTCCTGGAATTGAGTAAGTCTTGTTGTTTTATGGTAAATCATTGAATCGACATTAATTCATTGCATAATAATTAGAACAACAATACAATCGCGGATAAAGCGTTTAATAACAGACTTGAAATTTGAATATTACAAATTACGATCAATTTTCTCTAAAGATGGGACTATTTTATTGATCGGAGTAAGAGAGAGAGAGAGAGAGAGAGAGAGAGAGAGAGAGAGAGAGAGAGAGAGAGAGAGAGAGTGGGGCACAACGCCGCGTCACGTTTAGCGGCATCAGGGAATCCTGCGGCACGCGACGCTCGGTCGAATGATAGAATAAAAAATTGGTAAGCGAGTGGAGCGGTGCGGCACGGCGCTAGCCGGCGTTGCACCAAATCTTCCGCTACCGTCATGGTACAATATATAATCTCTGGTCGACAAAAAAGGGGTGAAGGGGGCGGGGGGGGAACGATTCTCTTAACGACACTCGTGTCTCGTGATCAATTAATAAGATCCGGTGCGAAGCCAAATATGCAGAGTCGATATTTTCAGAGATTATAGTATACGACATGGATACACACACACACACACGCATATACACATGCCTACATAAGAGTAGGAGAGAAAGAGAAATAGAGAGGGGGACACGACAGAGGGGAAAGCTCGAGAGCTGACCGTCGTCAAATTCTTCGAACTGAACTGAACTGAACTGAACTGAACGAACCGCGCAATTGGTAAGCTGCTGCAGGCTAACGCCCACGCGACGAAAAAATAAACATACGGAAAACAAGAAGCCAACTTCTACTAATCGAAGCGCAAACAAGACCTGATCATTATTATCAATACCCACGGAATAATATATATTGGGAAAAGGATTTCCCAAACGGAACAAGGTATGCAGCTGAACGAGTTGTTGGAGTAAAAGCGAGTTGTAGTGTGTAAACAAGGAAGGCGCTGCTGCTTCGAAGATTTGAAATTGCTTACGTGCCACACTAGCTACTTCTGTCTCTCTCGCTCTCTCTCTCTCTTTTATGCTCACTCTTTCAACTTAGCGAGTTGGACTCGTCCAAGATGGCCGACCCGGTGGTGAATTGTTAAGCCGCCAAAACACGAGTGACTATTACGCAAACGTAGAATGCGGCTGTATCGTGGAGGTTTTTTTTTCACTATAATTTGTTAAAAAAATTTCTTTCTTCGAAACGAAAGATGAAAAATGAAGAAGAACGAATCAACGATAATCAAAGAATTAGTCATCCTCGTCCAGTTGCTCTTAATTAGGAGTAGATATTATAACATCGATTAATTTTGTGCATACTATACTTGACACGCCTTTGAATGTACGTATACACGTACAAGGCACGGATGTTTGTTGGAGAACGCGGGCAAATCTAAATAATCATACTAACATCTCTGACCTCGTGTGCGGTCGGTTCGGAGGAGCCATGGCGGCGTCCATTCGCACGCGCATCTTTACCTCATGGCAGGTAGAGAGAGAGTCACACACCCCCTTCAAACGTCGCCGTAAAATCGAAATTCATATAAGCGTGGCGCGTAAGATTATCGAGTTTATTATTTTAGTTTGATAAATAAAACCGGCGTCAGTTTATACCACAGTAGATATACACACGTATTATAAAGATCGTTAAATTACACGTATTACTTAACAAATAAGCATCATGGCACGCCTGCGGTTCGACGAAACAACTCAATTAACAGTACACATACATATATTACATCGATGTTGAATTTTACGGTCAATTAACTCGTTTGGTATTTCAATTTTTCATTCATCGATAACCAAAATGGATTTCTCAATACTATATAATAATAATAATAGACCAGGAAATAAAAAGTCAAGTTCTCTCTATTCGATAAAAGTAAACAAATTAATTTTTCATCTTGACCAATAATGATATATTTTTCTTTCCTCCTGGTTTGTTTTTTTATTTTTTATTTTTTGGGTTGCGGTAACGTAGGTTCGTCAACACCGCACATATACCACATCGTTGAGAGATAATTAAACGCGCATGTAATTTAGCCAGAGGCATACATATGTTTCTCCCTCACTTTAGGGGAACGTAATAATTCAACAAGGATATCCATGCAATCGTTAATGTAGGGATAAAAGATTTCAAGCATCGTAATGCCGCGGTGGACAGGTGTTACAACTAGATTAAAAGAAAATTCGAGAATATTTGCACAGAGAGAGAGAGAGAGAGAGAGAGAGCAAAAAGGTAAAAATAAAGAAAACACCCGTAAGATGTGTCACGAGGAGAAAAAAATTTGTCAATTATTTAACAAATTGTTTGAGCTTATATATCTTTATCCTGAGACGAGTAATATCAACTGGCTTGATGCACACGGTAGGTAGGCTCGGTGCAGCGTGTTAGAAATGAGGAGACACTCGATGCGAACTACGCCATGCCTATTAGGCTAGCCGCTTCAAATTACACGAGTTCAGAGTTATAAAATTGTCTATTGATCCTGATAATTGGTAAAGCCGGGCTTCTCGGTTGGATGATACAGTTGAAAAAATTATTAATATATATGGATATATATATATATTTTTTTTTTCTCTCTCAATGTGTAATGTGCGCACGAACTTGACTCCGGGGCCTAATTGGCGAGAAAGGGCCATATAAAATAAAAATAAAACAGCTATTAACACCGTAGCGTGGAAGTTTAGTTGGTATGTAAGTGCGTGGTTTGGAGCGGGGCACGGGGATTCTCTCTTGATAATTCACGGTTCTCGAGTTGGTGGTACAAGAGGGTCTTGGTCAGAAAAGCGAAGCATGCATGCACGCCTTCGAAATTGAGGAATAAACAGTTGGACAGGTTTATCTTACTTCTCCTGGGTCTCTTCCCCGTTTTTCAAGCTCTATCCGCTTCTCCATGGCCGGCAGAACACAGAACGTATACAAGACCGCACTAGATATCACTGCACCGCGCTCCGCTGCGTCGTAACAACTCCCCGAGAACCCCGCAACCTTGCTTTCAAACCGGGAATGACGGACGGACGGTCGTCGCCAGTCAGACAGAGCCACCGCACCGAAGAACCAACCCAACGGCGGTTCGATCCTGGCCTAGCGGCTAGAGGGGTCCCCCCCTCCTCCACAATAACAACGTCGGAGGCGGGAAATGCGGGAAACGAAACACATGTCTGGGACTACTTTCGAAGCGACCAATCGGAAAGCGACTAAAAACGTTTCGTTGCCAACGCCATCTGTCGTTAGGAATAGTTACGAGAAAGGTGAATGTGTAGTACACCGGTAGTCACATTTTTCACCCACCCTAACCCCCCGCGCCACCGCTCTTTAGCTTTTCCAACAAGAGTGATGAAAATTTGATGGGGATTCATATATTGCAAGATCTATGTATGCCGCAGTCTCCGTGATAATATTATGTAGTATGTTTGAATACAAGGTCGGAACACTGGGCAGTAAAACCTTTGTCGGCTTACAAACTGGAGATACCGACAATTAACACTTTGGCGTAGTTGTTACGTATGTATAGGCAATGTAATTACCGCATTGACGATAACACGCGAATGAACGAACTATACGTTCTTTGACCTAGAGGAAAGGAGATGATTTTTTTCTTATACACCGCCTATTCGGAAAATATATTCATTGCCCTTTAGGCGTTTTTAATTCGTATATGAATTATGAAATTCTATGATATGTATTATACAGCGTGAATGCTACGGTAGTTGTAATCGTATACTCATCATGTTATATACCATTAAAAAAAAAAAAAAAAAAAACTTAGGGTGGTTCTTCAGCAAATCGACCTATTTAAGGCAAGTCCTATTGCAGTGCTTTCATATAGACATAGTGCAAGTAGTCAATTAGCACACAATTTTCCCATGGGTTATGGACAAAATAAGAAAAATAAACGATTTTCAAAATCTGATAAAATGAACTCTTTAGCACGTGAGGTTATTGGCATGCGCGTGTTCGTATGTTTCAATGATAAAATTATTAATCCCTTTAACGAATTAGGGTTTACACAAAAAATCGACTGCCTTTTGTTTATTTAATGGCGAGTCTGTGCGTTATAAATTTAATAGGGGTCATCGGGATTTTCAAGGAGATATTTAGTGTTAAATTTACGAGAACGTAGATCGAATGTTGCTCTATCGCGCATACTTATTACTTATGGCTGCGCCCAGAGGCGTAACCAGGGGGGGGCCGAGGGGGCCTGGGCCCCCCCCAAAACAAATATAATGTCGACTTTGAACTTGCATTTTTCATCTATTTAATCACTAGTACAACAAAAAAATCTTTTTTTCTTCAATTGGTCTAATACAACTCCCCCTGGCCCCCCCCAAGACTGGTTTCTAGTTACGCGCCTGGCTGCGCCGACAGCGGCAACGTCGCAATTAGTTCTCCCGCTGTATTTGAGATCCAATAAAGTACTGTAAAATCATTTATATGTATTTTATAAACTGCAGCACAAGATTTAACAAATTTCATTTCATTTCAATTTCATTTCATTTAAAATTAGGTATTTAGAATCAAAAAGAAACAGATCTAAATCACTGTGAGCAGATGACAGAAAACAAACAACCAATATAGCGTTGACTGAATATTCTAAAGACAGCTCAGCCTGGGTTATTTTGTGAGCCGACCTAGTAGGCTTGAAGTGGGCTTGCGGATTGAAGAGTTCCCGAATTTACCGACCGAACTACCATTGCAGTATATCTATATATTCGCACACTATAGATATACTGCAATGCTATTCCGGTCGGTAACTTTGGGAACTCCTAAATCCCCAAGCCCACTTCAAGTCCACTTTGCCGGCTCATGCTTTCCCATTAGGTGACCGTCTTAAGAATATTCAGTCAACGAATATAGTAAACAATGAATAATCCGATGTGTAGACGGAGAGCGAAGAAAATGCGACGTTGCTCGGTTGCTATACTTTCCAGTACCGTCATTAGGCGCGCAAATTACAAATTGACCAGAATAATATTGAAAAAAAAAAAAAAAAAAAAACACTTAATGCAGTGTAAATTTATTCAATACTCATTCAAATCGAGTATTTGACTGAATATTGTAAAATTCATGTATCTAATTATGATATTCGCGAGGGCCCCTTTGTGGAACCAAAGAAATTCGTTACTGAGGTAAAGAACCACCTTAATTCTCACTTGTTTTAATGCACATTTATAGTATATTATTAAATGAGAGAATTATTGTTGTTATTTCTCTTACCTCCGACGGCGCATATTTGTTATTTATACTCTGAGAATATGAGAGAAACGAACATTCCGCAAATTAAAAGCTCATAATTATTATGTTCGGTCTAACTGTAATCATCGTAGTTTGTATTGAAGAAGTTTATTTCGCTTGTGTCCACAGCAGAAAAAAGTACTCGTACTGCTGATTCAAACAGCTGCATACTTTTGACTGTAAACCAGCTACTATCGACTGATGTCAGTAGTTTTCGGCTGATTCAGATTAAGAGAGTATACAGGAAAAGTAACTTGACAAAATATATTATGGTATTATAGATGCATAGAGACTAGGGTAAGATAATCTCTCTGTATCCTACAAAGCTTATGGTAATAGTTTTTCATGAACAATAACAAGCTCTTTATACATATGGATATGTATATTTAGTATGGTAGGTAGATGCGACGGCGATACATCTGCGCATCATCAGCCATTTAGCCCTTTGTACACCTGTGCGGAAAAACTTAATAAATGTGATACGGTGCAGGCCACAGCGCTGAACGCGGTTGTGGCGTGTAGGCGTAGAAAGAAAATGTATAGAGGGTCAATCACGTAATATCTTGAACTCCTATTTATAGGTCCCTGGATGATATAAATTTCCTACATAAATGATTTCATCAAATACAATATAAAATATGTATAAAATATGCACAAACTGATCCATAATTGCTATCTGGTTTCAAAGTCGGATAATGAAATCGGTGAAATTGAAGGAGGGTTATCAATACTACTATAAGATCAATACGCACACATTCTT
The DNA here is from genome assembly GCA_943736025.1 of Tenthredo mesomela. Taxonomy (NCBI): domain Eukaryota; kingdom Metazoa; phylum Arthropoda; class Insecta; order Hymenoptera; family Tenthredinidae; genus Tenthredo; species Tenthredo mesomela. Next base: position 39,055,391 of record OX031014.1, on the reverse strand, counting down.
AGCAACAGAATCTAGATGGATAAATTTGAAAATTCTCATGTGGCCATTCATATATACCTCTCTTCGATAACATTATCTAATTGATTGAAGCTACCGTATAATATGAAGTAATATGGCCTTGATATAAATACGGCTACCTCACGCGACACAATTTTACAGATTACGTCTGTATTTACAATAATATAATTATAGTATTCTCAATGGAATATACACAATAATTTCGATAACAGTTAAGAATACCTATTAATGCTAGAATAATATTAAGGGGACATGAAAGGTGGATTATACACCTCGAATTTTTGGCAGCTCGTTTCTCAGCTAAAACACATCTGATCGATGTGAAATTGATATCAGTGACGTAGAAAAAGTGCACGGAGGGCATGATGCTCTTGGATTTCCAAAACGCGAAAATAAAATGTATAGTTTTATATCAAGAGTGCCTCTGTAACGAATAATCGTTGTTGCTGACATTGTACTTGATAAATATGAAAACACCCGAAACATTTTCGCTTTTTGGAAATCCAAGCCAGGGCCGGAACTTGGACTGAGGAGGCCCCGGGGCAAAACAAAATTTGGGGCCCCTCCCCCGCCATTTATGAATTTTTTAAATGGATTTTTATTTTTTATTCAACTTTTTTTTCAATTTTAGATCCGGTTGATCTAATTTTTTTTTCAAATTTTTTTTTTCATCCTCGGCCAGGGGGCGCCCTCGGGTCGGGGGCCCCGGGGCATTGCCCCGCCTGCCCCAGTGTAGTTCCGGCCCTGATCCAAGCGCATCATGCCCTCCGTGAAATTTTTCTGCGTTACATGATATCAATTTCACATCGATCGGATGTGTTTTAGCTGAGAAACGGGCTGACCAAAATTCGAGGTGTATAATTCACCTTTCATATCCCCTTAAGGTGAAGTGAAACGTTTCAAGGCTACGGCCGGGTGCCTTGCACCGCGGTAAAACAGAACTACCGAACGTTTGGTACCTCTGTCCACCGCTAGATTATTTGCAAGTATACTGGCTGCAATTTCGATACATGGCTGTGATCTCGACTAAATGTCGATACGGGTTGTGATCTCAACTGAATGTCGGTTTTTTAATTATGAGTAACGGAGAATCGTCAATTCTCAGTCATTTCTCCATCAAATGACATGGGATTAGGCTCAAAGTGTGTGGTTTTTAATTTCGGAGTGGCTAATTATCGGGAAAATGCGATTATCTACGTCAACAGTGAATAATCTCGCGATTTATGTGGTCGGTACGTCAATCTGTAAAAATTTTTGTCAAATTTTGGAAAAGTGAAATAATCAGCCACTTTCTGCCACAATGATGTGTAATCCCTCAAAGTTTCATCGCGATTGATTCAGTAGTTTCGGAGAATTCACGATTCCCGTTTTCGAGGTTCTGACAAACGTTTCACTTCACCTTAAGGGGAAATGAAAGCTGATTCCGCGCGACGGGGTGCCATCTATCGGATTGGAATTTTCGGGAGCCCGTTTCTCAGCTAAAACACATCCGATCGATGTGAAATTGATATCAATGAAGCAGAAGAAGTGTACGGAGGGCATGACTCTCTTGGATTTCCAAAAAACGAAAAGGAACGAAAATGAAAATTTCAATCCGATAGATGGCACCCTGTCGCGCAACAATCAGCTTTCATTTCCCCTTAAGAAGACTTTAAATTCGTCAAGTTATTCCGCGCGCTATTGTTATGGGGCTGTTACACAGAGCGCGTCGCGTCACGCGGCGCGGCAAACAATATGCAGTAACCAATGGGAGGGCTGATTTTTCGTATACACGCGTAAAAAGCAGCCCTCCCATTGGTTACTGCATATTGTTTGCCGCGCCGCGTGACGCGACGCGCCCTGTGTAACTGAGCCATTACACAATATAACTTCATTAACATGCAACCGTATCCGGACAACTACAGTAGTTAGACATTAGCATAGATAGACACGAATGAAGTTTCCTGTTCGTGGCGCTGGCATCGTTTGTTCTTTCTACAAATTATCCCGGCTCTGCGCCCCCACCATAGTCGATACCCGATCGTACCCGATCGTGTCATATGATCGAACTTGGGTTAGGGACAGCTAGTCACTCGCCAATATATATTTGTTCTATAAAAAATTGAACAATGTTTAAGGAGATATTATTCCTAGCGTTAGCAATCGTTGCTGGTAAGTAATCGATCAATAAAATTTTAACCAATCAAAGTTTTTCTCGAACTTTGAAGATTCTTTCATCCCGTTTTAATACGTAACTATAAAAGGGGGTGTGGCAAATTTCTATCTAGATTGTCCTTTCTGTCTTTATCCCATTCCACTGTTCAAACGATTCTGGAAATTGTTATTCACTGTTCATTAATTAATATCACACAGTGCAAGCTACTGGTGAGTTCATCGTCCTGCACAGTCCAGACAGCGTCAAGTTCAAAGGAAACGAAGAAGTACCGCAAAGCTCCGTCCCTGAGATCTTCAGCGCTTGTCTTGGATTGACTACAAAACAGGTAATCTTTACTACTGACTCGAGCTCAAATTTTCTTATGAAGTATGTTTTTTCCATTTCCATATCATCCAAAAAATATCGGTGCAACGAATCTTATTAGTGTCACTATTATCTACAAGTTGTAGAGTTAGAAATTTGTTTTTCCAGAGAGGTCCATGGAGCGGATTATCCATAGCTCATCCGTTCGACCTTCCCAAAGCAGTTGTCGGGATGGCGATCGAAGGTGTTGAATCCATACATTCTCCCAGGGGTAAACATTTTCCTCTTGATGTAGACGAGGTCGAAGAAACAACCTGGCAGGCTTTGAGCGGTCGTCTTGAAGAGCGGGACAACTTGAACACACTTATCAGAATTAATATTGGCGACGGTGTCGACGCTGTACGTATATTGCGAAGAATACGAATACCAATTCACCTTTGCCAAGCTATGGCTTCGTGAGAAGATATCTTTTAAGGATGTTCTGGAGGTACAATCGGCATCAAAACAATAAGACAGACAAAAACCGAATTTGCTAATTTTGGATGATATTGATGCAAAAAATGATTGAATAATATCGAGGAGCGGATATTCCCACAACCTCAGAAAATGAAAAAACTCAATTTAGTGACAAAATTTCGAAAATACCAACAATCATGAAAAGTTGTAAAAACAGTTTACAAATATGTGCTGAAAATGGTGAAAATTGTTCATTTTTGATCCGATTTCAAAATTTCAAGGTTTGTTATACTCAGTGATAAAATCTCTACGAACTTACTGAAAAAATTTTTGCATAAAACACTCATATTCAAGTCAAAAATGTAACGGTATATGTATCATATGAATCTCAGAATGTATCGGATTGTGAACAACTGAATTCTTACTCAAATATGAGTATTTTATGCAAAACTTTTTTCAGTGAGTTCATAGAGATTTTATACTGAGTATAACAAACCCTGAAATTTTGAAATCGGATCAAAAATGAACAATTTTCACTATTTTCAGCACATACTTGTAAAATGTTTTTACAACTTTTCATGATTGTTGGTATTTTCGAAATTCTGTCACTAAATTGAGAGTTTTTTCATTTTCTGAGGTTGTGGGAATATCCGCTCCTCGATATTATTCAATCATTTTTCGCATCAATATCATCCAAAATTAGCAAATTCGGTTTTTATCTGTCTTATTATTTTGATGCCGATTGTACCTCCAGAACATCCTTAAGCATTAACAACCCGTCTAGTTATTTCATATCATAGTTATTTTTCTAACAATACAGAATTGAGTTTGAATTGTGTTTATTAAAATGACTTATAGCTAGGACAATCCGCTCTTGGAGAGTTGAAACTGACCTCGATTGACGAGTCTTCGTTGAAACACCTTAGCTTGAAGAATAAAGAAGACGTTAAATTTTTGGAAGGAATACAGTTGCTTAATGCAATTTCAAAGAAAGTACGATCTACTGTAACGGCTGATAATAATCCAGACGTTTACTGGTTCGTCTTCCCGGCATTTCCAGATCTCCTCAATCTTCACGGCGATGATTCGGCCGCGGCTAAAGAAGCCTTTGCACTTCTCAATGACGCCCTGAGCCGTCTTTCTAATGCTTTTGTCGATGTTTACAGTGGAAAGGTTTGTTGGTCTTAAATATCAGTTTTATCACTTGAGAAAGTATATTGGATAAAAGTAGGTTCAGAAATGGAAGACTGTAGGTTTGGAAGTGAACAAATAATGAAAAATGGAAAATGACATTGTTTTTATGAAAGTAAAGAGTTCTTTCAAAATTGCTAGAAAACTTAGAAGAAGAAAAATGAAGAAGCGTATTTTCATCTGTTTTATTTATGATTCACTCTCACTTTCTGTGTCTATCTTCGCAGGTCGTTGTTTCTGTATTCACAAACGACGTTTCTCACGTTCGTCACACACGTGCAACCTTGGAAGCAACTGGCCGTATTGACAATATAACGGTCAGTATATTTTGATATTTATTATGCACAGGTTTTCAATGATTTTATTTTTCTCTCAATATACTTAACGATGTTTAAAAGAAAATTGAGGATCTTCATAGGGGCAAAAAACTGCAAAATGTATATACCATGAGGATTCGTGTATGCGGCTCAGTCCCGGTTCACTCGATTCAGCTCGACACAGATAATAAAATAATTGCATAGCCGTAGTTGCAAATATCTGTGTCGAGCTGAATCGAGTGAACCGGGAATGACCCGCATACACAAATCCTCATGGTATATATTTAGGCTGTGTCGAAAATGTACCATGTTTTTGTTTTTATGCTTCGACCACTCAAAACTTTAGTTTTTGACATTAAAGAAGTGAAAAATATTGTTTTTCGTTCAAAGAGATGTCAGTCAACTAAAAAACTGGGTATGGGTGTCTCTTTTGGCTCATTTTAAAGCATAGACTAATCCTTTGAACACTGATTTTTCGTTTCTCGAGCTGACTTGTTTTAACATTCACCCAGGAGACTTTGTAAACTTGAAAAGAGGGACTATTGTGGTCAAATAATGAAAATTGAAACAAGATTAATCCAAAAATGACGCATCAGTGTTCAAGGGATTAGTCTACGCTTTCAAATGAACCAAGAGAGACAGCCATACCCAGTTTTTTAGTTAACTGACATCTCTGTGAACAAAAAACAATATTTTTCAAGTGTTAAACAGATAGGAATCCTAAATCCTCGTCGAGCGACCTCTAAATTTCAAGCTACAGCGCTCTCCTTGAAAGAGGACTTCTTTAATATCGAAAACTAAAGTTTTGAGTGGTAGGAGCAATAATAAAAAAAAAAAAAAAACCCAAGTTTATTTTTGACACACCCTAATATATATGGGGCATTCCATGACATCTCGATCAAGATCTGACGGTGATATTTGAGATCTGCTTAATAATTTATTATTTCACACTATTCGTCAAAAAATGTATACACAATTTTTTACAGATTTTTTCAAACGTCCATAGTTCCTAATTGTAAAATTATACTTCTTTGGACTCATATGATAGGGGACTTTTTTGTTTGTTCATGTGTCGAAAATACATTCCGATTTTTCAAATATTTTTCTTTCGGTATTTTTCAGCTTTACTTTTCCCGGTAATTAAACCTCCATCTTCTAATAGCGCTGAAAAATGTTGTTATATTTAATTAGATTTTAGTGAATTTTTTCAGATTTTAGAAAATGGGTGTTTTTTTTTTTAACTTCTAAATTCGTATCTCAGATACGGACGCTTGAAAAAATCTGTAAAAAATAATGTATGCATTTTTTGACGAATAGTTTGAAATAATAAATTATTAAGCAGATCTAAAATGTCACCGTCAGATCTTGTTCGAGATGTTATGGAATGCCCCATATATATACTATATATATATATATATATATATATATATAAATATATATATAATGACACAAAGTCTGGTATGGTATTTCAGCTTTTGAAGAAGCTGCTGATAAAACTCGCTGTTTGGATTCATGCCTCACTTCGTCTTTGTCTTCTTTCCGTCTCAGACTCCTTACCTAGCCAAATATTATACTAACAAATCAATTTAATCAGAAATTTAATTTCTTACTTTCATGCTTTCACCTGTATCCTGGCTAATAAATCCTGCAGCAGATTTTACCTATTTCTTTTTTCACTCTTCTCTGATGATTGTCCTACGACTCTGTTTATACCTTAATCAAAATCGTCTGCATCAATCACTGCACCCTTCAATCTTATTATTGTACTAGACGCTATACTTTGACGCGTCATCAAAAACTTGATTCCTCTTCAAATTTAGATTTTAATTAACATCCCGATACCTATTCCGTCTCAGATCTCTTTCCTCAACTCGTGCATAACATTCAATTCTCTATAAGTCCTCATGCTACAATTGCTAATAATATGGTAAGTTGGCAGATGGAGTGATACCAGTACACAACATGAGTTTGATTCAAATTGCTGGTGTGAACAAAGTCCGTGGCACATGGTTTCAATTGGTCTATTACTTACATAATTATCTAAACCATCTAGAAGTATGCTAGGTATGATAAGAATACTTGGGGGCTTTGTATCAATTTTTACTACTTATATTATACAGTCTATTATTTGTTTAACAAAATCTCCTACTTCCAACTTTTGTTACATTACTATCGCTCTCTGAAGCAGCTAATTGATAGTTTCTGATTTTTTAGGGACAAAGTGATCTCAAAGTTATATATAATCGAATACGGAATCTAAACCTGGTCAGAATTCAAGTGAATAGTAATATTGTGAAAAAAATTCTTGAGTATTTTTCATTATACAACTTTTTTTACCCACATCAGAATCGATTACGAAATCAACATACGAAGGATCAGATTAACAAACTTTGAATCATTCTTTATATGAAACAAATCGCAAAATCAAATGTTCAAGATATGGTTGGTCTATATCGAGTGAACAGTCCTGTGAATCATGAAAAAAACCAGCAATTGTAATACTTATTATCAAGTTATGAAAGATAAACAGCGAGTTTATCATCTATTGGATCAATTGCAGACCGCAACATTTCAATCTGCCTACTTTGATGCATCCGGCGAGGGGGAAATAACTCCTTGAAATGACGAGCCATTGGTCTGTGAATTAAAATAATCGAGATTAATCGAAATTAATGCGAATTAATGCGAATTACATGATCTATTCTGAATTGACACGAATCGATTCGCACTGGATGAATTAATTCGAATTGAAAACAATTGAAAAAAATTGAATGAAATTAACGAAATTAGATTTTATTAATGTAGATCAGGCGAAATAAACGAAAATTATTTCTAATTGATTGGAAATAATTGGAATTAACCTGGATTCCATTTCAATTTGATTCACTCTAATTTTTACTCAAAATTACCCAAAAATTTGAGGCCAATTTAATTTGTACAAACATCAAATTCTGTGAATAATTAGGAATTTATTTAGAATCAATGAATTCATTCGAATTGAGCAAAATATTTTCGAATTGAAAGGAATTAATTCGAATTATAGGGCATTAATTTGAATTACAATAATCAAATCAGATTGAAAGGATTAATGGGAATTAATTTAAACTGAAAAATCGATGTGTCAATCCAGGTTTGAGTTATTTTCCCACCGGCATTCGGCACGTGTATTCCTTGTTACTTATTGATCCAGTAGATGGTTGTATTTTTTGTTAGATAACGATAATAATATCTTCGGACGATGTGAAAGTACTGAAATGAACTGATGTAGATATGTAAGATTGGAGTGAATTTTCTGGATTCTATGCAAAATATTTTAACATTGCTCATTTCATTAATTTCCCATTCGGATTTTCCGAATCTTCGATGTCTTCATTTTTCTGCTCCTCAATTTTTTCTGCTATCATTTCGATTCCGTTTCATTGGTCTTTTTTTCCTTCTAACAATTACCTGAACTTTGAACGAAACGTTCAATACCATGCAAATACCTCTTGTTTATTAATTATTAAGTATCAGGTAATGAATGGTCATTGAGGGTCTGTATGTACTATTATATTGTTGGTAAGTATACTGTTTATTATAAGATGGTTGAGAAGTCAGTGGCAGAGCACGTTAGGATCTTCGGTTGTCTGTTGCAGAGTTCTCAAATTAAAATCTCCAAAGCGTATGACGAGAATTATCCCGTCATATTCAACATCTTCCTGTGGTTCGGAGTCGCCTTCCTCCTCGCCCTCATCGCAGTTTGCAGTATGTGTTTATTTTCATTGATTGATTATCAAATTAATTCTTTCATTTACATATGAAACAGTTGTTTTGCCGCTAATTACTAGTATTCTGATACATAATTTTATATTATTTGAGAATTCATAGACTTCACTTTACATAGATTGATTGCACCGAAGTAAAAGTGGTGGATTTTTCATTTATTCATTTTTTATCCATAGCAATGTTGGACAAATCCTACCTTGCATTTACAATGTAGTATGCAAGGTAGGCGGAGAAGAAACTTGACCTAACTTAAAACTAGGTAGAGAGAGAGAGAGTACATGACTGTACAGAGTAAGCAGACAGGTTTTATATATTAGGTACATAAATATACCCTACATATGGGCAAGTCCACCAATTATCAACAAATGAACGGGACGTCAAAAAATTGATTTCTCTGAAATTTTTACCTCTCGTAGTGTGTACTAAGATTGAAAAGTTCACCAAGTTTGAACCTTCTGGGACTTACCGTTCGCGAGAAATGCCACATACAAGTTTATCATTTCGACCTAATTGAAGTTTAAACGCGAATTGGTTTCGTATTGTTATCGGCATAAAAAGATTATGAAAATACGGGTGTCCTATGTGAAAAATTCTCACCTTTCCGAATATGTTATTCATTTCTGAATAACTTTTCGAAATCAATCCCAAATACCGCTTTTTTTCATGCGCAACTAAAATTTATATCACTTTTGAGCTTTCCATGTGAAAGCTGAGATTTTTTCAGTGAGAAACTCAAATTTTCAGAGTGGGACGGCCATAGGATCTCACGAGAGCTATGAATATTCCGTTGAATTCCAAAAAGAGAGTATTATTAACAGACCTTTAGCAATTGAACGTAGCTCACGTGAGATCCTTGTCTAGGTGTAGCCCGATCCAAGCTCAAACCACCGTGAGTCAAGTCGGCGTTTGAACGGCGTGACCCGTCTTACACGGAGAGAAGTTTATGGTAAATTTTCTCATACTCATATAGTACTTGTATCATATATACTTTCAATATGACGATCGTTCCGATACATTATACACAATGTTCCATGAATGTAAGAAAGACATTCCTATATTCATGGTGACGTTGGGTATAAAGTAGAATCGTCATATTGAAAGTAAATGACACAAGTACTATATGAGTATGAAAAAATTTACCATAAATTTCTCTCCGTGTACATTTTTAGCATGCTGTCGCTCAGGCTTTTCTTGCCTCGCTTGGGGATTTGAACTCAGGTCCTCCGGCTCCATAGTCTCGAGCGCTAGCCTATGCTACTACTGTTGGTTGGATCTAGGGTACAGGCTGCATTGTTCAACTAAACTTCTTCAATTCCCAACGAAATAATCTCTATTGATGTGATTCCGGAGCAAACCCATGATATTCGATGGAATTTTATTTATAGATGCGAAATTTCTGTATTTCAACCTATTTTTCTTGTCAAACTTTGAGAATAAATGTGTGTTGCGTGCTCACAACGATAAAAGACTGACCTTACTTCTATATGTCATTGGTCTGCCCCGAAATGAGGCCATTTTCGAATATTCCCTCTAAATTGAAAAAATTTTCTATGACCGATACGACTTGTACCCTGTGACAACCAATTTTTCTTCGGTATACTAAATCTGTGTAAATCAAAGTCCATGAAATCTCAAATAATTTCAAACTGTGTCTCAAACCCCAAGTAATCAGGTGTGAAAAAAAACTGAGTGAATAGAATATTTCTTCAAAGCATATCAACGATCTAGAAGGAAATTATTTCCAAGTTCTAGATACCCTCTCAATATCATGATGATTAATATTATGTATCTCGATGTGCAGTTACTATTGGTGACATGGATCCCGGACGTGATTCAATCATCTACCGAATGACCTCAAACAGGATGAAGAAAGATAATTAAATGTAAATATCACGTCATCCTAAAGAATTGTCAGATATAACAATACCCATTATTTGTGGTAGAAATTGTAAATTCCATATTTATAGAATGTATCAATCTTAATATAATTTCATCCCTAGAATTGGATCAACATATTTCATGATAATTAGGATGAAATTGCCATCATTAACAGTTGGTGGCCGATATCACAGGGATACATCATACAAAATTATCCATTGCCCAGTATTCCTTGTCGTTGTATACTATATATATATAATATATCTATAAATATTATTAATTTAATGCATTCATATTGTTTAATTAAAAGAATATTAACGAGTAAGCTTATAGTGATCAATGTAAATGTATGTAGCGAGGAGGTGAAGGAAGTATAATTATATGTCTGTACATTATATTATTTAGGAAACGTCTAGTGATCATGATGACGATGATGGTCATTATAATTAAATAATAATGTATATTTAAACGGGAAATTTCAATCCAATCTAATCCCAAGATAAACTCTGCTGTAGTTTCAGCAACGCCGGATCTACACAATCTTCTCTCCTAGGCCTGTAACTTCGTGGCGCCCCTTGTTACATTTCTATAGTAATTACTTCGATGGTCATAAGTTGTAGTCAAACCGCCCGGATCGTGATTGAATAACTTAAGGCCCATCCCTAGTCGCCCACCTCCTCTTGGTCGAAATGTGTCACATTTCGATTATTATCTGAGCCCAGGCGTTAAAAACGCAAAAAAGGCCAACTTAGCGCAAATTCTATTTCAGTTCCGAACACATACGTTCAAAAAAATGTTCGTTTCATGCGAAAATAGAGCCTACAGATGGTTTTTACATTGTTCGCCGAGGAAATCGAATTCGAATAATTTTGTAACAATGTAAAAACCATCTGTAGACTCGATTTTCGCACGAAACGAACATTTTTTTGAACGTATGTGTTCGGAATTGAAATTAGACCAGTCACTTTATGCAATTTTAGGGCCTCAAATGACACTAATTATGGGAAGCATGAAAAAAATACTACGATGTAGCGATACCCGTGTGGAAATTACAAACGGGAACTGGCCAATAGTTGTCCAGTTCGCCCGTTTTCAATGCGGGCGCTAGACAGTCGAGCTAGACAGCTACTGTCCGAAAATGTAACGCTGCACTAGACAGTTTCACTAGGCCAGTTCAACTATCCGGGTTCTGTTCAGTCTGCCCGACTTACATTGTATTTCCCGAACTTTGTTTCTATATTATTTTAACGATAAAACGTGATAAAAAAAGTTATTGACAAATGTTGGATAGTCGAATTTGATAATTGACCGCATGTAAATTAAAACGCATTTTCGTTGAAAAAACCACCGTTATATTTCTCCTAACCGGGATTTGAACCCACGTCCGCTCGCTCGTAACTATTACTAGTCGCACGCCCTATCCACTACACCAAGCTACCGATTGGTATAATTTCAATGTTTTCCTATATGTATAATAGACTGGCCGTTAACAAAAAAGTTTGCGCTCCAACTTGGAAAATATTAAGTTCACGTTGAAAGGAGAAGATCCTCAAAGTTCCTCTATAGGCTAGCTGCGTACCTCCACATGCATAGAATCAAGCTTGTATCGTTGTATACATACATATAAATTGTTTCCCAGTTACGCCTCAGCCCCAAATAGGTGGCGCTGACGGGCGTATATGTGCACAAAAAACACACACACTAGTAGCGTACTTGTATGTTACGCAGCTAGCCTATCTCATTATTAAGGTGAAGTGAAACGTTTGTCAGAACCTCGAAAACGGGAATCGTGAATTCTCCGAAACTACTGAATCAATCGCGATGAAACTTTGAGGGATTACACATCATTGTGGCAGAAAGTGGCTGATTATTTCACTTTTCCAAAATTTGACAAAAATTTTTACAGATTGACGTACCGACCACATAAATCGCGAGATTATTCACTGTTGACGTAGATAATCGCATTTTCCCGATAATTAGCCACTCCGAAATTAAAAACCACACACTTTGAGCCTAATCCCATGTCATTTGATGGAGAAATGACTGAGAATTGACGATTCTCCGTTACTCATAATTAAAAAACCGACATTCAGTTGAGATCACAACCCGTATCGACATTTAGTCGAGATCACAGCCATGTATCGAAATTGCAGCCAGTATACTTGCAAATAATCTAGCGGTGGACAGAGGTACCAAACGTTCGGTAGTTCTGTTTTACCGCGGTGCAAGGCACCCGGCCGTAGCCTTGAAACGTTTCACTTCACCTTAAGGTGAAGTGAAACGTTTGTCAGAACCTCGAAAACGGGAATCGTGAATTCTCCGAAACTACTGAATCAATCGCGATGAAACTTTGAGGGATTACACATCATTGTGGCAGAAAGTGGCTGATTATTTCACTTTTCCAAAATTTGACAAAAATTTTTACAGATTGACGTACCGACCACATAAATCGCGAGATTATTCACTGTTGACGTAGATAATCGCATTTTCCCGATAATTAGCCACTCCGAAATTAAAAACCACACACTTTGAGCCTAATCCCATGTCATTTGATGGAGAAATGACTGAGAATTGACGATTCTCCGTTACTCATAATTAAAAAACCGACATTCAGTTGAGATCACAACCCGTATCGACATTTAGTCGAGATCACAGCCATGTATCGAAATTGCAGCCAGTATACTTGCAAATAATCTAGCGGTGGACAGAGGTACCAAACGTTCGGTAGTTCTGTTTTACCGCGGTGCAAGGCACCCGGCCGTAGCCTTGAAACGTTTCACTTCACCTTAAAGGGTGCCGGCAATTTTTCGTTTTATTTTAATTTTTTTTCTCAATTTTTTTTCAACCATTCAAAAATTTTTATTTCTTTTTCTCTAATATAAGATTTTATTTGTTTTCAGACCTTGATCTTTTTGAATTTTATACGGATTCGAAAAAATCAAACGGTAGACAAATAAATCTGGGAATGAAAATACTTTTTACTCAAATATTTTCATAGTATATTACTCACCTAGGGAGGGAAAGTAGGCTAACCCAAACTGCGTGTGAGATTGACACCCGAGCCGAAGGCGAGGGTGACAACAACGCAGTTTGGGATGGCCTTTTTCACTCCCGTGTGAGGTATACTATTTTTCACCACCCCCTGCATCGGAAAGAACGACTTCCCGCTCACGCAAGGGAGCGAAAGTCGTACTTTCCGTGCAGGTGTGGTGAAAATTTATTTTCTTATTTTTTTAATTTTTAATTGATTTATTTTTTCATTCTTGATTTATCTTTTGTTATTAATTTGATTTGTTAATTTTTTATTCCACGCTTCCATGAAATTTTTTTAGACCAATTCCTGGGCTATATTTTTCTTGGACGTCATGTTGACTATTCCATCATGAAAAATTGAAAATGTTTGAGTAAAAAGTATTTTCAATTCGAAATTTATCTGTCTACCGTTTGATTTTTCTGAATCGTTATAAAATTCAGAAAGATCAAGGTCCGAGAACAATCAAAATCTTATTCGTGGGGGAAAAAAAAAAAACAACTTAATTTTTAAAAAAATTAATAAAAAATGATATTAAAGTTAAAATTGAAACTAAAATGAAACAAAAAATTGCCGGCACCCCTTAATAATGAGATAGAGCATTGAAGCTTTGAGGATCTCCTTTTTTCAAGGTGTAATATTTTTCAGGTTGAAGCGCAAACTTTTTTTTTAACGGCCAGTCTAATGTATATCACAACTTTATATGAAGAATTCCATGTGAACTCAACGAGTCAAAAACCAGCGATTCGATTTGATTAGCGATTTCATACAATTATGATGATTCTAAATCTAACACACTGCTTTGATTGAAAAAAAAAATTTATTGAGCCGTTTTTGATTATGAATTTTTGACAACTTAAAATAGCGCCGTGATCGATTCTTTTATTCACTCTACAAAATACGACGAACATTTATCGGTTATGAAAAAGGTGATTGTATCTTTTTGACATCCAATTTTTATTTCATTTGAATGACAATTATTGATTTTCGACTTCGTGATTCTAGTTTTGACCGATAACCGATTGACAATTAAATAACTCTCTTTAATCTCGCCATTCTGATTTCGATAATTCAAATTGAGGATGCTCCTGTAAGTTGCTATTTTAATTTTGATTGTGAAAATTTATAATCGAATAATGTACGTATATGTATGTATGTATGTACGAAAACAAGGAATAATCATTCATATATGCACTCGAATAAAAATGTGCATTTCTAAATACACTGAATTCGATTCACAGTAATTTATATTATTATTAATAAAAAATAGCTAAATGGGTGATTTAGTGTTTCTGAAGAGGTCCTGGGTAGTTAAAAGGTGCGAATCATAACTACAGTTCAACTGCACATTTCCCGTGTGGGAGCTGCACAGTTGCGCTAAAGACGGGTTACCCCGTCCGGGGGCTGTACAGTTTCGCTAAAGACGGGATCGCCCGTCTAGCAGCTAGCCGGTAATCGGGGACCTCCTATCGAATTTCCACACGGGTAGACGTGAATAATACACCGTACCGTTTGTGACATTTAGTTTTCACACGTTTTTGAATAAAAAATTAAAAGCCCGAAAAAATCTCGTCAAAAACACGTTTCTGTACCTTTCGCGTCGAACGCTGCTTAAACGAAGGCAGATAGACCATAGGTTGACTGGACCTTTTTTGTAGAGCGTTAAATTCTATACAAAAAAGTCATGTTGCTGTCAGTCGACGGAAAAGCGGCGATTTGTAGGTGCGTTTTGCATCGCCTTAAACGCATCGGAGTAGATAGGGGCAGCTATGGGGAGACAGATATTCCCCCCTTTCCCCCCCGACTCATCCTGATAAGGGGTGATAAGGGGTATGTGGGTCAGTGTGTTATCTTATCAGTCTGGCCCACATCCGGTCTAGTGTGTACGGGGACCTTCTAATCAGCTCCCCCCTCCCCCTCCCCCTGTCTGCGGTCACTGGCCCTGACCATGCTACCCCTTACCCCACCTCCCCCGGGTCAGTTATGGGGTGAGTGCATCGCTCTGTCTCTTTCTAGTCTGGGTCTGTCTCTCTCTAGTCTGGGTCAGCTATGGGGACGATGACGCGTTCTACCGCCCACTCACACACACGCTTACCTCACCGTGTCCGTGTGTTCTAGAATGTTCAAGAATGTTCTAGAAGTTTCTGGAAAGCGATAACGATGATATCCCTACTCCAAAATTTTTGTACATGGAAATATTTCAGCGGCATCCCCTGTTTACTATATGTACGCTTAAAACTACAGGAGGCGGGGGTGAAGGAAAGAGATTTGATGACGCGACAAATACATATCGTACGTTTCGTGTCCGTGTGTTCTAGAATGTTCGAGAATGTTCTAGAAGCTTCTGGAAAGCGATGACGCGTTATCCCTACTCCAAAATTTATGTACTTGGAAATATTTCAGCGGCATCCCCTGTTTACTATATCCACGCTTAAAACTACAGCAGGGGTGAAGGATAGAGATTTGATGACGCGACAAATACATATCATACGTTTATTCAAAAATCTTAATTCTACGTGCAATTATGCGATTATTCATTAGCGATACAAAAATGAAGGGCAATATAGAAAAATGACATACAATGAAAGCTAGGTATACAGTGAAAGCTATTACTAGGATTAGATTAAGTGAAATCAAATGAGAAGAGAAAGAAAAACTTAAAAATATTGTGTAATGTGATTTTAAAAGCAAAGAAGAATTATAATCAATTAAAGCTAAGTATACAATCAAAACTATTACTACGTTTAGATGAAGTGAAAACAAAGGAAAATAAAAAACTTAAATCTAATTATACCTAACAAATCCGTACAAACTATGAGATATTACATTTTTTTCTAGAAGTACAACACTGCAGGTGACAACCGATCAAATCTAGGTCTTCGCGGGACTTGCAATTTCGGAATGAAGGTAAGTTGTTTGTAAAATGAAGCAGCTATGGAATCATTTTTTTCATAATTATCGGTAAACATATCAAGAAACTGATGCAAATCAAATCCGGCAGCCATGAACCACACAAACATAACACAGTATTGCCCGCACACGTTTGACGAGAAACTTTGCAACCGTACGATGTTCCAGGTGTACCGTTCGGAATTTCTGCGTAAAGTCCTATTGTGATGAGGCACGAGCGGTGGTATGCCAAAACTGTCAAAGTATATTCCATGTCCGGCTGCGTTGATGTAAAACGCCACCCAGTGTGTACCGGGTTGTGTGTGGTCATCCGTGTTAGTGTTACGTGCAGGCGAGCATTGGCGAGATTGCCGGCTACTCTTGATCGTAATTTAGAATGCGGAAGTCACCTGAGCGGTAAAGTGACTCCCGTTGTGGGTCTTTGCTTTATTAAACCACTAAAGTGGACCTGAAGGATTGAATGGAAGATGAAAGGATAATAATTCAAACTTGATGATGCCCTTTTGACACGTTCAAAGATATATATATATTCTCGTCACTAATTAGAATAGCAATCGTATCATGAATAGTAATAGTTTAGAATAGTAATAGTAATAGTTTTGTAATAGTAGTGATATTTGTTTGTTGTAATGGTTAAAGTTATGTTCGTAATAGTAATGACAATAATAGTGATATTTGTTCGTAATAACAGTTGTAGTAATAGTGATAGTTACGAAGGTAGGGGGGGGATTAAGAAGGGTATGAGCCAGTGGAAATGTGATACCTGACTGCGCGGTTCGTCAGCTTCTACAACCTGTCACCAAGGAGGCCGATGGTTGAAGATTACGTATAGCCCCTGAGGGTGTCTTGGCGGTTGCAGATGTGCTCCTATACCAAGCCGGTCTTCTCCAGTCGGATAACCTCCAGCGACAAGGTGTGACGGTCCCGGTTGCACGGTCACTTTCGGCGATAGTTCTGACTGACGTGTAAGGGATACGGGGTCTTTTTATCCCTTACCGATCGGCTTTGGCGGGGGATGGAATTTCCTTGGTCAGCCTCTTGGGCAATCAACCTTTGATTCACCCGCGCAGTTCGGTTCACTCATCCACTAGCTCATGTCTATGACGAAATCGCTGAACCGGCAGCCTAAATTCTTCTGTGTCGCGAGGTGTATTGCGACACCCTCCAGCGCGTTTTTCCGTGTCGCGTGGCGAATTGCGACACCCTCCGGCTCGTTCGTAACAGAATCCTCCCCCAAGACGCTATCTTCGGTGTTACCGGGGTTGCGTCTGGTCTCCGAGAAGAGCAGGATGGTGTCCGTCCTAAATAACCGTGAAGCTATCCACGGACGCGGCTCTTGGTATTGATGGCAGGATTGCTCGAGGTGGTTCCAGTCTCATGGGTGGCAGTGAGTTAGGCACTTCATATAGCTCGATTCTGGGGGGCGGCAGGTGGTGGATTATTTCTGGCCTTACAGACGCTCCTTCTTGGCCTCGCGATTCCCAAGGTCCGGGTCGTCGTCGCGGAGGCGATGATTTGGCGAACCATCGATAGGCCAAATACACGAGTACTAGTATCGTTATTAGCGCGGTGCAGCCCATTCCACTGTAAACGATGATGTTGTGCCTGGCGCCTCTCCGGTGAGTTTGGAGTTCCTTAGCCTGGTGTTCTAGCTCCTTGAGGGTCATCGCGTTCTCGCTGTGTCCCCAATCGTTGTTGTTCTCCCCGGCGGTTGCCAGGATCTCATCCACTAGGGGCGTCATCTCCGGTTTTTGCAGGTCGGGTGCGACTAGAGTGATATTCAGAGAGGTCATTGGGGTGTAAGTATGGGCCTCACCTGTTGTTATAGTTTCTTGGGCAATGAGTCTCGTTGCCCCTGTGGTTGCCGTGCATCCCGGCCTGATTTGGAGGATTCCAGCATCCGTCAATATTTCCTTTCCAGCAACCCGTTTTTTACAGTTAACCTTGACCTCGGTTGGTTTCATGCTGGAGAATAGCCAGCTGTTGATGGTCTCCAGACGGGTCCAGTAGACATCATCTGTAGCGAGGGCACGGAGATCACAAGTAGTCCAGGGTATATTCTGTGAATTACTTAGAAGCGTTGTTTCACAAGTTGGTTTCTTTCCAACGCTGTATATTGGCAGCGTCATCTGGCAAATGTATTGGTTGTGGTGGGACTTGCATCCTTGCAGGTACCGTTCGGTGGGGGTGATATACCATTGCTTATCTGTAGTAACGGCGAGGTATGGGTTCCGTGGTTTTATAAACACTGCTAAAGTGCGGTTGGTTGCTGCGTGTTGCCTAGCCGGCAATGGGTGGAGTAGATAGAGATCGTACGACCTCTTATCCAGTAGCGGGATGTTTATTTCCAAGATCAGATTTCCCTTATAGAAGCTAACCTGCAGGTCGCTTACCGTGTTCAATGTTTCGGAGCGGAGTTCTTGCTCTGTTAGCGGGAAGTCATAGTTAGTCCGTTGTCGTATTAGCCGCGCTGCGTTCGTCAGTTGCTGGGAGGAAAGGATCGCTGGGTGTAGTGCTCCTTGCTTCGCGAAGATAACTGCGGTGGCGAGGATGATTATGCTCATGCGGTAGTCCTCGGTGTGCCTTACCAGTTCGTTTAGCCACTGTTCCGCTAGTCCCTCATACTGTAATCGTTGTATGCTATTTGCATTCGTATTAGTATTCTGGGCAAGGATGTTGGCCTGGTAGGCTAACATCGTGGTCTGGTTGTTGATTTCTGCCAAGTTCTGGTGTATGTCGCCGAATTCCGAACGCAGGATGTGCGTTTGGTTATCAACGATCTCGGCTAGGTGCTTCTGATCCGCGTACAGCTTGTCTATCTCGCCGTTGTAGTAAGCAGCGTCATCTTCGTCCAGTGTACCAAACAGGCTCTTGCTGAGACTGCCGATAAAGCCTAGGGGAGTCCCGCGCTTTTTCCTGGATACCGGGGCTTCTCCGTCCCTAGGGGTGTTACGTAACATCTCCTCATATTTGTAGGTGTCGTTCAGCTTGCCGATCAGCATGGGCTCTATCTTTGTGTCTGAACAGGGGACGTCGTTGAACTTTGCACATAAATCCCTTAAATACTTCATGTGCAGAGGGATGTTTGGCTTCTGGTCCAGGAAGTCTTGTATCTGCAGGTGGGTGACGAGCTTCCAGGACGTGTGGGATGCTCGTAACGTCCGTATTCGTTCATAATAGATTCCAGCGTTGTGCGGCAGCTTGTAGATGTCATAGTCCTCGTTCTGTTCTTCTGACTGCCCCAGCGTGTCCCCCAGGAGCACGCAGGCTACGAGCACGTAAAGTGGGTAGTTAATCATTCCTGCCTGCAAAGGAGAGTTCGGATTGATTAGCTGTTCAGCAAGGTGGTACTTCTTTGCGTGAAGGAAAGAGGAGGGGGGTGGGTGGTAAACAGGGCTGGTATCAGTGTGGTTATTTTGCTCTCGGCCCTTCATCCTTCTTCTTCAGCCTATCCAAGTGTTTCAAGCGGCGTTTGCCATCTGATCCTACTATTATAGCAGTATTCAGATCCAGCATCTCGGCAATCTCGAACGGTCCATCGTAGTGAGGGTCCAGCTTGCGCCTAACTTCCCGTTTAGCATAGACTTGATCTCCCACGTGAAACTGGATGGGGTTGGTTTTCAAGTCGTGACGGCGTTTCGAATTCTGCTTAGCAGAGTTGAGATTGTTGCCTCCTATTTCCGCTAGCTCGTTCAATCTGGTTACTAGGCTTTCCACATACTTCGTTGTGGTCGGCAGGTGTTTTGCCAGGGGCAAGGTCTCGGGGGTTCTTTTTAGTTTTCCGAAGGCCATCTCGTGGGGCGTGAAGTTTGTGCCTTCGTGCACTGCCGAGTTGTATCAGCGCATGGCATCAGGCAGTAGGTCGTCCCATTCCACGTGGTCGTCGACGAAGTGTCTAAGATAGTCAACGAGTCCCGTGTGGCTTCGCTCTAGTGACCCATTTGTCTGTGGATGATATCCAGACGTCATCACATGGTTCACCTTGTTGATTCGCAAGAACTCCTTCATGTTATCGCTTGTGAAGCATTTTCCACGATCGGTCAGCAGGATCAGGGGCGTGCTGTATGGCTTGAAATACTTCTGGTCCAGCGCCCGGATTATTGACAATGATGTTTGGTCGCGTAACTCATAAGCGTGCCCCAGCTTAGTGAGTAGGTCCAGCACCGTCAAGATATATCTATTCCCTCGGCTGGTAGTTGGTAGTGGTCCTACAATGTCTACGGCAATCTTTTCCCAGGCTTCTACTGGCGTATCCGTGATGATCATCGGTTCCCGGGTCGTAATACGGGATACCTTTCGTTTCTGACAGTTCTCGCAGCATCGGATCACATCCTGGACCTCGTTTCTCATCCCAGGCCAGTAGTAGCGTTGTCGTAAGCGTCGATAGGTTTTAGTGACTCCCTTATGTCCTCCTGTTTTCCCTTCGTGCCATTCCTTGACGATCTGCAATCGTCTCTCTGGTGGTGGTGTTTCGATTTCCCCGGTACAAAGGTAGATCTGACATGGGTAGTCCTGGAATATTTCCTGGATTAGTGATTTGACAATTACCGGCTGTAGGTTGTCAATCCCGTCGCCTTTCGCGGCCAATCTTATCTCGCTGGTTCTTGTAGCTTCCATAGCATTCCTTAACGCATTCAGTCCGTCGACTAGGTCGTTAGGGGTCATCCTATGGTAGTACTGCTCCATGCTGGCTACGGAGAAGACTTTTCGTTTGTTTCGTGTGGTGACTACGACGTGTCCCATACCTTGCATCGCTTCCTTGAGGGTTTCTGGGCTAAGCAATCCCATCCCCTGGAGTTGTTTAGCTACGGGTGTTGTGAGTAGACAATCCGTGGAAATGAAGTGTGCATAATTGCTTTTTCGCAGGGTCAATGTTTCTGGAGTTAACTGTACCTTGCATTTACCATGAATGGCGTTTACATGTTTACCGGATTTATTGGGTTCGGCGGCTGCGCCCTTTCTCTCGTCTTCGTCGGTTGTGTCGTGTCCCGAGAAGTCATCGGAGCTGCTTGGGTATAGGTGCGTGTTAGTCTCCGGTGCCCTGCGTTCCTCAGGCTCAGCTTCCTCTTCTGAAGAGTCTCGGAAACTCGTTGGGGATCCGTATGGGGTTGAGCGCCCCGTTGGCATCAATGAGCGTCGTGGTGTCGGTAAAAAGGAAACCCTATTCCTCCGAGGTCTTTCTATGGGCGTCGAGGGTCTCGGTTCCTGTGTTGAAACATTAGTAACCCTGATACCTTGTTCTACTGGTGGCCTTGGTTCCTCTGCGGTCCGTGGGGTTTGAGGTGATGCGCCATCGAATGACCGAGCAAGTTCTTTGATATGCTCACGTGCCTTATCCAGACTCAAGGCTTCGGTGACCTGGATTAAAGAGGCATTCTCTCGATTAAGTCGTTGCTGCGTGGTCTCTGGGCGTTGGTGATCTGACAGGTTTTTCGTGCTGTTCGGGTCCTGGTCCACGTCCGAGTCCTCTTCTCCAGTAGTCTCGAGGTTGAGTATGCTGAGATTTAGCGTCTCCTCAGGTCTTGGAAACCGTTTTTGCAAGAGGTCCTCAATCACTTGGCTGGTAGTTGGATCCGTTTCCTTCAGCATTTTATGAAACTGTATTCTGTCGGTGGTTAGCTCGCAGGGTTGATTGGCAGTCAAATCGCAGGTTGTAAGGTCGTGAGTGGTTTGAATTGTAGTATCAAGTGAGTCGTCAATGGTCCTATCATCGTCCTTTTCGAGAATTACCGAAAAAGATTTGTCACCTCGTTCCGGTGGTTCGGCAGCTGGCGGAATCGTTTGCTCGAAAGTAGAGTCGGCCGTGTCGGTTTCATTCGGGTAGGTCATGGGTGCGATTCTCCTATGTTCACGCAGCCGGCTCGCTATAGTGCTGACATCAGCGGTCTGATCGGGTTTCGTTGTCGGCTTGTACTCCGGATCTTTGGTCTCGTCTTTCATTCGTAAAGGCAGACAGTGGGCCACGGGATTACGAGATAAGGCGTCGGCGTTAGCATTGGCGCTTCCAGCCTTATACACAATCCGGAAATCGTACTCCGCCAATCTGAGTCTCCAGCGAGTCAGTCGGGATGTTGGGTCCTTGACATTGTGCAACCAAACTAGGGCTTGGTGATCGGTGTATAGGGTGAACTGTCGCCCATACAGGTACGGTCTGAAACAGTTTATGGCAAATATTACCGCTAAACATTCCTTCTCTGTAGTAGAATAATTTTCCTCGGCTGGGGATAAAGTCCTTGAGGCATAGTTTATCGGTCTCTCCTCCCCCCTTGCGCCTTGGCTTAGTACGGCGCCTATGGCGTAATCGGATGCGTCGGTCGTCACGACAAATGGACGATTGAAGTCAGGGTACTGCAGTACTGGTTCGGCGCACAAGGCATCTCGAAGTTCCTCGAAACTCTTCTGCTGCTCCCCCCCCCAAGCGAACGTTGCTTTCTTCCGCAGGATATTAGTCATTGGTTTACTTTTCTCAGCGAAATTCGGTATGAATCGACGGTAGTACCCGGCAAGTCCAAGGAATTGCTGGACGTTCTGCCTCGTCTTTGGGACCGGAAATTTCTGGACAGCTTCCAGAGTACGTGGATTGGGTCTTACGCCGTCTCTGCTTAGGATATGACCCAAATACGTCACCTCCTTCCGTAGGAATTCGCACTTGTCCGTTTGCAGCTTCAGTCCGTGTTCTCTCATTCTTTGCAGGAATCTTCTGACTTGATACCCGTGTTGTTGAAGATTTGAGGCAAACGATACTACGTCGTCCAGGTATACGAACAGCTCGATGCTCTGAAGTCCACAGAGAACTAGATCCATTAGTCGCTGAAACGTCGCAGGGGCGTTCTTAAGCCCGAACGGCATGCGTTCGTACTCGTAGTGACCATTGGGTGTGGAAAATGCAGTCTTGCATTGATCTTCCGGGTCCATACCTATTTGGTGAAATCCATTGGCCAGATCGAAGACTGAAAAGTATTGGGCTCCTCCGACTCTATCCAAAATATCGGTGATATTCGGGAGTGGATAGCTGTCACCTACAGTCTTTTCGTTGAGCGTTCGGTAGTCGATCACCATTCTCCAGCGTTTATTCCCTTGTGAATCAGGCTTCTTCGGGACGATCCAGAGAGGTGAATTATACGGTGAAGTTGAGGGCTTTATTATGCCATTCTTCAGCAGTCCTTCTATCTGTTTCTTAATCTCCTCTTGATGTACGACTGGATACCGGTACTGCTTAGTGTGTACAGGTGTCTCATCGGTGGTAACGATCTTGTGAGTTACAGTGTTTGTTTTCCCTAGTTGGTCTCCTGGAAGGTAGAAGCAATCCGCGAATTCTTCCACGATCTTCAGGACGTGTTTCGTCTCCTCTTCGTTGAGATGGTCCAGCCGGAGCGCCTTGACGATTCGGTCCACGCGGTCTTCGTCCTGGTAGTCAGCAAGCTCATCTTCCGAGTCCGTATGAACCACAGCTAGATCATATGGCTCGAGTTCCTGTGGACTAATAACAATTTCTACAGGTTCTTCAGTAGAATTAGTGGCCATTACGTAGCAGACTCCGTCATGGTTGGTCACTGCAGCCTCTCCAATGTAAACCCTGGGTGGCGTTGTGATCCTTGGTAGGTAACCTTCCCGTATCCTCTCATTACGAACTGGGATAGGAATCTGCGTCTTGCTCCTAGCCTCGAGGCGGAAAGTATGTCGGCGGTACTCCCTTTCCACAGCGTCGATCTCTCGCCTGTTGCAGAACGGTATTGGTCGTATCGGTTCCTCGCAAGATACGATGGTCTTATGATGGAAGGATATCTCAGCCTGATGTTCGAGAAAGAACGGCGCTCCCAGCAGTCCGTCTCCGACTATGCTGATACTGTCATAAACATAAAACAGGCTCTTTTTACCTAATGTCGTAATAGTGGTCGTACCCAATGTGTAGAGCGGCTCTTCCGATACTCCTAAGATCTCGGATTTGCATCTGTCGATGATGGGAGCCTCGTCGCCTAGTGCATCGATGTGCACCAGATTGACTCCAGCGCCGGTGTCTAACGTGAATTGTCCTTCACCTTGCTCCAGCTCTGGGGCTCGGATCTTGATTCTTGGTGTTGGGGCCTGCGCAATATGGCAGTGGGAGCGGGCCTCTCCCGTCCCTCGTCCTTGAATCGCACAGTTTTTGCTACTTCCGTAGGCTCCGCGTCGTGACGTCCGCCCTCGTAGTTTAAAGAATTCGAGTTGGAAACTGATGAATCCCGTACGGTACTTGCTCCTCGTTCGGCTGATCCTAGTTGTTGGATTCGGTCCTGCATTTCTCGCTGTTTTTGAGCTAGGGTTTGGCATATCTCTACAATATGGCCCTTGCGTTTACAGTAAATGCAGTATGGATCTCGATCTCTAGAGTACTCACGTCTTTGGGTAGAGTTATCTCGCTCTCTAGATGGAGAACGAGAGTTACCTAGGTTCAACGTTCTCAATCCCGCGTTGAAAACTCTGGTCAGGGTGGTTGGGCTGAAATCCGAACGTCTAAATCGTGATTGACGCTCCGATCCGGAGGGAGTACTACTGTCCTCAGTGGTGACGACGATGTTGTCCCTTCGTCCCTGGTATCGGCTTTCGTGTTCTCTTTTCGACTCCCAAGATGGCCTGCGAGTCTGGTCGAATCTTGACGCACTGCGATTCGGGGAATCTTCTCTGTCGTAATCCCGGTAATTACCCAGCGCGCATCTGCGATTTCGCCGCGCCCGATCTTCTTCTATTACCAGGTCATAGGCATCGTCTAGCGTTTTAGGCGATTTCGGCGCTATGGTGTAGTATATGCGATCGGGTAACCCTCGGATGAAGTTTTCCAATGCAGTTTTTTCCATTTGTGTCACGTTCTCAGCGCTGTCGGCGTAAGCCCCTTTGATTGCTGCACGAGCTTTGTTTACCAACTTGGAGGTGCGTCCGATGTAATTCGACAAACTCTCCCTATCCTGAATCTGCAGGCGACCTAGCTCAGCTAGAAACGAAGCCGGATCCCTGCCAGGGGCGTATCGTTTCTTCAGGTGTTTTATCAAGGCGTCTACGGTGTTAAATGTTTTGCCTTCCACGCTGATTCTGGCAGCACCGGTGAGTCGAGTGATCACCTGCTCCACATATTCGCGTTCTTCTTCTGAGTCAACCAGAGTAAGTCCATCGCTGATTTTCCTCAAAACCTGGCCTAATGGCGGGTTTTCACCATCGAATTCTGGTATTCGATCTACGGCCTTAAACAATGTGTCTCTGCTCCTGAAGCTTTTTGTATATTCGATCAGGGTTGTAAGCAGTTGATCTGTGGTAGCCATGTCTGATACTGGTTCCAGGTTGACAGGTGTGATAAGACGGGATGAAGATAGATATGAGGAAAGGATTTATAGTAAATTTAGGCCGTCGTGTGTATACAGTAATTAAAGAGTCAAAGGTATTTACGTCATGTAATCGGGTCGGCGTCCGTTGTCACCCGATACTCGTTACGTTCGTCCGTACGAAGTATGCGCGTGTCAGCAGTCTGCTGTAGTTTGCCAGTGTATTACGCTAGAAGTCGATGACTTGTTTGCGCTCTGACTACTGTTATCTTTTAATTCAGAGATCTTTATTCAAAACTTCAGTTCTAAGCGTACCCCACACTTAGCACCAATTCTGTTACGTGCAGGCGAGCATTGGCGAGATTGCCGGCTACTCTTGATCGTAATTTAGAATGCGGAAGTCACCTGAGCGGTAAAGTGACTCCCGTTGTGGGTCTTTGCTTTATTAAACCACTAAAGTGGACCTGAAGGATTGAATGGAAGATGAAAGGATAATAAGTCAAACTTGATGATGCCCTTTTGACACGTTCAAAGATATATATATATTCTCGTCACTAATTAGAATAGCAATCGTATCATGAATAGTAATAGTTTAGAATAGTAATAGTAATAGTTTTGTAATAGTAGTGATATTTGTTTGTTGTAATGGTTAAAGTTATGTTCGTAATAGTAATGACAATAATAGTGATATTTGTTCGTAATAACAGTTGTAGTAATAGTGATAGTTACGAAGGTAGGGGGGGGATTAAGAAGGGTATGAGCCAGTGGAAATGTGATACCTGACTGCGCGGTTCGTCAGCTTCTACAACCTGTCACCAAGGAGGCCGATGGTTGAAGATTACGTATAGCCCCTGAGGGTGTCTTGGCGGTTGCAGATGTGCTCCTATACCAAGCCGGTCTTCTCCAGTCGGATAACCTCCAGCGACAAGGTGTGACGGTCCCGGTTGCACGGTCACTTTCGGCGATAGTTCTGACTGACGTGTAAGGGATACGGGGTCTTTTTATCCCTTACCGATCGGCTTTGGCGGGGGATGGAATTTCCTTGGTCAGCCTCTTGGGCAATCAACCTTTGATTCACCCGCGCAGTTCGGTTCACTCATCCACTAGCTCATGTCTATGACGAAATCGCTGAACCGGCAGCCTAAATTCTTCTGTGTCGCGAGGTGTATTGCGACACCCTCCAGCGCGTTTTTCCGTGTCGCGTGGCGAATTGCGACACCCTCCGGCTCGTTCGTAACATTAGCAACAAAAGCCATCGGTCGTGTCCATACCAACGGTATCCGATCTGCGGGTAAAACCTGGATCTTCTTTTGCTTGAGAAATCTCCGCAACGCTTTCCGTATCTGTAGACTGTCCATTTTTCTCGTCGACAATATTCAGAGACGATGGTGTGATAGATAATTCCGTCGTGACTGTGGAGAGACTCGTGTCCTGCGACTCTGTAGCCACTATAGTTTCTGTGGAATCGGACATTGACCGATCAGGTTGATGAGAGGAACTGTCACACGCGTGGGCCGTATGATATCCACTGGAGCTGTTGCTGTCAACACTGGTACAGGTTGAACTCTCATCCAGGTTCGAACGACGACTGCCAATTATCGTATTCGCATGAGCTTCATAATCATACTTGTCGAGGATGTTCTTCTCGTTGACCCAATGTTTTAACTTGAAGGCATTGTTTGACGCACAGGCGAAATATTCTTCTTTCCTGACTCCGTGATGAATACAATATTCAGTATTTGGCTCCAGATCGGGAAGTGCAGGACAGTCATACTCTTCGAGGTTGACAACTTGGCGTGACGTAATAACCTGCAGATACTGGGCTTCGTATTTCCCTCGTGTTACAATACGGTACGCGCTTCGAGCTATTTCCCGTAAATTGAGTTCCAGCTTTTTTCACAGAAGTATCCCCCTCGAACCACTCGATACCGTGCTGGTAACACGTGTTATGATTATTAGCTTTGCGTTCTCTTTGAGTCAGGCTGGTAAACGGATAAGGTGGCTCGATAATCCAATGGGCGTGGAACGACTTATCCAGGCAGACTACGGCCACCTCTTTCGGTAGCAAATTTCCAATCACGTCACTAAATCCTTGAATATCTACAACGTAGTCCATATTTGTGAGTAGGTGGTTAACACTGACTATATAAGTTCCGATCGCGGTGAGGTTTGTAGAACAACTGACTCTATCGTCGAATGTATAATCGTCCTTTTTCCCCAAAACCTTACAATCACCCCGTTTCCTCCTCCATCTTCGTCTTCTACAGTTTTCCGAGGGTTGGTGTTTCCAGCGATAAAGTTGTCGGCTGGACCACACGATGATAAAGGTTGCCGGTTTCTGACGAAAAACAGGAAACTCCGCCACCCGCCCACCTTCTAACCGCCAAAGTCTGTGATAACTTGCCTCGCTGCGTCTATTTCTATGAGATTGTCGAACTCTGCGTAAACTATGCAATTTATGGTTTCATCCAGAGCCTTGTCGAATCGCATTTCGATCCTGAGAGTACCGTGTTTAATTAGTGACCAATGCGAGGGACAGTTGGCCGAGAGGTCAGGTGTGAGATCGAAGGCCATCAAACAGTTGCCTTTTTTGTACTGCGAACGGCTAATTCCGTTGCCTTCGTTGAGAAAATGAATACCGGTGCCGGAGAACAGGGTGTGATACGCGTCGACGTACAGATTATCTTTACCGAAGTTTGTTTGCAGAGGTTTTGAGGGGATTTGCACACCGTCCACGTACAGCGACAGGTAGTTCAGCAAGAAACTTTGGAAATTGAACGGGTTGCGTAGTCTGTCTCCGTTGAATGCCTTGTTACTGACGAACCCAAGAATCACACGTTTTGGCAGTTGACCCAGTACCACGTTGTCCAACGTCTCCGCTTGTACCCCAGCGTGAATGGTGAAAGCTTTCACTTCCACTCTTGTAACGGGATACTTGGCCGTTCCTTGGGCAAGGGTTCGTGCATGTGCCAGTAGGATACCTGGGCTGATCTTTACGCGGCGAACCATTAGAGAAGTGTCAACAATGTGCAGCGTGTGAAGGGGATTTTTTTCCATTAGACAAAAGCTGTCTCTTGACCTTACGAGGCGTAGTCGTAACTCCACACCGTTGAGCAAAAACTTCTCTTGATTAAATACGTCGCAGTGGAGATGTCCAATTAGATCGACTATACGGGCGTTTTGCATCATACGTTTTCGCGTAGTGAATCCTTCGTCGGCATCTTCGCTGTCGGCATCGCAGACGTCCGATACGGTTTCTTCGCTGTCGTACCACATGGCGCACGAGAGATGCGAACGTTTTGCGGGCGGGGCGTAATTCAATAGAGTCTCAACGTAGGCACGATAAGCGTAGGAGTTGTTGGCTGGTGAAACAAGTTTTTGATTGAAGAATATGTCCACTTGGTTGAACATCGAGTGTAGAAGGTTGTTCACAGGTGTAGCGTACCGGGTGGTCACAGCTTCCGCCGCTGCTGCTGTTGGGTTATTCTCAGGTTTAATCAATTGCACCTGCACGCGTACGCTTAACATGGTGTGGGCCAAATCAATGTACTCGTCACCTTGGCCCGGTACCGCGAATTCGATTGGCGAATCATCGGTTAGCGAAGAGACAGGTTTGTAGTGCACCCACTGACCACCCTCAATAGATGTTTGCGTAGAAGGGATAGTGAACAAATCTAGCTCAGACTTCATACACTCGCCAGAGTGTGCGTGTAGGAACGCCATTATCCGTATATGCCTGGGTGTGTGTGTGTGTGTATGGGAGATAAACTTATCGGGGTCCAAATATGTCGGTCAAAGCTCGTTTTTTAGAGGTCTTCTTTTTATTTCCTTTTTTTCTGGACACACTTACTTTCTTCTTGTTCTTGCTCTTTGTCTTCTTCTTCTTTTTCTTCTTAACTGATTTCTTCTGTCGTCTTTTGTTAATTCTCCCCTTTTTGGCAGAAGCTCCAGCGTCGACTAGTCTGTTTACGCGTGCGAGCATCGACTGATGTCTCGTTCCTCCCACACCGCTCATATACCCCGAGCCCTTCATCAATTCCCCAAGTTTTTCTTCAGCTCTTCGTTTCAGATTCCGAGTCGATTCGTTGATGCGCGTCTGCAGAGACTTTTTGAGAGGTGTATCGCTCTGCATATCCGTCCGAACGTTCTTCCCCGTGCGTAGAATCTCTTTTCCGACCGCCCTAGCCCCACTTTTGAACAATGGTAATATCCTACGGAATAATCCTCCCAAGAAGCTACCGATACCGTGACCCCGCTGGTGAGGGTGGCCTCGGTAGAAAACCTCCATACCTCCTCCCAGCTGACTCTCGTAGTGTTCGGTGTAATGGTCCATGGTCTTTTCCCCTACTATATGATGACGACGACGATGATGTTGATGTTGATGATGACGATGAAAGGGTTCTTAAATCAGCGAACGCGTCTAAAGTGAAGCGTGACGGTCAGCGTCCCACCTTCGAATGGCACGGGTCTGCCAAGATGATCCCTTATATTGATTTCGACGGTTCGGAAACTTGTAAGCAACAGTGGTAAGTAGTACGGCGGTGATAGGGTCTTTATTTCCGATTCTCCGCGAGTCGAATGCGAGTTTCCACAGGCATGAATAACGCGTAACAAAGGTGCGTAAACATCACCGACGATGCGAGGCTCGACAAGATCACAGTAGACAAACATCTGACACGACGGTATTACCGGAAAGGGGTTCTCAGTTTGGGGATCCCGGGACAATATATCCGTTCGAGTGACGTCATCGGACCCATAAGCATTTCTCCATGATTTAGGTCTTGCGGTGATAGTCTCGGTTCGTTGCGACGACGATGACGACGGCGATGAAAATGTGAGCGGATAATGGATCTCACCGTCCAATTCGATAGCACGCGGTAACTGTGTCATGTAGCAACAGGTACGGTTATCGGGAAAAAACTGCATTGAACTGTTGCTCGGTAGAGTGATGTAAAATTGATTAGCCCTCATAATGAGTTGAGAACGTACGCGGGTGTGTATAGTTCAATCAACGTGCACACGCCTACTGACCGTCTCCTCCTCCTCCTCGTCAGTTCTGAGTAAGCGTGTCTCCTAATTTTCCCCCTCCGCCACCCTCTGAAGCTCGGCTTCGTAGAACGCACCGTCGATTTCCTCTCCCTCTAAATCCACCAACACGTAGACTACCGGTGAACGCGCGAGTACGCGGTGAATCTTGAACAATTCCTCGCTCCAGTTTGCCACGTATCCCTTCTCGAACGTATCCTTGGTTCTACTGATTCGTACAGTGTCACCCTCGTGAAATCTTGGTTTACCCTTTGACCGCTGTGGATATCGTCTCTGCATGAAGGCACGTGCCTCGGCAGCGTTGCGCAACGTCACCGACGACGGAGCCATTCCGATACTCGAGTGTACGGTATCATTGTACGCCTGTACGATTTGCGGAAGGATATCCACGTAGCGACGCGTCTTCTTGTGCGTAAAGTATCGCCATAGGCGTTCCTTGAGCGTACGATTGAATCTTTCAACGATAGCCGCTTTTATGTCAGGGTTTCGAGTGACCCGATACCGTATCTCGTTAGCGTTTAGCAGGTTCTGAAAGACAGAGCCGACAAATTCCTTACCCTTGTCTGTCTGTAGTAGTACGGGCCTGCGTCTGGTTGTGTTCAACACATGTTCGAATCCCTCGGCAACAGCTGTTGCTGTCTTACGCTTCAACGGAACTACCCACGCATACTTGCTCAGAACGTCAATGACCACCAGCAGATAGCGATACCCATTGTTATGTTTCTTTTCAGCGTTCAAATCGGCCAGGTCAGCCTCCCACACGTCGTCGATGTTGGAAACGTTGTATCTTGCCCGCGGAAATCTTCTTCTCACTGATTTGTGTAACGTATAGGCATCTTGACCGGATAGCCAGTTTCTGACCGTTTTACGCGAAGTGTCCCCCCGTGAGACACGTTCGAGGTTCCGTGCTCCCGTGTAGCCAGCCGGATGTGAGGGGTCGTAATATATTTCTTCAAGACTCGACATCTTTATTTCTTCAAGCGGAGTTCCATCCACCCACTGCGTCTCTGCCTCTTCTTATCGCTGCTGTTGATGCTGTGTTCTTCGCGTAGAATGTTTCGCTGGCTTTTACGTTTAGTCGGTACAGGTGTTTCGGTTATACCACCGTCCTCTATTTCACTGTTGCTGCTGCTGCTGCCGATATTTTGACTGCGATGATTACCGTCAACACCCCTACCGCGTGAAAAACCCTGAGCGCTTGCGAACGATCCCTGACTACCGTCACCCGTGCGTCGGACCGTGGACGATGACGACGACGGCTGATGTGCAATAGCCGAAGAAGCGGCATCCGCCAGCTTAT
The DNA here is from genome assembly GCA_943736025.1 of Tenthredo mesomela. Classification (NCBI taxonomy): domain Eukaryota; kingdom Metazoa; phylum Arthropoda; class Insecta; order Hymenoptera; family Tenthredinidae; genus Tenthredo; species Tenthredo mesomela. The sequence goes on along the minus strand of OX031014.1, from coordinate 39,023,728 downwards.
CGTTGTCGAAAAGGCGTATGTCTTGCCAAAAAGCCTCGTTACCCACGTAATCTCGCGGTACGTTGACCGCGTGGAGAAAACGAGCGAACTGAGACCTCCCCACAGGATCGAAACTTTTTCTCGAACGCGTGGCAAGATTAGTCAGATCGACAATATTTGCTCCGGGTACCGTTACACCGTCGATCGCTATTGCCCCGTCACTGTTCCACGTGAAGCGTGTCGGCATATCGCCCAACATTTTTACCAAAAGTTTCGCTTTAGTTAGAAACTTTTTCGGAATGGTTCCCAGTATTCGCCCCAGATCCATTTGTCCCTCGTTAGAAGACGTGGCTCCGATCTCCTGTTTCAGCGGTACCCCCTCAGCATTTTTAACCGTGTCCTCCTCGCGAATGAGCATCTGTAACGGTTTTCTAGACTCCTTGATAAAATACAGATATCGCTGCAGCACTTGTTGATACAGCTTCCATTTTTCGGCATCCGTCGTTGTTTCTGATTTCAAAATGTTTCTCATCTCGTTATCTAGACTGGTGATGGGATCAGCGTGGCCAGAATTAGGAGTATCCGTAGCAGCAGCAGACGATATGCCGGCAGCTACACCATCCGTGACTCGTCTTTGGAATCTCTCCATACTTTCCATTGGAATTAAAACCATTTTCTTTGCCCGTTCCATCGTACTCACCCCCCACACACACACACACACACACACACACACACACAATTATTTCGAAAACAGTCTAGAAATCAGGCTTCCAAGTATCGGAGCCAACAGCAGAGCAAAGAATCCACTTCCCTGTTGAACGAGAATTTTTTTCTTGGTCTTCCAGCTACCTTGATTACGGGCCAATCGACGAAGCGTCTGTCTGTGACGACGGAGCCGTGTCTTCTGCGAGGGGGAAAGCACGACGTTGCCCTCTAAGGTGTTGAGCGCGCACTCGCAGATATTCTTAATCAAAGTATTATCGGCTGTACGTAGCAGAGCTGTTCGCTGACTCGTTTTTAATTTCTGCAGCACGTGCAGCAGTAGAGTGTTTATTTTACTAAAGTTGGCACGGCACTCCTGCTTACACGTGCGACGAGGTGTCTTAGCCATTATATCCATGCTACTGGTATTGTGTGAGCACTGCTCGTCTTTATATCCTTCCGTGGAACGTAGACGTAATGATGTACGTCGGTGGGAAAGATACTGGTACGAAAACGGCAATTTTCAGGCGTCGATTGCTTCAGATCCAGCAAGAGATAACCGTGTGGCGCGGAGGTAGCCTCGTGATAGGCCTCCTGAAGGAATCGTGAATCTTCGGGGTAGACTTGTCGCGCGAGGTGTTGAATCTGACCACGATCGCGGGGATTCTTAAAGAAAACGATATAATTAGCGTTCAGAGAGATGTCTCGTTGACCGTGTCCCTGGTGAAACAAATTCTGCGTGATGTAGAAAACACTGAGATTCTTGTGATGACAGACTTTGGTGAACAGATCGACGACCACATTGTTTGACGCCTCGCGCATCAGATCGTCAATCACCAACAGTTTGGGCTTCGTGTCACCGTCGTAGTCGGCGTGCTGCGGTAATCCCTCTCGGTATTCTATTCCGTTACCCGATTCGTACAGCGGCTGCCACTCGTCGTAGTACCAAATCACGCGACTGAATTCCGTATTGCACATACTCCTGCTGTGTCTCAAGAAATTCTTTACAAAAATTACAAAATTTTCCACAACCCGAAGGACCGGCCACGATCGCAGAGAACAGATGCTTCCATCGCGTGTCCATCATCCTCGATATAGGTTCAGTTTTCCCCTTCTCTATACACAGAGAGTATATATATCTTCGTCCGAACGTGTAATCTGTATACAGACGTAGAAAAATCAGAATTAAAAACGTCCGGGGTAACTGTATATGTTCCGCGGGGATCAGCTTTTCACGGGGCGGCGGCGGCGGCGGCGGCGCGAGGCGTCAAACAATGTGGTCGTCGATCTGTTCACCAAAGTCTGTCATCACAAGAATCTCAGTGTTTTCTACATCACGCAGAATTTGTTTCACCAGGGACACGGTCAACGAGACATCTCTCTGAACGCTAATTATATCGTTTTCTTTAAGAATCCCCGCGATCGTGGTCAGATTCAACACCTCGCGCGACAAGTCTACCCCGAAGATTCACGATTCCTTCAGGAGGCCTATCACGAGGCTACCTCCGCGCCACACGGTTATCTCTTGCTGGATCTGAAGCAATCGACGCCTGAAAATTGCCGTTTTCGTACCAGTATCTTTCCCACCGACGTACATCATTACGTCTACGTTCCACGGAAGGATATAAAGACGAGCAGTGCTCACACAATACCAGTAGCATGGATATAATGGCTAAGACACCTCGTCGCACGTGTAAGCAGGAGTGCCGTGCCAACTTTAGTAAAATAAACACTCTACTGCTGCACGTGCTGCAGAAATTAAAAACGAGTCAGCGAACAGCTCTGCTACGTACAGCCGATAATACTTTGATTAAGAATATCTGCGAGTGCGCGCTCAACACCTTAGAGGGCAACGTCGTGCTTTCCCCCTCGCAGAAGACACGGCTCCGTCGTCACAGACAGACGCTTCGTCGATTGGCCCGTAATCAAGGTAGCTGGAAGACCAAGAAAAAAATTCTCGTTCAACAGGGAAGTGGATTCTTTGCTCTGCTGTTGGCTCCGATACTTGGAAGCCTGATTTCTAGACTGTTTTCGAAATAATTGTGTGTGTGTGTGTGTGTGTGTGTGTGTGTGTGGGGGGTGAGTACGATGGAACGGGCAAAGAAAATGGTTTTAATTCCAATGGAAAGTATGGAGAGATTCCAAAGACGAGTCACGGATGGTGTAGCTGCCGGCATATCGTCTGCTGCTGCTACGGATACTCCTAATTCTGGCCACGCTGATCCCATCACCAGTCTAGATAACGAGATGAGAAACATTTTGAAATCAGAAACAACGACGGATGCCGAAAAATGGAAGCTGTATCAACAAGTGCTGCAGCGATATCTGTATTTTATCAAGGAGTCTAGAAAACCGTTACAGATGCTCATTCGCGAGGAGGACACGGTTAAAAATGCTGAGGGGGTACCGCTGAAACAGGAGATCGGAGCCACGTCTTCTAACGAGGGACAAATGGATCTGGGGCGAATACTGGGAACCATTCCGAAAAAGTTTCTAACTAAAGCGAAACTTTTGGTAAAAATGTTGGGCGATATGCCGACACGCTTCACGTGGAACAGTGACGGGGCAATAGCGATCGACGGTGTAACGGTACCCGGAGCAAATATTGTCGATCTGACTAATCTTGCCACGCGTTCGAGAAAAAGTTTCGATCCTGTGGGGAGGTCTCAGTTCGCTCGTTTTCTCCACGCGGTCAACGTACCGCGAGATTACGTGGGTAACGAGGCTTTTTGGCAAGACATACGCCTTTTCGACAACGATAAGCTGGCGGATGCCGCTTCTTCGGCTATTGCACATCAGCCGTCGTCGTCATCGTCCACGGTCCGACGCACGGGTGACGGTAGTCAGGGATCGTTCGCAAGCGCTCAGGGTTTTTCACGCGGTAGGGGTGTTGACGGTAATCATCGCAGTCAAAATATCGGCAGCAGCAGCAGCAACAGTGAAATAGAGGACGGTGGTATAACCGAAACACCTGTACCGACTAAACGTAAAAGCCAGCGAAACATTCTACGCGAAGAACACAGCATCAACAGCAGCGATAAGAAGAGGCAGAGACGCAGTGGGTGGATGGAACTCCGCTTGAAGAAATAAAGATGTCGAGTCTTGAAGAAATATATTACGACCCCTCACATCCGGCTGGCTACACGGGAGCACGGAACCTCGAACGTGTCTCACGGGGGGACACTTCGCGTAAAACGGTCAGAAACTGGCTATCCGGTCAAGATGCCTATACGTTACACAAATCAGTGAGAAGAAGATTTCCGCGGGCAAGATACAACGTTTCCAACATCGACGACGTGTGGGAGGCTGACCTGGCCGATTTGAACGCTGAAAAGAAACATAACAATGGGTATCGCTATCTGCTGGTGGTCATTGACGTTCTGAGCAAGTATGCGTGGGTAGTTCCGTTGAAGCGTAAGACAGCAACAGCTGTTGCCGAGGGATTCGAACATGTGTTGAACACAACCAGACGCAGGCCCGTACTACTACAGACAGACAAGGGTAAGGAATTTGTCGGCTCTGTCTTTCAGAACCTGCTAAACGCTAACGAGATACGGTATCGGGTCACTCGAAACCCTGACATAAAAGCGGCTATCGTTGAAAGATTCAATCGTACGCTCAAGGAACGCCTATGGCGATACTTTACGCACAAGAAGACGCGTCGCTACGTGGATATCCTTCCGCAAATCGTACAGGCGTACAATGATACCGTACACTCGAGTATCGGAATGGCTCCGTCGTCGGTGACGTTGCGCAACGCTGCCGAGGCACGTGCCTTCATGCAGAGACGATATCCACAGCGGTCAAAGGGTAAACCAAGATTTCACGAGGGTGACACTGTACGAATCAGTAGAACCAAGGATACGTTCGAGAAGGGATACGTGGCAAACTGGAGCGAGGAATTGTTCAAGATTCACCGCGTACTCGCGCGTTCACCGGTAGTCTACGTGTTGGTGGATTTAGAGGGAGAGGAAATCGACGGTGCGTTCTACGAAGCCGAGCTTCAGAGGGTGGCGGAGGGGGAAAATTAGGAGACACGCTTACTCAGAACTGACGAGGAGGAGGAGGAGACGGTCAGTAGGCGTGTGCACGTTGATTGAACTATACACACCCGCGTACGTTCTCAACTCATTATGAGGGCTAATCAATTTTACATCACTCTACCGAGCAACAGTTCAATGCAGTTTTTTCCCGATAACCGTACCTGTTGCTACATGACACAGTTACCGCGTGCTATCGAATTGGACGGTGAGATCCATTATCCGCTCACATTTTCATCGCCGTCGTCATCGTCGTCGCAACGAACCGAGACTATCACCGCAAGACCTAAATCATGGAGAAATGCTTATGGGTCCGATGACGTCACTCGAACGGATATATTGTCCCGGGATCCCCAAACTGAGAACCCCTTTCCGGTAATACCGTCGTGTCAGATGTTTGTCTACTGTGATCTTGTCGAGCCTCGCATCGTCGGTGATGTTTACGCACCTTTGTTACGCGTTATTCATGCCTGTGGAAACTCGCATTCGACTCGCGGAGAATCGGAAATAAAGACCCTATCACCGCCGTACTACTTACCACTGTTGCTTACAAGTTTCCGAACCGTCGAAATCAATATAAGGGATCATCTTGGCAGACCCGTGCCATTCGAAGGTGGGACGCTGACCGTCACGCTTCACTTTAGACGCGTTCGCTGATTTAAGAACCCTTTCATCGTCATCATCAACATCAACATCATCGTCGTCGTCATCATATAGTAGGGGAAAAGACCATGGACCATTACACCGAACACTACGAGAGTCAGCTGGGAGGAGGTATGGAGGTTTTCTACCGAGGCCACCCTCACCAGCGGGGTCACGGTATCGGTAGCTTCTTGGGAGGATTATTCCGTAGGATATTACCATTGTTCAAAAGTGGGGCTAGGGCGGTCGGAAAAGAGATTCTACGCACGGGGAAGAACGTTCGGACGGATATGCAGAGCGATACACCTCTCAAAAAGTCTCTGCAGACGCGCATCAACGAATCGACTCGGAATCTGAAACGAAGAGCTGAAGAAAAACTTGGGGAATTGATGAAGGGCTCGGGGTATATGAGCGGTGTGGGAGGAACGAGACATCAGTCGATGCTCGCACGCGTAAACAGACTAGTCGACGCTGGAGCCTCTGCCAAAAAGGGGAGAATTAACAAAAGACGACAGAAGAAATCAGTTAAGAAGAAAAAGAAGAAGAAGACAAAGAGCAAGAACAAGAAGAAAGTAAGTGTGTCCAGAAAAAAAGGAAATAAAAAGAAGACCTCTAAAAAACGAGCTTTGACCGACATATTTGGACCCCGATAAGTTTATCTCCCATACACACACACACACACCCAGGCATATACGGATAATGGCGTTCCTACACGCACACTCTGGCGAGTGTATGAAGTCTGAGCTAGATTTGTTCACTATCCCTCCTACGCAAACATCTATTGAGGGTGGTCAGTGGGTGCACTACAAACCTGTCTCTTCGCTAACCGATGATTCGCCAATCGAATTCGCGGTACCGGGCCAAGGTGACGAGTACATTGATTTGGCCCACACCATGTTAAGCGTACGCGTGCAGGTGCAATTGATTAAACCTGAGAATAACCCAACAGCAGCAGCGGCGGAAGCTGTGACCACCCGGTACGCTACACCTGTGAACAACCTTCTACACTCGATGTTCAACCAAGTGGACATATTCTTCAATCAAAAACTTGTTTCACCAGCCAACAACTCCTACGCTTATCGTGCCTACGTTGAGACTCTATTGAATTACGCCCCGCCCGCAAAACGTTCGCATCTCTCGTGCGCCATGTGGTACGACAGCGAAGAAACCGTATCGGACGTCTGCGATGCCGACAGCGAAGATGCCGACGAAGGATTCACTACGCGAAAACGTATGATGCAAAACGCCCGTATAGTCGATCTAATTGGACATCTCCACTGCGACGTATTTAATCAAGAGAAGTTTTTGCTCAACGGTGTGGAGTTACGACTACGCCTCGTAAGGTCAAGAGACAGCTTTTGTCTAATGGAAAAAAATCCCCTTCACACGCTGCACATTGTTGACACTTCTCTAATGGTTCGCCGCGTAAAGATCAGCCCAGGTATCCTACTGGCACATGCACGAACCCTTGCCCAAGGAACGGCCAAGTATCCCGTTACAAGAGTGGAAGTGAAAGCTTTCACCATTCACGCTGGGGTACAAGCGGAGACGTTGGACAACGTGGTACTGGGTCAACTGCCAAAACGTGTGATTCTTGGGTTCGTCAGTAACAAGGCATTCAACGGAGACAGACTACGCAACCCGTTCAATTTCCAAAGTTTCTTGCTGAACTACCTGTCGCTGTACGTGGACGGTGTGCAAATCCCCTCAAAACCTCTGCAAACAAACTTCGGTAAAGATAATCTGTACGTCGACGCGTATCACACCCTGTTCTCCGGCACCGGTATTCATTTTCTCAACGAAGGCAACGGAATTAGCCGTTCGCAGTACAAAAAAGGCAACTGTTTGATGGCCTTCGATCTCACACCTGACCTCTCGGCCAACTGTCCCTCGCATTGGTCACTAATTAAACACGGTACTCTCAGGATCGAAATGCGATTCGACAAGGCTCTGGATGAAACCATAAATTGCATAGTTTACGCAGAGTTCGACAATCTCATAGAAATAGACGCAGCGAGGCAAGTTATCACAGACTTTGGCGGTTAGAAGGTGGGCGGGTGGCGGAGTTTCCTGTTTTTCGTCAGAAACCGGCAACCTTTATCATCGTGTGGTCCAGCCGACAACTTTATCGCTGGAAACACCAACCCTCGGAAAACTGTAGAAGACGAAGATGGAGGAGGAAACGGGGTGATTGTAAGGTTTTGGGGAAAAAGGACGATTATACATTCGACGATAGAGTCAGTTGTTCTACAAACCTCACCGCGATCGGAACTTATATAGTCAGTGTTAACCACCTACTCACAAATATGGACTACGTTGTAGATATTCAAGGATTTAGTGACGTGATTGGAAATTTGCTACCGAAAGAGGTGGCCGTAGTCTGCCTGGATAAGTCGTTCCACGCCCATTGGATTATCGAGCCACCTTATCCGTTTACCAGCCTGACTCAAAGAGAACGCAAAGCTAATAATCATAACACGTGTTACCAGCACGGTATCGAGTGGTTCGAGGGGGATACTTCTGTGAAAAAAGCTGGAACTCAATTTACGGGAAATAGCTCGAAGCGCGTACCGTATTGTAACACGAGGGAAATACGAAGCCCAGTATCTGCAGGTTATTACGTCACGCCAAGTTGTCAACCTCGAAGAGTATGACTGTCCTGCACTTCCCGATCTGGAGCCAAATACTGAATATTGTATTCATCACGGAGTCAGGAAAGAAGAATATTTCGCCTGTGCGTCAAACAATGCCTTCAAGTTAAAACATTGGGTCAACGAGAAGAACATCCTCGACAAGTATGATTATGAAGCTCATGCGAATACGATAATTGGCAGTCGTCGTTCGAACCTGGATGAGAGTTCAACCTGTACCAGTGTTGACAGCAACAGCTCCAGTGGATATCATACGGCCCACGCGTGTGACAGTTCCTCTCATCAACCTGATCGGTCAATGTCCGATTCCACAGAAACTATAGTGGCTACAGAGTCGCAGGACACGAGTCTCTCCACAGTCACGACGGAATTATCTATCACACCATCGTCTCTGAATATTGTCGACGAGAAAAATGGACAGTCTACAGATACGGAAAGCGTTGCGGAGATTTCTCAAGCAAAAGAAGATCCAGGTTTTACCCGCAGATCGGATACCGTTGGTATGGACACGACCGATGGCTTTTGTTGCTAACACGGATGACCACACACAACCCGGTACACACTGGGTGGCGTTTTACATCAACGCAGCCGGACATGGAATATACTTTGACAGTTTTGGCATACCACCGCTCGTGCCTCATCACAATAGGACTTTACGCAGAAATTCCGAACGGTACACCTGGAACATCGTACGGTTGCAAAGTTTCTCGTCAAACGTGTGCGGGCAATACTGTGTTATGTTTGTGTGGTTCATGGCTGCCGGATTTGATTTGCATCAGTTTCTTGATATGTTTACCGATAATTATGAAAAAAATGATTCCATAGCAGTAGTAGGTGACAGCCATGGCGAGTCATAACAAATGACGTCACCAGGCGGGAGTGGGGATTTGCCGCCAGTGAGAGAGACGACAGATAGTCTGATCCAAGATGGCGCCGCCCATACAAACCAAGATGGCTACTTTTTTTCAAAATCCAAGATGGCGGTCGTTTTTCAAAATCCAAGATGGTGGTCGTTTTTCTCAAATCCAATATGGCGACTATTTCGACTTTTTGTTTCAAAATCCAAGATGGCTACTATTTTTCAAAATCCAATATGGCTACTTTTTTTTCAAAATCCAATATGGCTACTTTTTTTTCAAAATCAAACATGGCTATTTTTTTTTTCAATCAGATATACTGAGATACCATACAAAGACGATGGTTCTGAAATAATAATAAATTCTTATCCTATATACTAGCTGAAATTAATAAAGCATGACAGGATATATGCAAGGATCGACACAAATTATTTTTCAAATATTCGTTCATTCGATATTACTCTTAAGATAGGTTTTACAATAATCTTTTTTTTTTTTCATTTGATCGATATTACTATTAAGACTAGTTTTACAGTAGGTACAACAGAGCGCGATCGTAAGACCTGACAGATCCCAATTAAAGGTCATCCGAGACCTACAGAACCGATGAACGAAACCGCGGTCTTCCTCTTAATCCCGCTACAATCTTCCTGACGCTATCTTGACACATTCATGAATGAATGCCCCAGGATAGCGTCGGGAGAATCATACCGACATTGAGAGGAAAACCGCAGCCCAATTCATCGGTTCTGTAGATCGTGATGACCTCTAATTGGGATCTAATTCGGTCTCATATTAATAGACCGGGGGATAGTGACAGATTTTGGGATACGATTTTACTCAGTATGCCTTTCAGAGGACAACATTATTTGTATATCCTCATGATAATAATGCATGAATCAAAGAGTCGTCCTGGGTTCTTCATATTAAAAAACGATCCGTCATTTGTTCGAAAATTACGTGTTTTGATACGATTTTAATCAGGCTGCCATGTGTTTTGTAATGAAATTCGAAATAAAAATTCCTCGGAAAACCATTGGCATACCGTTAGGGTGGGCCCGAAGGGCTGATATAGTCACGTGAACTTGAATTTGAATAAGGAAATTTTCTGCGTTTTTAAACAGGCTGCCACTGATAAGTATACAAGTTCTTGTTATAAAACTGCTTGAGGAAAGATGGCATACCGATTGCGTATGGCCAAGTACTGTTTACATTGAGAAAATTTTGGACTGACTAGGAGCACGGATTCTTATTCCGTAACTGTAGAAAATTTTTGCAATGTAAACAGTAGTTGGACATACGCAATCGGTATGCCATCTTTCCTCAAGCAGTTTTATAACAAGAACTTGTATACTTATCAATGGCAGCCTGTTTAAAAACGCAGAAAATTTCCTTATTCAAATACAAGTTCACGTGACTATACCAGCCCTTCGGGCCCGCCCTAACGGTATGCCAATGGTTTTCGGAGGAATTTTTATTTTGAATTTCATTACAAAACACATGGCAGCCTGATTAAAATCGTACCAAAACACATAATTTTCGCATAAATGACGAATCATTTTTTAACATGAAGAACCCAGGACGACTCTTTAATTCATGCATTATTATTATGAGGATATACGGATAATATTGTCATCTGAAAGGCATACTGAGTAAAATCGTATCCCAAAATCTGTCACTATCCCCCGGTCTATAAGACTAGTTTTCACATTCATCCCTTATATCGAACAGTCTAAACTACAGAGCGCGCTGCCCCTGGGCTCGCATCATCGTCCATTCGCAATCACATGACTAGAGCAAATCCTCACATCGGCTATACGAAACGTATCGAAACGATGAGCCAACCAGCCTTCCTCCGCGTCAACCCGGTACAAGTGTCCTGACGCTATCTTGGCATATTCATGAATGAATACCCCAGAGGATGGTGTCGGGACGCTTGTACCGGGCTCGCGCGGAGGAGAGCCGGAAGTTTCGTCCTCTCGATACATCGCGAATGACTGATGTTTGGACTTGCTCAAGTCTCGTGATTCGAATCATGCGGAGATGAAACCCCAGGGTCAAAGCGGTCTGACAGTTTCTCTCTCTCTCTCTCTCACACACCCACTTATCAATGAAACAGCGCCGACATTATGCCGGCAACGATACACTTCACTTGTCAATTATAACGCTCTGACATATGTCGGCTATGATGTAATGTAGAAACAAACGGGTCAACTCGTGGAATACAACATTTAAATGGATACGGCAGAATTCCACATCCAGCAAGTCCCTGTGGAGTGCATCCTTCGCTGCATCCGCCTCCTCGCACACAATGACACCGATCTGCTGCAGAGTCGGGGCCTTCATATTTCTGGATCGCACGATGCTGGCAAAGTGACGAATCAGCAACTCCTTGCACTTGTTGACATCGGCTACCAGCTGCTCCAGTTGAATGATATACTCGTCTATACAGCAGGCGATACGCCGCAGACCGTCAAACGTAACCTTCTGCATCACAATTACTGGCGAATAGGTCTTTCGTTTCTTCCATCCAGGTTCACCAGTGTTATCACCCTCCTCCTCCTCCTCCTCCCCGTACCCCTGCTGACTTTCGGCACCGTCAGGATTGCTCGCATAGAATGCAACTACTTTCGAACCGTGAGCCGATGTTAAACGCAAGGCACACCCTCCGGCTAGCGAGATGGTATCGCTCAGCAACGAACTCAGACTACCGGCGGGACGCTCGCTTTTTTCGAAATACTTTTCGATATCCTCGAGCTTTCCGGCCAGATCTTCCCATGCTTCGGTGCTGAGGGATACCCCGCTCGAGTAGTTATTTACGAATTTCACCACAGGCTCGAAATCCCCATCCAAGCGGAGACGAAGGCCAATGTCCACTTTCTTCGACCACGAACCGTTGAGTCCGTACGTCCTCGACAGTACCAGGTTACGCTCGGATTTCTTCAATGCTATGTCAAAAGTTTTAGACAATCGACTACACCCCTCTTTCAACGATCCTTTTTTCGGTGTGGCCATAGCTCTCGACTTCTCTGTTGCAACTGAACGCTTCGCATCTGCACCGAGACCGAGCTGCCTCACCGTTTTGCATACCTCAGCAAAAACTTGTAACAACGCATGATGGTGGGAGACGGCTTCGCGAAAATTGTAATCTTGTACCGGTCATCCGATGAGTACTGTGCGGGGTATGAGAGGTAGAGGGGGAGTCGTGATTTGCTCCATAAAACACGTACTCCGGCTCGCAACAGACATCCTTGTCTTTTAGGTATTGGTAACTCGGACTTCCATAATATTGAAAATGATAATGCGCTCAGAGTGCGATCCGCATCGTTTTTCATAGCGGTCATCCGATGAGTACTGTGCGGGGTATGAGAGGTAGAGGGGGAGTCGTGATTTGCTCCATAAAACACGTACTCCGGCTCGCAACAGACATCCTTGTCTTTTAGGTATCGGTAACTCGGACTTCCATAATATTGAAAATGATAATGTGCTCAGAGTGCGATCCGCATCGTTTTTCATAGCGGTCATCCCATGAGTACTGTGCGGGGTATGAGAGGTAGAGGGGCGAGTCGTGATTTCCTCCATAAAACACGCACTCCGACTCGCAACAGACATCCTTGTCTTTTAGGTATCGGTAACTCGGACTTCCATAATTATGAAAATGATAATGTGGTCCGAGAGCGATCCGCATCGTTTTTCATAACGGTCATCCGATGAGTACTGTGCGGGGTATGAGAGGTAGAGGGGAGTCGTGACTTCCTCCGTAAAACACGTACTCCGACTCGCAACAGCCATCCTTATCTTTTAGGTATAGGTAACCCGGACTTCTATAATACAGAAACTGATAATGTACTCCGAGAGCGATCCGCATCGCTTTCCGTAAGACGCTGATACAGCATCACGCGGTTCCAGGCGCCAACGATGGACGCTAGATATTCGCGACACACACACACACACGCACACACATTTTTATAACTACCCCACCAAGTGAAATCTACAAATGAATAGACACTCGCATAACAAAGAAGCAGACCAAGCGGTACGGAGGTATAACACAGAAGATCAAGAAAGGTATGTCTGTGCGATTCTCTCGTTTAACGCTCTAATTTGAAGGGATTCTAAGCAAAAGAATGTGTGTTTAACCATTTCAGATGGATGCAGGGCGAATCGCGCGCCGCGTCCAGCGGTTGCGCCTCAGGGCGGAGTTAAGAGATAGCTTCCTCGCAAACGCGCGGTTTTTACTTCAATTTTTACGGACCCACCACGCGGAAGAGGGTGTCGTGACCCAAACATACAACGCGCACTACGAGATCGTCGAACAACTTAACAGGGAGTGAGAACTGAATGATCTGTTCGTTGCCAGGGTGAATGCATGCCTCACCGAAAGAGCTGCGCTACGACAACAGCTACAACAACAACAACAACAACTGCAAGACGCAGAAATCTCCTCGACTCTTGAGGAATCAGCGGCGGCGGCGGAGGAGGAGGAGGAGGAGGAGGAGGAGGAGGAGGAGGAGGAAAACGAAGCAGAGGAGGACGATGACGATGAAGAAACTATTAACAACGATGAAGACGCGGAATCAATCCCCTCGCCACCCGCTTCACCTTACTCGCCAACCGCTTCACCTTACTCACCTTCGCCACCAGCCTCACCCTCGCCACCACCCTCACCCACGCCACCCGCTTCACCTTCGCCACCAGCCTCACCCTCGCCACCATCCTCACCCACGCCACCCGCTTCACCTTCGCCACCAGCCTCACCCTCGCCACCACCCTCACCCTCGCCACCCGCTTCACCTTCGCCACCAGCCTCACCCTCACCACCCCGATCACCCTCCCCAGTGTTCCGAATTCATCGTCGTTGAATCATATTATCATATTACATAAATATATCGTTTTTAGAAAAAAAAAAAAAAAAACAACACCAATTTAAGAAAAAAAAAAAAAATGTATTGAATAAAGCGTTTTTATGAACCCCCATATACTCGAAGCAGTTATTTGTTATCCCGAACCATCCTCGTATATATTCATATATATATATTTCACCACGTATGTGTGTCTCACACACGGGAGGTAGGGGGGCTCAGGATCTGGTATAGGAGCAATTCCACGTCAGATCGGACAGCTTTCTGACCTCGATGTTACCGATTTCGCAATGATTTTTTTTACGGGTTCTATGGAACAAATAAATGAATCAAACAATTTTTTTTTTTTTTTTTTTTGCCCCTATTTTCCAAGTTACACGGGGGTGAAATTCACGAAAAAGAGCCAAAAATCGAAAACATACTCCTCTTCAAACGGTCATATCTTTGATTGTATTCATCCTAGAGACTTCATCCAAGAACCATTTCAAAGCTATTGAATGACACTATTATAATATATTTATTTAATTTCGCGGTAACAAACAATTCTATTTGTTATAAACAAATATATTATTCAAACGTGATTTTCAACGCAAATACCAAGCGATAAAATTATTAAAAAAATATGAGCGTATTCTTTGATCAATTCTCTACGAAATCGTTAAGTCAATTTTATGGAGAACCGATGGGAACCATGTTAAAACGATTTATTTATAAGCGACGGCGCGCGCTGCCACCCAAAAACCCGGCTCAGGTACGTGTGGCTAGCATGAGAAAGCATCGGTGGGCATGTTCGCGGTCATATCTTTGGTTGTTTTCATCCGAAAGACTTCTTCCTAGAACCATTTCAAAGCTATTGAATGCCACTATTTCTATATATTTATTTAATTCTGCAGTAACAAACAATTCTATTTGTTATAAACAAATATATTATTCAAACGTGATTTTCAAAGCAAGGGCCACGCGATAACATTCTCAAAAAAATATGAGCGTATTCCTTGATCAATTCTCTACAAAATCGTTAAGTCAATTTCATAAAGAAACGATGGAAACCATGTGAAAACGATTTATTTATAAGCGACGGCGCGCGCTGCCGCTGAAAGACCCGGCTCGGGTACGGTTTTTCGGTGGCAGCGCGCGCCGTCGCTTATAAATAAATCGTTTTAACATGGTTCCCATCGGTTCTCCATAAAATTGACTCAACGATTTCGTAGAGAATTGATCAAGGAATACGCTCATATTTTTTTGATGATTTTATCGCTTGGTATTTGCGTTGAAAATCACGTTTAAATAATATATTTGTTTATAACAAATAGAATTTTTTGTTACCGCGAAATTAAATAAATATATTATAATAGTGTCATTCAATAGCTTTGAAATGGTTCTTGGATGAAGTCTCTAGGATAAATACAATCAAAGATATGACCGTTTGAAAAGGAGTATGTTTTCGATTTTTGGCTCTTTTTCGTGAATTTCACCCCCGTGTAACTTGGAAAATAGGGGCCAAAAAAAAAAAAAAAAATTCATACCATATGTGAATTTATCGGACCAGTCGAACCAAATTTTTAAGTCTTCTAACTGAAGCTCACCTCTATATGAGCGTGCAGTCTTCAGATAGACCGAAAAAAACGGAAGTGCATCATAATTATTTTTTCAAGTAAAAATTCCTTCAGCCCGGGTTTGAACCGGGACCTCCGCATTTGTACTGCGACGCCTTGTCCAATTAGACCACTGAAGGACTGGAGGAATCTTTACTTGAATTTCATGTTATTGTCATTGACCTTCTTAGTCCCAGGTCTGTGTTTATTTCGTTGAGTAGTGACTCTATCGTTCGAAGCCTATTAATTCATACCATATGTGAATTTATCGGACCAGTCGAACCAAATTTTTAAGTCTTCTAACTGAAGCTCACCTCTATATGAGCGTGCAGTCTTCAGATAGACCGAAAAAAACGGAAGTGCATCATAATTATTTTTTCAAGTAAAAATTCCTTCAGCCCGGGTTTGAACCGGGACCTCCGCATTTGTACTGCGACGCCTTGTCCAATTAGACCACTGAAGGACTGGAGGAATCTTTACTTGAATTTCATGTTATTGTCATTGACCTTCTTAGTCCCAGGTCTGTGTTTATTTCGTTGAGTAGTGACTCTATCGTTCGAAGCCTATTAATTCATACCATATGTGAATTTATCGGACCAGTCGAACCAAATTTTTAAGTCTTCTAACTGAAGCTCACCTCTATATGAGCGTGCAGTCTTCAGATAGACCGAAAAAAACGGAAGTGCATCATAATTATTTTTTCAAGTAAAAATTCCTTCAGCCCGGGTTTGAACCCGGTTCCCGGTCCCGGTTCAAAGCCGGGCTGAAGGAATTTTTACTTGAAAAAATAATTATGATGCACTTCCGTTTTTTTCGGTCTATCTGAAGACTGCACGCTCATATAGAGGTGAGCTTCAGTTAGAAGACTTAAAAATTTGGTTCGACTGGTCCGATAAATTCACATATGGTATGAATTAATAGGCTTCGAACGATAGAGTCACTACTCAACGAAATAAACACAGACCTGGGACTAAGAAGGTCAATGACAATAACATGAAATTCAAGTAAAGATTCCTCCAGTCCTTCAGTGGTCTAATTGGACAAGGCGTCGCAGTACAAATGCGGAGGTCCCGGTTCAAACCCGGGCTGAAGGAATTTTTACTTGAAAAAATAATTATGATGCACTTCCGTTTTTTTCGGTCTATCTGAAGACTGCACGCTCATATAGAGGTGAGCTTCAGTTAGAAGACTTAAAAATTTGGTTCGACTGGTCCGATAAATTCACATATGGTATGAATTAATAGGCTTCGAACGATAGAGTCACTACTCAACGAAATAAACACAGACCTGGGACTAAGAAGGTCAATGACAATAACATGAAATTCAAGTAAAGATTCCTCCAGTCCTTCAGTGGTCTAATTGGACAAGGCGTCGCAGTACAAATGCGGAGGTCCCGGTTCAAACCCGGGCTGAAGGAATTTTTACTTGAAAAAATAATTATGATGCACTTCCGTTTTTTTTCGGTCTATCTGAAGACTGCACGCTCATATAGAGGTGAGCTTCAGTTAGAAGACTTAAAAATTTGGTTCGACTGGTCCGATAAATTCACATATGGTATGAATTAATAGGCTTCGAACGATAGAGTCACTACTCAACGAAAAAAAAAAAATTGTTTGATGAATTTATTTGTTCCATAGAAGCCGTAAAAAAAATGATAACGAAATCGGTAACATCGAGGTCATTTTTTGATTTATTTTGTCCGGTCTGACGTGGAATGGCTCATAGGTGTGTCGTATCCTGAATGTAGGAAATCATAATAAAAATTATTACATATACCAATTTAAGAAAATAAATGTAGGAAATATATCGTTTTTAGACAAACAATACCAATTTAACACTTAAATTTAAGAAAATAAATATATCGTTTTTACACATACACTCGAAACAGTTATTTGTTATCCCGAACCATCCTCGTATATATATATATATATATACTCCCACACGTATGACGGTAGGGTGGAGGGGTCTATGATTCGTTCACGAGACGTTAAGATGCGGTACATAGGTGTTATATCTTAAGCGTGGGGGAATATAAATACTAGTTATTTGTTATCTCGAACCAGCATATAATCTCACAACGTCTGTGTCCCACACACACGGGAGGCAGGGGTATTAGGATCAGGGTATAGGTGTGTCGTATCCTGAATGTAGGAAAATATAATAATAAAATTTTATGAAAACCACACTGCCCATCCCATCACAAATTTCCACAGTGTGTCACACACACACACACACACACACACACACACACACACACACACACACACACGTACGTCGGGAGGGGGGTATGATTCCCACACTAGACGGATCTGGTATGAGATCTATAAATTCGGTTGCATCCGTGCAGTTTGGTCAGTTTGATGACAAACAGCTTAAAAATGGAATCCAATAATTTTCAAGACGAGCTAATGGGTGTGAACAGGGTGATCTATCGTAACAGCGTGGTTCGAAATGTGGTACGCGACGTGTTGCGTTACGCCAGGAGTTCCACTCCCCAAACAGTGCGAGACTTCGACGAAAATTGGTGGCTCGAGCTGGTGGACCTACCGGCACCCGCGCTGCTCCACCGGTTGAGGGGACTTTTATGGTGCTGCTGCATTCGCGATATCGGTCGCATGTACGAAATGAGGTTGTTTGAGGCTTCTTGGGAGTGTATGAAGACGGCTGTCGACGTGTTGTGGGAGCGCGGTAGTCAGTCAGCCCCTTGGGTCTCCAAGATGACACGAGCGTACATGACTCACGAGGGTAAGTAATAACTCTGTTCTACGGGTGTTTTACCAACGTATCGCTTCATAGTTTTTTCCGCAACAGCCAACTCGACCGACGAACCCGATACAGATTGGCTAAACGAAAA
Organism: Tenthredo mesomela; assembly: GCA_943736025.1. Taxonomy (NCBI): domain Eukaryota; kingdom Metazoa; phylum Arthropoda; class Insecta; order Hymenoptera; family Tenthredinidae; genus Tenthredo; species Tenthredo mesomela. Next base: position 39,005,546 of record OX031014.1, on the reverse strand, counting down.
GGAGGAGAAGGTCGATGAGGAGGATAAACTCTTGTACGATGCTGCGGCTCGCTACGAGCTTATGGCGCGGGAGGAGGCGGACGAAGAGTGCGAGTTGATAAGGGCGACCGAAGCTGTCGAAAATGCCGAACCAGATAACACGACCGCAACACCACCGTCTCCCGATGACCAAGCCGAAGATGCACCTCCTGCCGAGGCCGAAAATACGGTCGCCGGCACACCACCACCGTCTCCTGCAAAATCGTCGATAGACGATGAGATGGAGGTGGAGATCTCTGAGGATTCCTCCGGTGAGTACGCGCTAGTCCGCATTCTCCTTTTTTTTTTAATTTTCAAGACACCTCGTGTAACCAGAACTTTAACTCTTGGCTGTCAGAGCGGCGCCGTGCTGTCTACGCTGCGTTGAAACGAGCCGGAGGAGTCGACGAAGGGGCCAGGGTATCAGGCATACAGCGAGGCGGGGGAAAGAGACAGAGACTCGCTAGTACAGCTGTAGAGGATCATATCGCACGTCCTCCGGGTGTCAGATTTGTGATTGTAGACGAGAGTCGTAAATATTATCGTAGATTTGCCATCACAGGGACCGTCTTGACGTTAAAAATTATCACACCGCCGGAAACCGTCGATCCTGTGACCTGGCTCGAAGAAGCCATCAGGGATATTCATAATTACGCCACGACCCCTGCCCCGGACTCTGTCGATGATCCCGCGAACGATTATATAGGGTTCGGGCTAGACACACCCTCGTTTGATCTGGGAATGGCCGGTTTGTCGTTTAGGCCGGTCCGGGACTCTCGCTACGAGGATCTCTGGCGGCTCGTTTTCAGTCTCTCCCAAAGCGCATCCGAATTTTGTGTGGATGACGCGTTGAGAATCACGGTTAATCGGGTCAGCGTACCTGTGGGTCGCGGTCGAAAGAGCAAACCTCTCACGCACGAGGAGGTGAGCAAACGATCGCTTCTCGAGGTCGAACGCGACAATCTTTGTCTACCTCGCGCTATAATTTCTGCTCGTGCCTACCTGAGCAGGGAGGGTATTGGGGGCAACGACGCGGACCCCACACCTCGATGGTCCGACGTACGTCACGCAAAATCGAGACTTCAGAGGGAGGCTGCCGTGGTTTTGTGCAGAGAGGCGCGCGTACAAGTCCCCCCAGAGGGGTGCGGTACGCGAGAGATCGTCAGATTTCAAGAATATCTGGCTCCTCTGGGTCTAAGCGTTGTAATATATGATTTTAACACCTTTGGACGCGGGGGTGAGACCATTTACAACGGGGCGCGCGTACTAGCTGAGCGGGGGGAATGCTCCAGAGGTACATTGAACATACTGTACTTTCCTCGCGGTGGCCACTACAAGCCAATACTGAATCTAACTGCCGCAGCGGCCAACAGACGCTTCTGCGAGCCCTGCAACATCGCCTATCGAAACACGGGCGATCACAGGTGTTCGAATAGATGCCCCGGCTGCAACGCCGTACCACAGTGCGACAGAGCGGGAGTACGGGTGCGATGCGGCGCCTGCGGCCGGTGGTTTTTCGGGGAGGAGTGTCTGCGGAGACATCGGGTCGCGGGATCGTTCGATCCTCGCAGAAGCGTCTGTGACACCCTGCAGATGTGCAGCGGGTGTGGTGTTTTCATCGATCGCGCTAAGGGGGGTCACTCATGCGGCAACCTGTACTGTCACACGTGCGGATCCGTACAGCCGCTCAACCACGAGTGCTACATGCAACCTCTCAAGCCACCAACCGGAAACTCGGAAAACATATTTATATTTTATGACTTTGAAACGCAACAGTGCGCCTCGGTGGCCGGCAGCCGGGATGTCAACCTGCACGTACCAAATCTGTGCGTGGTACAACAGACGTGCACTAGCTGTATACACGAGCCGGATATAAACACACCTTGTCCCGGCTGCGGTCTCGTGCGCGAATTCATATTCCGAGACGACCCTGTTAAACAGTTGGTGGAGTTTGCGACGCGGCCCGTTTGTCGATTCAAAAAGATCTTCTGCATAGCGCATAACGCCGGCGGATTCGATTCTCAATTCATACTGCGTTACCTGGTGGAGAACAACAGAGATCCACCGCAGGTGATTCTAAACGGCACCAAGATAATACTGATGGAGACGGGTCACACGCGTTTTCTGGACTCTTTGGCCTACATGCCTATGGCTCTAGCGGCGTTGCCCAAGGCATTCGGACTCCCTGTGGAATCGCGCAAGGGTATCTTTCCGCATCTGTTCAATACACCGGAGAATCGGGGTTACATAGGTCCGTTACCAGCCGCGGAATTTTACTCCCCCGACAGCATGAAGACCTCGGACAGGCACGCTTTTTACAAATGGTACGAGGAAGCCACGACCGGGGGCTACGTGTTCGATTTCGATCGGGAGCTCGTGGAATATTGTCGCAGCGACGTAGACATCCTTCGCAGGGCATGCGTCGCGTTTAGAGATATTTTTTTGAACTGTGGCGGTGTTTGCCCGTTCTCGCGAAGCACCACCATAGCATCGGCCTGTTCCGTCGTGTTTCGACAAAATTTCCTCCGACCCCGCAGCATAGGAATACTACCGGTCAGTGGGTACAGGTTGGCCGACAATCAATCGATGAAAGCGGTGAAATGGCTCGTTTGGGTAGAGAGGTGCCTGGGGACAGAGGTGAGACACGCTGGTCGAGGTCGCGAGTACAGGATCCCCGAGACGAGACGGCTTGTCGACGGGTATTACACAGACGCTGAGGGTGAACGACACGTGTTGGAATTTCACGGTTGCTACTGGCACGGGTGTCGAAGATGCCACACGGTCAATCGCGACAAAGAGTTATCCGGCGGGAATACGATGGACAGACGGTGGGAAGAGACTAGGGCAAAAACGGAACGCATGACAGAGCTTCGTTACAGGGTCACCGAGATGTGGGAGTGCACGTTCGACGAGATGCTGGAAAACGATCCGGAAATGCGCGACTACGTCGATCAGCATCCGTTGGTCGTATCGCGCGACTCGCTGAATCCTCGAGACGCGTTTTTCGGAGGACGTACGGGGAACACGAAACGTTATCACGAGGTTGCCCCGGGGGAGGAAATCCGATACGTCGACGTATGCTCTCTGTACCCTTGGGTGTGCAAAACCGGTCGCTACCCTGTGGGTCATCCGCGAGTCTACGTCGGTAGGGAGTGCAAAGCGTTGACCGGGCCGTACAACACAGACATCTCCGGACTCGAGGGCCTCGTGAAATGCGTGATTCTGCCGCCTAGGAATCTTTATCACCCCGTGTTACCGGTCCGGATGCGAGGAAAACTCATGTTTCCCCTGTGTCGCTCCTGCTGCGAGGATTCTCTGCAGATCGATTGTCCGCACGAGTCGGAGGCCGATCGGTGGTTCACAGGTACTTGGGTGTCGGCCGAACTGCAGAAAGCCGTGGCTATGGGTTACAGCGTGATCGATGTATCGGAGATCTGGCAATACGAGAGCACGGTGTACGATCCGGCCAGCGGTCAGGGGGGACTCTTTGCACCCTACACAGACACTTTCCTGAAAATAAAACAAGAAGCCAGCGGGTGGCCTAGCGAGTGCACCGACGAGGCTTCCCGCGACCGTTATTTCGCGGAGTACGAGCAGGTTGAGGGTATCAGGTTGCAACGGGAGAAGATAACAAAGAACGCCGGGCTGCGTTCCGTATCCAAGCTCTGCCTGAATTCTTTCTGGGGTAAATTTGGCCAGCGCGAAAACCTCCCGCGTACCGAGGTGATCAAAGACCGCCAACGCCTCTTGGAACTGTTGACCGATCCCGAGAACGAGGTGACGGATATTTTACCGGTGACTGAGCAAATACTTTACGCGCGCTGGATTAATACGGAGGAGAGCATCGCTCCGTCTCCCTTGGCTAACGTTGTGCTGGCCGCCTACACCACTGCTCAGGCTCGCCTCAAGCTGTACAGCTATCTCGAGAGGCTCGAGCGCCGGGTGTTGTATTACGATACGGACTCTGTTATTTACTTGCGGAGAAGCGGGGAGTGGGAGCCGACTACGGGTAACTTTTTGGGTGATCTGACCGACGAGCTGACGGAATACGGGGAGGGTAGCTACATAAAAGCCTTCGTTTCCGGTGGCCCGAAATTTTACGCGTTCCTGGTACAAAAGGGGGATGGGGAGGTGGCCGAGGTTTGCAAAGTTAAGGGGGTCACTCTAAATTATCAGACTCGAATGAGGATAAATTTCAACTCGATCCGGGGCATGGTGGTCGAGGCTCGGGAACCTATTCGAGTCGAGCGACGGGCTATACAGCGTACAGCGTTGCATCGGGTGGTCACGCTGAGCGTAAACAAGATATGCCGTCCAGTTCAAACCAAAAGACGTCTCTGCGACACGGGCTACGACACTCTTCCTTTCGGCTACAAATCGCACAGCCGAGCGGAGTAAATTGTACATCTCTCTCTTTAGTCAAGAGCTTTGCAGCGAAACCCTCTCTCTCTCTCTCTCTACCTACCTACCTAGTCTTATACTCTGTTATCTGACACGTGTTGAGAGAGAGATAAACCTCTGCTCGCCAGACCGGCAGGAACAGATGTGTGCAGCGGTGGCTCGTCTAAGTAGGTCAGTAGTAGTAGTAGTATAGTAGCCAGTAATTGTTTATCAACCTGAGCGTAAAACGGCTGGTGCGGGGTGTGTGCGGTGGGTCGAGAAGCTGAGAGCACCGCACGCCGCGAGGTAACCCCCGAGTAAGCTGACACGGGTTGCCTTTGCCGCGTCACGAGCTGCTTCCCGGCCGGCGACCCGTATCTCAAGCTGTTAAGACGGGTCGTCGCAGCGCGCGCGCGCGCGTGCGTTCCCAAAAGCTTGTACGTAACGCGCGCACCCCGCGGGCACCCCACCGCGGTTATGCCATCACGACAGGGGACATCGACTCACACACCGAATATCCACCTATGATAAATATATATTCAATTGCAGATACGGCGGAGTGATGAGTCGCGAGGATGGACACGCGCTAAAAACACCCGTTTTCGGCAATCGTAGCCGGTCCTTCCGGTTGCGGAAAATCCAACTTTGTGAGAAACTTTCTGCAACAGGCGAGCAAGATGTGCGACACAGAGTTCGCGATGGTAGTCTGGCACTATGCCGAGTGGCAACCGTTGTACGGGGAATGAAGCGCTATAGAGTATCGAGAGGGTTTGCCGCAGCCGGCCGACTACGACGCGGACACGCGGCCCAAATTACTCGTCATCGACGATCTGATGCGCGAGTCGTCCAACGGCGTGGTCATCGATCTCTTCACCAAGGGCTGCCACCACAAGAACATGAGCGTGTTCCTAATCACGCAGAATCTGTTTCACCAGGGACGCGGGCAGAGGGATATCTCGCTGAACGCCAACTATATAGTTTTCTTCAATAATCCGCGCGATCGCGCGCAGATACATCACCTGGCTCGTCAGGTACACCCCGAGGACCCTCGCTTCCTGCAGGAGGCCTACAACGACGCCACAGCGCGCCCCCACGGTTATCTGCTCCTCGATCTGAAACAATCCACCCCGGAGAACTGCCGGTTTCGCACCGATATATTTCCCTCGGATCCGCACCACTACGTTTACGTGCCTCGCAGAGATATAAAGGGTGGAGGATCGCACGCAGCGCCAGTCTTTCGTCTGTGATGAAGCCTGGAGCTAGACGAGCAGGAGGAAGAAGAGGTTCGACAAACAGGTTCAGCTCTTCCAACGCCGCGGCCTTGCACGCTATCTGTAAATCGGACCCCGCTCGGAGACAGGTTCTGCTACGCACGGCCGACGACGCTCTGGTGAAAAACATTTGCGAGTGCGCTCTTAACACTCTCAGGGGTAACGTGAGCCTGAGCACCGATCAGAAGAGACGTTTGAGCAAACACAGAAAAACTTTACGTCGCCTGGCTTGCAACACGGGCAGCTGGAAAAGTAAGAAACGTTTGCTGCTTCAACGGGGTGGATTTCTACCCTTGCTGCTGACCCCGATTATCGGCACTCTGGTGGGTAGTCTGATCGGCGGGTGAAAAAAATTGAGGCGATGGAGCGGGCCAAGAAAATGGTCCTGATACCGCAGGAGACAGCCGAACGTATCCAGCACCGCCGACCCGCTGCGGGTCCCGCGAGTCGGCTCGATAGCGAGATGCACGCTATTCTCAACGACCCGGGGAAAAGCGATCGGAAAAAATGGAAGCTGTACAGACAGGTGCTGGGACGTTTCTTGTTTTTTGCCGCCGAGTCGCGAAAACCTTTGCAATTCTCTATACGAGGGGTGGGTGGCGAGGCTGCTGCTGCTGGTGGTAATACCGCTGGTGGGGAAGAAGAAGAAGAGATGGATGGGGTGACGGAGGGGAATGCAGGTGGTAACAGCGGTGTACCTATACGGGATATCGTAGTGAGCGTGCCGGACAAGTTTCGGCGGAAAGCGGAGCTGTTGCTGAACTATTTGACCACCAACGGTCGCTCCGAGATCTCGTGGGATGACAAGGGGACAATAGCCATAAGGGGGGCTCAGATAGCCGGGACAAACATCATCGATCTGATAAACGACGCGGTACGCGAGAGAAAATCTATGCAGGCCAGGGGGAGGGAACAGTTCGCCAGGGTCCTTCACTCGATCAACACGCCGCGAGAGTACATAGGTAACCCCGTTTTTCAAAAACCTACGCGTCACGCCTCGTCACGATCGACAGCAGGTCCATCTCATCAGTGGCGTATCAACGAGGACGAGGACCAGGCTGTGGATGGTGACGTTGACACGAACGAGGCGGGTGAGGAGGAGGGAGATACGGATTCGGACTCGGTATTTTCCACACCCAAGAACAGACAACAACCAGGACAGACTGGAAACGGTGCTTGGTTGAGACTCAGGTTGAAATGAAGATCCTCGAACGACTGTACTACGATCCGGCAAACGAGGCGGGTTACGCTGGTGCCAGGAATTTGACTCGAGCCGTGGGAAGAAGAAAAAAAGGGAAAAAAATACCTCGCGCTACGGTGGTCGAATGGCTGGCGTCGCAGGACACGTACACGCTGCACAAGTCCATACGTAGGAAATTTCCCCGAGCCAGATACAACGTGCAGAATATAGACGACCTGTGGGAGGCTGACCTGGTGGATTTCAGATCGATCAAACAGTACAACGACGGATACGGCTACCTGTTGGTGATCATAGCCGTGCTCAGCAAGTTTGCCTGGGTCGAGCCGCTCGCCGACAAGAGTGCGACCACCGTTGCCGGGGCTTTCCAGCGCGTGTTATCCTCCACGGAACGCTGCCCGATTCAACTGCAGACCGACAAAGGCAAGGAGTTTGTCGGAGCTCAATTCCAGAAGCTGCTCGCTGCCAGAGGGGTGCGCTACAGAGTCACGCGAAACCCCGACATAAAGGCGGCCGTTGTGGAACGCTTCAATCGCACTCTCAAGGAGAGAATGTGGCGTTACTTCACTCACAAAAATACCCACCGCTACCTGGATGTGCTGCAGCAACTGGTAGAGGCGTACAACGCCACCACCCACTCGACCATTAAAATGGCTCCGTCGATGGTGACTCTGGAAAATGCGGCAGCCGCGCGCTTAAACATGGAAAAGGCACGCGGTGGCCCGCCGCGATCCGGTGCGAAGCCACGGTTTCGAGTGGGGGAGCGGGTTCGCATCAGTAAGGCTAAGGGTGCCTTCAAGAAGGGTTACGAGGCCAACTGGACCGAGGAGGTGTTTGAGATTCGACGCGTTCTGCACCGCGCGCCGATCGTCTACCTGTTGGCGGATTTGGAGGGTGAGGAAATAGACGGGCTGTTTTACGAGGCTGAGCTGCAACGTGTGATCAAAGACGATGTTAAGACTGTGGATAAAATAATACGGACGCGGGGAAAGGGGGCCAGTAAGAAGCTGTTTGTCAGCTGGCGCGGTTATCCGGAAAAGTTCAACTCTTGGATCGCTGCGAGCAGCGTGCGAAAACAGGCATGAAGGATCAGTTTTACATCACGCTGCCCAGCAACAGCTCGATGAAATTTTTTCCACACAACACGACGGCTCGCTACACCACCCAGCTACCGCGCCAGATCGAGCTGGTCGGAGAGTGGGAAGTCGCCCTGGTGGAGATCCAGTACCCGCTGACGCTTCAAAACATAAACGAACCCTACAACGCGGTGGGATTTCACGTGCATCGTTCGGACACACCTGCAGAAAATTTTCACGAAATTTCATCGTTGTCGGGGGAAAAACGAGTGGCGCATGGTCAATTCCTCATCAAGCCTGGTATTTACACAGATATTTGGGAAATTATCCAAGTATTGAACAGCCTCCCGACCATCAAGGAGCATTTGGAGTTTGGACGAGCCGACAGCGCGGACGATCGTTTGGATGTGGTCAGAAAATGCAGCTGCAAGGATGGTCACTACCTCTCGTTTTCCGGCGGTATTCGCCAACAACTTGGATTTCCAAAGCTTACGACCAACATACGCGACAGGGCGGTGGTGGCCAACCATCCTTTGAACCTACCCAGCGGAATACCCTCGCAGATGTTTGTCTACGCGGATCTCGCTGAGCCCAGAATAGTGGGCGATGTCTACGCTCCGCTGTTGCGTATAGTGCAGACTGTTGGCAAAAATTTTCACAACGGTGTCTCGGAAAGCAAATCCCTGGCACCTCCGCACTACGTACCTCTGCTTCTCACCAATTTCCGAACCATTGAAATCGATATAAGAGACTCTCTGGGTAGACCTATGCCATTTACGCGCGGGACATTGACGGCTACGTTGCACTTCAAGAGGTCGCACTGATGGCTCACTACCTTGAACATTACGACAATCAGGTGGGTGGTGGTGGTATAGGCAGAGTTTATTCCGATGCCCCGCAACAGCGTGGTCACGGAATCGGTAGCTTCCTGGGGGGATTGTTTCGCCGCGTGATACCCATTCTGAAGAGCGGTGCGCGCGTGTTGGGCAAGGAGGCTCTGCGGACCGGTGTGAGTGTCATGGAAGATATGGACAACAACACACCCTTCAAAGAGGCTCTCAAGAAACGCGTCTTCGAGTCGGGTCACAATCTGAAGCGAAAAGCTACAGAGAAACTGGGCAATCTGATGAAGGGATCCGGATATAAAGCGTTGCGCGGCGGACCGAGGGGACAGTTGTTGCGGGGTCGCGGTGCAGGATCGATCGGGTCTCGTAGGAAAGCTGTCAAGAAAATCAAACCGAGAAAGAAGAAACCAGGGCTTGCCGGAATTAAGAAGAAAAAGACAACTCTCAAGAAAAAGAAGAAAAGCTGTTGCGGAAGTAAAAGAAGAACTGTAGCTGATATCTTCGAAGCTCGCTAACAACAATAATAATAATAATAATAAACATCGACCATGGCGTACTTGCACACGCACTCCTGCGAGTGTCTGAGATCGGAGGTGGATTTGTTCTCTCTACCACCGACGCAAACCACGATCGAGAGCGGGCAGTGGGTCCACTACAAGCCTGTGTCGTCGCTCACGGATGACTCACCCATAGAGTTTATGGTGCCCGGCCTCAGCGACGAGTATCTCGACCTCTCCCACACTATGCTCAGCCTGCGTGTGAGTCTACAACCGCTCAGCGGGGAGCAGCCGGCAAAGGGGGCTGCAAAGGCCGTCGTGGCCCCTGTAAACAACCTGTTACACTCTCTGTTCAGCCAGGCCGACGTGTTCTTTAATCAGAAGCTAGTTTCACCGGCTAATAACGCGTACGCTTACCGAGCCTACATAGAGTCGTTGCTGAATTACAATAAGGCTGCGAAGGAATCACACCTAACCACCACCCTGTGGTACGGGGATACAGCGGGGAAGATGGATGAAATCGGATCGACTAACAAGGGGTTTGCCCAGCGCCAAAAATTTCTGAACGGTGAAACCAGTGTGGATTTGATCGGGCATCTTCACTGCGACGTGTTTAATCAGGAGAAGTTTCTGCTAAACGGTGTCGAGTTACGAGTACGGCTCGTGCGCTCGCGGGACGCCTTCTGCCTCATGGAGAGCACCAACACACACGGCATACACATACTAGAGGCCTCGCTGCTCGTGCGACGCGTAACGATAAACCCCGGCGTCCTGCTGGCTCACGCTAGAGCTCTGGGTAAAGGTACGGCAAAGTATCCTCTTACCAGAGTGGAGGTGAAGGCTATGACTATTCACAGCGGTGTGCAGGGTGATACGTTGGACAATGTATTTCTGGGTCAGCTGCCGAAAAGAATGATAGTGGGTTTTGTCGATAACAAGGCCTTCAACGGTGATAAAATCTACAACCCCTTCAACTTTCAACATTTCAACATCAACTTTTTGTCTTTGTACGTGGACGGCTCGCAGATCCCCTCGAAGCCGCTACAACCCGACTTTACGCGAAGCAAGCTCTACGTGGATACCTACCACACCCTTTTCTCCGGAACAGGCATACATTTTCTAAACGATGGGAACGGTATAGGTCGTGAAGATTTCCCCCACGGGTATTGCCTGACGGCTTTCGACCTCACCCCCGATCTGTCGGCAAACAGTGGTACGCACTGGAATTTGGTGAGACACGGCAGCGTTAGAATCGAGGTGCAGTTCGAGGCTGCCCTGGAAAAGACGATAAATTGCATCGTATACGCGGAATTTGACAACGTCTTGGAAATCGACGCAGCACGCCAGGTTATAGTGGACTTTGGAGGATAGAGAGCAATGTGAAACCTGAACCACCTTCCCCCACCATTGAAAAAAGAAAAGCCGACGTTGCAGATTGACGGAAGGCAGCTGCGGTCGAACGACACACGCAGTATCCAGTTTGCCGCATACCCGCGAACACGTCTATAGCAATATGGTGGACTACGTGGTCGATATGCAGGGTTTTCGGGATGCTCAGAACGGTTTCGCGATCAAGGAGGTTTTCGTGCTAGCTTTGAATCACGAGTACATAGGGCACTGGGTAGCCACACCACCCTGCGCCTTCACCGATCTCCCAGCGAACATTTGTGCTCAGAACAACTATCTTACGCGCAGCCACCACGGTATAGAGTGGTTCGACGGTGATATTCAATACAAACAAATCTACAGAAAACTGCGCGCCGTGGCACGTTCAGCCAGCATGATTTATACGCGCGGTGCGGAAAAAGCGAAATTGTTGCGGCGCGTTATGTCGCGTCAGGTGACGAATCTAGAGGACGAGGACTGCCCGGCATTTGGAAAGCTGCCGCCATCGGATACGTACTGCATGCATCACGCTCTGTGCAACCCCGGAGAGTTTGTCTGTTCGCTAAATCGTGTGGCTGTACTGAAATCTTGGCTGTTGGAGAGAAAAACGGTTGACGAGGTGGACTCTAGCGGGTTTTCTACAGCCGAATCCGAAACGTGTAATGAACAGTCTGGAGCTGAGGAGGGTTTTGGCTTTGATACCGGCGAGTACGTGCGGGGTGTACCCGGCTGATCGTATTCCTTTGCGGTGGTCCCGCCCCGCTGCCGTTATCGCAAACACCGATGACCACACACAGCCCGGAAGTCACTGGGTCGCTTTCTACAGCGACGAGTCCGGCAACGGGGTCTACTTTGACAGCTACGGAGTTGCGCCCTTCATCCCACACCACGTGCGTCGTCTGCGGAGAAACTGTCCTCGCTACCGGTGCAACACGCGCCAGCTCCAGAGTATCTTTTCCGACGTGTGTGGTCAGTTTTGTGTTATGTTTCTCTATTATATGCATTTTGGTTACACGCTTGATGCTTTTGTCGATATTTTTACGGATGATTATGTAAAAAATGATTCGATGGCCGCGTCGTTTTACAATTGCGTGGCCAAAAAAATGAAGAGTTGCGACAAACTCGACACCTCTTGTCTATCTTGTGTACAGATATGTTTAAGGAAACATTGTTAATTATAAGCTAGTTTCAAGAAATATGGAATAAAACGAAAATTTTGTAACGAAATAACGTGTGTTGTTTATTGCGAGCGCATCCCACCAGTATTTCAGCAACCTCAGCAGTTTTGGAGATAGGAGAAATATAACAAGGCTGGTCACTTGATACTCGTTTGTACCTACTGTAAAACCAGTCTTAAGAGTAACATCGAATAAACGAATATTTGAAAAATAATTTGTCTCGATCCTTGCTTATACCCTGTCATGCTTTATATAGGATAAGAATTTATTATTTCAGAACCATCGTCTTTGTCTGGTGTCTTAGTATATTTGGTTTGAAAAAAAGTAGCCATCTTGGATTTTGAAAAAAAAGTAGCCATATTGGATTTTGAAAAATAGCAGCCATCTTGGATTTTGAAAAAAAAGTCGAAACAGTCGCCATATTGGATTTTTTTTTGGATTTTGAAAAATAGTAGCCATCTTGGATTTTGAAAAAAAAAGTCGAAACAGTCGCCATATTGGATTTTGGAAAAACGACCACCATCTTGGATTTTGAAAAACTACCGCCATCTTGGATTTTGAAAAAAAGTAGCCATCTTGGTTTGTATGGGCGGCGCCATCTTGGATCAGACTATCTGTCGTCTCTCTCACTGGCGCCAAATCCCCACTCCCGCCGGGTGACGTCATTTGTTATGACTCGCCATGGCTGTCACCTGCTACTCTTGATATTGCTCGCAATCAATACGCCATTCTCTACAATATGTACATAAACTTTCAAATTTCATACTACGATAAGGAATCCGAACCTCTTTTGTCGAAGAGTGATTTTTTGGCTACAGCCCCACTCATTACTATAGACTGTTCCAAGCAAAGTGAATCGTTAAAGAGTGGACCGGTGGATATTCGTTTGGAATTTGAAACTAGCGTTGCATTTCCAGCAAATACTTCAGCCTACTGTATGATTATACACGATCGCATTGTTGAATATAATCCAATCAGCGGTACCGTCAAAAAATTAGCCACATTTTAAGGATTCTACATGCTTGAGAACTATAGATTAAGCTTATTCTAAAGGAACAGTAAATAAATAAATAAATGTTATTGCAATTTCATTGTTATTTATTCAACCCTAGCCCATTCCCATTACATATATATTTATATTTATATACATTAGTGTGTGTGTGTGTGTGTTTAGATTTTGCCACAGAATTCAAATTTATTGTATGGTCTTCCAAGATAGAGTATCTGCAAACGTTTCTGATCAGCCTCATTGTTTAACTGATCCAGCTGAGTGGAATCGTTCTCTAGAGCCTTTCCGATTCTTGCAGGCAGGAACACGATGTATTCGTTGGCAATAGTGGCGATGATTCTACAGTCGAATTTCGTTTTCACAAGCCTCAGTCTTGTGATATCATACTTTTGCCCAACCTCCAGCTCTGACATCCTTTTCATTGGTAGATTATTATCCAAACGGCTGGTGCTGTTAAGGCCGCTGAAGTCCATCCGCACAAAATGAATAATTCGAAATTAGTTTTTATATTATAATTAAATATGATTATCGTGTAACGGGATTGTTACCTTGCTCGAAAGAGTTTGCAGATTCGAATATACGAGGAAGATGTGTTAATGGTGAGAAGTCGAGATGCACGGATGCAGCTCCCTGCGAGCTCTTGACTTTTAAACCATCATCCCCCGCCATCGAGACATGTGGGGCGGATTTTTTATGCCCCTCCTCTAAATACCAGTTTTTCAACCTCTGAACGTTCTCGAAGGCACAATGGTAGCCTCCGAATACATCGCCATGACAGTCCCCATGCCAGCGATATACACGCGATTCCAATCGTAGTATTCGAAAATTCGGGCAGCCCAGCTCGTCCAAATCAATCACCGGTTTCGAGTCGTCATTGAGGATTTTTTCGATCCAGAGTTTCTTCTCCAATCCCTTCACATAAATGCGCCTCGCATCCTGTGCAACTTTTCTCACAGTTTTCACTACATCCCGATACGGTGTTTCTCCCGCGATCCAGGGTATTCCATGATGACGCCGTGTCAGCCACGAATTGAGATTTTTATACTCGCGTGAGAGAGTCACCCAAGAGCATGGTGCTTTGAAGAGAATGCGTGTGATATCCTGCTGATATTCCTCATGCGCGCGAATGCTTATTGCAGCCAGCTCTTTTATTACAAATTTATCACTGAATCGTCCAAAACCTTGTAGAACCAATATTAGCTCCATATTGACGATTTCGTGTGCGATCTCAAGCAAAGCCGGAAATTGACTGAGCTGATGATTTATTGCGTGGGATCGGTATGCGTGCAGGTGTGCAGATGGTACCGTGTGAAAAAAATGCAAAAAAAAAAATTCAGGTGTTCCAAACAATCTTTGTGTTTACAAATTTCTAACGTTTTCGAGCGACGAAAGGATGTGAAAAACTCTGAATGATGTTTATTGTTTAATCCTTTGAGGCTTACCGACTTTTATAGGTGCAGGTGGGATCTTTAGATTATTGCGATCTTTGTGTTTACAAATCCTAGCATTTTCGAGTTGCGAAAAGGTGTGAAAAACTTCTAAACGATATTTATTGCTTGATCCGTGGAGACCTGCCAATTTTATGGGGGGGCCCAGGTGGGATCTTTTGATTATTGTAATCTTTTGTAAAATCCTAGCGTTTTCGAGCGGCGAAAGGATGTGAAAACTCTGAATGATATTTTATTACTTGATCCTTTGAGATTTGTCGATTTTATGGGGGCCAGGTGGGATCTTTTGATTATTGCAATCTTCGTGCTTTGCGGAATCTTAGCGTTTTCGAGCGACGAAAGTACAGTGAAAAAAAAAAACTTCTAAATGATATTCACCACCAAATCCTTTGAGACTTGCCCATTTTTATGAGTTGAGGTGGAGTCTTTTGTGTCCTGTTCTCGGGTTGGTTAGGCTTGATTTCATTTCGAATTGGGGGTGGTATGCAGCCGATAGGATTGCAGCCCAACCCCACCAGATCGGTTTGACAAAAGAATACAATTTTCAGTTTGAAAATATCGGTGAAGAGTGGAAGATCATTGAATAGTAGGAAAAAGTATCAAGGCGAAGAAAAAGACGGAGAAGAAGAATTTTAAAACTAAACACGTGAAAAAAAAAGGTATGTTGTGTTAGCATTGAATACTCAAATTTCAACAGATTCTAAACATAAGAATGTGTGATCAATCCAGATGAATCCGGCTCGCGTGAGAGTTTCACTGCGGGCGGCTCAGCTGCGACGGAGGGCCGACTTGAGGATGCGATTCCTTCGGAACGCTCAGCTTGTGTTGCGTATTTTGCGCGAGCAGAATGTAGATGAGCGCTTCGTGGTCGAAACGTCAAGCATCCATTTCGAGATGATCGAGAGCATCACGAGGCAATATGAGATAAGTGATAATTGGGCAAGGCGTGCTGCCGCAACCGAAAATGCTGCACAATCGACCGTCCAATGTGCGGATATAACATCTTCCACGCAAGAAGATGAGGAAGATTCGGGTGCGGAGACGGTGCACATTGATAGGGGGAGAAGTCGATCGCGATCATTCGGTTCGGACTCATCGAGATCGAGTCCGGAATCACCATCGTCATCGAGGTCCTCATCCCCTGATATACCACCGCCGCCGGGGGTGATTCCACTCGAACAGCTTCATATTCGCGAATATGGTTTTGAGTGACCCGTTGCTCGGTAAGTTCATGTCATTTCCATTACACACCGTTCGGTTATTAAAAAATACCTGTATGTTTCAGATGATATGCGTGAAGCTCGGTGGATGATCGTCACCCCGTTGTAAATATAGCTTAAGTTTAAATTAGATATATGTATACATAGTTTAAGTTAGTTTTTTGAGAAAAAATTGTCATTTTAGAATATAGGTTAGACTTAATACATAAAAAAATAAACACATATATATTATGAGATAATTCGCGTCATTGATTGCATATATAACACCCTGTCACACTTTAAGCATTTCAGCTAGTATAATTCGCATATATAAGCGTAGAATTAGATATTTCAGCCATCTTGGATCGATTGTCGGTAAGAAAAAAAAAAAAGATCGGTAATCGTTACCATGATTCGAAAGCGAATCGTTAGTGGCGCCATCGCAGGACGGAAAATTGCAGGAGAATTGCAGCCATCAGACTATCGGTAACTAATGATCTGATCGTTACCATCGGACTATCGGTAACTAATGATCGGATCGTTACCATCGGATTATCGGTAACTAAGGATCGATAATCCATAGTGGCGCCAACGCATGACGGCAAATTGCAACCATCAGATTGTCGGTAAGCGGAGATCGGCAATGCAGGATTCTCAATCGTTACCCTCGGAATATCGGTAACAAGCGGCAGTGGCGCCATCGCACGACGGAAAATTGCAGCCATCCGATTGTCGGTAACAAAGATCGACGATCGGTACCCAAATCGTTACCATCCGACGGTCGGTAACTTATCTGCACGGTCGGTAACTTACCATCACAACTCGGCCGATAAAGAAGTCTTGGTCCAGAACTGTCATATCTACACTACTTATTGCCTTATAAAATTGGTTGTAATGGAAAAAAAAAATCCTTCGTCCAAGCACTAATCAATCGTATCTTGAAGAAGTGTGTAAAATTTGAACAAGATCGGTTCATCAGTTTTTGAGAAATCTTGTCCACCGACTTCAAAAATAGAGTTTCGAGAAAAACGGGATTAAAGTTTTCAGTGGAAATAACACTTGGAATTTTTAAATTTTTTTCAACTTACGTAGAATCGTCGATTTCAGCTCCATAAAGCAAAGAACCTCCCAAGGCTCCATGAAGCAAAGAACTTCCCAAGGCTCTATCTCTTAGACTTTGACTCCAATTGACTTAAAAATTTGGGAGAATACCCGCATGGAAAAATATATATCAGCAATATGTATGGTTTATATATATCAGAAAATGTATATTTCATATATAAGAAGATATATGAATTATATTTAAAAAATATTCCATTATGGCCGTTTTTAGTATATCAAATATATATCGTTGTATATTGTATATATATATTCGACTATATATATTAGGGTGGTCGTTAGAAAA
This sequence comes from Tenthredo mesomela, assembly GCA_943736025.1. Classification (NCBI taxonomy): domain Eukaryota; kingdom Metazoa; phylum Arthropoda; class Insecta; order Hymenoptera; family Tenthredinidae; genus Tenthredo; species Tenthredo mesomela. The sequence continues at coordinate 38,988,636 of OX031014.1, read as the reverse complement.
AAAAATTCCGCTACGCCCCCCAAATCGACTCCAAATAAATCAAAACTCATCCTGTAATTTTTTTAGATTTTTATTTCAACGCTTGACCCTTGACCACAGAGGATAAACTTCTCCATTTAAAATACACGGGGTTTCGTGATCTTTTCAGTCATTATTTCACTGTGGGTCTAATTATGGACATAAAAATCTGAAATTCTCACAGATTGGTCTACGGAAATGCTGCTCTGTGGAAAAAAATCGCCACCCCCCTGCCCTCAAAATTTTATATGGTTCCTCCCATGCCAATGTGGTGATTTTTTTTTTTTTCTCTAATTTCATGGAATGTTGCTCAAAAACATTGGAAATATATGTTTTCCGATGTTTTTCGGTTTTTTCACATTTCGTACGGGATATTCCGACATTATCCAATATCATACGGACTTGAGGTAAAGGGAATAATCGATTATAATGCGAAAGTTGACTTTGTAACTCCTTGTTGATTTCTTTTGCGAAAAAAAATCTATAATAAAAGAGTTGACTTCATTCAAAAATTACATGGATGACGTTAACAAAAAAATTTGCTAAATAAAAAAAAAAAAAAAAAAAGAAAAACGAAAAAGCTGCAAAAACACATCGAAAACCACTTCCGTACAAAATGTGGGAAAACCGAGAAACATCGGGAAACATATTTTTAATGTTTTTGGAAAACATTCGATGGAATTCTAAAAACATAAAAAAAAAAACTTTCGGAAAATAATGTCGGAATATCCCATACGAAATGTGAAAAAACCGAAAAACATTGGGAAACATATATTTCCAATGTTTTTGAGCAACATTCGATGAAATTGGAGAAAAAAAAAAAAAATGATGACATTGGCATGGGATGAACCATACAAAATTGGGAGGGCAGGGGGGTGGCCATTTTTTCTTCACAGAGAAGCATTCTCGTGGACCAATCTGTGAGAATTTCAGATTTTTATATTCATAATTAGACCCACAGTGGAATAATAACTGAAAGGACCGCGAAACCCCGTGTATTTCAAATGGAGAAGTTCATCCTCTGTGGTCAAGGGTCAAGCGTTGAAATAAAAATCTGAAAAAATTACAGGATGAGTTTTGATTTATTTGTAGTCGATTTGGGGGGCGTAGAGGGATATTTATGTTTTTTCCCGTTCTAACGACCACCCTAATATATATATATTGATTATATATATTTCATATACTGTGTATATTAGAGTGGTCCTTATTTTGGTCATTTTCGAATTCAGATTTCTTCGCCCCCCTGGAAGAGTTCCAAATAATTAAACAAAAACATCCTCCAAATTTGAACTTTTTATCTCAATTTCAACACGTGCCTCAAAGTCTCTGAAGTTTTGCGTTTGATAAACAAGGCGTTTTCACTGGCCTTTATCCAGAATTTTGACACTGCACCGTCAATAAGTACGACAAAAATCTAATTCCTGTAGGAATCTTATCAGAAAACCCGATATTATTTTATCAGATTAAGATAAATTCAAAATTCAAAATGGCGGATCCAAAATAGCGGCTGTAAAACATAAAAAATGTTTAAATCCAGTCATGGGTCAGCTTGTACAGGTTTTTGGGGTCGCTGACTTCAAATTTGGTGTCAAAAATATGAAATTCGAAATGGCTGATCCAAAATGGTGCGCTGAAATATAAAAAATATTTAAATCCAGTCATGGGTCAGCTTTCATATAGGTTTTTATTTATTTATTTTTATTTATTTATTCAGTACATTTTTTTTTTTTGATTGATTCATTTTTTTATTTATCGCCGGCAAATGAAGCTACCAATTTTCTGAAAATCGATTTACTGTACTGATCCACGAATAAATACGCAGAAAAAAAAACTAAATATAACACAGAGGAAAAAAAACCATGGTCGGTACAGTAGATCGATTTTCAGCAAAATGGTAGCTTCATTTGCCAGCGATAAATAAAAAAATGAATCAATAAAAAAAAAATGAACTGAATAAATAAATGAAAATAAATAAATAAAACCTATAAAAGCTGACCTATGACTGGATTTAAATATTTTTCATATTTCACCGCGCCATTTTGAATTCGTCATTTCGAATTTCGTATTTTTGACACCAAATTTGAAATTAGCGACCCCACAAACTTATTCAAGCTGACCCATGACTGGACTTAAACTTTTTTTATGTTTTACAGCCGCTATTTTGAATCCGCTATTTTGAATTTTGAATTTCTCCATATCTAATAAAATAATATCGGCTTTTCTGATAAGATTCCTACAGGAATTAGATTTTTTTTCGTACTTATTTACGGCGCGCCAAAATTCTGAATAAAGGTCAGTGAAAACGCCATGTTCATCAAACGCAAAACTTCAGAGGCTTTGCGGCACGTGTTAAAATTGAGATAAAAAGTTCAAATTTGGAGGATGTTTTTTTTTTCAATTATTTGGAACCCTTCTAGGGGGCGAAGAAATCTGAATTCGAAAATGACCAAAATAAGGACCACTCTAGTGTATATTAGGGTGGTCCTTATTTGGGGCTCGGACGAATTTTTATTCAGCCGCCCCCCAAATCGACTCCAAATAATTCGAAAGCAATACCCTAATTTTTTCAGATTTTTATCTAAACTCTAACCCCTCCCTAAATGAGGGTGGATTTCCCTATTGGAAATATACGTGTTTCGGCCATATTCTCAGGATATGTTTTATTCTGAGAGTAATAATTCTTGAAACAATCTGTAACTGCGGGACTTTAGTGTTCATTGGTGCTACTATTTGAGAAAAAATGTACATTATCATACGGATCAATCTAGACGAATCGCACACCCTTTAATCTGACTTTTTTCAATTCAACAAAATATGGTATCCAGTTATATCCATTTTTTTAAACGACCTGTTTTTTTATATGTTTAATAAATCTGTTTCTACCGAAATTCACTAAGCCTTTCAACTGTATTGCGTTTTCTTTCTCCAACTCTTATCATTTTATCCGCAAAAATGAAAAGGCTCATGTTACGCCCCACAGGGTAAGGAGCTCGATTTATATTAACTTAAGGGGTTAGCCTACTGTGACGAGCGTCGAAACAGACTAATTTTCAATAATTAATTACGGAAAAACTACCAATGCAATATTGACAATTTTTTAATACGATGTCATGTACACGTTCAAGAGTGCGTTCAACAAATTTTATTCAAAAAAATTTACAATTGTATGAGTTATATCTCCTCGCGCGTTCCGGTGATTTCCGTCCGCCGCCAATCGGTGTACGTGATATCGCAAGTACCAGTGTTCTGAAGAAAAAAACAAAAATATGCTCATCAACTACATTGTATTGGTTATTGGCGGACGGAACTTTTTATTTTTTTTCTTCTTTGGTGACGAAAAAAAAATTCCTGAATTTTTTCGAAATTTTCGGTTGAAAAAAACGTGTTATTTTTATCAATAATTATTAAACAAAAAAGAAAAACAACAAAATCTTCCGTCCGCCGAAAAGTACCATTCTTTTGAATATGTGTACCAAATTTCAAATCGATTCATCAATTACAGCTTGAGATATCGTGTACACCGTTTTGAAAAACACAGTTTCGAGAAAAACGCGTTTAAAGTTCGAGCACGGGTTTTTAGAACGAAAAAAAAAAAAAAAAAAACTTTTTTTTTGCAAACTCACAGTAGGCTAACCCCTTAAGGTGATCCTGAATAACTTTTATTTTGATAAAAAGTGAATATTTTACGTTTGTATATTACGATATCGTACAAAAAAAAAAAAAAAAGGAGCATGCAAAAATTGGGAAGGTCCAATTGCTGAAAATTGGTATGAAATGTTCTACCTTACAATCCTGTGTGACCTCAACAGGAGAAAAATTACGAAACATTCATTATTTTCACATATAGATACCATAATTTGTTGAATTGAAAAAAAGTCAGATTAAAGAGTGCCCTGCTCAAAATCCCAGACTGAAATCGACAGGAGCGGATAGCTTTTCGGACAAGTTTCCAGACAAGACCAGATCGCGTATCTGTCTGTCTGTGGTCTGTACCCTATCCGGTCGAAAATTCCTGTCTGGATTCTGCGCGAGCCTTGTCACCATTCAATCCGGCTCGGGAAATCCGCGACGGGGTAACTTATCCGGACCAATCGGCATCCTGTCGGTTGAAAAAATTAATCTGGTTTTTAGACTGGTTTTGTCTGGAATGTTTCCGGAACAAGCGCATCACCTATTCGGAAGTTTATCCGGTTGGATGTGCATCGTATTCGGCGGTTTAATCGATCTGTTTCGTATCGTATCAATACAGCTAATATTCTAAGTTTGAATCGGAGCCCTGTCTGTATCTATCTGGTTTGGGTCCCGCAAATCATCACGTGATTATTTACATCAAATTTTCCAAGTTGGAATCGGAGCTCTGTCCGTACCTATCCGGTTTCGGTCCCGCAAATCATAACGTGATTATTTACATAAAATTTCCCAAGTGGGAATCGGGGCTCTATCCGTATACCTATCCGGTTTCGGTCCCGCAAATCATAACGTGATTATCAATACAGCTAATATTCCAAGTTGGAATTGGGGCTCTATCCGATTTCGTGCCGTATCAATTGATAATCACGTTATGATTTGCGGGACCGAAACCGGATAGATACGGACAGAGCTCCGATTCCAACTTTGAAGATTTGATGTAAATATAATCACGTTATGATTTGCGTGACCGAAACCGGATAGATACGGACAAAGATTTTCAAAGTTGGAATGGGGGCTCTGTCCGTACCTTTCCGGTTTCCATGTAATGTACATTACTTCAATATTTTCTCGTATGCGGCGACCACCGCTTTCGATATTCTCGCGAGTATCACTTATCGGAGTTGGTGAGTATATATAAAGGCGGAAAATATAATCTATATACTTGAGAGAAAAAAAAAAAAAGAAAAAAAAAAACGAAAAAAAAAAAGAAAAAAAAACGGAAAAAAAAGAACAAAAAAAAAAAAAAACAAAAAACAAAAGAAAAAAAAAACGAAAAAAAAAAACTTCAATTTTTTGAAAATGGATCCGGATAGAACCATACAGGAAAAATGCCTAGGGCGGGGTTACTTTCCGGATAGAACCCGATAGGAATGCTGACACGAGAAAATATTGGACCGTTAAAATTTCGGACAGGACCAGAAGTTTCCAGGTACACAAAAACCAGAACTCGGACGTATACAGGCGGATACAATTCCGCCTATCCGGTTTTCTGTCTGGGATTTTGAGCAGGGTGTGCAATTCGTCTAGACTGACCCGTATGATAATGTGAATTTTTTCTCAAATAATAGCACCAATGAACACTAAAGTCCCGTAGTTACAGATTTTTTCAAGAATCATTACTCTCAGAATAAAATATATCCTGAGAATATGGCCCAAACACGTGTATTTCAAATGGGGAAATCCACCCTCATTTAGGGAGCACTGAAAGAAAAGTATGAGTCCTACAGCGATAAATTTCGGTATTATAGCAATACTCGTATATGCTATACACTAAAACGACGTTTTAGTCCCACTACAATACTCGTATAACTCCACACTTAAGGTGCTTTCCTAGGCAATTCCACCAGTCCTGAAAACATCGTGAAAAAATGTGCTATTAAACGGAATATCTCTGCCTGGGCACCGAAATCAATGAAACAAAATACGTCGCGCAATTCTGTGGGCAATTACGAACACGCACGGCCCAAAACATGTCCGTTTTATGCTGAAATAGAAAAGATATGTATGAAAAACGCGTATTTTTTACACTTGGCGATATATATCGATCGGAATGATGGCGAGTTAGTTGTTTTCGAGAGTTTTTGAGGTATCGGTGACGGTTCAGAGATGGCGTGGCGCACGAATCTACGAGTCGGATCACTGTTCGATAAACTGGACAAAATCGGCTGTCAGTGATAAATTCTAAAGTTGTCATAGAAAAATGTTGTTATTGTGGTCAGGATACACAGAATTAGTCTTCTGTGTATCCTGACCACAACTGTATCAGGATACACCGAATTAGTCTTCTGTGTATCCTGACCACAATAACAACATTTTTCTATGACAACTTTAGAATTTATCACTGACAGCCGATTTTGTCCAGTTTATCGAACAGTGATCCGACTCGTAGATTCGTGCGCCACGCCATCTCTGAACCGTCACCGATACCTCAAAAACTCTCGAAAACAACTAACTCGCCATCATTCCGATCGATATATATCGCCAAGTGTAAAAAATACGCGTTTTTCATACATATCTTTTCTATTTCAGCATAAAACGGACATGTTTTGGGCCGTGCGTGTTCGTAATTGCCCACAGAATTGCGCGACGTATTTTGTTTCATTGATTTCGGTGCCCAGGCAGAGATATTCCGTTTAATAGCACATTTTTTCACGATGTTTTCAGGACTGGTGGAATTGCCTAGGAAAGCACCTTAAGTGTGGAGTTATACGAGTATTGTAGTGGGACTAAAACGTCGTTTTAGTGTATAGCATATACGAGTATTGCTATAATACCGAAATTTATCGCTGTAGGACTCATACTTTTCTTTCAGTGCTCCCTAAATGAGGGTGGATTTCCCCATTTGAAATACACGTGTTTGGGCCATATTCTCAGGATATATTTTATTCTGAGAGTAATGATTCTTGAAAAAATCTGTAACTACGGGACTTTAGTGTTCATTGGTGCTATTATTTGAGAAAAAATTCACATTATCATACGGGTCAGTCTAGACGAATTGCACACCCTGCTCAAAATCCCAGACAGAAAACCGGATAGGCGGAATTGTATCCGCCTGTATACGTCCGAGTTCTGGTTTTTGTGTACCTGGAAACTTCTGGTCCTGTCCGAAATTTTAACGGTCCAATATTTTCTCGTGTCAGCATTCCTATCGGGTTCTATCCGGAAAGTAACCCCGCCCTAGGCATTTTTCCTGTATGGTTCTATCCGGATCCATTTTCAAAAAATTGAAGTTTTTTTTTTTCGTTTTTTTTTTCTTTTGTTTTTTGTTTTTTTTTTTTTTTGTTCTTTTTTTTCCGTTTTTTTTTCTTTTTTTTTTTCGTTTTTTTTTTTCTTTTTTTTTTTTTCTCTCAAGTATATAGATTATATTTTCCGCCTTTATATATACTCACCAACTCCGATAAGTGATACTCGCGAGAATATCGAAAGCGGTGGTCGCCGCATACGAGAAAATATTGAAGTAATGTACATTACATGGAAACCGGAAAGGTACGGACAGAGCCCCCATTCCAACTTTGAAAATCTTTGTCCGTATCTATCCGGTTTCGGTCACGCAAATCATAACGTGATTATATTTACATCAAATCTTCAAAGTTGGAATCGGAGCTCTGTCCGTATCTATCCGGTTTCGGTCCCGCAAATCATAACGTGATTATCAATTGATACGGCACGAAATCGGATAGAGCCCCAATTCCAACTTGGAATATTAGCTGTATTGATAATCACGTTATGATTTGCGGGACCGAAACCGGATAGGTATACGGATAGAGCCCCGATTCCCACTTGGGAAATTTTATGTAAATAATCACGTTATGATTTGCGGGACCGAAACCGGATAGGTACGGACAGAGCTCCGATTCCAACTTGGAAAATTTGATGTAAATAATCACGTGATGATTTGCGGGACCCAAACCAGATAGATACAGACAGGGCTCCGATTCAAACTTAGAATATTAGCTGTATTGATACGATACGAAACAGATCGATTAAACCGCCGAATACGATGCACATCCAACCGGATAAACTTCCGAATAGGTGATGCGCTTGTTCCGGAAACATTCCAGACAAAACCAGTCTAAAAACCAGATTAATTTTTTCAACCGACAGGATGCCGATTGGTCCGGATAAGTTACCCCGTCGCGGATTTCCCGAGCCGGATTGAATGGTGACAAGGCTCGCGCAGAATCCAGACAGGAATTTTCGACCGGATAGGGTACAGACCACAGACAGACAGATACGCGATCTGGTCTTGTCTGGAAACTTGTCCGAAAAGCTATCCGCTCCTGTCGATCTCAGTCTGGGATTTTGAGCAGGGCACTCTTTAATCTGACTTTTTTTCAATTCAACAAATTATGGTATCTATATGTGAAAATAATGAATGTTTCGTAATTTTTCTCCTGTTGAGGTCACACAGGATTGTAAGGTAGAACATTTCATACCAATTTTCAGCAATTGGACCTTCCCAATTTTTGCATGCTCCTTTTTTTTTTTTTTTGTACGATATCGTAATATACAAACGTAAAATATTCACTTTTTATCAAAATAAAAGTTATTCAGGATCACCTTAAGGGGTTAGCCTACTGTGAGTTTGCAAAAAAAAAGTTTTTTTTTTTTTTTTTTCGTTCTAAAAACCCGTGCTCGAACTTTAAACGCGTTTTTCTCGAAACTGTGTTTTTCAAAACGGTGTACACGATATCTCAAGCTGTAATTGATGAATCGATTTGAAATTTGGTACACATATTCAAAAGAATGGTACTTTTCGGCGGACGGAAGATTTTGTTGTTTTTCTTTTTTGTTTAATAATTATTGATAAAAATAACACGTTTTTTTCAACCGAAAATTTCGAAAAAATTCAGGAATTTTTTTTTCGTCACCAAAGAAGAAAAAAAATAAAAAGCTCCGTCCGCCAATAGCCAATACAATGTAGTTGATGAGCATATTTTTGTTTTTTTCTTCAGAACACTGGTACTTGCGATATCACGTACACCGATTGGCGGCGGACGGAAATCACCGGAACGCGCGAGGAGATATAACTCATACAATTGTAAATTTTTTTGAATAAAATTTGTTGAACGCACTCTTGAACGTGTACATGACATCGTATTAAAAAATTGTCAATATTGCATTGGTAGTTTTTCCGTAATTAATTATTGAAAATTAGTCTGTTTCGACGCTCGTCACAGTAGGCTAACCCCTTAAGTTAATATAAATCGAGCTCCTTACCCTGTGGGGCGTAACATGAGCCTTTTCATTTTTGCGGATAAAATGATAAGAGTTGGAGAAAGAAAACGCAATACAGTTGAAAGGCTTAGTGAATTTCGGTAGAAACAGATTTATTAAACATATAAAAAAACAGGTCGTTTAAAAAAATGGATATAACTGGATACCATATTTTGTTGAATTGAAAAAAGTCAGATTAAAGGGTGTGCGATTCGTCTAGATTGATCCGTATGATAATGTACATTTTTTCTCAAATAGTAGCACCAATGAACACTAAAGTCCCGCAGTTACAGATTGTTTCAAGAATTATTACTCTCAGAATAAAACATATCCTGAGAATATGGCCGAAACACGTATATTTCCAATAGGGAAATCCACCCTCATTTAGGGAGGGGTTAGAGTTTAGATAAAAATCTGAAAAAATTAGGGTATTGCTTTCGAATTATTTGGAGTCGATTTGGGGGGCGGCTGAATAAAAATTCGTCCGAGCCCCAAATAAGGACCACCCTAATATACACTAGAGTGGTCCTTATTTTGGTCATTTTCGAATTCAGATTTCTTCGCCCCCTAGAAGGGTTCCAAATAATTGAAAAAAAAAACATCCTCCAAATTTGAACTTTTTATCTCAATTTTAACACGTGCCGCAAAGCCTCTGAAGTTTTGCGTTTGATGAACATGGCGTTTTCACTGACCTTTATTCAGAATTTTGGCGCGCCGTAAATAAGTACGAAAAAAAATCTAATTCCTGTAGGAATCTTATCAGAAAAGCCGATATTATTTTATTAGATATGGAGAAATTCAAAATTCAAAATAGCGGATTCAAAATAGCGGCTGTAAAACATAAAAAAAGTTTAAGTCCAGTCATGGGTCAGCTTGAATAAGTTTGTGGGGTCGCTAATTTCAAATTTGGTGTCAAAAATACGAAATTCGAAATGACGAATTCAAAATGGCGCGGTGAAATATGAAAAATATTTAAATCCAGTCATAGGTCAGCTTTTATAGGTTTTATTTATTTATTTTCATTTATTTATTCAGTTCATTTTTTTTTTATTGATTCATTTTTTTATTTATCGCCGGCAAATGAAGCTACCATTTTGCTGAAAATCGATCTACTGTACCGACCATGGTTTTTTTTCCTCTGTGTTATATTTAGTTTTTTTTTCTGCGTATTTATTCGTGGATCAGTACAGTAAATCGATTTTCAGAAAATTGGTAGCTTCATTTGCCGGCGATAAATAAAAAAATGAATCAATCAAAAAAAAAAAAATGTACCGAATAAATAAATAAAAATAAATAAATAAAAACCTATATGAAAGCTGACCCATGACTGGATTTAAATATTTTTTATATTTCAGCGCACCATTTTGGATCAGCCATTTCGAATTTCATATTTTTGACACCAAATTTGAAGTCAGCGACCCCAAAAACCTGTACAAGCTGACCCATGACTGGATTTAAACATTTTTTATGTTTTACAGCCGCTATTTTGGATCCGCCATTTTGAATTTTGAATTTATCTTAATCTGATAAAATAATATCGGGTTTTCTGATAAGATTCCTACAGGAATTAGATTTTTGTCGTACTTATTGACGGTGCAGTGTCAAAATTCTGGATAAAGGTCAGTGAAAACGCCTTGTTTATCAAACGCAAAACTTCAGAGACTTTGAGGCACGTGTTAAAATTGAGATAAAAAGTTCAAATTTGGAGGATGTTTTTGTTTAATTATTTGGAACTCTTCCAGGGGGGCGAAGAAATCTGAATTCGAAAATGACCAAAATAAGGACCACTCTAATATACATAATATATGAAATATATATAATCAATATATATGTCGGCGCGTATCGCTTTTTGGAACTTTTTCTCGGAGAGATGGAGCGATATTTATCATCTCGCTCGCACGGAGCCGTTACTGCGATGATAGTCGCTCGATTTTCGAAAAGGAGGACTATCGTTGCTGGGCTCCTGTTGTTTAAGAAAGATCTGCAGAGAGATTATTATTGATTCGAAAAAGGAGCTCGCGGAACCGTGACATCTCTCATAAAATTATAATTTAAAAATACGAATCTATTTGGTGACTTGTCTTTATATTTTAAAAGTTAATTCTACTACTGTTCTCTGTTATTTGTTTGATAAATTGATTTTTACTGATAAAATGCCTCCGAAAACGAGAAAGGATACTTCTTCTCTTTCTTCGTCTTCTCTATTGAGAGACGACTCGTCTTCAGAAGTGGGATGTGATCAGATACGCCTTCAAATAATTCCTGAAGAAATTTTACCACGACCGTCAACATCTACGCAACAAGATGTACTTGAAGAAACGTCAGAACAACGCTGGCAAAAGTTGATGGAAATGCAGAACAGAAGCATGATGGAGAGATGTTGACGCACAAGCATGGTGCTCGACGGTAGACTTGTGTACGGAGAGAGACATTCTTCACGGAAGCTCCTTAATCAAATCTTTAACGGGATGTGATAGGCAGAGGTCGATGAAGAAGGAGGTGTTTTCACCAATTTTTTTTGTTTTACTCTGCATATCGCAACGAAGGCACAGAATGGATTTTCGCAGAGGCATTCGACGTACAGTAGACTCTAGATATATGGCCGCGGTATGGGGCTGTAGGAGAGGAAAACGGCTATAAGTGGAGAGCCCTCTCCACGTAGCAGTCCAGTGCGAACGTCATGCCTCTAGCGGCCTGCATTTGTTTTGATTTTCGCATAAACGCTTACAAGTGCGCGTGAGAGTGAGCGCCGATAGGTTAGTGTCACTGCGACGTGCTTACCGGCAGTGGCGTGCGCAATTGTGGTGGGGGAGCGCTATTTGTGTGCGTGCAAGTACGTGTGAAGGGGAATTCGCTCGTGCGGCCATATACCGAGCGGCCATATATCTAGAGTCTACTGTATTATATGGTGAAGTATTGCCGTAGACGAATAAACGTATTGAAATCGAAAAATAGTTTGTTTTCGTAAATTACAATCTGTAAAATAGGGTAAAAAAAATGGCCGCTCGGGGCTCGACTCTCATATGCTGACCTTATTATTCAAGTTCACGTGGTATGCAGCACTGAAATGTATAGCTGCGTCAATTATACGACCTCGCACAAAGCGAACGATCCGTTTATTTGTGAATATTCCGTGAAAATGGAAGCGTGAGTTGTAATGCTGCATTTTGTCGACTCCAACCGAGTCAAAGCTTTTTTTGACAGTTAGCGCGAGGGAAGAAAGAGACAGAAGACTGTGGGGCGAACTCGTGGTGTGAATATTAGATGGTGTGCCTAGAACTACCCTGACACGCCCACTTTTCAAAACAAAACAGACTTAAGTATGATGAGTACCAACTGTCTAAGAAAACTCTATATTGATGGGGAATAATTTTTTATTCAACTATGGCACCACTTTTTGGTGACGTCACAGCGCATGGAATACACGCCGCGCTCGTGGTGTTGACCAATAACCGCCAATTTGTTGTAAAATAAATTGTGTATTTCTCTACCGTTGTTTGCATGCAAGAGTGATGGAAGTTTCTAGTGTGGGTTACGATTGCTGAAACGGCGTATGCGTGTATTGTAGAAGGCTGTAAAAATAATCGTACGAACGTTCGGAAATCTAACGGATACATAAGCTTTTTTCGTTTACCACAATCCGGCGTGATGCGTGAGGGTTGGTTGAAGAGAATTGAGCAGGTGAAAATGTCGGCAATCTTTGAGAATGGTGAGTATCAATTATCGGTATAAATTTAATAAGTTATTTTACCCTTCGCGGTCACTCGGGGTTAATACGACCCCGGTGTTTTTCGTCGTTTTTGTCTAAGTTCACATTTCAACTTTTAAGCATTTTCCACATTTTTTCAACGTGTGTTGTCATTTAGTTTCTTATATATTAACTTTTGCTACATATTCTACAAGGTTCAAAGTACGTTCCATAATTTTTTGGTCCCAAAGGGACAGGTAATTTTCATATGGCAAGCGTTTCAGATCAGCTGGGGTCCCTTCGACCCCATGTGACCGTCCGGTAAATGTATAGGGACGTGTGACCGCAAAGGATTAAGATCGTAGACCATATTCCTGGGAAATTGTCTGTGAATTGTCTACCAATTATTGCTTACCATACCTCGTTCAATTATAACAATTTTTGTCTTATTCTTTCAGTTAGAATATGTTCGGGCAGAAGAGCATACAACCAATAAGAAAAGAAATAAGCATTCCATATTACCGAAAACAAGTTTTACTTTCATCATGCAGTGAAAACTTCGACTCCGACAAAAGACCGACCTTATTTCTCGGCTGACCGAGAAATTCATAACTTGGACACATCAATGACATTGAAGTCTGCATCGTTGAAACGCAACGAACTCCGAAAAAAAAAAAATTTTAAATATATCAATTTACCAAAAATGATCCTGCTATGTCTGAAAATTGAAAACGACTAGAAATAACTTGAAAATGTAAATAAACCTAGTAGGATCATTTTTATGCTATGTATATTTTTTGTCAGAATAATAATATAAATTAAATTAAATACAAAAAAAATTTAAGTTTGTACTGTAAATTTTATGAGATTCGTAATCTCATTATTATATTAATCATAAGATATCTTTACGTTGTTAACTTTTACGTTGTACCACTGTATTGTATATTGCTCACTGATGTGTTATTTTAATACTGCTAATGTTGTTCCACTGAATTATATTATTGCTTACAAGTTTTTTTAAATATATAAAATACAGTCGCGTGACATTGTGCGCATTGCATTATACCAAATTTGCATACATTATTTTATGCCCTACCAATAAAATTGATAATTACCTATCTACTATTTTTTATTATATCTACAAATTAAATTTCTGAGTTGACGTAAAATTTTTGTAGATTTTATAATTTCGCAATATTTAAAACACCCGCTCGTGAATTCCCCAGAGAAATCCAACATTAGCAAAACAAATCCCTAACGATTCTAGGGAATTTCAACGGTTGGTTCACTTCGTACTTAAATCCATCGCCAGACGAGAGAGAAACTTTTTTAGAGAGAGAAGCTGCACTCCTAGGCACACCATCTATACTCACACCACGGGCGAACTTCATACCGGTCAGCATCCAACACGTTAGTGTATGTAACTGTCAAAAACCGCTTTGACTCGGTTGGAGTCGACGAAATGCAGCATTGCAACTCACGCTTCCATTTTCACGGAATATTCACAAATAAACGGATCGTTCGTTTTGTGCGAAGTCGTAGAATTGACGCAGCTATACATGTCAGGGCTGCATACCACGTGAACTTGAATAATAAGGTCAGCATATGAGAGTCGAGCCCCGAGCGGCCATTTTTTTACCCTATTTTACAGATTGTAATTTACGAAAATAAACTATTTTTCGATTTCAATACGTTTATTCGTCTACGGCAATACTTCACCATATAATACGTCGAATGCCTCTGTGAAAATCCATTCTGTGCCTTCGTCGCGATATGCAGAGTAAAACAAAAAAAATTGGTAAGAACACCCCCTTCTTCATCGACCTCTGCCTATCACATCCCGTTAAGTCGGGAAATGAAGGGGACTGCTGCTTCTTGGTTTCCCCGAGTGAGCTTTGCCGGAATGACATGGGACCAATTTAAAGATATTTTCTTGGCGAGGTATGATACTGTCGAAACCCCTGCTGCAACTCTTTTACGCATCAACTCCGGAAAGCCAAAGGATGGTGAATGCCTAGCTGCATATACAACGAGAATTCTCAGCACTTTGATGACCCGATGGCAGTCTTTGACAGTTGAACAAATTGCTGTTTCCATTGCTTTGGCGCATGCAGTTCAGGTGGAACCGCGTTTACAGAGACTAGCCTACACTACAGAGATAAAATCTCGTTCTCAACTTCAACGGGAATTGATGGCTCAAGAATATCGGAAACGACCTGCTAATTTTTCCCGAAGTGGTGAAACACCTGATTCTAAAAAGATGAAACTTGCTGTTCCTTTGACGTGTTATGGCTGTGGCAAACCAGGACATCGAATTTCTGAATGTCGGAGTCGACAAACATCGCAGGAACAGAATTCCAAGAAACCATCGGTGAAAAAGCCTTCTGTGACCTGTTTCAAGTGTGGAGAGGTTGGACACATTGCTCCTCGCTGTACGAAGCCTAGTTCAAGCACTTCTCAGGCTGTTCGACGTGTTGAGACTTGTGCGATTGAGTCAATAGATGGACACTTATTACACTCTGGTGAGCAGTTTCTATTTTGTTTCGATTCTGGAGCTGAATGCTCTCTGATCAAAGAAAGTATCGCGAATAAGTTTTCGGGAAAACGCCAAAATCGGATAGTCACTTTAGTAGGTATAGGAAAAACTACTGTTAATAGTACTACTCAAGTTTTGTCGAATGTGACTATCAATGGTCACTGTTTAGAAATTTTGTTCCATGCGATTCCTGACTATTATCTTAAGGCTGGTATCCTGATAGGCCGTGAAATATTGAATCGTGGTTTCGCTGTAGAAATGACTAGTAACAGTTTGATTTTGAAAAGATTAATGACCATAAATATCTGTCATGAAGAAGCACAATCACGAAATTTTGATAATATTGATACAGATGTTCCTATGTCTAACAGAGATTTGCTTCTTTCGATTCTTGAAGATTTTTCTGAGTCTTTTGTTGAGGGTACACCTAAATGCAAAGTTAGTACCGGACAATTAGAGGTTCGTCTTATTGATCCTAACCGTACAGTACAAAGACGACCTTATCGGCTTAGTCCTATTGAAAGACAAGTAGTTCGTGACAAAATTAAAGAATTAATCGATGCCAGTATTATTAGACCAAGTTGTTCTCCGTTTGCTAGTCCCATTATTTTAGTTAAAAAGAAAGATGGTTCGGATCGGATGTGCGTAGATTACCGAGAGCTTAATAGCAACACAGTTCCCGATAGATATCCGCTACCGTTAATAGTAGATCAAATTGAGAGATTAGGGGGAGCAAACTATTTTACGTCCCTCGATATGGCAAGTGGGTTTCACCAAATTCCTGTTCATCCAAATTCTATAGAGCGTACTGCTTTCGTTACGCCTGATGGACAATATGAATATCTTTCGATGCCATTTGGTCTACGTAATGCTCCTTCTGTTTTCCAGCGGGCAATAAATAAAGGGCTTGGTGATCTTGTGAATACATTTGCAATTTGTTACATGGATGATGTTCTAATCCCATCTCGTACAATTGAGCAAGGTATTGAGAGACTAAAAATTGTTTTAACCGCATTGACTGAGTCTGGTTTTTCTATCAATTTGAAGAAATGTTCTTTTATGAAAGTAAGGGTAGAATATCTTGGCTTTGAAGTTTCTGCGGGAGAAATTAGACCAAATCCTCGGAAAATTAAAGCTTCAACTGAACTTCCACCTCCAGAAACGGTTACGCAGCTTAGGCAATTCATTGGGCTTGCTTCCTATTTTCGTCAATTTATTTCTCGTTTCTCTCAAATCACAACTCCGCTGTATAAACTTACTTCTGGAAAAGGCAAAATTATTTGGACTGAAGAACATGAGAAGATTCGTCAACTTTTAGTGTCTCAGTTGACGAGTAGCCCGGTGTTAATGATCTTTGACCCTACCTACCCGATAGAGTTGCATACTGATGCTAGTTCTCTTGGATATGGTGCTGTCTTCGTTCAAAAAGTTGATAAAAAGTTACATGTGATAGCTTATTTTAGTAAGAGAACAACACCTGTCGAGTCACGCTATCATTCATATGAGTTAGAAACTCTTGCTGTTGTCAACGCTATAAAACACTTTCGTCATTTTCTGCAAGTTAGGAATTTTACAGTTATGACTGATTGTAATTCCCTTAAAGCTTCTCGTACTAAGGTAGATTTGACTCCTAGAGTTCACAGATGGTGGGCCTTTCTACAGTCGTTTGAATTTGATATTGTTTACCGGGATGGTAAGCACATGTCTCATGCGGATTTCTTTTCACGAAATCATTTACCGGAAGTATCAGAAATTTCTCATCGTGAAACGGTTGAACAAAAACGTGTATATTTGGCAGAGATATCTGATGACTGATTAAAAGCTGAGCAACAAAAAGATGAAGAAATCACTACCATAGTTTCGAAACTTAATTCTCTGTCGAATTGTGATGTTTTTGATTCATATGAACTACGTTCAGGAGTTTTGCATCGCATAATACAAAGAAATAATCGAACAATTTCCTTACCGATCGTTCCTAGAGCTTTTCGTTGGAGTGTGATTAATAATTTACACGAGTCTCTAATGTATTTGGGTTGGGAGAAAACTTTGGCAAAAGCATTTGAAAATTATTGGTTTCCTAAAATGTCAAAGTATATTCGGAAATTTGTTGAAAATTGTATTACTTGCAGAATTTCAAAATCAAACTCAGGAAAAGTTCAAGCAGAGCTACATCCTATTCCTAAAGAAAACATTCCTTGGCGAACAGTTCATATAGATGTTACTGGAAAACTTAGTGGTAAAAATAATACTAAAGAATATGTCTTTGTCATTATTGATGCATTTACCAAGTTTGTCTTTCTTCGTCATTCTCTTTACGTTGACGCTGCGAGTGCTATTAAAGCCCTTAAATTTTCCGTTTCTTTATTCGGTTCACCAGCTCGTATTATAGCTGATCAAGGCAGATGTTTTGCTAATAAAGATTTTCGTGAATTTTGTAATGACAAGAATATAAATCTTCATTTGATAGCTACTGGAACCAGCCGGGGTAATGGTCAGGTGGAGCGTGTTATGAGTACTCTCAAAAATATGCTCACATCAGTTGAGACAGAAAATATTAGGTCTTGGCAAGACGCTTTAGGTGACATACAAATAGCGATTAATTCTTCCGCAAATAGGGTTACTAAGGGGGGGGGGGGGGGGGGGGGGGTATTTTAATTTTTTTTTTCCATTTCTTTTTTTATTTTTTTAAATGAATGTATAACATTTGAAGAATATTGTGTCGAAATTTCAAGTAAATCTGAGCAAAATTGACGAAGTTATGAGCGTTAGCGTACACGGAGAAAAAATTGCGCGCACCGCGCTCGCACCATCTTTTTCTAGCGGTACGGTCGCACACTAACAAATACGAGCGCCCCACCATCGCACTTTGAGAGCCCGAATGTCTAACTCATGATGGCATGCGGCCGTCGCATCGATTCTGCGCGCTAGGTCATCGCAGAGAGTAAGTTGGCGCGCTCGGGCTGAGACACAGACGTTCTCGCACATTAGAGGCAGCGGCGGATTTAGCACTAGGCTAAGTAGGCTAGAGCCTAGGGCGCCAGATATTGGAGGAGCGCTAAATTTGAGATTCAACATTTTTTTTGGGGCGGCGAATTTCATCTGCACGAAAATGAAACGGTGGAAAAAAAAATATTGACAAAACAATTCGTCGATTTTTCTGAATTGTTAATACGTGCTTACTAAGTCACCTATCCCGCTTTTGTACTGTAAAAAAGGGCGGTAAATTTTCTGAAGCCTAGGGCGGCTGATCCAATAAATCCGCCCCTGATTAGAGGGCCCTACATTACCGTAGTCGTGAGATTACTTGCTTCGCACTCTGCGAGCTGGGCGCGCGCACAAAGCTTCGACTCCAGTCATCGGACTTTTGCGACTACGGTGCTCTCATGTGCGAGCACCTAACACGCGAAATTTTCTCCGTGTAGTACGTTGCACCGCCCGACTTGCACAGCTGCCGCTCGGCTGCCCGCAGCACCTCCTGCCTATCTCCTGTATTGTATCTATAACCCCAAATTGCGTAGACAAGGTCAAAAGGATGCTCTCGACCATTTAGATGAAACCGATTTGCTATATGGACTTGGGATAGACGATTCAATGTGAGTATAAAAGAATTATAGTATTTTATTCCGCACTATTTACTGTGCAAAACTTTAAAGCGCTCTCCTGAAAAACATCATTTTCAAAGTCGGTGCACACGATTACTCGAAAACTAATTGACCGATCGTTCTGAAATTTTGCACAGTGCTTCTTCATATAATTCATCAGGTAACGCTGTGAGCTTTTTTTCGTTTTTTTGAATATTATCAATTTTACAATAACAAATAGGCTGATTTTTTCAGCGAAAATCGCATTTTTGACTTCAAAGTGACGGCAAAAATTGAAAAATAAAAAAATAAAAAAAAAACTCCACAGCGTTACCTCGAAAAACTTATCCTCTAACGAATGCCGTTTAGATTTTTGGTTTCAGATAATCCTACATCGAGATATCCCGTGCACGGCGAATCAACTTTTTTCCGCGACGCCTCCGGAGATTCACTGCCATTCACTGGACTATTAATTTTTTTAAAAACAAATTTAACTGTATATTCTTGAAATATAACACTATTATGTAGAAAAAGATTTAATCAATTATCGCTATCCATATCGCCAGGAAAAATCATCAAAAATATGCCTTTTTTTCACGTAAAATACCCTGCCGCCCCCCCCCCCCCCCCCCCCCCCCTTAAGGCAAGTCCTTTGGAATTACTTATTGGAAGAGTGGCAAGGCCTCTTACATTACTTCCTTTACATGATCAAGAGCTAGAAGTAGATATATCTGAGATCAGAGAGCTGGCTGAAAATCTTATGGAGAAAAATGCTAAATTAGAAAAATTCAGATTTGATAAAAATAAAGCTAAGCTTTGTAAATTTTCTGTTGGAGATTTTGTGCTGATTCAGAATCATGAAAGAAACCAAACAAAATTAGATCCGAAGTTCAAGGGTCCTTTTAAAGTAGTCGAAATATTGCATGGTGATAGATACCTTTTGCAATCTCCTAATTCTAACCGCACTTATAAATATGCACATGATAGGTTAAGAAAAATGCCTGAATGTTCTATTCCCACGGAGCTTGATGTTTGTAGTGAAGATAGTGTCGAATAAGTGATGACAGTGTCGGCGAGTTTTAATTGAACATCGAAATTAGAAGTAGCATTTGATTTGAGTTGATTTGGCAGAACTGGGTATCGAAGAGTTTACTGTGATGTGGCTCTGAGATAATGAAGTTGAGCTTACTGTGATGTAGCTCTGAGTTGAGAAATGAAATTACTATTTTGTGATTCTCATTTGGAACACACACTCATTGTGCTTATTAGTTGCAAATCATAAAGACCCTAACCCACTTTGTGGACGGAGATGGCGCAATGTAACGGCAAATGGTGTGGTGTTGTGTTGATATGGTCTCTGGCTGGTTGACATGGTTGACAGCTATTCGATAGTTGGTTGACATGGTTGACAGTCGATTCGCATGGAGAACACAGAGTTGCTTTAAAGCAAATGATATTCGGAGTGATCTTGTAGTTCTGTCAAGGAGACTCATTTGTGCTTTGAATTTATTGTTGCAGTGTTCTTTGAGAAATATTGATAAAAATGATTTTGGGATAGAGCATTCCAGCATTCTTTTGATAGATTTTTAATGAGGTCAGGCAGGCCGAACGTATTCAGAAATTTTAGGAAAAATTCCTGTTTTCACAGATAACGATACTGATGCACACGAGGACGTGTGAAGAGTCAGTATGGCCGTGTCGGCGCGTATCGCTTTTTGGAACTTTTTCTCAGAGAGATGGAGCGATATTTATCATCTCGCTCGCACGGAGCCGTTACTGCGATGATAGTCGCTCGATTTTCGAAAAGGAGGACTATCGTTGCTGGGCTCCTGTTGTTTAAGAAAGATCTGCAGAGAGATTATTATTGATTCGAAAAAGGAGCTCGCGGAACCGTGACATCTCTCATAAAATTATAATTTAAAAATACGAATCTATTTGGTGACTTGTCTTTATATTTTAAAAGTTAATTCTACTACTGTTCTCTGTTATTTGTTTGATAAATTGATTTTTACTGATAAAATGCCTCCGAAAACGAGAAAGGATACTTCTTCTCTTTCTTCGTCTTCTCTATTGAGAGACGACTCGTCTTATATACAGGGTGTTACAACTAACTATGTCACCTCGACAGGTGGTGATAGGGGGGACCTTAACTAACATTTTTGATATAGGAACCCATGTCCGGAAAGTTAACGTTACCTTGATAAGAGGGATTCAAAGTTTTCAGCGAACGCCTGCAACGCTTGCTCACAGGCGCTGCGAAATCGTCGAGAATTTAGAAATAATCTAAGTCTAATTCAACTATTTATTAACAACATAATGAATCTAACGCAGTGTTCCAAATATCACAGAAAATAAGTATTTTCGTCGTTAAGGGGAGACTCCGCAGGTTTTGTTGAAAAAACCACGTTTCTGCTCTTGATATCACGAAAAAACAACCAATCGAAAATTCCTGACAGCAATTTTTCGATTTATAATATTATGTGTCTTGAAAAAAAATGTCAACCTCCTGCGATGAAAGTGTATGCGCAGGGAACCTTTCGCATTTTCTTCGCAGTCGCTTCGCAGTCGCTTCGCTGCAAAAGGTTTCCTGCGCATACACTTTCATCGCAGGAGGTTGACATTTTTTTTTTTCAAGACACATGATATTTTATATAACGCAAGCATGTTTTTCTCGCTTTTTGATGCCTTTGTATAGGACCTAAAGTACCACTTTAAGTCCTCGGACTTCAAAAGTACCACTTTTAGGTCCTATACAGAGGCATCAAATAGCGAGAAAAATATGCTTGCGTTATATAAAGTATCGTGTGCACCATGGAGGTGAGCCTTTTAACGCCTCGCACGATGTTTTCAGTACTCGTCTTCGCCTCGCACGCTTCGCGCGCTCGTCTACGACTCGTACTTAAAACATCGCACTCGGCCTTAAAAGTTCCACTTTACGACCTTGGTGCACAATGTACTAATAATTAAAAAATTGCTGTCAGGAATTTTCGATTGGATGTTTTTCCGTGATTTCAAGAGCAGAAACGTAGTTTTTTCAACAAAACCTGCGGAGTCCCCCCCTTAACGACGAAAATACTTATTTTCTGTGATATTTGGAACACTGCGTTAGATTCATTATGTTCTTAATAAATAGTTGAATTAGACTTGGATTATTTCTAAATCCTCGACGATTTCGCCGCGCCTGTGAGCAAGCGTTGCAGGCGTTCGCTGAAAATTTTGAATCCCTCATATCAAGGTAACGTCAACTTTCCGGACATGGGTTCCTATATCGAAAATGTTGGTTAAGGTCCCCCCTATCACCACCCGTTGGGGTGACATAGTTAGTTGTAACACCCTGTATATAGTCGAATATATACCGCGATAATCAGGTGAAAGAGAATGGTCCATCCGCCCAGGCAGACAATATTTCGTATTTTTAGGGGGATAGCCACTCGTTGCGCTGAAAAAATCCCTAGGGTGATTTTGGCGCGCGGTCGATGCAACTCGGCAGCCATTGTTGATACAAGCCGGCTGACTGTCAATACATCGCGGAAGGTAGACAAGTGTGGTTATGTTCGTTTATTTGAAGGAAATGATAAATAAAGTGAATGAAACCTACGTGAATAAGCTAGGAATATTTATCAAAAATCGATCAATTAGTTTTAAATGATATCTTAATGCAATCAACGACTTAACCGAAGCTATAACTGGAAATTAATGAGAATCGAAAAGTTCATCGAGAACAACTAATCTGAACGAAATTATCATTTAAAACTAATTGATCGATTTTTGATAAATATTCCTAGCTTATTCACGTAGGTTTCATTCACTTTATTTATCATTTCCTTCAAATAAACGAACATAACCACACTTGTCTACCTTCCGCGATGTATTGACAGTCAAGCTGGCTTGTATCAACAATGGCTGCCGAGTTGCATCGACCGCGCGCCAAAATCACCCTAGGGATTTTCAGTGCAACGAGTGGCTATCCCCCTAAAAATACGAAATATTGTCTGCCTGGGCGGATGGACCATTCTCTTTCACCTGATTATCGCGGTATACAATAGACCTGTCCTTAAGAAGGGTAAAATCGAATTTCGATCGGGCCACCCCTCAAAGTAGTTCGAAATAATTAAAAAAAAATGTCAAATTGTTTTCAATTTTTTTCGTCCATATTTACCCACCCCTCGAAAGCCTTACTTTTTCCCATAAGAAAAGCATTGATTTTTCGAGGTTTTTAATCAAAAATTCGTACTGGGTCTGAAAATAGTCGTAAAAAAATTTCAAAAGAAGCAAAATGGAGGTGTATTCGTCCACTTTAAACCGCCGCTTGGAAAATTGGGCTATCTCTATTTTTGACTCCGCTATCTAACTTTTAGTGCGGCAAGAAATTTCAACTAATGAATACAAGCTCTTGGGATTGGTCTTGAAGATGAAAGAAATTCTTTTTTGAAAATAACAAATAGAAATTCAAAAATTTCGATCACCTATTATTTGAGAAACCGCTGAAAAAAGATTTCAAAAATGTCGAAAAACCTCATTTGGAGAGAAGAATTAAATCGGAGTAGTCGTAGAAAATAGAAAATTCTTTGTGCAAACTAATAAGTCATGTTAAAAAATGTAACTCCAACCCTTAGCAAAAAAAATTAAAAAAAATTAAAAATACAAATAAAAATAATTAAATTTTAAATTACGTTTTTCGACATTTTCAAAATCTTTTTTCAGCGGTTTCCCAAATATTAAGAAGGAAGATGAGGTGATCAAAATCTTTGAATTTCTATTTGTTATTTTCAACGAAGAATTTTTTTTCTTCAAAACCAATCCCAAAAGCTTGTATTCAATAGTTGAAATTTCTTGCCGCACTAAAAGTTAGATAGCGGAGTCAAAAATAGAGATAGCCTAATTTTCCAAGCGGCGGTTTAAAGTGGACGAATTTACCTCCATTTTTCTTCTTTTGAAATTTTTTTTACGACTATTTTCAGACCCAGTACAAATTTTTGATTAAAAACCTCGAAAAATCAATGCTTTTCTTATGGGAAAAAGGAAGGCTTTCGAGGGGTGGGTAAATATGGACGAAAAAAATTGAAAAAAATTTGACATTTTTTCAAAAATTATTTCGAACTACTTTCAGGGGTGGCCCGATCGAAATTCGATTTTACCCTTCTTAAGGACAGGTCTAATATACAATATACAACGATATATATTTGATATACTAAAAACGGCCATAATGGAATATTTTTTAAATATAATTCATATATCTTCTTATATATGAAATATACATTTTCTGATATATATAAACCATACATATTGCTGATATATATTTTTCCATGCGGGTATTCTCCCAAATTTTTAAGTCAATTGGAGTCAAAGTCTAAGAGATAGAGCCTTGGGAAGTTCTTTGCTTTATGGAGCCTTGGGAGGTTCTTTGCTTTATGGAGCTGAAATCGACGATTCTACGTAAGTTGAAAAAAATTTAAAAATTCCAAGTGTTATTTCCACTGAAAACTTTAATCCCGTTTTTCTCAAAACTCTATTTTTGAAGTCGGTGGACAAGATTTCTCAATTTCTCGATTAGTGCTTGGACGAAGAATTTTTTTTTTCCATTACAACCAATTTTATAAGGCAATACGTGATGTAAATTATACCAGAAATTGTACTTTTTTGTAAAAAAAAACTCTGCCAAAAATTCAAATTTCATTTCTTTTTTTTTTTTCCCCTTCGTTCAAGCTCGAGGTTCGTGTCTCCACTAACAGAAATAATTTGGTTTTTTAATTTCGGATGAATCTATCATGAGTTCTTCTGTCCACGGGTAAGGAACTTTTTTCTGATGGGTCACCGGAAATAAGGTCCCAATGGCTGAATTTTGAAAAATTTTGAACGAAAATTTCACAAAATATTCATCAAATGTTTATCTTTGTTATGGTAAAAAGTTTGATCAAAATATTTGATTCATTACATGAGAAAAAAATTCGTGAAAATATGCTTTTTTTTTAGCCTTCGAAACCCATGTAACCCCTTAAGGTGAAGTGAAACGTTTGTCAGAACCTCGAAAACGGGAATCGTGAATTCTCCGGAACTACTGAATCAATCGCGATGAAACTTTGAGGGATTACACATAATTGTGACAGAAAGTGGCTGATTATTTCACTTTTTCAAAATTTGACAAGAATTTTCACAGATTGACGTACCGACCACATAAATCGCGAGATTATTCACTGTTGCCGTAGATAATCGCATTTTTCCCGATAATTAGCCACTCCGCAATGAAAAACCACACACTTTGAGCCTAATCCCGTGTCATTTGATGGAGAAATGACTGAGAATTGACGATTCTCCGTTACTCATAACTAAAAAACCGACATTCAGTTCAGATCACAACCCGTATCGACATTTAGTCGAGATCACAGCCTATACCGAAATTGCAGCCAGTTTACTCGCAAATAATCTAGCGGTGGGCAGAGGTACCAAACGTTCGGTAGTTCTGTTTTACCGCGGTGCAAGGCACCCGGCCGTGGCCTTGAAACGTTTCACTTCACCTTAAGAAAACTCTGAATAAAATAGTTAGTCTAAGTAGAACACAACCGCCACGAGTCGATCACATTACTTGCCCGCACCCCCGCCCTAATCCCCAAAATTGCTAAAAGGCTAATCACCCGTTACAAATCATGTGTTTCACAAGGATCAGGTTTTGTCAAGCCGAACACACTATATTAATTTGCACCGAAACCGGGCAGACAAGTCGAACGTACAGTACCGAAAAAATCCGCACTTGGTGCGCACTAGTGCAGCAAGTCGAATTCGGTATAAAGGATGAATCCCACCTTTGCGTTGCGTTGCGTTGCGAAGCGAAACGAAGTTTCATTAACATGCTTTTCTTATGTTTCTTATGGAAGTATGCACGCACACTCCTGAGAAAACATGTTGATGAAATAGTATATTGTGTAGCAAGGGCGTAAAGTGGGCTTTTTTAGACCGAGTGTGGAGTTTGCAGTACTAGTCGGAGGCGAGGGAGCACGAGTCGAAGACGAGTGCATCCGCGAGCCGAAGACGAGTACTGCAACCACACGAGGTCAAAAAGCCCACTTAGCCCTTGGTACACACCATATTTTTTGTAACGCATGTATTGATTTCTGCGTTTTTTGTGCTTATAAGCGGCATATATATATATATATATATCTCTCTATATTATAAAGATATATCGCCGCCGCCGCCGTGTCAGACTTTGGTTACCATGGCAACCTAACCCAACCTAACCTTACCTGACCTAACCTTACCTGACCTAACCTTACCTGACCTAACCTTACCTGACCTAACCTTACCTGACCTAACCTTACCTGACCTAACCTTACCTGACCTAACCTTACCTGACCTAACCTTACTTGACCTAACCTTACATGACCTAACCTTACCTGACCTAACCTTACCTGACCTAACATTACCTAACCTGACCTTTGAGGTTAGGCTAGGTTAGGTCAGGTCAGGTTGGGTTAGGTTACCATGGTCAGGATAGAGTGGGTTAGGTTAGGTTAGGATGAGTCAGATTGTGTCAGGTTAGGTTAGGTTGCCTTGGTCAGGATAGAGTAGGTTAGCTTGGTAACCTAACCTAACCTTACCTAACCTAACCTTACCTAACCCAACCTGACCTAACTTTACCTGACTTGACCTTTGAGGTGAGGTTAGGTTAGGTCAGGTTAGGTTACCATGGTCAGGATAGAGTGGGTTAGGTTAGGTTAGGATGAGTCAGATTGTGTCAGGTTAGGTTAGGTTGCCTTGGTCAGGATAGAGTGGGTTAGCTTGGTAACCTAACCTAACCTTACCTAACCTAACCTTACCTAACCCAACCTGACCTAACTTTACCTGACTTGACCTTTGAGGTGAGGTTAGGTTAGGTCAGGTTGGGTTAGGTTGCCTTGGTCAGGATAGAGTAGGTAAGGTTGGTAACCTAACCTAACCTTACTCAACCGTACCTGACCTAACCTTACCTGACCTGACCTTACTCAACCATACCTGACCTAACCTTACCTGACCTGACCTTTGAGGTGAGGTTAGGTTAGGTCAGGTTGGGTTAGGTTGCCATGGTCAGGATAGAGTGCGTTGGGTTGGGTCAGGTTAGGTTAGCTTAGGTTAGGTAACCTAACCTAACCTTTGTCAGTATCCCAGCCATCTCGGCTCCGCTCGGCTTTTGTTTATCCCCCCCTCGCTACCTCTCGCTTTGGGTCTCCTCGACCCCGCTCGGCTCCCCTACCCCCCTCGGAGAGAACCGAAGAGAGCCGAAGATAGCCGAAGATAGCCGAAGATAGCCGAGGATAGCCGAGGATAGCCGAAGATAGCCGAAGATAGCCGAGGATAGCCGAAGATAGCCGAAGATAGCCGAAGATAGCCGAGGATAGCCGAGGATTGCCGAAGATAGCCGAGGATAGCCGAGAATGGCCGAGGATAGCCGAAGATAGCCGAAGATGGCCGAGGATAGCCGAAGATAGCCGAAGATAGCCGAAGATAGCCGAGGATAGCCGAGGAGAGCCAAGAAGAGCCGAACCCGGTCCTTCCCTCGGTCCAAGGGCCCAGGAAAGGGAAAGGGGGAAGCAGAGCCAAGGCAGCCGAGGAGAGCCGAAGAGAACCGGAGAGAGCCGAGGATAGCCGAAGATAGCCGATAGCAACCTGTAATTCTGAGAATATACTTTTTGGACCCATTTGATAGGGGACTTTTTCGTTTGTTTATATGTCAAAAATACATTCCGATTTTTTAAATATTACTTTCGGCATTTCGTCAACTTCACCTTTCCCTGTAATCAAACCTCCATCTTCTAATAGCGCGCGAAAATTTTGTAATATTTAATTAGATTTTCCTGAATTTTTTCAGATTTTAGAAAATGGGTGTTTTTTTTTTAACTTCGATAATCGTATCTCAGATACCGATGCTTGAAAAAATCTGTAAAAAATGGTGTATGTATTTTTTGACAAGTAGTTTGAAATAACAAATTATTAAGCAGATCTAAAATGTCACCGCCAGGTCTTGATAGAGATGTCATGGAATGCCCCATATATATATATCTACATATATATATATATATTAGGGTGTCCGTTAAAAAAACCAATTTTGAATCGGACTCGACGCACCCCCTACAATGATTGGAAAAAAAATTAAAAAAATTTTGGTCGCAATTTGAGCCTTCTATCTCAATTAGAAGGCGTGCCTAAATGACGAAATAATTTCACATTTCAATAACATTGATTTTTGTCATTTCTTGTCAATTCCAATTTTTTACGTAGACAAGAGAAGGTAGAAAGAATCATTTGATAGTCGAAATCTCCCTCATATAAGTGGAAGTACAGTAGAACCTCGTTTATCCGAGGTAATGTGGGGAGGAGGTACCTCGGATGAGCGAAAACTCGGATAACACAAAAGAAGTGAAAAATTCGAAAATTTCAATCATTTTTCGTGTATTTGAACCGGTAGAATGAAATTTAATCACTAAAGTATTTACATATGTATAAGCACCATAGTAGCGATCGCAAAATACTTCACGCGTACAGCATAGGCATAGCGGCTCTATCTCTATATAACGCGGAGTCTCGGTTGATCGAAGGCCGGATAAACGAGGTTCTACTGTACATAGAAAAAAAATTCTCCTTGCCGATTGTCTCGTATGTACGGAAAAATAAATTTGTAAATGAAATGGAGAACTGATCCTTTCAATAACGCAATGGACAAGAAAGTACTGATTCCATCAGGCTGGTGTTGTACGTCACGGTTTGCACGTAAAAAATTGGAATTGAAAAGAAATGACAAAAATCAATGTTATTGAAATGTGAAATTATTTTGTCATTTAGGCACGCCTTCCAATTGAGATAGAAGGCTCAAATTGCGACCAAAAATTTTTTTATTTCTTTTCCAATCATTGTAGGGGGTGCGTCTAGTCCGATTCAAAATTGGGTTTTTTAACGGACACCCTAATATATATATATATATATATATATATATATATATTTATATATATATATATATATATATATATATATATGAATATATATATATATATATATATATATATATATATATATATATATATATACTAGGGGGGCTGCGCCCCCCTGCGCGCTACGCGCGCCAACCCCCCATTGTGTATCATCTGTTGAAGTCAAATAATCTGCGGATTTTTTCGAAAAAAAAACGATTGTGTAATGAAATCTAGTGAAGGTTTTGTCACCCGCGATTATTCATCTTTATATTGGCCATTATTTATTTCTTATTATATAACCAATAATCATTTTGGTAACCAAACTTGGCGCGCCAAGCCCTATATTATCTTATTATCAATGTTGGTTTCAAAGCAATGGAAATTTTCAATGGATCTTTTAACGTATTATATATTATACATATTTATTAATCTTGAACATCTATGAATCACATATATATTATCAAAAAGCCTAATTAATTAATTAATTAATAAATTAATTAATTAATAAATTAATTACGGTAGATATGTCGACGCGTTTTTTTTTTTTTTTTGTGGGTTCCCCTTTAGGTTCATGGTTGTTTTTAAATTATAGCTAATTCTGTAAATATGTTTACTTTAAAATTTCTTTCCAGACTACATTTTTAATTTCTTCTGAATTTTTTGAATTGTTTTGTATATATTTGATTTGAATTGCCAATACCAACTAATTGAATTGCCAATACCATACTAATTGAAATGCCAATACTATAGGGAATTGTCTACGATATTTCCAACATTATCTCCTATATAGTTACTGAACATTTTGAAGTCTATTTTTAGAGGTTCGAATTAAGAAGTGTAACGATAGATTTGTGCAATTCAAATTATTGACCTCTAATCTTCAGCGTGGATAGAATTATTTATTTAATAGTAGGGTACATCCCAAGGTTATGTGGAAAATTAATGCGAATAATATGAATAGTATATAATGGATTTTGTAAATGATGTACAATGATCAATATTAATCTATTATTAATTCGGTATTTTTTATGTGAAAGGAATCTTCATCGTTGTATCAATTCTTGAACTACATGGTGATGGAATTGTTCAAAAGGGCTTGATTACTCGATCGAAATTTTTCACAGGAATGCTGCAAAGGAAATCGAATTGAGACAAAAAGTAGGAAATCATATTAATAATGCAGAAAACAAATCCAGTTTGAATTCGAAGTTTTTCGTGATGTTGGCGCGTCTTTTTTTATCTAGTGGTATCCTCCTTAGGTCCTATGATCCGAAGGTCTATGGTCCGAAGAGAACCGGAAAGAGCCGAGAAGAGCCGAAGATAGCCGAGAATATCCGAGGTTAACCGAAGATAGCCGAGGATATCCGAGGTTAACCGAAGATAGCCGAAGATAGCCGAAGGGAACCGGATAGCCGTGGATAGCCGAAGATGGCCGAGGAT
Organism: Tenthredo mesomela; assembly: GCA_943736025.1. NCBI lineage: Eukaryota > Metazoa > Arthropoda > Insecta > Hymenoptera > Tenthredinidae > Tenthredo > Tenthredo mesomela. The sequence goes on along the minus strand of OX031014.1, from coordinate 38,958,528 downwards.
AGCCGAAAGCAGTCGAGGATAGCCGAGGATGGCCGAGGAACACCGAGGATCACCGAGGATATCCGAGGTCAACCGAAGATAGCCGAAGGGAACCGGACAGCCGAGGATAGCCGAGGACGACCGAGGATCACCGAGGATAACTGAACATAGTCGAAGAGAGCCGAACCCGGTCCTCCATCCGAGGTGAACCGAAGATAGCCGAGGATATCCGAGATTAACCGAAGATAGCTGAGAATAGCCGAATATGACGGAAGATAGCCGAAGGGAACCGGACAGCCGAGGATAGCCGAGGACGACCGAGGATCACCGAGGATAACTGAACATAGTCGAAGAGAGCCGAACCCGGTCCTCCATCCGAGGTGAACCGAAGATAGCCGAGGATATCCGAGATTAACCGAAGATAGCTGAGAATAGCCGAATATGACCGAAGATAGCCGAAGGGAGCCGGATAGCCGAAGATGGCCGAGGATGACCGAAGACAGCCGAGGATAACCGAAGATAGCCGAAGGGAGCCGAACCCGGTCCTCCATCCGAGGTCAACCGAAGATAGCCGAGAATAGCCGAGGATGGCCGAAGATAGCCGAAGATAGCCGAGAATAGCCGAAGATGGCCGAAGATAGCCGAAGGGAGCCGGATAGCCGAGGATATCCGAAGATGGCCGAGAATGGCCGAAGATAACCGAAGGGAGCCGAACCCGGTCCTTCTTTCGGTCCAAGGCCCAGGAAAGGGGAGAGGGCGAGATAGCCGAGGATAACCGAAGATAGCCGAGGATAGCCGAAGATAGCCGAGGATAGCCGAAGATAGCCGAGGATAACCGAAGATAACCGAGGATAGCCGAAGATAGCCGAGGATAGCCGAGGATAGCCGAAGATAGCCGAAGATAGCCGAAGATAGCCGAAGATAGGATTCTTGACACGGCGGTGGCGGCGATATCTTATATAATATAGTACGATATACTATATATATTATAGCGAGCGGGGTCGAGCAGGACATGGAAAGAAGGGGGGGGGGGGGGCATGAAGAGCCGAGTGGGGTCAGGAAGGCCTAGGGCGAGGAGGGGGGGGAGGGGGGTAGCGAGCGGGGTCGAGGAGGCCATGGAAAGGGGGGGGGGGGCAGCGAGCGGGGGCGAGGAGGCCATGGAAAGTCTGACACGGCGGCGGCGGCGGCGGCGGCGGCGGCGATATATCTTTATAATATAGAGAGATATTGTAACTTACTGCACCCTAATATATATATATATATTAGGGTGGTTCAAAAAAGACCTAAGTTCTCAGATTTTGCTGCTCATCCGTGAATATGTTGCTTGTGATTTTTGAAAATTATTCCATTTTTTTTAGCTCTATAGGACAATATTTACTACTGCCTCAGTACAGTTGAAATTTCGAAATTTCGCCATTTTTGGCAATTTCAAAGTTCTCAGATCAAAGTGCTCATCCGACTACCTCTAGATTCTCATTCAATCAGCATTCTGGTTCAAGATGAGACTCGTACGATAATATTTAGTACTGCCTCAGAGCAGTTGAAGTTTTTTCACTATTTAGGGTTTTCTTAGAGATTCGATCGCCAGGTGTTGCTCATGAGACGGTCTTTTCTTACCATTTTAAGGAAGAAGTACACGAAGTTTGCAGTCTGTGGGACCATTTTTACTACTGCCTCATGTTGCTAATTTTACTTGAAGAAAAGTCGCCCTCAATGAGGCAGTAGTAAAAATGGTCCCACAGACTGCGAACTTCTTGTATATCTTCCATAAAATAGTAAGAAGAGACTGTCTCATGAGCAACACCTGACGATCCAATCTCAAGGAAAAACCTTAAATAGTGAAAAAACTTCAACTGCTCTGAGGCAGTACTAAATATTATCGTACGAGTCTCATCTTGAACCAGAATGCTGATTGAATGAGAATCTAGAGGTAGTCGGATGAGCACTTTGATCTGAGAACTTTGAAAATGCCAAAAATGGCGAAATTTCGAAATTTCAACTGTACTGAGGCAGTAGTAAATATTGTCCTATAGAGCTCAAAAAAATGGAATAATTTTCAAAAATCACAAGCAACATATTCACAGATGAGCAGCAAAATCTGAGAACTTAGGTCTTTTTTGAACCACCCTAATATATATATATATATATATATATATATATATATATTGTAACTTACTGCACCAATATCTCAGCTGAAGGCTGGAGATACGGTGCTAGTCCGCGTGAGTGTCTTTGTCACGGGTGTGATTTGGAGCTCCTCTGGTGGAAAAAGTGAAAAACCACAAAATACCCTATTACAGACTCAAATCAGCTATCAACCGATTTGAGCTATTTATCTACTGAGCGAGGATCTGCTTCGCTAACCGAACTCGTGCAACAGACGCGGGTTGTGTTAGCTGTGTGTGAGAATCACAGACACGGGTATTCCCCGGTGTTGTAACCCAGCAAAAACTCAACCGTAGCTGCGCTAGCACAGAGCTGGGTGTCGCTAGGCGTACCAAGCTGTACAACTAGACTCGGGATTGGGTTTTACACCCGCACCGTAGCTGTCGTTTGCTAATTGAGAATAAAGAAAGAAACCTGAAATATTTAGAGATTGTTAATTTAAGGGAAATAGGAAATTGAAAGAAATAGATGTAGTTTTAACAATAGATAGTATTTAATGAAATCAAATCGTCATTTGGTCAGTCGTAGAAAACGATACAAAAGAAATAAACAGAGAAACAGTATATCGTGCATAGAATTAGAATATTAATAAATCATACAGAATAAACAAGAATAGAATAGAATATAAAAATATTATATTAGAGAAATAATACAGTAGAATAAGAGTAGATTTATTTAGAGTTCATAAGTGTCTTTAATCAATGTTTCCATTTAGTGGATTTAGAGTTTTGTTTAAACCGGTATCCCGTAGTATTTGTTACTCTAGGATTTCCAATCCTAGAACGGTGTTAATTTGCGCCGTTAAACCCCGTATTAAGGCGACTTCTAAATTCTGTGTCTAATTTATTATATTATAAAATTAGCAAAACATATTGAGCAAGGAATGTGAATTTAATTTATTTTCATGTTATAAATCGTGATTCTAAAATACTTCAATTTTAGCAAGTATTGAATTCGAATTTATAAGCAAGTAAAGACCACGCACTATTTTGGCTACGTGCCTAATGAATTTTAATAGATGTGACTCGACGGGCGCTTTGCCACACAATCGGTGCTGATGCCTCCACGTACCCCCTTTTATACCGATATTCCGCGGTGCCCGCGGAAGCGTGGGTTGCACGGAAACGCCGGTTTGCACGGAATCGCGAGATGCGCGGAATCGCGGGTGGTGCGGAATCGTAGATTGCACAACATCACGCAATACACTGAACTCTGCGGTGCGCGTCGCGGGATGCGCGATGGACACTTGTCCGGCTGCTCCGGCAGGAGCCAGAACAGCCGGAACGTTACAATATATATATATATGTATATATATTATTGAAGAAGCGGGCAATAAAGAATCCTTTATTGCCCGCTTATTGAAGAAGCGGACAATAAAGAATCCTTTATTGCCCGCTTATTGAAGAAGCGGGCAATAAAGAATTCTTTATTGCCCGCTTATTGAAGAAGCGGGCAATAATGAATCCATTATTGCCCGCTCTTTTTAAGCGGTCAATAAACGGCTACTTTTGACCCTATTTTTAGGTCAAAAAAACGCAGAAATCATGCATGTGTTACAAAAAGTTCGTTTCGGTTCGCAACGCAACGCAACGCAACGCAAAGGTGGGATTCATCCTTAAGTGTCGCCAGGGGCTGGGGGCAAAAACTTCACTGAGCTATCATTTGGCATCCAGTCACCTACCTTTAGTTGGAAAAGCGATCTACCCCTCAGAAAGTCTTCACTTTCGGGTATTTTGACTGGATTACAGTGGTTAACTCACAATCGGAGTGCATACGAGTATAACCAGTTGAGCATCGTATAATACAATAAGATTATCAAAACCATGATTTAACAATATATATATATTTTTTTTTTTTTTTTTTATTCACATAGGACCATCCAAAATCACAAAGGATGAACTGTGATTCTTACAGGTTCTAACTCAATGGGTCTCACCACCAAACTTGTTATTATACTTATGGTATACATGGTTTACTTATTAAAATTGGGAATCGAAATAATATTCTTCTTCACGGCATATTACCTATCTAAGCAAGATGAAGTTAATTCAAACCTTGCAATAATCAGTATTTTTAATAATTGAACAATGAATTTGGTTTCTGAAAAATTATTCATTTTAGCTATACTACAGGCATGAATGGACCTATCCGAATTTAGATTTGGATCGATTTGCTTTACGCTCCTGGGTTTGTTTTATTACAAGAAATCACAGACACTGACCAACAGTTATCGCCATGAATCCTATCTTCTTCTTCATCTTACCTTTATTCATACTGTTTAATGTTTAGTCTATGAAGTCTTCAAGTCAAAACAAACCGAATAGCGTAGAGGAAATCAATTAAAATCGCGAATCCGAATCCTACATGGACTTATCAAGTAAACTTCACTTAGGTATATATGACTAATTTATTTCAAGCACGAAACTTTGGAAAAAAAATACTATTCGTTCATGTTGGTTTTTCAAGTTTAATTCAATAAATCATAGACCTTATGAACGAGGTCAACTTTCTTGCCAGCTGAACTTGAGCCGACACTTTTCAAGTAGTCTTTCAACTGCTTCATTGTACACTCTTCGACCTGCAAGCATAACATAGCATGGAAAACCTCAACTCTCATGCATAATGAAAAATTATGCTAAATTATAAATTAGGATGAGCAGAGGGAATATTGATGTGATGTAATTTTTCTTGCAAATCTATTCGGCAAACCTGTTTTGAATTGGGATATGATTGTACGCTGATAAAACTCACTCTCTGTTCTCGCACGAGCTGTTCAAAGTCCACTACTTTATCCGTCTTGCTAACTTTATTACATGAGTCCGAAGACGACTCCCTAGGCCGCTTGATACATTTGTCCTTGTTGTGTATGCGCACTTCTTGGTCAAAACGATCTCCCAGTTCGCCAAGTCTTTGACGAACCACTTTTTTATCAGGGACTAGAATACAATGAAACAAATACTTTTTAAATTCTGTATTGTTAAAGTCAGTGAAAGACCTGCTTCTCTTAAATGAATATTACTCACTTGTGGAATCGATAGGAATTTCCGATGAGTCTTTGTCTATTGCTATTGATTCAATGTGAGCCAATTGAGCATGTAATTTCGGATTTAAGAAGGTGGTAGAAGCATACGTGATCGATGATTTTTTAATGAATTCATAACACAGATCCACAGTATCCTCGTTTATTGGACACGGATTATCAGTTTTATTGTAGACATACTCAGGAATAATTGAAGCGAAAACTCGTATATTTTCTGTAAGTCAAAGTACATTTTCAAAACTAATTACCATTGGGATAAGAATATCGAAAAGGGCAAGGAAAACATTGATTTTGGCTCAACTGTGTGTCATCAAATAAAAGTTAGGAGTTGTAGAACATTGGGTCTCAAAGTTAGATGCAATCAAAGTGAAAGGACTTCTTGTAGAGATTCGGATCAACCGCTCTGTCGATATAAAATATTTCGATTTATAACTGTTCAGAAAACAGACCTATGTTCGATGACCAGACAACTTTTGCATACATTGATTTTTGTTCACGAAAATTGCTGAACGGTAAAAAAAAAAAAAGTATGTCAACTTGATACTCTGACAGTGAAAAAATTGGTTCCTCCTGTCGTGTCTGCAAAATCAAAAAGTTATTTTTCCATCGAACAAAGATTTGTTTTCTGAACAATTAGAGACCCTAATCGATATCGATACAATCTTAGAAAATTGAACACTCAATAAAGAAATATTATAAATGAATTTGGTTGCAATAAAGTTGTGGGTAACAGAGGTTTCTGAACGAAATAAGCAGATATAGGATAAAATCAACCGGACCTGATGTGTTTTACTGTGTTTTAAAGGGTTTTGAAAAAGAATATTCAAATAGAAGCATTTGATTATAATCTTAAGATTTTCGATCCGGAAATTTCTAGGGAAGTTGTTGTTGTTCGAGAAAAAATGAATGTAATCGATACTCATTGTGCGATTATTACCTAACAAAATGAATGACAAATGTACAGATCTAAACAGTCCAACCAAAGTCACGTTTGCATTGATCCAAATTTTGTAGGTATACTGCGACACTTTTGAAATCGTCTTTTCAGCTTACATTCTATGCGACAAATTTTTAGTTTGGAAGTATTGATTCAACCTAAAGCAATAAGTAAATAGAGGAATGAGTAGAACACAAACCTGCGAATGGTAATTTATATGCATAAAATCCACCGTACGTGGTACTTGGTATCATTGTATATAAGTACGAGGCTGACTGGCGGCGCAATGTTACGACACAAATAGCCATTATATTTTTTGCCTTGCACTGTTTTAACAATGCAGCAAACAAGGTTTTGCTTCCTGGAATTCAAAATGTGTAGATACATTTTTGATGCACAAAAGAGTATTCGAAAGGAAATAGACATTCTTTTCTGCCTCCTTCGAAATTTGTTATTTCTATTGTCGGATTAAATATCTTTACACTGCAGCTTGGACGCAGAAAATGTTACAATCATTAATCCAGCGTTGATAACTCGGTTCGATAATCCTGGATTTTTTAAAGGAATTCTATTTTATTGTTTATGAGACTCTGTCAGTATTTAAAAGTCCAAAGACTATCAAAAAGGAGTGATCACCACTAGATTTATCATTGACAGAGTCTCTTCTGTCAAACACGCTGTAGATTCAGTTTTCATCTTGATCAGAAGGCGGGTTGAGACAAAACTTAGTAAATGTAAGAAAATGTAAATAACTTCTGAATGACAAACAAAAATGGTATACCTTCGAGCTCCGACTCGCTGTAAGTGACAAATTTCGGTGCTTCCAAATGAAGCGATACATCTAGTCTGCTTTGGGGTTTAAAACCGAGCAGATTGATTCCTGGTTCACGAGAATTAGTCAACCTGGAAGCTTCTTGCATGGTAAACTTAATATCCCTTCCACCAAACTTTTGATATTTATACACATTTTTGGACAATGCTATTTTCACTTTGTCAGTCTCTCCATCCTCGTCTTCATCTTCCTCTCCCTAAAATCATCTGTTGTGTAAAGTTCAATATCGAGCTTAATAATATTTATTTTTATAAAAAGAACAACGCATGAGTGCGATCATGTAGAAATTACAGGCTCCAACCATCATTGGCCGGTGGAATCGTGCCAGCAAGTCCAGCAACTTTTCAGTAAATACCTAGTTCTGTCGTCTGCTAGATTCACAACAAACCATCGACTATATACCTATGGACTGCTAAGCGCTAACTTCACTCGTGTACCCAAATGTGACGCGACCTCCCGGGCTAACGGCTGATTTTGGTACTACAATCATCTGCGTGTGTTATGTAGGTGTGACGCATCGGTGTGTGTGTTACGTCGGTGTTTCGTTAAAAAATTTGATTAGTTATATTTAACGATGAGCAGTACAATGTTGAATTTTCAAATCGCTTTTTCTCGAAACGATCAAATTGCACTTAGGTTGTTCTTCGAGAGAACGGCTCATATAGTCAAAGCAACAAACATAATCTTTTTCATCATTCTAGCCTCAAAATCGCGACTTCGTCGCGATTCTGTGGCTTTCCTGATGAAAAAATATAATCGTTACTTGTACGTAAAGACTTTTTGACGAAACGAGTTACAGCACTCGCCTTCGGCTCGTGCCGTAAACCTCTCGTTTTGTCAAAAAAGCCTTTCCATACTCATACTGAAATGTACTATTCTTGCCACGGTCTGCCGCCATTTGTGTCTGACAACAATCGGAAACAAACAGCAGACGGACTCTAGGGATATTTGTGCAGAGTCTGAAATTGGCGTCCCTCGTATTATTCGAATAAATCAGCGCCTGCGCGCTTGGAACCTGTAATTTCCACATAATCGCGCGGTATACTTTCGAATTCAACTGTTGTATTTAGAGGGATACCTACTTCGGAATACCCTGCTTCAGCTTTTTTGAAATAAGAGTATCCCTCCAATGGCTCATTGTTTTCTTTTTTCAAGAATATCTTTTTTGGAAACTTTGTTTTCCTGTAATTAATTATTTATTAATTATTGTTTGTCATAAACTTATTCATTTTTTTGCACACTTTCCACGCAATTAACTGATCTGTAGACAGTGCTGGATAGAAGAACTCTCATTGTTGATAGTGATAAACAGATTATTGAGTTGAGTTATATAACCATAGGGTTTCTATCGCTCGATCATTTTGCAACTCTTAAGGTGCCACAGTACTGGGCATGTCCTATATATTGCCGTATCTCATTTGGTAGGCGAAATATACTTGATGCACACTTGCCCTCGGTTCAACCATTGATCTATATCTATCCCTGCTCAAAATCCCAGACAGAAAACCGGATAGGCGGAATTGTATCCGCCTGTATACGTCCGAGTTCTGGTTTTTGTGTACCTGGAAACTTCTGGTCCTGTCCGAAATTTTAACGGTCCAATATTTTCTCGTGTCAGCATTCCTATCGGGTTCTATCCGGAAAGTAACCCCGCCCTAGGCATTTTTCCTGTATGGTTCTATCCGGATCCATTTTCAAAAAATTGAAGTTTTTTTTTTTCGTTTTTTTTTTCTTTTGTTTTTTGTTTTTTTTTTTTTTTGTTCTTTTTTTTCCGTTTTTTTTTCTTTTTTTTTTTCGTTTTTTTTTTTCTTTTTTTTTTTTTCTCTCAAGTATATAGATTATATTTTCCGCCTTTATATATACTCACCAACTCCGATAAGTGATACTCGCGAGAATATCGAAAGCGGTGGTCGCCGCATACGAGAAAATATTGAAGTAATGTACATTACATGGAAACCGGAAAGGTACGGACAGAGCCCCCATTCCAACTTTGAAAATCTTTGTCCGTATCTATCCGGTTTCGGTCACGCAAATCATAACGTGATTATATTTACATCAAATCTTCAAAGTTGGAATCGGAGCTCTGTCCGTATCTATCCGGTTTCGGTCCCGCAAATCATAACGTGATTATCAATTGATACGGCACGAAATCGGATAGAGCCCCAATTCCAACTTGGAATATTAGCTGTATTGATAATCACGTTATGATTTGCGGGACCGAAACCGGATAGGTATACGGATAGAGCCCCGATTCCCACTTGGGAAATTTTATGTAAATAATCACGTTATGATTTGCGGGACCGAAACCGGATAGGTACGGACAGAGCTCCGATTCCAACTTGGAAAATTTGATGTAAATAATCACGTGATGATTTGCGGGACCCAAACCAGATAGATACAGACAGGGCTCCGATTCAAACTTAGAATATTAGCTGTATTGATACGATACGAAACAGATCGATTAAACCGCCGAATACGATGCACATCCAACCGGATAAACTTCCGAATAGGTGATGCGCTTGTTCCGGAAACATTCCAGACAAAACCAGTCTAAAAACCAGATTAATTTTTTCAACCGACAGGATGCCGATTGGTCCGGATAAGTTACCCCGTCGCGGATTTCCCGAGCCGGATTGAATGGTGACAAGGCTCGCGCAGAATCCAGACAGGAATTTTCGACCGGATAGGGTACAGACCACAGACAGACAGATACGCGATCTGGTCTTGTCTGGAAACTTGTCCGAAAAGCTATCCGCTCCTGTCGATTTCAGTCTGGGATTTTGAGCAGGGATATACATCTATTTTAATACAGTCATTTTAGTCATAAATATGGCTTCTGTACCAAAAAAGTCTGAGCTTTGATTTTTTTTTTTTTTTATCGCTTCATTCCGACATCCTGAAAAACATATTGAAAATCGAGAACGAGATCGCGTTCGCATTATTACATATTCAAGGTCAAAGGTCAACAAATTCGTTTTTTTTTTTTTTCAAATATCTCGTTTCCTATGGCTCAGAAACCAATCGAGGTGGTTATCAAAATTGAAGATAACAAACTTATCCACAAAAAAAGTCTCATTCATTTTTCATGCAAAATGGACGATTTACGGAATATATGGCGAAGAATGTCTATGACGTGCGTAGCATCCGCTGCCGCACCACTTTTTACATATTTTTACGAATATCTCGCTTCCTATGACTCGGAGATAAAATGAGACCATTATCAAAAAGAAAGATTATAATGTACTGGTGGGGTTATTAATAATAGTAATAGGAACTCAAGTTAGGATAAATGAAGGTTTATTACAGCACTAAGAGTGGCATCCATATACAACTTAGATCTGGTCGGTAAGTAAGGTGTGTTGGGGGGGGGGGGGGGGGGGGGGGGGAATCCCCACAGGGCGCAGCGCCAGCGCCTCTATATTATAATGCGGTAAACCTAATATGTTACAAAGATTATAAAATTTCCCACATTAAAGGTAATTCATTTTTTACGTACAACAAACTTTTTAGCCAAAACCCTGCTCCGCTACAATGTGTATAGTATCCGTTTTTACACCACTTTCGCGGTTTTTTTTTTGCGAATATTTCGCTTACTATGGGTCGGAGACCAATTGAAGATCAGATCAAAATTCAAAAGTATAAAATTTTACACAGGAAAGATTCAGTTCATTTTTCACGTACAACGGACTATTTGTGGGATATAGAGCGACGAATGTGTATAGAACGCGCTTGGTATCCGTTTCTGCACCTCATCCGAGGTAGGATACAAGGCAGGTTTTTTTTTACATGGTTTTCCCAGTAGGCTTAAGGTGAAGTGAAACGTTTGTCAGAACCTCGAAAACGGGAATCGTGAATTCTCCGAAACTACTGAATCAATCGCGATGAAACTTTGAGGGATTACACATCATTGTGGCAGAAAGTGGCTGATTATTTCACTTTTCCAAAATTTGACAAAAATTTTTACAGATTGACGTACCGACCACATAAATCGCGAGATTATTCACTGTTGACGTAGATAATCGCATTTTCCCGATAATTAGCCACTCCGAAATTAAAAACCACACACTTTGAGCCTAATCCCATGTCATTTGATGGAGAAATGACTGAGAATTGACGATTCTCCGTTACTCATAATTAAAAAACCGACATTCAGTTGAGATCACAACCCGTATCGACATTTAGTCGAGATCACAGCCATGTATCGAAATTGCAGCCAGTATACTTGCAAATAATCTAGCGGTGGACAGAGGTACCAAACGTTCGGTAGTTCTGTTTTACCGCGGTGCAAGGCACCCGGCCGTAGCCTTGAAACGTTTCACTTCACCTTAATCCATATTGAGTATAAAATATATCGCGTGACAAATGCCATAAGGTCGTAAGCGCCAATTTTTTTTTTTTTTTTTTTTTTGCGGATATGCCCAAAAAATGTTATATTACATGAAAAAGATTTTGCCACGAAAAAAAAAGGAATTTTTTTTTTTTGGCGCTTACGACCTTATGCCATTAGTTACGCGATATGTCTCGTCTACGTCGTCGTCAATATCTTGCATTAATTTTTTTTTTTTTTAATAATTAAACATCTGCAAGATATTGACGACGACGTTGACGAGACATACATTTTTCTTAACACATGCACTCAAAGTCCTCCTTTACGCACCGTCTACGCGCACCCAAAGCAGACTTTGGCGCACCGGTGCGCAAAGAGATTTTTCATCATTCTAACCTCAAAATCGCAACTTCGTCGCGATTTCTCGGCAATCCTGATGAAAAATAATGATCGTTACTTGTACGTAAAGGCTTTTTGACGAACCTCGTGCCGTAAGCCGCTCGTTTCATCAAAAATCGCTTACTCGTGTGAAGGCACCTCACTCGCTACCTCCGGCTCGCCTTCGGGCTCGTTCGGGCCTTCACACTCGTGCGCGAATTGCTGCTTTTGCGCTCTCGTATAGAAATATACTATTTTATACTCAATATGGATCAGGACTACTGGGGAAACCATGTAAAAAAAAACCTGCCTTGTATCCTACCTCGGAGGTGGTGCAAAAACGAGCTCTGTTCACGTTAGCTACACTTTCTACACTTTTGCGAAAAGTGTACACTAAAGCGTTCGCGTTAGCGGAAGTGACGACAGAATGCGCTGTTCGCGCTACAAAGTGTAGCTACACTTAGTGCAGTTTGCGCTACACTTTCTACACCTGGTCTGGAGCAAGTGTAAGAAAAGTGTAGACTTCAGAATAGGGTTAGGCAGTGTTGTAAAAGGTACTTTATAAATAGTACCTAGGTACAGGTACAGGTACTATTTAAGAAATGTACCTAGGTACAGGTACAGGTACTCAGAATGTACCTATAGCTCTGTTCGTGTTAGCTACACTTTCTACACTTTTGCAAAAAGTGTACACTAAAGCAGTGATGCCAGAAGTCACCAGAAATAGAGATAGAGCGTATGGCGATCGCGGCGGAGTAAGAGAGAAACTAGGCCACTTTCTGGCATCACTGCACTAAAGCGTTCACGTTAGCGGAAGTGACGACAGAATGCGCTGTTCGCGCTAGAAAGTGTAGCTACACTTAGTGCAGTTTGCGCTACACTTTCTACACCTGGTCTGGAGCAAGTAGCTGTGTTCGCGTTAGCTACGCTTTCGACACTTTTCTTACACTTTTTACGCTCGTCCAATAGGAGGTGTGGATTTCTAGTGAAAAGTGTAAAATCTAGTAAAAGTGTAGAAAGTGTAGCTAAGACGAACAGAGCTATAGACATTCTTCGCCCTATATTCCGTAAATCGTCCATTGTGCGTGAAAAATGAATGAGACTTTTTTTGTGGATAATTTTGTTATCTTCAATTTTGATAACCACCTCGATTGGTTTCTAAGCCATAGGAAACGAGATATTTGCAAAAAAACGTATTTGTTGACCTTTGACCTTGAATATGTAATAACGCGAACGCGATCTCGTTCTCGATTTTCAATATGTTTTTCAGGACTTCGAAATGAAGCGATCAAAAAAAAAAATCGGACTCCGACTTTTTTGGTACAGAAAACCTAAAATCACTGTATTATATCGATGGACTAATTCCGTAAGGGCGTAAATGACAAAAAAAATTTTTTTTGCGGATATGCTCACAAGATTCTCCATTGGATGAAAAAGATTTTGCCACTAAAAAAAACGAATTTTTTTTTATTTTTTGTGGCTTACGCCCGTTTGGCATTAGTCCATCTATATATATATATATAGATATATCACTGCTGTGAGGGCAAATGTACGAGGGTGTACCTTTACCAATTGAGACACGGTATATATTTTTTGACGTCAGAAGCGTCAATACGAGGAATTTCGTCGATAAATTGAGCCTGAGGCTGCCGTCTCATGGTACGGAAATCGCGGATCCGGAATCTAGTCATTTCTCGAAGCGCCAATCACAGGCGTTCCGCCCTCACTGGCTTACGGGATTTTTTTCTCCTACTGTCCCATGAAGCGGAATTAATACGGACGCAACGATCGCCGGCGAATTGCGACCGTCCCTTTTGGTGCAAAGTTCGGAATTCGCGGCTGCGATTGGATGCCAGCGGTTTCGTTTCGGTGAATTTCGGATCATGGGACACGGGATTGGCGTTTAAACTCTATGCTGGCGCCGCCCCGTGGCGAATATCTGAAACGTCCTATTTAGGATAGAATAGCAGCTGATACATGTCAAACACATACATAAATAAATTAATTGCAGTAAAATTCATGTGAAATGAAGTTACTTTTATCAGACATTTGCGCATTTGGACAATGCACATTCAGTAGTAGAAATTTTATTGAAGGAGAGAAGCTCATTAACGCTAGACATGTTATTTACTGTGGAAAAGATAACCATGAATCAGGGCCAAATGACTATTACAGCATCACTGCTTACGTTTTACAAACTTCAAATATGAGAAAAAAACCACATGAAATCTCTGGTATGATAAAAAAAGAAGATGGTAAAATTGAGAATATGTCTTGCAGCTGCAAAGCCGGACTGAGTGGTCGCTGCAAACATGTACTTGGTGTTTTGTTGCATTTGAGCAGGTTAGTTTTTATATCAGTGGTTTTTATAATTTTACCATCTTCTTTTTTCATCTTACCAGAGATTTCATGTGGTTTTTCTATCATATTTGAAGTTTGTAAAACGTAAGCAGTGATGCTGTAATAGTCATTTGGCCCTGATTCATGGTTATCTTTTCCACAGTAAATAACATGTCTAGCGTTAATGAGCTTCTCTCCTTCAATAAAATTTCTACTACTGAATGTGCATTGTCTAAATGCGCAAATGTCTGATAAAATTAACTTCATTTCACATGAATCTTACTGCAATTAATTTATTTATTATATGTTTGACATGTATCAGCTGCTATTCTATCCGAAATAGGACTTTTCAGATATTCGCCACGGGGCGGCGCCAGCATAGAGTTTAAACGCCAATACTGACAGGGACGGGTTCGTGTCACCTATACACCTATAAATTTCCCTGCTTCCTAAGGTTTCGGCGGAAGGGGCGATCCCCCCCCCCCCCCCCCCCCCTGAATCCGCCGTTGTTCTGACGTCACAAAATATATATAGGACATGCCAGTACTGTGGCACCTTAAGGGCTTTTGAGCACTGAACTCTATAATATACTGGAACGCGCGCGGGTCTCTGATTCGTGTAGCGACCAGCGGTGAGAAAGAGATAGTTGTGGTCGGAGTGGGATGCACTTGTCTAACGTACAGGAACTATCTCGCATGAAAACATTGACCGTTAGAGAAGAAACTGGTGTCTTTAGTGCACTGAACTCGATGTTTGTGGCTCAGGCAGTAGATAGGCGTGCGACACGAGCGAACACACTCCGACCACAACTATCTCTCTCTCACCGGCCCCCACTCCCATCCACTGATCTCTAATATACACTAGATCTTAGGTTTGTTCGCGCTAGCTACACTTCTTACACTCGAGTGTAGCCCGAGTGTAGCTAGTGTAAGTCCTCTTGCGTGAAAATGAGAAGGTGTACACTTTTTAACGCGAACGCAAACGTCCAAAAAGATGGCAGCGCCCAGTTGCAGCCATACCTAACCCTATTCTGAAGTCTACACTTTTCTTACACTTGCTCCAGACTAGGTGTAGAAAGAGTAGCGCAAACTGCACTAAGTATAGCTACACTTTCTAGCGCGAACAGCGCATTCTGTCGTCACTTCCGCTAACGCGAACGCTTTAGTGTACACTTTTCGCAAAAGTGTAGAAAGTGTAGCTAACGCGAACAGAGCTAGTGTATAGGCCGAAATTTCTGTGACGCTTAGAAGCTGGCGGTTGGTGGCAATCTGACACCCAATATGGCGGCCTTACAGTAGAGATATATCTATACAGGGTGTCCCATCTGAAACAGTGCGTTAGAATATCTCAGAAATGAGGACTGCTATCGAAAAATGGTTCAGTTGAGAATATCACAGTTTCGAGGGGGACACATGATGGTGATATCAGTTTGGTTGTGCGTAGTACTGCTTGTGAGAAATTAGCACGAACGTAGTTTTCTTAAATGGCAACCGATTTTTTACCCGGGACAAATGTTGTGCCTCTCGGTAAGACGAATTCAGCCATACCAAAAAAAAAGTGCCTATCGTTCACGAATCGCGAGTTATGACTGTTCGAAACTCGGAAATTTGTCATTACCTGCTACCGTCATGATAGGTCTACTTTTTGAATCACACTCATTTGGGGTGAAAGCACGGTTGTTTCAAGAGCTTATTGAATGTTCAAACACATTTCCCTCTGTCTGAATGCAGAGTCAAACCGAAGTTGGAAATGCTGGAGTGTGGTGAGCAGAGTTTTGCGCTGGATGTGACGACATGCGCTTATTACCTTTTGTTTCAAATATTCTCGTGTCGTCCGTAGCCAAGCTTACACAATGTAGAAAAAAAGAACTATGATTGCGATTGAAAAACTACACCTAGCAATGACAAATTTCCGAGTTTCGAACAGTCATAACTCGCGATCCGTGAACGATAGGCACTTTTTTTTAGGTATAGCTGCATTCGTCTTACCGAGAGGTACAACATTCGACCCGGGTAAAAAATCGGTTGCCATTTAAGAAAACTACGTTCGTGCTAATTCCTCACAAGCAGTACTACGCACAACCAAACTGATATCACTATTATGTGTCCCCCTCGAAACTGTGATATTCTCATCTGAACCATTTTTCGATAGCAGTCCTCATTTCCGAGATATTCTAATGCACTGTTTTAGATGGGACACCCTGTATATGTATAGTAGGGCTCATCATTTTGGGGTCATATTTTTTGATTTGCCCTCGCACCCCTCAAAATGTGAGTGTATGAGGTCAGTATCAGTACCTATCAATATGACCACGGTGCGATTTTTTTTTTGGCGTGGCCCATTGCAATAGTATATTACTCACCTAGGGAGGGAAAGTAGGCTAACCCAAACTGCGTGTGAGATTAACACCCGAGCCAAAGGCGAGGGTGACAAAAACGCAGTTTGGGATGGCCTTTTTCACTCCCGTGTGAGGTATACTATTTTTTTGACACAGCGTACGGGAAGAGTGTTTTCCCATGCCTGTGGAGCGTGCGGGAAGTGATTGATCCCTGAAGTCAGCTGAAGTGAACCGTAATGAGCCACAAATTTTCATTGTTTGCATTATCGCGAGAGTTGACACTCAGTCATAGCCAACTTGGCACCATACGCTCCAGGTTTTTCGTCTGTGGGGCCGGTTCGAAGTTCCGAATCTTCAAGGCTCCGAACGGTCAAATTTCCGAATTTTAATGCAACGAACTCACAGTTATCAGAAAGGGTATTTCACCGAAAGTCTATTTAACCAATTTAAAAAATTCCGAATCGCAGCACACCGAAGGTTCAAAATTCCGAAAGCTATTAAAGATCCGAAAGGCCAAAACTTCGAAACTTGAACATCAAGCCGTCGCGCGTCGTTTCATCGACACGTTAAGAACACGTTCGATCTTTCGGAATTTTAAACTTTCGGAATTTTGGATTTTCGGAATTTTGAACTTTCGGAAGTTTGGACTGTCGGAGTCTTGAGCTATCTGCATTTAGACCATTCGAAATTTTAATTTTCTAAACCCTAGTCTTTCTGGAAATTATGAAATCGTTTAGAATAAATTCGGAAATTTGACCGTTCGGAGCTTTGAAGATTCGGAACTCTGAACCGGCCCCAAGCTGGCCATCAGCTTTTTTATTTCTCGAGCGTACACGCGCTTAGAAATACTTGGTTATTATGTTATGTGATGATTTCTTCCCTGCGCGTGTCAAAAAATAGTATACGTAACGATGGCGGGTTGGTCATCCCTGCACTCGTGCTTCTTGCCACCCTCGCTACGCTCGGGTGGCAAACATCGCACTCGTGCAGGGATCACCAACTTCCCGGGATCGTTACGTAATGTACTATTCCCATTCAAATAACACGGGAAATGTTTTTTTTTTTTTTTTTCATTTGAAATTTTATTCCAATCTAACGAATCATCGCGTTGTAAAAATCAATACATATTCTTGTAGGAAATTAAACGATCTCCAAAAAAGGTCTGATATGATTTTTCGCTAAGTCCACTCGTTTGAAAGTTATTGAAGGTTAAAGTTCAACCTCAAATGATATATATGATGTGTTGTTATGATTCTTGGGTATGTAGCACTGTAGTAGTACGCAAGGCAAAGTCATATACACTATAGCACCTGTATGACGGCTGTGTCACGAGCAGGCTGTGAGTTTATTGTATATAGCGGCCTTTTTGTGTGCGTAATATTTTTATTAAGTAATTAATTAAATAATTAATTGATTACTTAACTTTTTATCTATCCCTGATGTTTCAAATTGAAATAATTTTTGATGAGAAAAATTAACGGACGATCCGGGAATCAAACCCAGGATCTACGGACGCCTATCCGGGGACTTACACCCGAGACCACCTAGCTCGCCCACGGATCACCGCAATTTTTCTCATCTTCTATTCTACTACAGTGCTACATACCCAAGAATCATAACAACACATACATGTGAGCACAAGAATAGAAGATGAGAAAAATTGCGGTGATCCGTGGGCGAGCTAGGTGGTCTCGGGTGTAAGTCCCCGGATAGGCGTCCGTAGATCCTGGGTTCGATTCCCGGATCGTCCGTTAATTTTTCTCATCAAAAATTATTTCAATTTGAAACATCAGTGATAGATAAAAAGTTAAGTAATCAATTAATTATTTAATTAATTACTTAATAAAAATATTACGCACACAAAAAGGCCGCTATATACAATAAACTCACAGCCTGCTCGTGACACAGCCGTCATACAGGTGCTATAGTGTATATGACTTTGCCTTGCGTACTACTACAGTGCTACATACCCAAGAATCATAACAACACATACATGTGAGCACAAGAATAGAAGATGAGAAAAATTGCGGTGATCCGTGGGCGAGCTAGGTGGTCTCGGGTGTAAGTCCCCGGATAGGCGTCCGTAGATCCTGGGTTCGATTCCCGGATCGTCCGTTAATTTTTCTCATCAAAAATTATTTCGATATATGAGGCGTTGTATGCAAAAACCCCTTAACTCGAGTTAAGGGGTTTTTGCTGAAACCTACATTATTACAATCCTTGAGATGTATTTATAGTGCACCCCAAATTTCAGATTCATACTGGACTACCTCCCGAAATAAATTTGAAGACAATTTTTCATATTTATAGTAAGTTATACAAAAATAAAACCTTTAATCGCATTTTCCCACTAAGCGCTCCGGTCGAGTTAAGGGGTTTTTGCATACAACGCCTCATATATGATGACTTAGTCGACTTAGCGAAAAATCATATCAGACCTTTTTTGGAGATCGTTTAATTTCCTACAAGAATATGTATTGATTTTTACAACACGCCGATTCGTTAGAACGAAATAAAATTCCAAATAAAAAGTATCCCGTGTTATTTAAATGGGAAATCAAAAATCACAAAGAGGCACCTCTTAATAATAATATTAAGAGCTCAAACTTTCACAGAATTTTTTTTTCGTCATCCTGAACAATATTTTCATGGTAACTAAGGAAAAAAATTTAGTCGTTTTTTTTTTTTTTTTTGCCTACCCTAATGATTATCCAGTACTTGTCATAGGATTTTATTTTTCCGATTCTTATTTTCTTTTTTTTTCTGCAAAATACGAACGAATTTTTTCTTGAAAATGGCTACTTTGAGTTCAAGCATCCGCCATTCTGTCAAAAATTAATATTTTTCCAATCGGCTATGACAAGTAAAAGATAACAGTATCTATTTTAATGTTCTGTTTGATTTTTTGTTTCTGATGATTTTTGACGAAATACCATTGGGGACCGCGATGGCAGATTTTTTCACGGCAGTCCGTAGACGACGCAAGTCCTCCGCGAATTTGCAACATTTTTGAACGAAAAAAATTCAGAAAACATTCTTGAAAGTGTATATTTCTAACTAGAAAAAACTCCGGCCGATAATTTCAATAGTTTCCCTGGAAAGAATTCTAGAATGTTACCTTTTTTTTTGCGTTTCCAGGTGTATATTCCCCCTTAATGGAACAGTCTCTGAGTACGCGCAAGCCTAAGAGCTTAAAGACATTATTGGAACGCACTCTACATAGTAATGAATTGTTCAATTGATTGCAGACGTCAATTTCTGTTTATTTCAAACATTATTGGGTTATAAATAATTCACTTGGTGAAATTTACGCATCTCGTAGTAATAAAGTTTTAATTAATAATTATAAGTCAATAGCATACGATATTGATTCTTTATGAATTCATTTCAGGTGTGAATTTCTGTTGATTTTCCGCATTATTTACAACCGTGCATTTCTTCGCTGACTGACTGACTCATTGTATTTCTGCGACAAGTAGGGTTACGAACATAGTGATGTAAATATCATTCATAGAGCAATATCGCATCGATCCGCTGAAAGTTTTTCATCCTACGAGGCATCTTCGCTAGATAAAACAATACTCCAGATCTCTTTTAAGCCTAATAAGTACGAAGACAGTCATGTATAAATGATGTTTTGGTCGATATATTCTTGTAGAGGCGTAAGATATTTCTCGCCTTTTAAATTGTCCTCTATGAAAAATGTTCCTACAATCTGGTCCAGGTACATGCCGGCCCAGACGTTCGACTTCTCCTGGTACTATGCGTTCGCCTCGATGGTCAAATGGGGATTTCTCGTTGGGTAAAATCTCGAATTCTGGCCGTTGTGGGTTTCTGCGAGCAGAATAGTAGACTCGTCTACTATTGATACATATGTTGCGGATACAGCCATCTTCCATCAGCTTGTTCCTCATCGTCTCACAGAAAATTACACGGTTCTCACCATCTGGTACATCCAGCTTATGTACCTTTCTGTACTTGTATGGCAAACAACGCACCTCCTCAACAATACGTTGTACCGAGGCCTTAGGTACTCCGACCTCTCGAGCCACTCTCGCCGCTGGCCTTCTCCTGTCTTCTTCGAGTACTCGTAGAACTTCGAGGTGGATCAGTCACTCCAGTTTCCTTGTACGTCAATATGGTATTCCACACGGCTTCCATCGCCGGATTCGGACGTTCCGGATTCTCAGCCGCGAAATCATCTGCGATGTTCTGAAAGCTAGGACCCGCCGCTTCAAACTGGCTGGCAAACTGGTAACATGGGTTTCAAAACCATGCTATTGAGCTATTATTAAATTGTTTATTTTTTTTTCTTTCTTCAGAATGACAGCGTCCTTGCACATGTATCATTAATTATTTGATATCATTATGCAATATTAACTGAATAAACAAAGAATTTTATTGAATTTCTCCAATTTGTTGTAATTGAGTATTTTAACCCTTAACAGACACTGGGGGTCCACTGGACCCCAGACAAAGTTCGGCCTTTTAAAAATCTAGTTTGAATCTAGTTTTACTTGATTTTTTTTCACCTTCTTGAAATTAATTTTTGCGAATGCAACCTTTTTTCTCTTATTCTTGAAGGTTTGAAGTATGCTTACAAATTTTTTCTACCCCAGTACATCTAACAGTTTCGTCACAATAAGCATTCAAAATTTTGGGGGTCTCTGAGACCCCGTTTGTCTTCCATGATCGAGATGGGAGGTGTGTCTGCTAAGGGTTAAACAAGAATGCAACGCTTTGTTCTACGCAGCAATCAAATACACAATTAAATAGATTCACAATAGGAACAATAATTTTAATTAATTCATTTATCACTAGATGAAACGTTAACCCGCATTGATAGACCGACATTTCATTTATGCAGGACTGTTTTCGCACTTATTAGGCTAAGAAGACATGTAGAGTATTGTTTTATTCAGCAGAAATGCCTCGTAGGATGATAAACTTTCACCGGATCGATGCAATATTGCTGGATGAATGATATTCAGATCGCTATGTTCGTAACCCTACTTATCGAAGAGATGCAACGGGTCAGTCAGTGACCGAAGAAATGTTCAGTTGTAACTATAATTTAGTAAATGTACAGAAATTCACACCTGAAATGAATTCATTAAGAATCGACATCGTATGCTATTGACTTATTAAGTTTATTACTACCAGATGTGTAAATTTCACCAAGACAGTTATTTATAACTTAATAATGTTTGGTAAATAAACAGACATTGACAACTGCAATCAATTTAACAATTCATCACTACGTAGAGTGCGTTCCAATAATGTCTCTAAGCTCTTACGCTTGCGCGTACTCAGAGACTGTTCCATTAAAGGGGAATATAACCTGGAAACGCAAAATAGTACATTATGTCACTAGGCCGATTAAGTATTTTCCGACGAATTTGAGTTTATAATCCGAGCCGAAGGCGAGGATTATGATGAAATTCGTCAGAAAATACTTTTTCGGCCGTATGGCATACAGAATTTTATGTGTCCAGGCCAAAAACCGCGTTTGAACCGAGCGAAGCGAGGTTAAAATCGCGGTTTTACGGCCTATGACACATAAAAAAGGTAACATTCTAGAATTCTTTCCAGGGAAACTATTGGAATTATCGGATCGGAGTTTTTTCTAGTTAGAAATATACACTTTCAAGAATCTTTCATGAATGACGAAAAAAAATGAGTGCGTTGCCATTAAACTGACCGGTATTCACAGAATTGCTCTGAATACTTTTTGATGAAAATAAATGAACAAAATACTTAATTATGGATCGATTAATTAATATTTTCAATTGCCGGTAAAAGGGAAAGCTGAAAATTCACGAGCGGCGACATCTCACATGCGTTCTGGGAACTAATATAATGACCACTCCCAGCCATTGACAATCGCTAATTACCACAAAATCGTGGAATGCAAGTGTCGTGGAGGTTATCGAAAACAAAGATGATTTTAGATGGTTGTGCTCGGAATTCCATACAGAATCGGGCTCAGGAAGCCGTTTTTAAGTTTTTGCTGCGTAGGCTTTGATATAAGTCTATATAAGTGGCGCGCCCACACTTCGTGATGGAAAAAAAAATGTTTCAATTGTCTGTCACTTGCTAGCTCGAACTCATCCCTCGTAGAAAGTTGGCTGCCAAAAGAACAATCCGATCGATAGCCCCGTTTCGGAGAAATTCGGCAAATTTAGACGGGGTCGGTAAAAATTTGGTAGACCCCCCCTCAAGTTATCACCAATATTAGTTATGTATATAAAAACTCTGGTAAAAACTGGTTTTTCTAGTGATAAAGACCAATGCAACTTACGCTGTTATAGTACTGACGGAAACTCCCAATCTGACACCAAACCCAAGTGTCCATTGAAGTTTTGCAGTGATTCTTGAGGCGTGTTTAACTTCCTCCTCTAAATCAGCTAATAATGTTCTACGGTAGTCTTCAACTTTGTCAAATTTCTTTGAATGCACTTCTAATTCCTCAAAAAAGTGTTGAGAATTCCAACGTTTTCCGAATCCAACAACTGACAGTCTGATGTTGAGGTTGGCACAATCAGCTGCTTTTATTCTGATCCGTTTTTGTTCATTTGGATCATCCTTGTATGGATTGTCACAGCGTGTGAGCAGTATAATATTTCGGAACGGCATTTTTATTTTTACTGCTTTGAAACAACGAGCTGCATACCGCAAAGAATCGTAAAGAGGATACTTTGTCGAGGAGCCAATTTCCTCGTGAAATTTCTGTACATTTTCCACTAGGAAAAAAAATAAAAAATAAAAAATACAATATTTTCCAGTTAATTTGATCCAGATGTTTCACAGAAATTACATTTTCTCATATATTCTCAACGGGATACAAGTGCTATATTGAAACGAAACACATAAAATACATAAGACAGGAAAGAGTCAAGATTTTTTGCTCGTTTTTTGGAAAAAAAATGATCATATTTCTATTCCTGCCTATTCATATCAGTCAAGCTAGAAGTCCAAAAAGAATTTGTGACTCAAGCTGGCAAATAAACAATCTGTACAAATTGCAGATTTTTTTTAACAATACACGGACGAAATGTTGGGCAAGTGACTGCACTACCACATGATCGCACAGCACCACCGCATGTTCGGTGCGGCGGCATGACTAGATACGGGAGGGCAATTTGCCCTCATGTCGCCACACCAACGTTTTGGGGCTACAGCCGCACCGACGAGGGAGAGCAGACTGCCCGCAAGGAAACTGCAGCGGCACCGAACTGTGGTCGCACACCGAACTGTGGTCGCACAACGCTCCGTGCTTTCGGGTCTGAGGCCATAGCTGTTGGGCGCCCGGCTCACCCGACATTTTTTCCGTGTAGGCACTCTAGAAAAAAATTCTGTACATGTTGCTTGGGGCGCGACTGGGCTCAAACGATCTGAGCATTTCTCTCCTAGCTTCTATTCTCAAATCCGAACAGGTGGCATTTGATCCCCACTCTCGATCCTGGATGTAACTTGGTATACAGTGAAACTTCCCTTAACGGGCACCTCTTAATAGCGGACCTCTCTTTGTTACAGGCGGTCTAGAAATCCCGGGCAGAAAAGCATTGGCTCTTATGGGAAATACACTTTCTAATAACATACGCTCTTAATAACGGACAGGGACACTTTTAGATGCATGTTGCAATAAAAACAAAAATTTCCAAATAGCAGACACGCTTACAAAATTCCGAACTTGATTACATGTTGTTTTCCGAATGATCGTTATGGTTTTAGGTCCGCCGCGCACGCTGCAAACACGCCTACGCCAGTTCCAGCTTTTTTGCAATGCTTGCTGATTCGGGCACAAGTCAAGTACTACGGACGGCATATAGAAATGTTCCTTTTGTAGTTTTTGTTATATTTTATAATATAACAAAGTTGATTCTATATCACAAATATTATGTTTCATATGTATCATACATGTTTGAAATAAAGTATGACACATTTATGAAATAAAAAATTAGTCATTTTCTGAAAGGTGTCCGATATTGCAAGTTTCACTGTACATATGTAGCAATGATGGGCTTGCATTCCCTCAAACATCACACTGTTCAATGGTAGATGAAATTTGATAACTGGTAATCAGCTTGACAGTGCAATGAAGAAATCAGGAAAGTCTCAAAAGAGTAAGTAGATATAAAGCCGTTACACGACTTGGTAAACAGTTTGTCAATAACTTACGAGTAGCTTCTATCTTTGTCATCTGATCTATGGATACCTCTTCGAACGCTTGCCAGGTTAATACATTTTTGTTTTCTGGATCCTGGTCCCATTTATTCGTACCCATCAGTATAATACCCATCCAGTCTGTCTTGTTCCATGATAGTTTTTCGGACAGAATGTTTTTATAGGCCTGTAATGAGTAGCATGAAAATACTATTCAACAAGTATAGGGTAAGTATTTGTTTAAATAATTTGCCTCGAGACATTGAGAGAAATATGATGTTCCCGCGTCCGGGTCAATATCGAACATCGGATCCGTTGCGTCGATGACAAATATAACCCCATCACGAAGGCAATACTGTTGAGGTTTTGTCTCCAATTCAGAATCGCTGCCAATATTTAACGCGAACTCATCTTCCTCGGTCATTATGTTGAATCTGACACAACCTGGTTATGGACGTTATGGTTTATAAAAGAATGACAAAGGGACAAACAATTGGTGTCTGACACATACGCGTTGACTGAAGAATGAAGCCAGGTAGTTCTTCTTCTTATTCTATTCCTTTTATTTGGCTATCGGATCCTATTCAGTTCCATGTGTCACAAGACAGACAGTTCAAGTTTGAACAAGTTTATTGCAGTTTTTTTTTTTTTCTTTCCTTCGGCATATCTCCTTCCCGGAATGTAACCTATAAAGTTGGATATTGGATTCTGTAATGTATTCATATTGCATTCTAGCAAGGCCGGCGTCCCATGGTCCGGAATAAATACGGACAGAACGGCCGGTAGCCAATGGCTAACGATTTTCTGTTCGATCCGTCATTGATGATTGGCTACCGAGCGTTCCGTCCGGATGTATTGACTACGTTTCCACCGGAAGGTCAGAGTCGGGTTACGTTCCAATTCGAGCCAATGAGAAATAAGATTTGAAACGACTGCCGTAATTTCTTTTTAAATCTTATTTCTCATTGGCTCAAATTTGAAGCTAACCCGACTCTAAGGCTGCCGTCCCATGTAGGCCCGGAACGGAACGTTGTATGTGTAGGTGTACGCATACACGCAATACATGGAAAAACGGAACGGAATCTAGTGACTTTTTCCATGTATTGCGTGTACGTATACACCTACACATTCAACGTTCCGTTCCGTTTTTCCGTTCCGGCTCTACATGGGACGGCAGCCTTAGAACTTTAGCGACAAACGGATTACAGCCGAGTAAAGTTAACCCTGCGTCCAGTGTTCCCAACCGTACGATAATTATCGTACATGTACGATAATTTCGTACTACCGTACGATGTACGATAGCGATTCACTATCGTACGTAAATGTACGATAATATTCAAATATTGTATGATATTTACGATAATTCCAAATATCGAGAGAAAATGGTGTTTTTTTTACTAAACAAAATAATTTTTTACAAATTATATCTTCAAAAATTCGCGCTCCCATTCGCGCGCATACAAAAGTTTGATAGATGTCTCGAGTTGCGTTCAGCCAAGCCAATCAGAGACTTTCGTCCCTTCTATTGGTCGATTGGTCCTCTCAGGGCTCAGGCTCTGATGTGCGCATCTTCGCACCATGTATACTACGTGTTGCACCATGTGTTAATACATGGGTATGTACTAAATGATGAAATTGAATAAAATTGAGTGTTGGGTGCAATATATGTTACGATAATATTGAGTTAATTATTATTTTTCTAAGAAATATCGTTTTTCTCAAATATTTGGAAATGTACGATAATTTTGGCCTGGGTACGATAATTTTACGCCCCTGGTACGATCAGCTCCACCTTTTAGGTTGCCAACGCTGCCTGCGTCGGCAACCTATGACGATGTCGTCATACTGACTTTTGGTGAAATGGTCGAATCTACGGATTTCGTGTTTTCTCTAAATTTCTATTCGTTAATTGCTTGAACATTTTGGAATGAGAACCGCTGGAATATCGAGATGAGACCTGAAACTAATTCCCTGAATTTTTTGTAAATTTTCGGACACTCCTAAAGGGGTTGCAAATAGCCGATGACGATATCGTCATGGGTTGCCGGCGGCGTAGTCAAAAAAATAGGTTGCCGGCGGAGGGTTAAACTTTCATGAGGACGCCTTTTGGTAGTTACCAGAATTACCTAGGACGTCACACGACCAACGAATTTACCGCCTAGTTAATGTTTCATGTGGACGCTCCTGGTAGTTACTAGATTAACCCAGGACGTCACACCTGTACTGAATTTGGAATAATAGCTGTGTTCGCGTTAGCTACACTTTCTACACTTTTACTAGATTTTACACTTTTTACTAGAAATCCACACCTCCTATTGGACGAGCGTGAAAAGTGTAAGAAAAGTGTAGAAAGTGTAGCTAAGACGAACACAGCTAATAGCTGTGTTCGCGTTAGCTACACTTTCCACACTTTTCTTACACTTTTTACGCTTCTCCAATAGGAGGTGTGGATTTCTAGTGAAAAGTGTAAAATCTAGTGAAAGTGTAGAAAGTGTAGCTAACGCGAACACAGCTAATAGCTGTGTTCGCGTTAGCTACACTTTCTACACTTTCACTAGATTTTACACTTTTCACTAGAAATCCACACCTCCTATTGGAGAAGCGTAAAAAGTGTAAGAAAAGTGTGGAAAGTGTAGCTAACGCGAACACAGCTAATGTAATCCACTAACAATAGAATAAAGATCATAATATTGTGATGAACAATGAACATGTTACCTTTACCCTTTATCAATCTGAATTTTTTTTCACCAAAGGTTAGGAAAAGAAAATGGACAAATATTGAAGCAATACGAATGCGACCGATCAACGTATTTTTGTTTAAAACGTAGAATTTTATTTAGATTATAAATTACTTGTTGTCCAGTTCAGCTTGAGCTTTGATCTAGTTTTGGGGCTATTAGATGATCTTTGAACAAGCAGAAACTCGTTTATTTGATAGAAAATTTGTTTACTGCATGAGTGGTGAGTCATTCGCAGCCATATTCAGGATCAGAACTGTCAGAAATCAGAATCGTGATTGACAATTCCTCTGAACTACAATTTCGACAAAATTTGAAAAACAAATTTCGTTACAATGGCAGGAATTAAAGGTGGTTTCTCTCAATATACAAGATACTTTCATTTTCATTTTTCTCATTCCTAATTCCTATATCGACAAATGTACGCGCTCTTGGTATAACGAGCAATGAAGATTAGCGAATAACACAAAGTTTACACATAACCTCGTCATTTTTATAAATACTGTCTACGTGTTTATTTTGTTCAACGTTTCGGTATAAGTTGATAACTTAATTACTATTCGACATTCATCGATTCCGAGTCTTACCTTACCCTCTTCCTTTATTCACCTACGCTCTCAATCAGTCTGAAAAAAACTGAGAATAAAGTTTAACATTTAAGTTATGATGAAAAGTAGGTCTTATCTATATCCTACATTTGTACGATGAGAGTCTATAATTATTCGTTATTTTCCATTTCCTTGAATAAAATATCGATGAAAACGAGCAATTTAATGACCTGCTCATCACACCTCGATTAATACACGCAACATTCATTTGAGGCCCATTACCTTCACATGATGTCACATTACAAACTATATTTCTAGTATTAACGACAAAGAGAGAATGTTGATAAAATTAATGTATTTATTCTATGTGTTTCATGTTCATTGCCCGCTGGTATTCGGTTAAATAGCGTAAGTCATACTTTTATCATTCTTATTTCCATAGCTTTGACATTTTTTTTATATCGGATGATATTGAACATGATTTGGACTTTAGGTTGATCACTTTGGCATTTGCTGGCTCTATTGGAATGACGTTTGTCATTTTGGGCTGCGCGCTTCCAGCCTACAAGTAAGTTTGAATAAAACTGTAATATTCTGTATTGTATAGTGCGTGTTAAGGAAAGGGTATAGCGAAACGTTTAGCTACACAATGTATTTTGGTGAGGAGGATGAAAAATTGATTAGTTTCTTGATTTTTGTTTGCAAGGGATCCAATGATCGTAAGAAAAGAAAGTAGAACATTTTTTTAACCACTATGTAGATTTTTTTTTTTTCTCCAATTATTTATATAATAATATCCATTTGACTGTGACGAAACTATTTTACCATATTATTCAAACGGGAAAACTTATAATCGAGTTATAATAAAAAAAAAAAAAAAGAATGTCGATTCAAAATGAATCACCCTAATATCCTCAAGCCTGCTTCTTTTTAAAATTTTTTGTACAATGTGACAACAATAGGGAGACGATGTAATTAATTGCATGAAGTTACTTTTAATTGATATTTATTGAAATATACTTTACAGAATGTGTATTTGTTAAACGTTTCAGAGTGTGGTGGCCCTTCTTTGTCGTATTATTCTACATCTTAGCACCAATTCCTACTGTGATAGCAAGACGTTACACAGAGGATTCTGGCAGCAGTAGTAATCCATGTCTTGAATTGGCCATCTTCATCACGATGGGATTCATCGTTTCTTCTTTTGCTCTGCCTATAGTACTAGCACGTTCCCCAGCAATTAAACCAGTGGTAATTGAGAGCGAACACCTTTGAACTTGCAAGCTTTTATAAAATTCCATCGACAACTGATTATTGGATCATCGAATCTGGAGAGCCCCTTTTATTATTGTTTCTGTTTACTCTTATATGGGGGATATAGAATTTTAATGAAATACAGTATCAATATCTCTAAGCATTTGCTATAATACAGTTTCTTGTTGTTACATATTTATGCAACCTGTACTCATTATAATGTTTCAGATAGAGTGGGGTGCCTGTTATTTGACCTTGGCTGGCAACGTAGTGGTATATCTAACATTGGTTGGCTTCTTCATGACGTTTGATCAAGATGACGCTGACTACAGCATGTGGTGATCTGTTTCGGACATCGTCACTGTTGCCAAAATGGTTGATAATCAATACTCAATTTTTTAGTAGACCTAAACTTGTGACAACATATGAAGAAATATCTGCATATTTACAGGATGTTCCGGAAAGTGACCGAAATAATATTTAGAGTAAAATCCGCCGGCCAAGATGTGGCATGTAGCATATAGATTTTCATTAATTAACGACCTGTAAAAATTCACGCGGTTGAAACGCCTATAAAGACTTGCCTGGAATCGTCTGTAAAACTGTTCTGTATTATCTTCATCACTTTTCGTTTTATTTGCGTGCAACAAGTTGATATAATCGATTTGTTTGTTTAACATTAAGAACCATTGGTTCAAACATAGTATTAGTATACCGTGCGATTATGTGGAAATTACAGGCTCCAAGCGCGCGAACTTTGATTTATTCGAATATTACGAGGGACGCCAATTTCAGATTTGGCACGAATATCCCTAGAGTCCGTCTGCTATTTGTTTGCGATTGTTGTCAAACGCAAATGGCGGCAGACCGCGGCAAGAATAGGTTATGTTTGTTGTGAATCTAGCAGACGACAGTACTAGGGGTATTACTGAAAAGTTGGTGGAGTTGCTAGCGCGATTCTGCCGACCAATGATATTCGAATAAATCAAAGTTCGCGCGCTTGGAGCCTGTAATTTCCACATAATCGCACGGTATGGTGAATTACCAAAATTATTTTCACGTAAGGAAAAAAATATTGACCAGCCAAGGAAGGAGCTTGATGTGAAATCAGTTATTTAATATTCCTTATTATTTATTATTATTATTTCATTTATATGTATAAGCCAATAATTACCTGAAGAAGTAATTTTTTGACCTCGTTAGTTAATGTGTGAAAAATCTTGGGTGAAGGTCGGTTAGAAAAAACATCAGTTGACGTTTCGGTCCTGGTGTGGACCCTCCTCAGAACGGAAATTTATTCTTAAGAATTAATAAACGATAACATTGAAAGATCTCGTAGCGCAAAACACCAACAGTGCGGTAACGGCTTAAAAGATAAAACATGGATGGAAAAGCGATAGAATGGCTATCGAAAGAGCCCACTTTTCCATTATAACAATTGGAAGGAAATTTGAATCAGCGATAAAAAGAAGGAAAGCAAAACGTTATGTTTCCGCAGTAGGCAAAGACAAGATGGATACAAGGAATCTTTTTCTTGCCTTGTCTTTGCCTTGTATCCATCTTTTCTTTGCCTACTACGGTCATGTTTTGCTTTCCTTCTTTGTATCGCTGATTCGAATTTCCTTCTAATTGTTATAATGTCGAAGTAGGCTCTTTCGATAGCCATTCTATCGCTTTTCTATCCATGTTTTATCTTTTGAACTGTTACCGCACTGTTGGTGTTTTTCGCTACGAGATCTTTAAATATTATCGTCTATTAATTCATAAGAATTAATTTCCGTTCTGAGGAGAGTCCTCACCAGGACCGTAACGTCAACTGATGTTTTTTCTAACCGGCCTTCACCCAAGATTTTTCACCAATAATTACCTATTGCTAATATGAATAAGTATGACTCTAATTCCACATTATTAAATACATAGCGTGATAAATTTCTCTATTAAACTTAATTTTCAGTTTGCTAATCGATGTATTATTAATATACTTTTACTTGATACTTTAAAGTATACATAATAGTTCTTAGATTTAATCAGAAGATCTAATGCAGGAGTCCCTGCAAAGGCCGATAATGAGTGGTGACTGCGCTTTAATTCTGATTTATGAAACTTATCATTGTATTATACTTCTATAACATGTGTATGGGCAATTCTATCTCAAATCGGCTAATTTTTGGTGTTTTTTGACCTCGTATTTTTTGAATCGATTTATACTTTTTTTTACGTGAAATCTACATGAAAAAAGTAGACCCATATTTTTTCGTTGGTCCAAAATTTTTTTAACGCTAGTTATGCATTATCTCATTTTACTGTAAAAGTAGCGCGCGGGCGGCTTTGAGAATTAATATCTCGAGTTCCCTTCACCGTTGAGAGATGTTCCAGAACGCGTTTTAGAGGTGATGAAACTTTCATGTTATGAATTTTAAATTCATGTAATAAACAATCTTCTATTTGTTATGAACAATTATATTTTTCAAATGCGATTTTCGAGATGACTACCACCTTCGAAAATTCTGAAAAAATACGAGCGTGTTCCTTGATTCATTCTCTACGAAATCTGTAAGTTTTAAAATGGAAATCCGATGGAAACTATATTTAAAAAGCGATTGATCCGTGCGGGACGTCGCGCACGACTGTCTACGCGGGCGCGCCGAGACCGAGGCTCGCGTGCTTTACATGCAAAGAATACAGGGAAGCATATTGTACGTTCAAATTCATCAAATTCATTAATTTGCGGAATTATTTATTCGATTTCATGCTGAATACTCGACTCAAAATCAGAGAAATATAAATATGGAGGTACACACTTGACTAAAGCCTGAAAAATAACTAGTGAATGTAAGGTATTTTTTGATTCCATTGAACGGAATTCGACACCGTATTTCCCGATCAATTACTTACTGAAATAATACATTTGAAATTACTACTCATAAACTAGGAGAACTACATAAGGCAAAGTTCAAATATTGTGTAATATTTTTGAATTATAGTTCAAAATATTGGTACTAATCTGCTGTAAAAAAACTGATTGTAAGTCGATTAAATATTTTATCACAGTGTACTAGTGATTCGAAAAAAACTTATTTTGAAGGTGCAAGTCCCCTTAACGGGATGTGATAGGCAGAGGTCGATGAAGAAGGGGGTGTTTTTACCAATTTTTTTTTGTTTTACTCTGCACATCGCGACGAAGGCACAGAATGGATTTTCGCAGAGGCATTCGACGTATTATACCGGGATGATTTCTTGATAGTATACAGGTGACAGCGCATGCGCCAAATAATTCATTTTCATTGGTCGGTAAAGTCGTCACGCAGTGGTATTTGAGGCCAGCCTGCCTCAGCATACGACGAAACTCGCGCATGCGCAGTCACCTGTATACTATCAAGGAATCATCCCGGTATGGTGAAGTATTGCCGTAGACGAATAAACGTATTGAAATCGAAAAATAGTTTATTTTCGTAAATTACAATCTGTAAAATAGGGTAAAAAAATGGCCGCTCGGGGCTCGACTCTCATATGCTGACCTTATTATTCAAGTTCACGTGGTATGCAGCCCTGAAATGTATAGCTGCGTCAATTCTACGACCTCGCACAAAGCGAACGATCCGTTTATTTGTGAATATTCCGTGAAAGTGGAAGCGTGAGTTGCAATGCTGCATTTCGTCGACTCCAACCGAGTCAAAGCGGTTTTTGACAGTTACATACACTAACGTGTTGGATGCTGACCGGTATGAAGTTCGCCCCACAGTCTTCTGTCTCTTTCTTCCCTCGCGCTAACTGTCAAAAAAAGCTTTGACTCGGTTGGAGTCGACGAAATGCAGCATTACAACTCACGCCTCCATTTTCACGGAATATTCACAAATAAACGGATCGTTCGCTTTGTGCGAGGTCGTAGAATTGACGCAGCTATACATTTCAGTGCTGCATACCACGTGAACTTGAATAATAAGGTCAGCATATGAGAGGCGAGCCCCGAGCGGCCATTTTTTTACCCTATTTTACAGATTGTAATTTACGAAAACAAACTATTTTTCGATTTCAATACGTTTATTCGTCTACGGCAATACTTCACCATATAATACGTCGAATGCCTCTGCGAAAATCCATTCTGTGCCTTCGTTGCGATATGCAGAGTAAAACAAAAATAATTGGTAAGAACACCCCCTTCTTCATCGACCTCTGCCTATCACATCCCGTTAAGATTTTATTGAATTGTATAGTTCTCGTGGCTTATGATTGGGTAATTTCAAATTTATCAATTCAGCACGTGACTAATCGAATGATACGCTGACGTATTCCATTTGATGGAATCAAAAAATACGTTTTTATCCTACATGCGTCAAAATAACCCCATATCGAGCGTGTCTTACGGGACAGAAGACGCACATATCTCCGTCGGCCGTCATATGTTGTCGACGCATGCGCAGTCACGCGATTTGGTCACTTATCAAACCTAGGGAGCAAAAGTGCGCGTCATAGGCAAAAAAAAAAGTCGCTCACCTACTAACAGCTTAATGTACTATATATTCACCAGTTATTTTCAAGGTCAAGAGTGTACCTTAGAGTGGTTCAAAATAACCCGACCCCCGAATTTTTTTCGGGGCCCCCTCTGAAAGTCTTCGGGACGATGAAAAAAGATTCTTCGCGCTCGATAAGCGCAAATGGATAAGATTTAGAGGTCGCTCCAACGCGTTTTCTGTCTAAATTCGTAGTTTTTCTCGTTTTCGCGTGTTTATTTGAAGAAAAAAAGGTTTTTAATGAGAAATATTTCAAATCAAGAGCTGATTTTTTTCAATCGAATACACCATAGAGGCTTGAGAAAAAGTTCCAAAACCGTTACCGAAACCATAGATGATGAGATGAAAAATCTTTCGCGTCATTTTTTTGTGATTTTCACTTTAGTAGGGGAGCCCAATAGGGGATTTCGGGATTTACTCGAGCGCGGCAGATTAAGGAGGTTCGATGACGTCCTGAGAGGGGAAGCCTCAGAGGGGCTGCGGGGGGAATCTTAAAATATTATTATTATTCGACTCGGCAACAGCGCGAGTATCGCAGTATATATAGATATACGGTAACGCAGTACTACTGATGGCGCGTATTAGTACGTACATAACCTCAAAAGATGTCATCACCACCGAAAAAGAAGTTTAAATGTAAAGGAAAATTTGTTAGTGCCAAACAATATAATTATACACGTTTTTGTATATATGCATATGACCCGGCAACGGATTGACTTTTTCAAATATTTGGTTGTCAACATGCATTAATTATTCCTCATATTCGAATAGCAGAGTCGTACAAATTGAAATACTCCCGCGTTATCGTACACTCCTCGCGCGCTGTTGCCGTATCTCAGATGCCAAACCCAAAATTAGCATTTTGTTCATTTGTTTCAATAATATTGCAGTAGTTTGCCTGGAAACCTCTATTCAACGTATGGTCATTGGGTTCAGAATTGACTTCTTCATCGTTGAGTGAAATCTCCAATAAAAAAAATCATTTCCTTCCATGATTTTTTTCTACTTAAAGTTGGGTTAGGTGACAATTCCCATAAGAGCCTGTGTTAAAAACTCGTTTTTTTGTGCTTCGTTTTCTCTGAATTTTGCATGGAAAAAAATATCGAAAAAATTCAGGTGAACTTCAATTCATCTAGGGAAGAATATCCTAAAATTTTAGGTCAAACAACCATTTCCTTCTAAGATCATCGAACCTCCTTAACATATAGGGGGATGCCTTGTATACTGTTGAGTACCTCCACCATATATTAGCCCTTAATATGGGAACGCGCGTCTAGGGCAGCCGATCAGAATAGTAAAAAAAATCGATCGTTCGAAATACTCGAGCGCGTCAGATTAAGGTAAGGTGGGTTAATTACATGCTGAAAAGTGTGCAGTTTAATAATCTGACGATTTGAGCGTGACGTAAGGTCGTGGGAAGGTCACAAACTTGCAAAAAAAAATCATTATCTTAAAATTCTCGAGCGCGGTCAAGTTTTTTTTTTATTTTGAAGGAAATAATTCAAGAATAACGGAAAAAATATAATCTGCCGATTTCCACAAGCCGAAGTAGCACAAATCGTCAGAAAAGCTTAGCGCGTGCAGCTGCAGTGAAGCCTGTATTCCCCACTCCGCGCCTCTATTTCCCTATCACTTTTTCTCGATCTCGTACTCTCTCGCACCCTCCACACTACTTTCCGTAAAATGAATAAAATAAATAATAAAATAAATAAATAAAAAAAATAAATAAATAAATAATAAAAAAATTAACAAATAAATAAAAAAAAAAATAAATAAATAATAAAAAAATAAAAAAATAAAAAAATAAAAAATAAATGATCCACGAAGAAATCCAGCCAGATTTGCAGTACGACAATTCCACGGATAAAGACGAGGATTAAAGAAAAAATATTTTTAAAGCTTTTTTAATATTTCACTATTTTTTTTTCTGTAAAACAATTGTCATAATCGAATGAAATAGTTTTTCTTATTTGCATGTTATTTTCTAAGATTTTTGTTTGTCACATTTAATGATAAAAAAAAATAAAATAAAAAATAAAAAAAATTTTAATTTTTTTTTTCAATTTGTCAGACTAAAAAAATCCCTCCAAATAATCGTCAGATTATAGGTCAACACGACTAGGACATCAAGCTGAATCACCTGTATAAAGATCTGACGCGCTTGAGTATTTCAAAATGGCGATTTTTTTTTGCATTATCAAGAAGCCGCCATGAGTCTGCGTCATGTCCAAATCGTCAGTCTTTTGAATGGGAGCTTCTTTTGGCTTCACTTAACATCCCCTCTGAGAATCTGACGCGCTCGCGTAATTTTTTTTTTCGGCATAGGCATTGAAAAGTCACTTTTTGACGCCTGTTTTCGATCCACAAAGTGTCACTTTATACGGTTGGTTTCAGAACTGTCCTATAAAGTCTTTATACGGCAGTCTGGATGCGCAGTTCGAAGTGCGCATTCCAAAGCTGCCATATAAAGTCTTTATACGGCAGTTTCGATGCGCGGTTCGAAGTGCGCGACAGATCGCACCATAACCTGACTCTTCGTCTAGTGAATCTCAACAGGCGTCAAAGTGACTTTTCATGCCTATTTCGAAAAAAATACAGTATGGGGCGCACCCGTAAACCCTTTTTGACTCGAATAATGATTTCAGAACTCGCTCGCCGAAAAACACTTGGTTTACGGGCATGCCACATAATATACTATTTTTTCCTATTTTCAACCCTTCCGTACAGCTACCCCCACCATGCAAACCGGCAGATTAACATACTTTCAATATCAGAGACATGTGGGGCGTATAAGCTATCAATATCTGATGCGTTAGAGTATTTCCATGTAACTGTTTTTTTTTTACATTTTTGAGAACCTGTAGACGCTTCCCCCACCGCTGAAAGGGTAAACATTATATAACCTTTTTTTCTTTCTACCATCTAATCTTCCAAATCTAATAGATTTCCACGACGACAAAGTCAATCCTCATTTAGCACTCTGGGCTCCCCTACTACTTGATTTAAAAAAAATTCCTGCTGGCATGATTTTCAAGGGATATAACGCGGCTAGATTTGTTCATCAAGATCTATAGTTTCATACAACAAATCAGGAAATCATAGGCTACTCCATTCGCGAATTCCCACGACCTTAAACTCACCTACTTTTGTATCTTCGAAAATCATAAAAATCCGCATTTACACTTAATTTCGCTTCGTAATGTTATCAAATAAATTCAATTTATTTGATAACATTCTTTGCAGTCACCACAGCCTAATTGCCGTACAATACGTTATAATCATAACAGGTACTTCATGTTTTATTTCATGTTTCCAGTAAGGTCGTTATCG
This sequence comes from Tenthredo mesomela, assembly GCA_943736025.1. NCBI lineage: Eukaryota > Metazoa > Arthropoda > Insecta > Hymenoptera > Tenthredinidae > Tenthredo > Tenthredo mesomela. The sequence goes on along the minus strand of OX031014.1, from coordinate 38,921,644 downwards.
CCTTTTTTGTCAAAGTGCGGGTAAAACTTTTCGATGACGATGTACAATCTGAAGCAAATATTGCTTCTGTTCCTCGCAGTGGCGGATTTACCAGTAGGCTGAGTAGGCTTGAGCCTAGGGCGGCAAATTTTAGGGGCGGCAAATTTAGGGACCGATTTTTTTTTTCTCAGCCGTCTTACAGAAATCAAAAAGATCTCTGATTTCTTACAAAAATCAAAAAGATTTCTGTAAGACGGTCTCCTGATGTCCTGCAGAAAGAAGTCTACAAGACGTCTTTCCGATGACTTTTCCCTCTTCCCTTTCATTGTATACATTTAACGGTACCGCAAACTTCTATATTCCATGGTAAAACACGCAGTTCGGGGCCCCAACCAGTAATCGGCCTCTGCCCACACTTTGTATGAGTGAGAAGAGATGAGCGAAATTGCGGAAAATATATTTCACACTCTTCCCACTACCCATGTATACAAGTTCGACTACTGGTTGGGGGCTACGAACTGGGTGGTTTGTGTACCTATTACCTATAGGTATTTGGTATTATTTGGGTATATCTGATGGATAAAAAATTGTTGCAAAGAAAAAATGTTTAGTATAAAATATTCTTCGTTTTGAATGGATCAAAAGATTTAAAAATAATAATCGAATAATTTTATCGATTTTAATCTTATGTGTTGACTATTCTTTGTTGAACATGTACTAACTTTAGGAAATTTTATTTGAATCATTTGAATGCTAAGAAAAAAACTTCAGATTGAAAGCTAGATATAATCGACGACGTTGAATATTCGTACGTGCGAGTTCATCTGGAATCTAGTTGTTATGTTTTATATTTATTATGATATGTTGATATAGAAATTAGAAATAGCATAATTATCAATATTTTATCCTAACTCGGACAATTCATTGGCGTAACTAGGACTTTTCTCGGGCGGGGGGGGGGGGGGGGGGGGGCTGGACCCATCCTTCACTTCGCTTTACCCGAATTTATATATCCGAAATTTGCAATTTCGTTTTTTTCATCTTCCTAGGGTGGGCACTCAACATTCTAGGGGGGGCCGTGCCCCCCCCCCCCTGCCCCCCCCCCCCCCCCGTAGTTACGCCAATGTCGGACATAGCTCTTCGTATGACATTATGTACTCCAGCGACAAATTGTTCGGGTAAGAGAAGCTTTTCTTGTCTGAAAAGGGTAACAAATTATCTGAGATCGACCTTAAGGTGGTTCTTCCGGTAGAGTCCCACCAAACGTGGGTTTCAGAGAAGATTTTGAATGCTTCTCGATGGAAACAAAATCTGAAAAAAATCAAGCATATAGAAGATCCTCGGGAGATTGATTTTGCATAATAATAATAATAATTCAAAAAAGTTATCAACAAATTGGTGGAAAAAAAAACTGTTCAAGAAATTAGCCGGTGGTGATCCAACTTTTTTTTCGGGTGAAAATGATTTGTCAATTTTTCTAAACACGTATGAATTTTTTACGAATTTTGTCAACTTTTTGAAAACTGCGTTTTTGCATACCTGACAAAACGCAATTTTCCAAAAGTTGACAAAATTCGCAAAAAATTCATACGTGTTTCGAAAAATTGAACAATCATTTTCACCCGAAAATAAACAATGGGTCACCGGCTAATTTCTTGAACAGTTTTTTTTTGTCATCAATTTGTTGATAACTTTTTTGAATTATCAATCTGCAAAATCAATCTCCCGAGGCTTCTATATGCTTGATTTTTTTCAGATTTTTTTCTCATCGAGAAGTATTCAAAATCTTCTTTGAAACCCACGTTTGGAGGGACTCTACCGGAAGAACCACCTTAAGTCAAGAAAAATTAAACGCTTTAGCTCTTTTGTGCATAGAGTCGAAATTAATGAACAAGATTACTTACGACGATATCATCGATGATTTTGCCAACAAAAAATCGCGCAAAAAGGTATTGTAAGAAACGTTTATAACTTAATTGAATTTATAATTTTTTAACTGTTTGTAAGCGCGACAAAGATTATTTAATTACGTTTACCGAATGTACATTATTGTCTAAGTAGCATACATTACCCCGCCTTATTAGTCGTACACGATTGAGCTTTGATTAGCTCAGAAATATACCCAACAACTATTTCTTGTGCAATTTCAACCAAATTGTTGGGTTGTATAAATAATCTAGCAACTGACAATTGTAGAGGTAAGGGCGGCAAAAATTTAACAGCCTATACTTGGAAAATGTGTAAATCCGCCACTGGTTCCTCGTTGGCTGTATGCAAGGAATTGTATTCTTGCATCAGTGCAACGCCCCGTTCAGCATACATCGTTGACAACTCTCAATCCCTGGTAAATTCTTTTCGTATCCAAAAAAGTAGAATCAGCTCCCCGTAGTAATGGATCCTTTTCCAAAAAAGAGGTATCGATTTTCAGGATTTTTATGATTTTCGAAGGTACAAAAGTAGGTGAGTTTAAGGTCGTGGGAATTCGCGAATGGGGTAGCCTATGATTTGCTTATTTGTTGTATGAAACTATAGATCTTGATGAACAAATCTAGCCGCGCGAAAGTTATATCCCTTGAAAATCATGCCCGCATGAATTTTTTTTAAATCAAGTAAAAATCACAAGAAAATGACGCGAAAGATTTTTTATCTCATCATCTATCGTTTCGGTAACGGTTTTGGAACTTTTTCTCAAGTCTCTATGGTGTATTCGATTGAAAAAAAAAATCAACAGCCCTTGATTTGAAATATTTCTCATTGAAAACCTTTTTTTTTTCAAATAAAAACGCGAAAACGAGAAAAACTACGAATTTAGTCAGAAAACGCGTTTGAGCGACCTCTAAATCTTATCCATTTGCGCTTATCGAGCGCGAAGAATCTTTTTTCATCATCCCGAAGATTTTCAGAGGGGGCCCCGAAAAAAATTCGGGGGTCGGGTTATTTTGAACCACCCTAGTGTACCTCCATGTTTATATTTTTCTAATTTTGAGTCGAGTATTCAGCATGAAATCGAATAAATAATTCCGCAAATTAATGGATTTGATGAATTTGAACGTATCCCTGGTAGAAAATTGACCAGATTTTCTGGCCATTCGTCATCTTATGGTCAGACAATCTGGGCACAATCTGCCCAGATATTCAGGGGTGTCTGGTCAGAATCTGACCAGAATCTGGTGAACCATAATAAATCACGTACTTTTGAGGTTATATGTAACTGTAACTGTTAACTCGTGGCAGGTCAATTTTCAGTAAAATAAAAATAAATGATTAAATCTAGTGATAAATTCTTTCACCATATGGCATTCAAGTTGCAGTTAATTATGAGTGTTACCGATGTTGTCGCCGGGAGTTGCCTTTGTACAACTTACGCTTTCGTTATTGACCGCATCTTAGTTTGCGTCCTCCAGGTCGACCGCGACGTAGTTTTCATCTTCTAGGTCCACCGCACCGTAGTTCTCGTTCTCCAGGTCCACCGCTACGTAGTTTTCGTCCTCTAGGTTGACTGCATCGTAGTTCTCGTCCTCTAAGTCGACCGCACAGTAGTTTCCGTCCTCCAGGTCGACCGATTGTAATTAATTATTGATAAACAATTGATGTTGTACACACGACGTCGATAATTCATGCATCATTGTTCAGTAAGTTATTAACTACGTAGCGGTGGACCTAGAAGACGGAAACTACGGTGCGGTGGACCTAGAGCATGAAAACTACATAGCGGTGGACCTGGAGGACGGAAACTACGTAGCGGTCGACCTAGAGGACGAAACCGACGTAGCGGTGGTCCTGGTTACAGATAACGAAAGCGTATGTTGTTTGAAGACAACTCCCGGCGACGATGTCGTTAACACTAATAATTGTTGTTATTTTTCATTCGAAGCTGTCGAATTTTTTTTCATAATAGTGAAAGCTTTATTATTTTTGATATATAATTTAAAAATTATTACGATTCTTAATATTATTTGAACATAATAAATTATTTTCCACAAAAAATCTTTTCACCTTGATGTTATGAAACTTTTTAATTACCTACATTTCTAACATAACCTCGAATTACACCTTAGATTCGTTCACCAGATCCTTCAACAGAATCTGCTCAGATACATATGTCATTCTGGTCAGAAACTGTCGTCGAATTGATGAGGTATCTGGCCAGAAAATCTGACCAGAATCTGCCCACTCACCAGAAAACTCAACAGATTCTGGTCATATTCTGCTCAATTTTCTACCAGGGATAATGTGCTTCCTTATATTCTTTGCATATGTATAAAGAAAACGAGCCTCGGTCTCGGCGCGCCCGCGTAGACAGTCGTGCGCAACGTCCCGCACGGATCAATCGCTTTTTATTTATAGTTTCCATCGGAGTTCCATTTTAAAACTTACAGATTTCGTAGAGAATGAATCAAGGAGCACGATCGTATTTTTTTCAGAATTTTCGAAGGTGGTAGTCATCTCGAAAATCGCGTTTAAAAAATATAATTGTTAATAACAAATAGAAGATTGTTTATTACATGGATTTAAAATTCATAACATGAAAGTGCGATTCAAGAGCTTCAAAATGAGTTTTTGGTGATGTCTGTACGACAAAGGGAACCGGAGATATTAACGTTTAAGGGGGTATCCACACCTTTAAATGGGTTAACATTCTGAGAAAGAGATTGATATTTTACAGCGATTTTGAGAGTCTGATCAAATCCGAAAAAATCATGAAGTTTGGGAAGGGGTTTGACCCTCATTATCCATATATAACATTGGACATTACTTTGAGTCTAATAGTAGTTACGCTCAATATAGAAAAATACAAAATTGGTCGGTTGTCGTAAAGAATCAGTAGTATCGTTGGACCAATTCTGGAGTTTTTGATCCTCAATTGTTCAGAAGAGATGCCTCTATCAAACGAACATACAACTTTTTGATATCGTCAAAATTGCCTGACTTATTTAGTTTTTACTGAGATTTTTCGAATTTTTCAATTTTTCATCTACTTTTTGTATTATCTCAATCAAAAATGGTGATATCAAAAAGTTGTATGTTCATCTGATAGAGCTGGCCTTGATTCTCAAAATTTGAAGACCAAAAACTCCAGAATCGGTCCAACGATGCTCCTGATTCTTTACAACCGGTCAAAATATTCATTCTCCAGAAATCAACTTTTAAACTTTTTATTTTTCCATTTTTTATTTTTTTATTTTCTACTTCTCCCATAGGAGAAAATGTAGCTACAGAAAATCAAGTTCTATGATTCTGCTTATGATTGATATGCTGGATCCGCAGCTGCTCTCGTATCGATGTGTTATGAGTCGAGTCTAGACACATGTGCCAGGCGTAGGCTGGTAGTGAGTTTTGACCTGTTCTGTCCAACAACAGTGTCCGGTAGGTGTCCAGTAAGGCTGCCAGAAAAAGAATGAATTGCGTCAGGAGAAATCTGATCAACATTTTTCAAAACATAAAAATCCTTCAGAATTCTTAAGGGCATGCAACAGTCCTTCTTCACCACCTTATCATTTACAGTTTTTCGTTTTATTGACAACCTAATTGACGAAATCGATTCAAACTTGGTAAGTAAATTGCTGAGGTGGTATGGAATGGTGGAAAGTATATCACTTAGGTAAAATAGGGCAATTTCATCTCAAATCGGCCAAGAAATGACCTCGTATTTTTTGAATCGTTACAAACTTTTTTTACGTGCAATCTACGTTAAAAAAGTAGACCCAAATTTTTTCGTTGATCCAAAAAAAGTTTTTTACGCTAGTTATATGAATTATCGCATTTTCCTGTAAAAGTAGCGCGCGGGCGGCTTTGACAATTCATATCTGGAGTCCCCTTCACCGTAGAGAAATGTTCCAAAACGCGTTTTGAAGGTGATGAAAGAAACTTTTCGGTAAAGATTTTCTACTTATTGAAAAATATAGTTTTCTTGTTTTTATGAGCAATCAAAATGTTTATCGATTTTTTTTTTTTGCCAACTAAAGCCATTTTTAAAATTCTAAAAAAAAAAATTATCGCATTCCTTATTCAATTCTGCAAATGGCGAAATTTTGAAATTGATGGAGCGATTTCTCTAAATATTTGTTTTACAATTATTTATTCGGCGCTGTGTCAGGTTGCCGCGCTGCGCTCCTCGCCACTACCGCGTCGTTCCATGTATGGAAAGCCGCGCGCCACGCCATTGGCCGAGCCCTGTACGGCTGTACGACGCGGTATAGGCCTCTTGGATGACATACAAACACGCTACTAGTGTGCGTGAGAGCTGTGTACATATACGGCTGACAGCGCCGCCTAACGTGGACGTTTGACAAAACTTGGACGTGAATTTCATGCATGTATACGCCACACAAGCTTAGTCTACTTTGTCTGCAAAGCTATCCAAGAGGCCTATTAGTGAGGCGCGCGGCGCGGCAACCTGACGCAGCGCCGGACTAATAATTGTAAAAAAAAATATTTAGAAAAATCGCTCCATCAATTTCAAAATATCGCCATCTTTAGAATTGAATAAGGATTATAATATTTTTATATAATTTTTGAAAATTATTAATTTTTAATTCATAAAATTAATTTATTTTTTTAAAACCTTCGTGGCAAGTAGTAAGCTGTGATAAAAACTCGTTCATAATGTGTATCGCAATAATAAAAAATAAAATATCTTTGATTTAATTTTTTATTACATTTTTGTTCATGATTGAAACCCCAAAAATAAAGATTTGAAAAAATAATATTTAAGGTCTTTGAGGCTTTCGCGGTGAGATTCTGAATAAGACTTGGCTTCCGGGATGGAGCCGCGTTGTTTAACGGTTAGGTGCCGACGTTTCGTAAACATTCAAACTTACCAACGGAAGTAACGAGAAGAACTGCCTTCCTCCCCTACATTCAAGGAGTGACGGACTCCATAGGGAGAATCCTAAGGAGAAACAACATCAAACCGATTTTCAAACCACCACAGAAAATCGGGCAATTCCTCAACTCCCCAAAAGATAAACTCCCCCCGCTCAGCTCTTCAGGGGTATACAGGATCCCTTGTTCCTGTGGAAAAGTTTACATCGGAGAAACCGGGAGGAAGATCAGCACTCGCCTTAAAGAACACCAAAGATGCGTCAAACTGAAGCACTTTACTATCTTAGCTCTGGCGGAACACCAAATGGAAACGGGCCACCAAATCTTATTTGACCAAACCACCTCCTTGGCTACCCTGCTTAAAAAGCCGGATAGAAACCGTATAGAAACCGGATCGGCAGTGTGTCCGGTTCTATACGTAATTTGGGTCCGGTAGACCTCCGGGCTTGTCCGGAATTCGTCCGGGATTTTGGTCGTGTCCCTATCTGGTGCTATGCGGGCTTATTCTGCCATTTTCGCGAATGTCTAGATAGGCTTCCTATATGGTTATATCCGGAAAGTAACCCCACCCTAGGCATTTTTCCTGTACGGTTCTATCCGGATCCATTTTCAAAAAATTGAAGCTTTTTTTTTTTCTTTTGTTTTTCGTTTTTTTTTTTTTTTTCTTTTTTTTTCATTTTTTTTTTTCGTTTTTTTTTCTTTTTTTTTTTCTTGTGTCTTTCGTTTTTTTTTCTTTTTCTTTTTCTTTTTTTCTTAAGTATATAGATGATATTTTCCGCCTCTATATATACTCACCAAGTCCTATAAGTGGTACTCGCGAGCATATCGAAAGCGGTGGTCGCCGCCTTACGAGAAAATATTGAAGTAATGTACATGACATGGAAACCGGATAGGTAGGGGAGACTGGAGTCGGATGAAACACGGAGTCAATTGAAACACATCCTCTCAGTTCACTATTTAATATTACTTATCGAAATTTTATCGCTAATCAGTCACTTCATCACACGACAAACGTGTGATCAAAATTTCAGACTAAAGTTCAACGAAATGCCCTGGCTATGCTCATTTGAAAAAAATTCGTTCCTGAATTTTCGCGGAGTAAATTTGTTCACGTCAGAATATTTCTTAATTGCATAGTCAATATTACGTTTAATGACAAGTGCACTACATCAATGAGTCCGTTAGACTGCGATGTTTAACATATACAGGCGCGGACTGGCGTCATGAAACCGGCCCGGGCAAATTGATGAAACCGGCCCATGCAAGGGAAATATTTTTGTTCAGTTAATGAATATGAATTATTCTATTTATTGATGGAATTTCATTAAACTATATGTAATATAGCCATATAGGTTATTACGGGAGCAAATACGAAAAAATAAATATTTCATGTCATGTTTTTTCGTTTATTCTGCATACAACTCCGAGAAAAATGTTATTCCAATTTCGATGCACATATTCTTGTAGGAAATTTAATTTTTTAATTTTTTTCAATTTTTAACGTGTTATTTATATGGGTAAACGGAAAATCGTTGAGCGTCTCGTAGAATTGAGATATCGAGCTGCGCTTTTAGGAGAATTCGTTCTATACCTGAAAGAAACTTTTGAGATGATAAGACTTAAAAAAAAAAGAAAAAAAGGTTTTTTTGGACCCCCCTAATCCACATATGATCTGTTTGCCACCGGCCTACCGGCCTACCGACCTACCGGCCCACCGGGCATTATGCCCGGTGTCCCGGCGGCCCAGTCCGCGCCTGAACATATAACATTCGCATTTTATCCATACATCAAAACCATTTCGATAAATAGTTGAGAATAAAAATTATGGCACGGGCGTCAATTGAAACAGTGTCGTACGGTGTCAGTTGGAACACTGTATCCAATTATAAATCACAAGGACGTCGAAAAATTGAAAAAAAAAATTGAACATCGCTCATTTTTCCGAGCGCTCGCAATCTTGCCGTGACAAATCCAACACGAAAGTTCCAAATTCTCCTCCAAATACACTATGGGGCCATTCAACAAATACGTTCGCTTTTAGGGGGGGGGAGGGGGTCGAGGTTGATGTGACGTTACAAGTCACGGGGGGGGGGGGGGGGGGGGGGGGCAAAATGTGACGTTCGGTTTTTACACTGAGAGAAAAAGCTCTTCCTGAATTGACCATAAGTGCAAGGTTAAAATATTTTTAGTTAGAGTCACCTTATTTATGGTACATTTCACCATTTACATGTGGTTATTATGTTACGTGCAAGCGAGCATTGGCGAGATTGCCGGCTACTCTTGATCGTAATTTAGAATACGGAAGTCACCTGAGCGGTAAAGTGACTCCCGTTGTGGGTCTTTGCTTTATTAAACCACTAAAGTGGACCTGAAGGATTGAATGGAAGATGAGAGGATAATAATTCAGACTTGGTGATGCCCTTTTGACACGTTCAAGGATATATATATATTCTCGTCACTAATAAGAGAAGGATTTAGAATAGCAATCGTATCATGAATGGTAATAATTTAGAATAGTAATAGTAATAGTTTTGTAATAGTAGTGATATTTGTTTGTTGTAATGGTTAAAGTTATGTACGTAATAGTAATGACAATAATAGTGATATTTGTTCGTAATAACAGTTGTAGTGATAGTGATAGTTACGAAGGTAAGGGAAGAATTAAGATGGGTATGAGCCAGTGGGAATAGTGCTACCTGACTGCGCGGTTCGTCAGCTTCTACAACCTGTCACCAAGGAGGCCGATGGTCGAAGATTACGTATAGCCCTGAGGGTGTCTTGGCGGTTGCAGTGCGATGTGCTCCTATACCAAGCCGGTCTTCTCCAGTCGGATAACCTCCAGCGACAAGGTGTGACGGTCCCGGTTGCACGGTCACTTTCGGCGATAGTTCTGACTACTGTGTAAGGGATACGGGGTCTTTTTATCCCTTACCGATAGGCTTTGGCGGGGGATGGAATTTCCTTGGTCAGCCTCTTGGGCAACCAACCTTTGAGTCACCCGCGCAGTTTGGTTCACTCATCCACTAGCTCATATCTATGACGAAATCGCTGAACCGGCAGCCTAAATTCTTCCGTGTCGCGTGGTGTATTGCGACACGCTCCGGCTCGTTCTTCCGTGTCGCGTGGTGTATTGCGACACCCTCCGGCTCGTTCGTAACAGAATCCTCCCCCAAGACGCTATCTTCGGTGTTACCGGGGTTGCGTCTGGTCTCCGAGAAGAGCAGGATGGTGTCCGTCCTAAATAACCGTGAAGCTATCCACGGACGCGGCTCTTGGTATTGATGGCAGGATTGCTCGAGGTGGTTCCAGTCTCATGGGTGGCAAGGAGTTAGGCACTTCATATAGCTCGATTCTGGGGGGCGGCAGGTGGTGGATTATTTCTGGCCTTACAGACGCTCCTTCTTGGCCTCGCGATTCCCAAGGTCCGGGTCGTCGTCGCGGAGGCGATGATTTGGCGAACCATCGATAGGCCAAATACACGAGTACTAGTATCGTTATTAGCGCGGTGCAGCCCATTCCACTGTAAACGATGATGTTGTTCCTGGCGCCTCTCTGGTGAGTTTGGAGTTCCTTAGCCTGGTGTTCTAGCTCCTTGAGGGTCATCGCGTTCTCGCTGTGTCCCCAATCGTTGTTGTTCTCCCCGGCGGTTGCCAGGATCTCATCCACTAGGGGCGTCATCTCCGGTTTTTGCAGGTCGGGTGCGACTAGAGTGATATTCAGAGAGGTCATTGGGGTGTAAGTATGGGCCTCACCTGTTGTTATAGTTTCTTGGGCAATGAGTCTCGTTGCCCCTGTGGTTGCCGTGCATCCCGGCCTGATTTGGAGGATTCCAGCATCCGTCAATATTTCCTTTCCAGCAACCCGTTTTTTACAGTTAACCTTGACCTCGGTTGGTTTCATGCTGGAGAATAGCCAGCTGTTGATGGTCTCCAGACGGGTCCAGTAGACATCATCTGTAGCGAGGGCACGGAGATCACAAGTAGTCCAGGGTATATTCTGTGAATTACTTAGAAGCGTTGTTTCACAAGTTGGTTTCTTTCCAACGCTGTATATTGGCAGCGTCATCTGGCAAATGTATTGGTTGTGGTGGGACTTGCATCCTTGCAGGTACCGTTCGGTGGGGGTGATATACCATTGCTTATCTGTAGTAACGGCGAGGTATGGGTTCCGTGGTTTTATAAACACTGCTAAAGTGCGGTTGGTTGCTGCGTGTTGCCTAGCCGGCAATGGGTGGAGTAGATAGAGATCGTACGACCTCTTATCCAGTAGCGGGATGTTTATTTCCAAGATCAGATTTCCCTTATAGAAGCTAACCTGCAGGTCGCTTACCGTGTTCAATGTTTCGGAGCGAAGTTCTTGCTCTGTTAGCGGGAAGTCATAGTTAGTCCGTTGTCGTATTAGCCGCGCTGCGTTCGTCAGTTGCTGGGAGGAAAGGATCGCTGGGTGTAGTGCTCCTTGCTTCGCGAAGATGACTGCGGTGGCGAGGATGATTATGCTCATGCGGTAGTCCTCGGTGTGCCTTACCAGTTCGTTTAGCCACTGTTCCGCTAGTCCCTCATACTGTAATCGTTGTATGCTATTTGCATTCGTATTAGTATTCTGGGCAAGGATGTTGGCCTGGTAGGCTAACATCGTGGTCTGGTTGTTGATTTCTGCCAAGTTCTGGTGTATGTCGCCGAATTCCGAACGCAGGATGTGCGTTTGGTTATCAACGATCTCGGCTAGGTGCTTCTGGTCCGCGTACAGCTTGTCTATCTCGCCGTTGTAGTAAGCAGCGTCATCTTCGTCCAGTGTACCAAACAGGCTCTTGCTGAGACTGCCGATAAAGCCTAGGGGAGTCCCGCGCTTTTTCCTGGATACCGGGGCTTCTCCGTCCCTAGGGGTGTTACGTAACATCTCCTCATATTTGTAGGTGTCGTTCAGCTTGCCGATCAGCATGGGCTCTATCTTTGTGTCTGAACAGGGGACGTCGTTGAACTTTGCACATAAATCCCTTAAATACTTCATGTGCAGAGGGATGTTTGGCTTCTGGTCCAGGAAGTCTTGTATCTGCAGGTTAGTGACGAGCTTCCAGGACGTGTGGGATGCTCGTAACGTCCGTATTCGTTCATAATAGATTCCAGCGTTGTGCGGCAGCTTGTAGATGTCATAGTCCTCGTTCTGCTCCTCTGACTGCCCCTGCGTATCCCCCAGGAGCACGCAGGCTACGAACACGTAAAGCGGGTAGTTAATCATTCCTGCCTGCAAAGGAGAGTTCGGATTGATTAGCTGTTCAGCAAGGTGGTACTTCTTTGCGTGGTGGAAAGAGGAAGGGGGTGGGTGGTAAACAGGGCTGGTATCAGTGTGGTTATTTTGCTTTCGGCCCTTCATCCTTCTTCTTCAGCCTATCCAAGTGTTTCAAGCGGCGTTTGCCATCTGGTCTTACTATTATAGCAGTATTCAGATCCAGCATCTCGGCGATCTCGAACGGTCCATCGTAGTGAGGGTCCAGCTTGCGCCTAACTTCCCGTTTAGCATAGACTTGATCTCCCACGTGAAACTGGATGGGGTTGGTTTTCAAGTCGTGACGGCGTTTCGAATTCTGCTTAGCAGAGTTGAGATTGTTGCCTCCTATTTCCGCTAGCTCGTTCAATCTGGTTACTAGGCTTTCCACATACTTCGTTGTGGTCGGCAGGTGTTTTGCCAGGGGCAAGGTCTCGGGGGTTCTTTTTAGTTTTCCGAAGGCCATCTCGTGCGGGGTGAAGTTTGTGCCTTCGTGCACTGCCGAGTTGTAGCAGCGCATGGCATCAGGCAGTAGGTCGTCCCATTCCACGTGGTCGTCGACGAAGTGTCTAAGATAGTCAACGAGTCCCGTGTGGCTTCGCTCTAGTGACCCATTTGTCTGTGGATGATATCCAGACGTCATCACATGGTTCACCTTGTTGATTCGCAAGAACTCCTTCATGTTATCGCTTGTGAAGCATTTTCCACGATCGGTCAGCAGGATCAGGGGCGTGCTGTATGGCTTGAAATACTTCTGGTCCAGCGCCCGGATTATTGACAATGATGTTTGGTCGCGTAACTCATAAGCGTGCCCCAGCTTAGTGAGTAGGTCCAGCACCGTCAAGATATATCTATTCCCTCGGCTGGTAGTTGGTAGTGGTCCTACAATATCTACGGCAATCTTTTCCCAGGCTTCTACTGGCGTATCCGTGATGATCATCGGTTCCCGGGTCGTAATACGGGATACCTTTCGTTTCTGACAGTTCTCGCAGCATCGGATCACATCCTGGACCTCGTTTCTCATCCCAGGCCAGTAGTAGCGTTGTCGTAAGCGTCGATAGGTTTTAGTGACTCCCTTATGTCCTCCTGCTTTCCCTTCGTGCCATTCCTTGACGATCTGCAATCGTCTCTCTGGTGGTGGTGTTTCGATTTCCCCGGTACAAAGGTAGATCTGACATGGGTAGTCCTGGAATATTTCCTGGATTAGTGATTTGACAATTACCGGCTGTAGGTTGTCAATCCCGTCGCCTTTCGCGGCCAATCTTATCTCGCTGGTTCTTGTAGCTTCCATAGCATTCCTTAACGCATTCAGTCCGTCGACTAGGTCGTTAGGGGTCATCCTATGGTAGTACTGCTCCATGCTGGCTACGGAGAAGACTTTTCGTTTGTTTCGTGTGGTGACTACGACGTGTCCCATACCCTGCATCGCTTCCTTGAGGGTTTCTGGACTAAGCAATCCCGTCCCTTGGAGTTGTTTAGCTACGGGTGTTGTGAGTAGACAATCCGTGGAAATGAAGTGTGCATAATTGCTTTTTCGCATGGTCAATGTTTCTGGGGTTAACTGTACCTTGCATTTACCATGAATGGCGTTTATGTGTTTACCGGATTTATTGGGTTTGGCGGCTGCGCCCTTCCTCTCGTCTTCGTCGGTTGAGTCGTGTCCCGAGAAGTCATCGGAGCTGCTTGGGTATAGGTGCGTGTTAGTTTCGGGTGCCCTGCGTTCCTCAGGCTCAGCTTCCTCTTCTGAAGAGTCTCGGAAACTCGTTGGGGATCCGTATGGGGTTGAGCGCCCCGTTGGCATCAATGAGCGTCGTGGTGTCGGTAGAAAGGAAACCCTATTCCTCCGAGGTCTTTCTATGGGCGTCGAGGGTCTCGGTTCCTGTGTTGAAACATTAGTAACCCTGATACCTTGTTCTACTGGTGGCCTTGGTTCCTCTGCGGTCCGTGGGGTTTGAGGTGATGCGCCATCGAATGACCGAGCAAGTTCTTTGATATGCTCACGTGCCTTATCCAGACTCAAAGCTTCGGTGACCTGGATTAAAGAGGCATTCTCTCGATTAAGTCGTTGCTGTGTGGTCTCTGGGCGTTGGTGATCTGACAGGTTTTTCGTGCTGTTCGGGTCCTGGTCCACGTCCGAGTCCTCTTCTCCAGTAGTCTCGAGGTTGAGTATGCTGAGATTTAGCGTCTCCTCAGGTCTTGGAAACCGTTTTTGCAAGAGGTCCTCAATCACTTGGGTGGTAGCTGGATCCGTTTCCTTCAGCATTTTATGAAACTGTATTCTGTCGGTGGTTAGCTCGCAGGGTTGATTGGCAGTCAAATCGCAGGTTGTAAGGTCGCGAGTGGTTTGAATTGTAGTATCAAATGAGTCGCCAATGGTCCTATCATCGTCCTTTTCAAGAATTACTGAAACAGATTTGTCGCCTTGTTCCGGTGGTTCGGCAGCTGGCGGAATCGTTTGCTCGAAAGTAGAGTCGGCCGTGTCGGTTTCATTCGGGTAGGTCATGGGTGCGATTCTCCTATGTTCACGCAGCCGGCTCGTTATAGTGCTGACATCAGCGGTCTGATCGGGTTTCGTTGTCGGCTTGTACTCCGGATCTTTGGTCTCGTCTTTCATTCGTAAAGGCAGACAGTGGGCCACGGGATTACGAGATAAGGCGTCGGCGTTAGCATTGGCGCTTCCAGCCTTATACACAATCCGGAAATCGTACTCCGCCAATCTGAGTCTCCAGCGAGTCAGTCGGGATGTTGGGTCCTTGACATTGTGCAACCAAACTAGGGCTTGGTGATCGGTGTATAGGGTGAACTGTCGCCCATACAGGTACGGTCTGAAACAGTTTATGACAAATATTACCGCTAAACATTCCTTCTCTGTGGTAGAATAATTTTCCTCGGCTGGGGATAAAGTCCTTGAGGCATAGTTTATCGGTCTCTCCTCCCCCCTTGCGCCTTGGCTTAGTACGGCGCCTATGGCGTAATCGGATGCGTCGGTCGTCACGACAAATGGACGATTGAAGTCAGGGTACTGCAGTACTGGTTCGGCGCACAAGGCATCTCGAAGTTCCTCGAAACTCTTCTGCTGCTCCTCCCCCCAAGCGAACGTTGCTTTCTTCCGCAGGATATTAGTCATTGGTTTACTTTTCTCAGCGAAATTCGGTATGAATCGACGGTAGTACCCGGCAAGTCCAAGGAATTGCTGGACGTTCTGCCTCGTCTTTGGGACCGGAAATTTCTGGACAGCTTCCAGAGTACGTGGATTGGGTCTTACGCCGTCTCTGCTTAGGATATGACCCAAATACGTCACCTCCTTCCGTAGGAATTCGCACTTGTCCGTTTGCAGCTTCAGTCCGTGTTCTCTCATTCTTTGCAGGAATCTTCTGACTTGATACCCGTGTTGTTGAAGATTTGAGGCAAACGATACTACGTCGTCCAGGTATACGAACAGCTCGATGCTCTGAAGTCCACAGAGAACTAGATCCATTAGTCGCTGAAACGTCGCAGGGGCGTTCTTAAGCCCGAACGGCATGCGTTCGTACTCGTAGTGACCATTGGGTGTGGAAAATGCAGTCTTGCATTGATCTTCCGGGTCCATACCTATTTGGTGAAATCCATTGGCCAGATCGAAGACTGAAAAGTATTGGGCTCCTCCGACTCTATCCAAAATATCGGTGATATTCGGGAGTGGATAGCTGTCACCTACAGTCTTTTCGTTGAGCGTTCGGTAGTCGATCACCATTCTCCAGCGTTTATTCCCTTGTGAATCAGGCTTCTTCGGGACGATCCAGAGAGGTGAATTATACGGTGAAGTTGAGGGCTTTATTATGCCATTCTTCAGCAGTCCTTCTATCTGTTTCTTAATCTCCTCTTGATGTACGACTGGATACCGGTACTGCTTAGTGTGTACAGGTGTCTCATCGGTGGTAACGATCTTGTGAGTTACAGTGTTTGTTTTCCCTAGTTGGTCTCCTGGAAGGTAGAAGCAATCCGCGAATTCTTCCACGATCTTCAGGACGTGTTTCGTCTCCTCTTCGTTGAGATGGTCCAGCCGGAGCGCCTTGACGATTCGGTCCACGCGGTCTTCGTCCTGGTAGTCAGCAAGCTCATCTTCCGAGTCCGTATGAACCACAGCTAGATCATATGGCTCGAGTTCCTGTGGACTAATAACAATTTCTACAGGTTCTTCAGTAGAATTAGTGGCCATTACGTAGCAGACTCCGTCATGGTTGGTCACTGCAGCCTCTCCAATGTAAACCCTGGGTGGCGTTGTGATCCTTGGTAGGTAATCTTCCCGTATCCTCTCATTACGAACTGGGATAGGAATCTGCGTCTTGCTCCTAGCCTCGAGGCGGAAAGTATGTCGGCGGTACTCCCTTTCCACAGCGTCGATCTCTCGCCTGTTGCAGAACGGTATTGGTCGTATCGGTTCCTCGCAAGATACGATGGTCTTATGATGGAAGGATATCTCAGCCTGATGTTCGAGAAAGAACGGCGCTCCCAGCAGTCCGTCTCCGACTATGCTGATACTGTCATAAACATAAAACAGGCTCTTTTTACCTAATGTCGTAATAGTGGTCGTACCCAATGTGTAGAGCGGCTCTTCCGATACTCCTAAGATCTCGGATTTGCATCTGTCGATGATGGGAGCCTCGTCGCCTAGTGCATCGATGTGCACCAGATTGACTCCAGCGCCGGTGTCTAACGTGAATTGTCCTTCACCTTGCTCCAGCTCTGGGGCTCGGATCTTGATTCTTGGTGTTGGGGCCTGCGCAATATGGCAGTGGGAGCGGGCCTCTCCCGTCCCTCGTCCTTGAATCGCACAGTTTTTGCTACTTCCGTAGGCTCCGCGTCGTGACGTCCGCCCTCGTAGTTTAAAGAATTCGAGTTGGAAACTGATGAATCCCGTAAGGTACTCGCTCCTCGTTCGGCTGATCCTAGTTGTTGGATTCGGTCCTGCATTTCTCGCTGTTTTTGAGCTAGGGTTTGGCATATCTCTACAATATGGCCCTTGCGTTTACAGTAAATGCAGTATGGATCTCGATCTCTAGAGTACTCACGTCTTTGGGTAGAGTTATCTCGCTCTCTAGATGGAGAACGAGAGTTACCTAGGTTCAACGTTCTCAATCCCGCGTTGAAAACTCTGGTCAGGGTGGTTGGGCTGAAATCCGAACGTCTAAATCGTGATTGACGCTCCGATCCGGAGGGAGTACTACTGTCCTCAGTGGTGACGACGATGTTGTCCCTTCGTCCCTGGTATCGGCTTTCGTGTTCTCTTTTCGACTCCCAAGATGGCCTGCGAGTCTGGTCGAATCTTGACGCACTGCGATTCGGGGAATCTTCTCTGTCGTAATCCCGGTAATTACCCAGCGCGCATCTGCGATTTCGCCGCGCCCGATCTTCTTCTATTACCAGGTCATAGGCATCGTCTAGCGTTTTAGGCGATTTCGGCGCTATGGTGTAGTATATGCGATCGGGTAACCCTCGGATGAAGTTTTCCAATGCAGTTTTTTCCATTTGTGTCACGTTCTCAGCGCTGTCGGCGTAAGCCCCTTTGATTGCTGCACGAGCTTTGTTTACCAACTTGGAGGTGCGTCCGATGTAATTCGACAAACTCTCCCTATCCTGAATCTGCAGGCGACCTAGCTCAGCTAGAAACGAAGCCGGATCCCTGCCAGGGGCGTATCGTTTCTTCAGGTGTTTTATCAAGGCGTCTACGGTGTTAAATGTTTTGCCTTCCACGCTGATTCTGGCAGCACCGGTAAGTCGAGTGATCACCTGCTCCACATATTTGCGTTCTTCTTCTGAGTCAACCAGAGTAAGTCCATCGCTGATTTTCCTCAAAACCTGGCCTAATGGCGGGTTTTCACCATCGAATTCTGGTATTCGATCTACGGCCTTAAACAATGTGTCTCTGCTCCTGAAGCTTTTTGTATACTCGATCAGCGTTGTAAGCAGTTGATCTGTGGTAGCCATGTCTGATACTGGTTCCAGGTTGACAGGTGTGATAAGACGGGATGAAGATAGATATGAGGAAAGGATTTATAGTAAATTTAGGCCGTCGTGTGTATACAGTAATTAAAGAGTCAAAGGTATTTACGTCATGTAATCGGGTCGGCGTCCGTTGTCACCCGATACTCGTTACGTTCGTCCGTACGAAGTATGCGCGCGTCAGCAGTCTGCTGTAGTTTGCCAGTGTATTACGCTAGAAGTCGATGACTTGTTTGCGCTCTGACTACTGTTATCTTTTAATTCAGAGATCTTTATTCAAAACTTCAGTTCTAAGCGTACCCCACACTTAGCACCAATTCTGTTACGTGCAAGCGAGCATTGGCGAGATTGCCGGCTACTCTTGATCGTAATTTAGAATACGGAAGTCACCTGAGCGGTAAAGTGACTCCCGTTGTGGGTCTTTGCTTTATTAAACCACTAAAGTGGACCTGAAGGATTGAATGGAAGATGAAAGGATAATAATTCAGACTTGGTGATGCCCTTTTGACACGTTCAAGGATATATATATATTCTCGTCACTAATAAGAGAAGGATTTAGAATAGCAATCGTATCATGAATGGTAATAATTTAGAATAGTAATAGTAATAGTTTTGTAATAGTAGTGATATTTGTTTGTTGTAATGGTTAAAGTTATGTACGTAATAGTAATGACAATAATAGTGATATTTGTTCGTAATAACAGTTGTAGTGATAGTGATAGTTACGAAGGTAAGGGAAGAATTAAGATGGGTATGAGCCAGTGGGAATAGTGCTACCTGACTGCGCGGTTCGTCAGCTTCTACAACCTGTCACCAAGGAGGCCGATGGTCGAAGATTACGTATAGCCCTGAGGGTGTCTTGGCGGTTGCAGTGCGATGTGCTCCTATACCAAGCCGGTCTTCTCCAGTCGGATAACCTCCAGCGACAAGGTGTGACGGTCCCGGTTGCACGGTCACTTTCGGCGATAGTTCTGACTACTGTGTAAGGGATACGGGGTCTTTTTATCCCTTACCGATAGGCTTTGGCGGGGGATGGAATTTCCTTGGTCAGCCTCTTGGGCAACCAACCTTTGAGTCACCCGCGCAGTTTGGTTCACTCATCCACTAGCTCATATCTATGACGAAATCGCTGAACCGGCAGCCTAAATTCTTCCGTGTCGCGTGGTGTATTGCGACACGCTCCGGCTCGTTCTTCCGTGTCGCGTGGTGTATTGCGACACCCTCCGGCTCGTTCGTAACAATTATATGAATAGAAACATGGTGGACAAGATAATGGTTGCGTATACTACTTGTTCAAGTCAGTAAATGCAACCGTGAATTCATTGTTATAACTACCATGTTGAAGTGGTGGGTAAGCCATAATTATAGTAAAACAAACCACAGGCCAATAGGTTGACTTATGAACTTAGCAAAACTGAGATGTCACCTCACATGAAGTTATATGTTGACCCGAATTAAAGTCGATTTGACTATAAATTCGGCAGTAATCCTACCATATCAGTGATTATACGTAACAATTGGATATTGTTAATTTGAGCTTATGAATGTTCAGCAAATTATTGTTGATGAAACCATAGATATGGTATACTACATTCAAAACTGAGCTCTGACAATGTCATCTGATTGTAAATAGTTGATGCAACTGATTTTGTTCATGGGCACTTCAAGCATAATAATTATAAGGTTGAAGACACTTTCATTCAACCATGCACTATGAGAGAAATAATCTGGTTGGGGGTACTATATTATTTTAGTTTACGTATTTTAGTCAAGACAACCCAATACTTAATACGTTACAGTGAGTGATAACTTTTGGAACCCCAGGAAAGAAATTCAATTAAAAAGATATTTGGAACTCAGATGTTCAGTTAATCAGATATCTTAGCCGCATTAAAACATTGATATCATTGAGACAGATGCTGAGTTCAAAATAAATAGGAAAAAGTGATTAATGATTTCAAGAAATAGTTTAGCGTAGTCGGTAGAGCGTGCGACTAGTAATGCGAGCGAATCCATGCGTCCCGGATCGAATCCCGGCCCCGAATAATGCGATGTTTTTCTAATCTAAAAATCCTTACTTTGTATTAATATGCGGTTGATTACAATTAGTAGGTGTTTCTCAGCGCATCATACAATGTTATAAATTCATTGTAACGAG
Source organism: Tenthredo mesomela (assembly GCA_943736025.1). Classification (NCBI taxonomy): domain Eukaryota; kingdom Metazoa; phylum Arthropoda; class Insecta; order Hymenoptera; family Tenthredinidae; genus Tenthredo; species Tenthredo mesomela. The sequence goes on along the minus strand of OX031014.1, from coordinate 38,901,438 downwards.
CTGAATTTATTTTTTCTGCACAGCAGGGGCCTTATTTAACCGTTTAGTTTGGTTGTTCACATAACCATCATTGGTGGTTTATTTAACCATAATTTCAATGTTGAAACATCTTGCAACCATATAAAAACTCGTAGAAAATTTGAAATAGTTGGCTCAACTTATTTTCATCATGGTTAGTTGACCTATAATTGCAAGGTTGTGAACATTTTCCAACCAGGCTTAGTGGTTGTAAGTAGTTCGAATAACTATTTTATATGGTTCCCGAAACTATTATAATTTTAGTGTGCCCAACCATGTTCGAAAGGTTGAGGCCTTATTTAACTATTAAAAATGATTAGATTATGGTTGACTGTACCAGATTTTTCTCTCAGTGTATGTATAGAATTCGTGTTTTGGCACGAGAATTTTGTTAAAGTGAAGTGAGAAATAAAGGACTGCTTTTAAATATCTCTTTTATCTCTATTTAATGCCAAGTGACATCGAAAGGCAAATCTTAGAAATAGATCGAATTATGGATCGATAGACCAAAAAAGGCAATAAAGGCCGGGGGGGGGGGGGGGGTCGAGATTTGTGACGTATTATTTTGGGGGGGTCTAGTCAAACGAACCATTGTTACATAGGGGAGGGGGGGGGGTCTCAAATCGTCCAAAAAAGCGAACGTATTTGTTGAATGGCCCCTAACATCATAATTCTGTCGTCAAAGTCAATGGAAGTTATTATTATTATTAAGTTATTATTTTCTAAGGTTTTTAAAAACGGTTTAAAGAAATGTTTACATCAATAACTCTCTTAGCATTGATTGAAAGAAACCATTTGCTCTGTACAGGGTGATGCATCTTGCTTCATTGATGAATGAGTGCGTTTTATAACTTAATTTGCTCTCTGTATGTGCCCCTGAAAATTAAGCTGTTTGAGCTGACTTTACAATTTGAAAATGGGATATGCCTCGGATTGCACGTCAGCAGAATATCGCTTCACCATCACCGTCCCGTCATCATTTGGTATGATGCAATGATGTTTCTGAGTTCGCGGAATAGATCTCGCGTTTGAAAATCGGTCTCGCAGAAATTCCGTCGCATTGTTGTAGTCAGTGGTGTCAGTATATTTAATGGTTATTCCGGGTAGATTTTTCACAGCCCATGCAAATAATTCGCGTGGCGTCGTTATTTGATTTTCTGCCGATAGTTGAAGGCTGGCCCTTGCAGCCAGTCTTTTTAACGTCCCCCCTATAGCGTCACATGGCCCCTTTCCATGCGCGGTAGCAGTAAAATGCCACTCTGCTGGCACCCCGAAATCTTGACGGTGGTTGTATACGTTGGAAAAATTTTTGTAATTTTTGAACTGCTGGGGTGCCCCATCGGAAAGGTAATAGATCCTTGATATACTGGCGATGAAAGTCGAAATAAATTCGTTTATAACGCGAGAAAACACGTACACAGCAATTGAATCGTGGTGCATGCAATCGGAAATGATAGCCATGCTTTAATGTTCTATTGCCGTTGCAGTCTTGTAATAAACAACAACTGGATACACAGTGGCTTGATTATTATTCCAATGGAATCCAGGCGCGGCGTTTTGAACAACAAACGCGTAATTCTCTGCGAAATCACACATAATCAGGCACTCTCCGATGCGAAGGGAATTTTTCAGACTTGATAAACGCTGATTGCTGTTTTGCAATAAACGAATGCGGCAAAAGTATTTTTGCCTGACTGCAGAAATCCTCCGCGAATTCTGTAGTACTCTTTAAAAATGTTTCCAAAGTCGTACGTGGCTTTGACACCCACTGTCTGTATTTTACATGTTCTATATCATTATCATCCAAAACTTTCATGATCAATGTCAGTAAAACCTCGATTCCAGGACATTCTCTGCAGGTACCAAGATAGCATTGAGGACCAGAATTGCCACATATCAACAAATCCAAGCAATCCTCATAACTCATTAAATGATGATTTGAATCCTTCGTCAGATTTGGTAAATTACAACCTGGAATAATAATATAATGGATTGCAGTTTTTTTCAATAACTGTTGAGATATAGTACTAGGTTACGTGAAAAAACCAGGAAAAATGTTTGGAAATAAATACCTTGCATCATCAACTTGATATTTTCATGTATAGAACACACGCACACAGTATGAGTTCCACTGGATCCCGCCAACACGCAATGTTTGGGTCTTAGAGACGCGAATGTTGAGAATCCAATTTTTATTCCGGGATTTCTTTGTTTGAATATCTGATAGAGTTCCTGAAGGTTGCATAAAATGAGCCGCTTTTGCCGATGGCTTCTTGTTCCATCTTCATTTCGCACGGAAATGTAGTCCTTCATACCTGGCATTACAGCACTCATTTCGTCGTCTTGGTAGAATTCTATAACCTTTATTTTAAAGCTGCTCGGTGAGACGTTATCTACAATTTCGAGAACTATCGTTATTTCAAGACCAACACTCCCTCAGATCCGATATACCTCAATTTAGATAGAGTAGCTCTCACCACGCATACTATCTGGTGTAGCGAGTACCCCCTTTTCTTGAAACAACCTTCTCGCAGTCCTTGCCATGTACAATGTCGTGTCCATTTCCCTAGCCACTCTAGCAATACTCCAATTTTCTGGCATTAGAGTTAATATCTGAATTTTCAGATTTTTATTGGTTTCAGGTGCGTGAAATTTCCGTTTCAACTTGATGATCATTTCGGAAGTATTCCAGGTATTATCTTGCGACCCAGATGTTCCCGGTTCAGTGCCTAACGAATGTCTTAAGGTTTCGGCGATTGCGTCCACTTTATTTTCTACCCATTTTTTACTAGAATATTTCAATTTCTTCCGTGGAATTGATGACTGGCCGATTAGTTTGAGCGCATCATTCACTACCGGTAGCTTTGTTTCAATGCTCAAATCGGATGTTTGGCTACATAGTGGCGAAATATCTTCTGCACCGACAACGGCTTCTGTGAAATCGGAATCGGACAATTTAAGGTTATAATTCCTCGTCTCATTTGAAAAAAATTAAATCACGAAAGCAAGGTGAATTAAATCTGATAAATAGGTAGAAGTATTTAATGTCTTCCAACAATTACCCAGTGGTGCCAAGATATTTGGTTCGGATAGATTTGCAATGCGTTTCCTACAGGAGTTGCATAATAGATCGAACCGACGTAGTGAGGGCAATTTGTTTAAAACATTCTGCGATGGATGACGTAGCCCCTGTCTCTTATCATGACTGCCCAAGAAGAACGGATTGTAACAACGATTCACATGCCGTTTCTGTGACAACGTCTTTTTCCGCAGATCCATGTCGTAGATCGTCACTATGGAGTCTATATGTTAGGAGAACGAACTGAGTCCTCCCCTCCCCAGAAAAACGTCCCCGTTTACTGCGCTAATCGAGCTATAGTAACTGTCGTATGACTATAGCAAAATGTATACGATATCATTCGACGCGCCTCTAGTGGCGCTCGGCAAAATATCACACATTAAGTCAAATGAACGCCTAATCACGAACGAGTTAAAATTAATAAATATAAATACTTCCTGCAATGTGAAAATAATCAAATAATTAAATTAAATAATTAAATAGTTAAATTTAATAATTTGACCATATATTTTGAATAATCGTTTTATGTACGTTTTGATTTCGGAATCAACGACCCATCACAGCTGTGACGTAAGGGTGTAGCGTGAAGGCAAGGTGAATAATAAACACAGGAGAATCAGTGAAATCAAATTGTATTGTTCTGGACTTGCCGATTAATAAACAAAAGATAATAACCAAGGGTGTATCGTAAATGTGTAATAACTGAGAAAAGGCTATCCGGATTACGTCCGTTCGTTCCGAAGGTTTTCGAAAGAAGGCCCCCTTGGTCCGCTGCCTCGACTATTTATCTCCGGCGCTCGGCGCAAGCGCGGTAGATGGTGCAGTGGGGGGGGGGGGGGGGGGGGGGGGTCGGTACGGTCCTCCAGCCGTCTCTTCCCCACTCTCCAGACCCGAACCGGCGAAACAAGATCACCGACCCGCGGCCACAGGCACACCACTGATTCGATCAGTGGCATACCTACAGCCGCAACCAGCGACCCCTCACCGATTCAGATCCGGAGAGTAGGAAGATGCTGAGACCGCATTACCACGGTTACCCCCCCTCGCCTCGTCCCTTGTAGGCCCCTTACGGACCATCGGCGGTCTCGGCGGCCCCGAGCGGCTCGTCCGCATCATGGGGTTTCGTTCGGTTGGCGACATCCTCCCCCCCCAGTACAGGACGTGCGTCCTCGTACTCTATTTCGTCCGCCGTCGTCGTCAACCATATTAATCTGGTGACTGGGCGTATGAAGTGACCTCTGGTAGTCCGCACTCTCGTGACCCTCACTCTGTTGTCCCTGCCGTTGTAAACTTGGTCGACCACTCCCTTAACCCACGCGTTTCGCGGTAGTTGCGAGTCCACGATGAGGACGACGTCTCCTACCCTAGGCGCCCGGTTGTCTCGCTGCCACTTCTCGCGCGTTATTAGGGTCGGTAAATACTCTTTTACCCATCGGTCCCAGAAGGTGTCTGCCAAGTTCTGCGCGACCCTCCATTGTTTGCGAGAGCAGAGGTCCGTGTGTCGGAATTTTCCCAGTGCTGGGTTCCCGGATGATGATCCTAGTAAAAAATGGTTGGGAGTCAGAGCTTCGGGGTCCGCTGGGTCCACCGGGACGTGGGTCAAGGGCCGACAGTTGATCGTGTACTCCGCTTCTGCCATAAGGGTGAGTAGTACTTCTTCTTTGGGCGCCGCTGCGTTGAGGGTCGACCTTAATGCCCTTTTTACGCTTTGGACGAGCCTTTCCCAGCTCCCCCCCATGTGTGGTGCTCCTGGTGGAATGAATTTCCATGTCGTGCCGTAGGCTAGCGCACGCTCACCCAGTACCTTACCGTCAATTTCCTGTATGGCTTGACGAAGCTCCGCCTCGGCTCCTCGCAGATTCGTCCCGTTATCACAGTGTATCTCTACTGGTTGTTCGCGCCTTGCCGCCATCCGGCGTAACGTCATGATTGTGGAGTCTGTGCTCAACGAAGCTGCGGTCTCGAGGTGCACTGCCCGGGTGGTGAGGCAGGTAAACAGTACGCCCCATCGTTTTTCGCGTCTTCTGCCGATCGTGACGAGCATCGGCCCAAAGTAATCGACTCCGCAGTATGAGAAGGCGCGTTGATGGTGGGCTAGGCGCGCTTTGGGTAGGTCGCCCAATCTGGGCGGTTGGGGTAGAGCTCGGCGCAAGCGACAGAGCTGGCACTTGCTTATTTCGGACCGCACAGATACGCGCAACTTGGTTACCCAGTATTTCTGACGGATCTCATTGACGACGGTCTCATGCTGCCCGTGGTTGAATCTGGCGTGGTATTGTCGGATAATAAGTCTGGCATAGGCGTGGTCCCCGTCGAGAAGCGCGGGATTCTTGGTCGTTCCGGGAATGTTCGGAGCTTGGCCGATACGACCCTCCGCTCGTAGAAGGCCGTCGCCCGACAATCGGGGCGATAGTTTCATGACCTTGCTATGTTTTCTGATAGGCATACCGTTTTTGATGCACGTGATTTCTTCAGCGAAACTTTCGCTTTGCGATTGGCGTAACCATAATATTTCCGCGCGTTCCACTAACTCTTTGTATATGTCGGACCCTTTGGGTTTGTTCTTCCTGCATACTTCTATAAATAGTAGTACGCGCGCGGTTGCTCGTATTAAGCGCGAGTGGCTCGAGAACCTCTTTATGTCTGGTAGATGAGAGGGGCGGCCGCGCGCTTGATAAACGTGGAAGGTGGTCTTCACCTCCTCTTCCGCGCCGTCTCGGTTTTCCCAATCTAGTCCCGGTTCCGGGACCACAGCTATCGCTGTCCGCAAGAATTCCGGTCCTTGATACCAACGCGATTCGGGCGTCAACTCCGTCGGCGCGTCGCGCGTGGCATCATCCGCTGGGTTTTTTGCTGAGGGTACCCAGTGCCACTCCGATGCGCTCGTTAATTCATCGATTTCCCCTAGTCGATAGGAGACGTAAGCACGGAAGCTACGCGGGTTGCTACGTATCCACCTCAAAACCGTCTGGGAGTCCGTATAAAACGCGCGTCGGTCGAAGGTTACGTCCATCTCTCTTTGTATTGTGCGCGTCAGTCGCGCCGCGATCACGGCGGCTTGGAGTTCCAGACGCGGTACGGAGGTCGGTTTGATGGGCGCGACGCGGCTCTTGCCGGCTACGAAGACAACCTCCACATCCCCGCTCTCGTATTCAATCTTCCGATAGATCACCGTGGCATACGCGGCTAGGCTGGCATCGCAGAATATGTGTAGTTCGTTTCTCCGAACTCGCGACGTCCGACCGAGATAGCAACGCGGTATTTCGCAGCTATCAATTTTAGGTAAATCCGTGATCCATTTTTTCCACTTTACGAAGTCCGGCTCTTTGAGATGCTCGTCCCAACCGATGCTGCTCAACCACACACTTTGGAGGAGGATGCGACTGCGTATGGTGAAGGGGGATAAAAAGCCGAAGGGGTCGAATACGGACATCGTGATGCTCAACATCTGACGTTTGGTGGGGATCGCGTCTCCGCGCAAGAGGTCTTCCGGAATTCGACTGAGGCCAATTTCGAATTTGAACGTGTCCGTGAGCGGATTCCATATCAAGCCCAATGTTTTGGTGAGGGCTTCCGGATGTCCGTCCGCGTTAAACTTTACCGACCGTGTCAATTTTTGAGCCTCCGGCAGTGAGTCCAATACCGGTCCGCGGTTGCACGCCCACTTGTGCATCTCGAAACCGCCACCCTCGTTAACCTCCATGACTTGTTTGATGCGTGTTACGGCTATCTCCTCAGTTTCCACGCTGTCGAGGTAGTCATCCATGTACGACTTTCGTTTTATTGCTTCGACGGCTTCGGGCATTTCGTCCTTGAACATATCAGCGTTGCAACGTAAAACATGTATCGCGCTGCACGGGGAAGAGCGCGCCCCGAAGATGAGCGTTGACATGCAGTACACATCTGGTTCTCGGTCTCTATCCCTCCCACGGTATAGGAACAGCTGCGCACTTCGATCTTGCTCACGGATCTTGATGCGGAGGAACATGTCTCGGATGTCGGCGGTATAGGCCACACGTTCCCGTCGAAACCTTAGCAATACGGCTAGGAGCGATGTAAGTAGGTCGGGCCCTGCTAGCAGCTTGTCATTCAGACAGACGTTGTTCGCCTTGGCTGCAGCATCAAAAACTATGCGAAGTTTGTCCGGTTTATTTGGGTTGGTTACTCCAAAGTGCGGGAGGAACCATGTCCTGCTCGTCGGTGAAGAATCAGTCGATTTTGTCGCGTATCCTGATTTGATGAGTTTTTCCATTTCTCGGTAATATTTCTCCGCGTACTCGTCGTTTTTATCTAATTTCCTTTCCAGCCTGAAAAGGCGATTGAGGGCGGCTGTTTTACTGGCCGGGAATGTGAGAGCGTCGTTGCTCCAGAGGAGGCCCGTTGTCCAACCATCGGCCGATTTGCGAGTCGTGTCCTTCAGTACTTGCCATGCGCGCTCGGTTCTCTCCTCCACTCGCGGTGTGCATGTCACTCCCAGAGCTTCCAGGCCAAAGCTCGCCTTTACTAAGTTGTGCAGCTGTTCAACTGTCGCGTCGGCCGTCCCGTTCTCTTCTCGTCCAGCGTCATCGGCCAGTAGAACCGTTGGGCTCGCCGTTTTGCCGCGGTCGAGGGCTCTCGAGCGACCGTGAACTACCCATCCCAACGCCGTACGCGAGACAGCTAGCCCACCACGCGTGGTTACGCGAGTTTCGAGGGAAATAATCAAATTCCAGTGGTCCTGTCCGATAAGGATTTTCGGCGTGGCCAGGTCGTAATGCCCGACTTTAGCGCCCTTGGCGGCGCTCTCGGCCTCAGCGAAGTCTCCGTCGTATAGGGACTGGTTAGGCAGTCCTAGGTTCTTCACGGTCCTGATGGCGCTTAGTTTATGTCGCTGTCCGCTCGGGCCTTCGATATTTATGTCGATCACCATGCTCGCGTCGTCCGCCGCTTCCAGGTTTGCCACTCCCTTTATCGCGAGTGTTTCGCGGCGTCCTCGACTTCCCAGGAGTCGTGCTGTGGCCGCGTCTATTAATGTCAACGTAGAGCCCTCGTCCAGCAGTGCGTAGGTCGCGATGCGGCTGTTCGCTCGACCGAGGAGGAAGATCGGCAATATTTTTAGGAGTACTCTGTGCCCTCGTTCTAGTCACAACCGACTAGAATTTTCGTCGTCTGTTCCTTGGAGTGTGGCCGAAACGCGTTTCCTTCGGTGCAGTAGGTGGTGATGCTTTTTGCCGCAGCCGTCTACACGGCATCGCGCTTTCTGACATTGGTTGCACCTGTGGCCGTCAGAGAGACAGTTAAAGCACGCGCTAGCCCTGGCAGCCCGTTGCCACCGCCCGTCAACCGACTCCTCGAGAAATTTAGTGCACTTCTCAAGCGCGTGGCGGTCGCCCTTGCAAAGGGGGCACGATCCCCGCGTATCCGTCCGGGACCTAGATCTGTTCTGATCGTTCACTCGGCTTTCGCGGGCTGTGAATACTCGAGCATACTCGGGAGAGCGATTGCGTCTACGAGCGACTGTTTCTGAAGGCCGATCGCGCTCACGCGATCTTGACGACCTGGTTTGGGTTCGCGTGGTACCGGCAGCGCAGGCGATATCGGCCTCATTGCGCAGAAAGTTTGATATTGTCAATAGGCGGGCTTCACCGGTTGGCGCTTCTCGCTGGTGGCGGTTGTAGAGTAAGGTCATCGACTCCGGCAGTTTCGCGAGTATTTCGCGGCACAACTCGGGACTGTGTAGGTATCCCAGGTTATTTAATGCCTGAATGGCCGCCACGCCGTTTTGAACCTTCGTTGATAAAACTGTGACGTCGGTTTTCCCAGAGCTCAGGCGGGGTACTCTCCTGATCTCGTTGATCACTTTATCGATGATTACGTGCGCGCTACCGAAACGCATTTCCAGTGAATCCATCACGCGCTGCGCACTGCCTGCCGTCAGTAACATTGAGGCGACGGCCTCTTTTGCTTCGCCGCGAAGGCAATCGTACAAACGATTGATATTTTCCTCGTCAGTGTAGCCTCCGAGTTTGGTAGATAGGTTGAACGCGTGCTTAAATCTGAGCCAGTCCAGGCTGTCGCCACAGAAGGTCGGTAGCTTCTGAGAGGTGAGTCGGTTGATAAATACGCTCGGAATGCTGTTTACGTTCGGTTGTATCTGCGTATTCACGTGGTTCACGCAGGAGCCGGCGATGCTCGACGTCTCGACCGCGATCTGACTCGCACGGCCCGTGACAGTAGGTGGTGGTCCGGGGCGATTGGCTTCTATAGTTGTGTTCACCCATCCAGCTACGCTAGTATCGTTCCGCCCGCGAGGAGGCTCTACTGTTGCCCGTTCGCTATCTTCTTCCTCCGCGAGGTCGAGGGCTAGCTGCCTATCGACAAGCTCCAAGTCCAAGAGTTCGCGTTGTTCTACGGCTCTCTTTTTAATCGCGATGCACTCGCGTTCCGCTTCGAACTCAAGTCGGCGCTTCCGATTCAAGAACTCACTAGAGCGTGTCGTTTGCTGCCCTTGACGCCCGCCTGTAGGGGAGCGGCTGTCTCCGCGTCTCACCGATCGGAGGTCAAGAGGTAAGCTCAAATCACCGGGTTCAGGTCGCGCGAGTTGTTGGTCGCTTCTTTCTCTCGACGGTGCTCGACTGGAGTCACGCGAGCTGGGTGTTCGGGCCCGTTCTCCTTGTTGGTCATGGATCTCGATCACTCCTTCGACGGTGCGCGGCTCACGCGAGGGGTTACGCACTTCGTCGTCGGCCCGTCCTCGCTCTCCGCGCCCTCTGGGGGCGCCGCGTCCGCCAGGCGGTCGACCTCTACGTCTTCTGTCCATGACACCACGCACGAACTGTCACCAGTCACCTACCACTACACCTCTTCCGTCACGAACCCGCAAGAGTCCCGGGTTTCGGCACCAAATTGTGACGTAAGGGTGTAGCGTGAAGGCAAGGTGAATAATAAACACAGGAGAATCAGTGAAATCAAATTGTATTGTTCTGGACTTGCCGATTAATAAACAAAAGATAATAACCAAGGGTGTATCGTAAATGTGTAATAACTGAGAAAAGGCTATCCGGATTACGTCCGTTCGTTCCGAAGGTTTTCGAAAAAAGGCCCCCTTGGTCCGCTGCCTCGACTATTTATCTCCGGCGCTCGGCGCAAGCGCGGTAGATGGTGCAGTGGGGGGGGGGGGGGGGGGGGGGGGGGGGGGGGGTCGGTACGGTCCTCCAGCCGTCTCTTCCCCACTCTCCAGACCCGAACCGGCGAAACAAGATCACCGACCCGCGGCCACAGGCACACCACTGATTCGATCAGTGGCATACCTACAGCCGCAACCAGCGACCCCTCACCGATTCAGATCCGGAGAGTAGGAAGATGCTGAGACCGCATTACCACGGTTACCCCCCCTCGCCTCGTCCCTTGTAGGCCCCTTACGGACCATCGGCGGTCTTGGCGGCCCCGAGCGGCTCGTCCGCATCATGGGGTTTCGTTCGGTTGGCGACAACAGCTGTGATTTAAAATTACTCGGTTTTCGCTATAGTTTTTTTGAATTTCTTGAAATATCTTTGCCAAATATCCGATAACCCCATGTTTTTCTGGGCTCGTTAGAATGTTTGAAAACTTATGCACTAGCAGCAACTTTATCATAGGAGAGATCTAATCGTTAAGTGTGTGAATCATGTGTTTGAAAGGCTAATTCAGCATGACATAGGCTATAACCCTATGTTGAATTAGCAATCTTCGTTATTCAATTTCTCGCAAAATAGTTCGATAAGAGGCCCTAGGATTCAGTGACATCAAAGAGGATTACATAATTTCTAGAATATTTCAAATTCGTCCCTCGATCTAATACCTCGCACCACGAGACAACGTCCTTAAGGAGTTTATTTAAATATCACACATTGAAGTTATTTAAATATTACACATAGTGTGAAGGACGTTTGATATTTGAACAATGAGCTGTGCGATTCCTCGCTGTAATCTTAAAATAAGATTATCTCGAAACGAAAATAAGCAGAAAGGTTTGCGGCTAAAAGTTTATTCAAAGTGCCACAGGTGAGCTTAAAATGCAGAATGACATAAAAATTTGAAAAAAATGAAATCCAATTTTAGTGTTTGTCGCCACCGGTAGAGGCGCGTCGTATGATATCGTATACAATATATATATGTATACTGTGCCGAGCGCAGCAACTCGGACCACTTCCGTGATACGGAGTTCGTTCTCCTAACATATAGACTCCATAATCGTCACTCTTCCCACTGCACGTTATCGTCGGACTGCTTGCGTTTATCACCAGCGAATCATTTCCGCGCATTCGGCAAACTTCACGTTGTGCGCCGACATTCGCTTGGCACGGCATCACATTGTTTTGTTCGTGATTTTTCATAACATATGCTCTGAAACTTCAGCTTTCAGTGCCTGTTTAGCGAGTCGAAACAAGCTAATTTCATGCGAATGCCGTGAAAAGCGGTGACGTACGCTGCAATCGCGACTTCGATGTTTTAGCGGTCTGAAAGCTGCGTTGCTTTCATCCCTTCGCCTTCGGCTTCGGGCTGACAACTTCACCCTGGCCTGCATTCATGCTGTTTCATCCCTTGTCACACAATATACTATTGTGACGCGAGTTCGTTAATTTTTTAATTTAATTTTATTTTTTTTCCAATTTTTTTTTTTTATTTTTTTTTTTTTTTTTTTAGCGAGTCGAAACAAGCTAATTTCATGCGAATGCCGTGAAAAGCTGTGACGTACGCTGCACTCGGGACTTCGATGTTTTAGCGGTCTAAAAGCTGCGTTGCTTTCGTCCCTTGGGAAGAAAGCAACTGCTCTCGTCCATTGGGAGGGAAGCATTTCAGACCTAAAGTTTCTCGCAGATGTTATGAAAAACATACTGTGTGACACGGGATAAAACATGAATGCAGGCACGGGCGATGTCAGCCGGCTGACAACTTCGGGCTGACAACTTCACCCTGACCTGCATTCACACTGTTTCATCCCTTGTCACACAATATACTATTTCAGTTTTCCTGAGTGTGATTTTGAGGTTAAAATTGCAAGATTCGAAGCAGCCGCTGCATTACGGTGGCCAAAATTTTTTATAAAAGAACAAATCTGTTGAGTTATTTTTTTGATGAAGAGGCACGTGTCCGGGCTGCCGCGCACCGCATTGCGAATTTCGACCGTTTTGAGATATTGTAATCGCTGTAACTTGAAAACCCATGCTCGGCCCATCGTGAACCAGGTATCAAAAGTTGACGTTTTCTATGCAGAATTTTGTGTAAAAATTTCAGAAAAAAAAAGATGGACTTTTCTCGAAAATCAAAATATAAGCTTTATTATTCAAAAAATCGATAGTTCCAGGCTTCCGAAAAATCAATGATTATTACCACTTTGAAGTACGCTCGAATCCCGTCACATTATATGCCGTAAGATTTTTCGTACGATTGTTCGTTATCGAACTAAAATTGACTGAAAAACACAAGATTGTCAGAATGAACAATTTTGTAAAATTCGCAACTACCAAACGGATGTTCTCAAAAATCTGAAAAAATTCACAAACTTTCCAAAGATCTAGGGCTACGATTAGAAGAAATCATTGTGAAATCGGAGGGGGTGAGGGTTCGGGACCGTTCGAAAATTCCTGGAATACCCCATATACATACGGAGCACAAGAATATGAAGATGAGAAAAATTGCGGTGATCCGTGGGCGAGCTAGGTGGTCTCGGGTGTAAGTCCCCGGATAGGCGTCCGTAGATCCTGGGTTCGATTCCCGGATCGTCCGTTAATTTTTCTCATCAAGAATTATTTACACACTATCTTTGTTTGTGTTCAGGTCTTGTTGCCAACGACTAGCTGTTTCACACACTTTTTGCTCTTTGTTTATGTTACCATTTAAACCAACCTTCTTGGCTGATACCACTTTATTTAGCACTTCACACAGCTGATCCGGCACCTCCATATAAACTAGAGCTACCACTTTTGCACGTATTCGAACTACCCGAACTACTCGGATCCGACGGATACAAAACTTCAAACCCGGTTATCCGGACTATTCGGATAGTTCGAGCATTCGGATACCAGGCTACCCGGACTACTCGAACTACCCGAACTATTCGGATAGTTGAAGTATCATGATACCCGAACTACTCGGACTATCCGGTTAGTTCGAATAATTCCAAGGAATCGCCTGCGATGTTTTCTTAAATATATCAAATATTGCGTCAGTATAGCATAAGTCCGGTATAGTTAACTATAAGCCAGATCGTTCTTACTTGTGCACACACTTATTCAGCTGAGTAGTAGTAGAAAAAAACCTACATTGATGCTGCTTTCAAGAATTTTTATTCGAAGGACGGGCCCATAGAAGAATAGGTAAGATGTTATGGCCCAGTAGTACGAAAGTTTTCCGGACTATCGGGCGGAGACGTGTAATGCGATTCAATATATGATATATATGTGTTTAACAGGTATAACAGTAAAGTAGGAGTCCCGCACCTCTGTTTCCGACCATAATCTCAATTTTCGAACACGAAAAAATGATTTTAAACAACTGGGGCTTCTAACAGTAATAACCCGTACATTCGGGATAGTTGGCCGCTTTTTTTCCAGGATAGATGCCCCTAGTTATTTCAAGGAAAAAATTAGCTTTACGTCTGAAAAAAAGTTTTTTTTTTTTTTTTTAGTTTTCTCCGTCCAGGTATCCGTTGTCATAGTTTCCGTCATCCAGGTATCCCTTTTCATAGTTTTCGTCGTATAGACATTCCTCATCACCTGGATAACGGCAACTATGAAGAGGGATACCTGGACGACGAAAACTATGGAGGAAATAACCCGGATGACGAAAACTACGAAGGAAAACACCTGGACGACCGAAGAATTAATTAAAAATAATTCGGTAACCGTTGGTCACAGGAATTAGGAGGTAGGGCAACTATCCCGAGCCGCTGGGGCAACTAACCCGCAACCTCGGGATAGTTGGCCATTTGCCGAACTTTATATTTTATTGTATTATATTCACAAATTATATTAATGTTACATAAATATAATACTTTTCTGAATCTTAAGTGTCCACTTTACGTAAAAAAAAAAAAAAAAATAAACATATAAATACTTAAAACTCAAGATTGTTATTCATCTTTTTGAAAATGTGAGGCAACTATACCGGACGAAATGCTGGTGGGTCATAACTTGAGACCTTGCTTGTTAGGTTCAATTGATTTAAAAACTCGAAATAAAACATAAAAAGTAATAAACTATAACGAGCGTCAGGACTATGATATTCCAAATAAGAGAGATGCTAAGTGACAACTATTTCTAAGTAAAAATCCCTGCATAGAATATGTAATGTATAGGGTAACCTACCCAGTAGATGGACACTGCCCTTAAGATGGACGGTCGACTTTTGGAAAGAAAATTACGTGAAGGAATACTAAAATGTAAACTGTTGCTTTGAAATTTCAATGATTATTGTTATTTTGAATCCCTAAATGACAGTTTTTGTTGATCGATTTTTTATTTCAATTGCTAAAAAAGGAACGTCCATCTACTGTTCGGTTTACCCTGATCAGAAAGAAGCAATTACTTCCTTTCTTCTCTGAAAACAGATGAAAACAAAAATCCCTGAGAGTGATCAGTTTTGCAAATTAATATTGCGAGCGGGCAGCGCGAGCCATCCGTTTTAGGCTAAGGCCGTAATTCCATTTGCTAGTCAGCGTCATCACAGAGTCGAGTTTCGCTTGAGTTCAATTGTTGATTGTCGATAATAAACTTTCAAGTTGCTTAGCGACCTTGTATTTGACACCCGAAAGCGAAGCATATAGGTGGTAGCGGAGGTGAAAGGGAACTCGCGGGGAAGTTCAAAGATTGCACGGGCGCTAAAAACGCCAAAAGATCCAGAATCGCCCCCTAGAGTTATGATAGCGGGTCAACTTGAATTACAATAATGCCGCGTTTGACGAGTTGGGTATGGAAATACTGTGAACGATCCGAACTCGGTATTGAAGCCACGTGCAAGATTTGCAAAGAAGTTTTGCTAACAAAAGGTTCGACGTCTTCGCTCATTAGGCATCTCCAAGTGATACATGGGTATGCAGGGTATACAGCCGAACAAGAAGATGATGACGATGATGACGAAGTTCCTCGAACACGCAGCAGGTTAGTATGTTTTTTAATTAATGCTTCGATGACGAAAAACGGAAATTCTTAGGAGCACCCCAGAACTAAAAATATGTGTTTTCTCTGGATTTGTTATATTGTGTACGTGAGGGTGTTTCAAGAATTTTTTTTCATTTTCATTTTTCGGGTCTCATATTACAGTCTCAAAAGTTACTTTGAAACCTAAAAAAGTACTCCCAAAAAATCAGCCTGATATCTCGAAAATTGAGGTGGCGCCCGAGGGGAAAACTTTCCCATGGTAAATGCAGGCCAACATATGTTTTTTTATTTCACGTCAGAAAATCTATGAAAATTTTTTTTTTCCACACGGCGTGCGCAAAGTTCGATTTTGCGCACGCTTCGCGTGCATAAAATTCAACTCAACGCGCGCTGTGTTGAAAAATGAAGTTCGATACACGTGCGAAAGATGATTCTCGACTCGTGTGATTGTCACCCTCGCTTCGCTCCGGCGAAAAACTTCACATCCGTCCGAGAATCAACACTTTCGCACTAGTATCGAAAAGTACTAGTTTTGAATTGATCGATATTTCCTAAGAGAATTTTATTTCCTGTAAGGACATGTCGATCCGAGAAAAAAAAATGTTGTCTAGAGATTTATTGACCGAAAATAGAAGAAAAAAATT
The DNA here is from genome assembly GCA_943736025.1 of Tenthredo mesomela. NCBI lineage: Eukaryota > Metazoa > Arthropoda > Insecta > Hymenoptera > Tenthredinidae > Tenthredo > Tenthredo mesomela. Next base: position 38,885,578 of record OX031014.1, on the reverse strand, counting down.
GTACTGTATGCATTTAGCATAAGAAAGCTTGCCCCTCGAGCGCAGCCTCACTTTTTGAGATATCAGGCTGATTTCTCAGGAGGTTTTTTTCTAGATCTCAAGGTAACTTTTGAGATTATGAGACCTGGAAAAAAAAAATTCTTGAAACAGCCTAGTGTACGTAGGGGAGTGTGGGGCAAAATGGACTAGCGGGGCAAAATGGACCGCGGGGCAAAATGGACCGCGGGGCAAAATGGACCGCGGGGCTAAATGAACTGCGGGGCAAAATGGACCGGTAAAAAAAATTTTCAATTTACAGGAAAAAGTGCCGAAATCGAAGGTTGAATGGGAACAAATTGGTCCTCGAACATTATTGATATTCTAGCATTACTATTAATATTATTCAGAATTTCAAATCAATTGCATCAATAAAGTTCATATTTATATTCAAGTTTTTTAATCAACCATTTTTTCTTTTCACCGGTCCATTTTTCCCCGCGATTCATTTTGCACCGCGGTCCATTTTGCCCCACGGTCCATTTTGCCCCGCGGTCCATTTTGCCCCGCGGTCCATTTTGCCCCGCGGTCCATTTTGCCCCGCGGTTCATTTTGCCCCGCTAGTCCATTTTGCCCCACACTCCCCTATGATCAATCGTTATTCCGACGATATCTGAAAAATGGATGATCGAATTTTGTAAAATATAGTACCCTGAAGTTCTTCGATTTACGATCACGAATCTGAATTTAGATGTTCAAATCTCAAAGGGCCAGATTCAATATGGCGGCCACATAAGGAATATCGTCAAATTCTAATTAAAATTTGTAGGTCTTAAATTCGATCGCAATCCAACCAGGTACGTTAATGGACACGAGGATAACACCATGGATATCGAGGACCAGGAATCCAGCCGCGTCCACCAACCGTCAACATCCCGTATGCGCACTGAAATGGAAATTGTGATTGCTGACGAATCAAACGCTTCATCATCTCATAATCTGCAGCCATCTACCCCGCGCCCAGATGTACAGCCACCTACGGGTAACGTTGTGAATGAGCCTGTAGTTTCAACCAGAGCCAAGCCTGCAACAAGGCCTGTGAACGTTCATCGTGGACGTGTACGATCTGTCGCAAGCGGTGCGCGATCAGATCGCCCATGTAATAGAGATCGAGCAGAGTTGATCACGCAAAGTCTGACGAAGATGGTCGTGAGCGACATGTTACCATTATCGTTCGTCGCCAGTAAAGGCTTTCACGATTTTATGGAGGTCGTAGAGCCTAGTTACAAGGTTCCTTGCGTGCAAAGTTTAAAAAATAGATTACACCTACTACACGACCAAGTGTCGGCGAAGATTGCTGCACAGTTATCGGCTACAACGGCTATGGCTTGGACCTCGGACTGCTGGTCATCGCGAAGTCAGGATTCCTACATTACTGTAACGACGCACTTTCTTGACCCAAGTTGGAAATCCAAATCTTTCACTCTGGCTACGGAAGGAATGAACGAGAGGCATACAGCTGCCAATTTAACTACCAAACTCCACAGCATCATGACCGAGTGGAAGGTGGTCGGGAAAGTGACTACTGTCGTTACAGATAACGCTCAAAATGCAAAAAATTCAGTTAGAGATCTAGCCAATCTCCTAATTCATGACGGAGTTACCTGCGCAGCGCATACTCTCCAGCTATGCATAACGGCAGCCTTTAAATCCGATGCTTTAGCGGTGGTTTGCGAAAAAGCTGCGAAAGTAGTTGGTCACTTTCGCCACTCGAATATTGCTTCCGCTGCTTTGGAGAAAAGACAAGATCAACTTGGTTTAGCCAAACTGAAATTGATACAGAGCGTTACTACGAGATGGGATAGCACTTACGCCATGTTTGACAGATTGCTGACAAACAGGAGTCCTGTAATCAACGTTCTGTTGGACCGGGCCGTAACAAGCACTGCTATGGCCGAACGCTTGGAGATTTCAGAACGTGAATGGTTAACAATTGAAAAATTGCGAAAAGTTCTGAAACCATTGCAGGTAGCAACCACAGTTTTATGCCACGATTCACTCGCACCTACGTCAATGGTACGGCCTATCGTTTTCACCCTGCGCGACGATCATTTGCAAGAATCAGCCGAAGACGATCACGTTATTGACGCGATGAAGGCAACCTTGCGCGATGAACTGACGGTGAGATTTGACCTGAATTATAATCTGGCCAATAATGTAAGTGCAAGGCAAATAGCAAGCTTCCTAGATCCTCGGTATAAGGATTTGCTAGTTGAGTGTCCGGAAGCTCGAGATGATATAAGATTGTTTGTGCGCGGTCAATTCGGGGTTGATATGGCAGAGGAAGAAGCGGAACGAAACCCTGAAACAGCCATGGATTTCTTGTTCCAGTCAGCACCGAGACAACATACTGTGCAAGCGCAGGTGGATATGTACCTAATTGAGCCGCAAATCAGCCATAATTCAAACCCGTTTGAATGGTGGGCGACACGGGAGAAGCGATATCCAGCTCTGGCAGATCTTGCGCGACGATATTTGTGCATTCCTGCAACATCGGCATGCTCTGAACGAGTATTTTCGACGGCTGGGAATGACGTGAGCTCAAAGAGAAGTTGCTTACTCCCAGAAAACGTCAACCTTCTGGTTTCATTATACCAAAATCGAGCACTTTTGTAGCTGAATATTGTTTTGGGTCTACATATTTGTAAAATCGTGTGAGGGCTATATTTTCGGCGCTCGATCTTCCTCACCTCGATTCAGTAAAATCATACTGAAGTTATTACTGAACTTATGTTATTTTCATGTGTAAAGTTAATTGTGCTACTGTCTACAAGTTATACATGGTTTGCAATATACATAAAGACTCTTGACTAAATTCTTACATTAAAGGAGTAAGTGTGACGATTTGTTTATTCCATATAGACGATGATGTTTTGCAACCAGTTACAAAACACGTAATTAGATTATCGCCAATAACCCACAAAGACCGTTGTCGAACATTTATTTCGTCGAAGACCAAAATTTTTGGTAATATTTCAATTTCATTAGGTATAACGGCTTTTTCATTAAATATTCGCCATGCATTTGCCAATATTCTGAGAAATAAATCGACGTCATCAACACATGTTTCTCGTTTTGAGAATTCCGACCATTTTTGTCATGAAAAGATATCAAAACCATAAAAAATATTTAGACATATATCCACCATAATTGCAAAAGCAGCTGCTGTTTTAAGAGCAAAGGAACACACAGAAAACCCTAAACTTAAATCACGTTTTACTAGACGTGATTCACGTTTCACACTAATACGATGTCTAGTGTCTTTGGATCCGACATAAAAAACGGAATCTACGTATTAGAACGCCTTATTTTATGATAAAAAAAAACCGTAATTTACCGCGGAGCAAAACGTAATCTACGTTAAAAGAATCGGGAATGATTCTTGATGATGACAATAATAATAACGCTCATCACGGTCTTTATATCCATAACTCACGACGAAAAACGAAAAACGTCGTCATTTCCGAGTCAATTGAACTTTTTTTTTTGCATTTGTTGGATTTTTTTTTCGAATGAAAATTTCTCGTGGATGTTTAAAGTTTAAACTCACACGTGCTATCCTATAATATAAAATTTCTCGTAATTTAATGAAAAACTAATCGTACGTGAAGGACATTTGATCCTATTTTACGGCAACGCAAAGCGTGATTCACGTTTGTCCCTAAAAACGTAAATTACGCTTATGAAAATGTAAATTACGCTTATGAAATCGTAAATTACGACGGGTCAATCGTGATTTAGGTTTAGATTTTTCTGTGTGAAAGTGATTTTCCAAATTCAACTACGTCATTTATAAGTGCTACTACAATGCATTTTCTAACATGAGATAAACGTCCGAAGTCATATTTATCAAATTTCGGGATCTTATTAATTTTGTTCATGAAGAACGGGGCTATAAAATCTACAAATATTTACAAATATAGACTTTACGGTATTTTCACCACACCCCTAATTTGTCGTCCTATATATCAGGAATGATTTCGTTAGAATAATATTTGAAAAAAGGTAGGAAATTTTGTCAGAGATTAGAATGACGTGATTTTCGTATCTCAATTATGTTTTGTCACCCGCTGCTGCATGCAGGCTGTATGAACGCGAAAAGTAGTCGATTACTCGAATAAGTTCGAACTACCCGAATACTTAAACTATCCGGGTACTCGAACTATCCGGATTTGAAGTTTTGGATCCGACAGATCCGAGTATTGCGGGTATTCGGATAGTCGGGTAGTTCGGACTTGAATGCGAGCTCTAATATAAACTTCTTCCTCCAACTCTCCGTTTAAATACGCCGTGACGACATCCATCTGATGGATTTCCAGACCAAGCTCGGCTGATATTGCTGCCAATAATCTTATTGATGTTGTTCTCACAACGGGGGAATATGTTTCATGGAAATCTTCTCCCGGCCGTTGTGAGCACCCTTTGGCAACTAGTCTAACTTTCTTCCTCTCCTTATCACCTGTGTTCTTTGTGCAGAACACGAATCGACTCCCAATTACTTTTCGTCTCTCAGGTCGCGGTACTATCTCCCACGTTCCGCTTCTAATTTGTGCCAGGTATTCTTCTTCCATAGCTGCTCTCCATCCTTCGGCATCATCGCTTTGTCGAGCTTCTGCCCATGTGTTTGGGTCGTGTACCGCGAGGTTAGCCGTGAAGACGTCATCGTCTCCTAATGCTGTTGGTGTCTCTGTTTTGTCACCGCTTTCATCACCGCTCACGTCTTTGTCTTTGTTTACAATTGTCATTTTGTACTCTTTTCGTGGTCTCCCCACTGATCCGCTACGCACAAGCCTCGGCCGTCCCCTTCCTCTCTTCGGTGGCGGCACTAACTCCCCCCACGTGACAGTCGCACTTCTTTTCCTTGATTCTCGTACTTTTTCTATAGCGTTTGTTTCACGTTCTCCATCACTCGCTGGGGGTTTTCTTGTGCCTCCCCTTTTTGTACATAGGGGTATTTTACGCACTGTCTTTTCTTCAGTTATTGTTGGTTCATTCAGTTCTACTGTTATCACATCACTGGTGTCTTCTTCTTCGTCGAGTATTTCTTTTTATTCTTGTCTAAACGCCGACTCGTTCATGAACTTGACATCGCGACTCACAATGGTTTTTCTCGTCTTTGGAGAATGTATGCGGTACGCTTTAGATTCTACGTCATAGCCCATGAAAATACCCTCTTCGGCACGTGAGTCAAACTTTCCTTTATTTGCATTTTTGTCTTTCACATACACTTTAGTACCGAATACTTGCATGTATTGCACCGCGGGGATCTTCCCTTTCCACATAGTAAATGGAATCTGTCCTTTTAACGCGACTGTGGGGCACCGATTTCGCACGTGTGATGCAGTGTTTATCGCCTCCGCCCAAAATCCGGGTGGTACTCCGGCTTGCCACATCATACATCGTGCCATCTCCCCTAACGTCCTATTTTTCCTCTCCGCGATGCCATTCTGTTGGGGTGTATGAGGTACGGTTAATCTTCTTTTGATACCGTGCTCTCTTAAATACGCGTCAAAATCTTGGTTTACGTATTCTCTCCCATTATCTGACTGCAAATGTTTGATTTTCTTCCCTGTAAAGTTTTCTACTTCGGCTTTGTAATCCTTAAAGACACTGAAAACATCCATTTCGTTCTTCACAAATCGCACTTCACACCATCTGGATTTATCGTCAATAAAAGTTACGAAGTATCTCTTGCCCGATATCGATGGATGTCTCATTGGACCACACACATCCATATGCACTATTTCTAATAAGTCTCTCGTGCGATCTTCTTCTGCTTTCGGGAATGGTTTGCAAGTTTGCTTCTCATGCACACAAATCTCGCACTCCGACAATTTTTCCTTGTTGCTGAAATTTAACCCGTGTACTAAGCCGCTTTTGGCCATTGATTTCAAATCTCGTTCGTTTAGATGCCCTAGCCTCTGGTGCCACTCGTCTATTGCACACTTCTTAGCATGTTTAATTTCAACGTCGTTCACTTTGTCTTGGCATTGGCTGGTATCAATAAAACGAAGTAAATACTAATGCTTCAAGTATTAGCATCTACTACGAAGCATGTAGGGGTTAATACTTCACCTCGTAGTAAATACTTCACTTGCGTAGTAGATGCTTCCCTCGTGTAGTACATGCTACGCAAGTGAAGTATCTGCTACTCCTAAGAAGCATTTGCTTCAATACTGTAGTATCTACTATAGTAGTAGTATAAAATAATTTTTGGATATAAAATACCGAACATCAAGACGAAAACTATTATTTTCAGTCAAGATTTTTTCACATATAACGAACTAGAAAAATTCAACAAACGTTATTTAAATAATTGGGTATATTTATATGTATAATTCACACGAGTTATTTGATGTTTTCTACATTTATATCATGTGAATCATTTGTGATAATCGATATTTTTCGTTCGTTGCTTGTGCCATCTGCTATTTGTGCAGTCAGTCATCAAATACCAACTTCTCGTATCTTGAATACTCTTTTGAGAAGTTTATTGTCCTAAAAAAAACTTGGTAATCAACAAACCTTTTTCAAACGGGAATAATTTGCGGTACACGTGTTCGTCATATTCCCTCCGATTATTATAAACTTTTATCCGTCGTCTAATATTCATAAAAGCGGACATTTCCACTTATTTAGCGAAGTAGCCCGTCTGCGAAGTTGCTCGGACAGCAGCTTCACTCAAACTGTAGTAGATACTACGCCTGGCTCAAAAACGGAGTACCTACTTCGAGCTAGGAGTAGGTACTACGAAACACTAGTATTAACTCCTATGTACCAAGCACCTACTACGCACATAGGAGTAGGTACTACGGAAGCGAAAGCATGCTACGCATCTGAAGTATCTACTCCGAATCCGAAGCGTCTGCTTCAAGCATTAGCATCTACTTCGTTTTATAGATACCAGCCATTGTCTTACGTAATACAGATTTCCAACGCGGTCTGCCCGTAAGTGTATTCGATTTCTGTCATCGATCACAATCGCGTCCTCGGCACGAAACCTCACTTCATATCCGCGATCCGTCATTTTTGACACCGATAAAAGATTAGTACGTAAGTCCGACACGTATAACACCTTTTCAATGTTTATCTGGCGTTCTTCACTGCCTGTGTCCACGGTAATGGTCACTTCACCCGTACCGGTAATCCGTGTGCTTTCACTATTTGCCAAATTTAACTCGCTCTCTAATCTGGTAAACTTTTGGAACATGTTTTTCTCATTGCACATGTGTACCGTGCACCCACTATCAATACACCACTCGGAGTTTTTTCCTTGACTGTACACTAAACGTAATGGATTCTGAGCCGGACGTGTTGGACAATTCTAGAAACAGCCAATCGGCGCTCTGGATTTTTGTAGTCCAGGGCGCCGATTGGCTGTTTCTAGAATTGTCAAACAACATCCGGCTCAGAATCCATTACGTTTAGTGTACATTACCTCTTCGGTGGTACTTAATAACGTCGAATAATTCCGTCTCGATGTATCTTCTGATTCCTCGTCTTTTTCTTGTAGTTGTCTGGCACTTTGTTTTGGTTTCTTCTCAATCCTTGTATGACACTCCCTCGCTAGATGTCCATAACGCCCGCACCGATAACACTCTGATCGGTTTCTATATTTGTGTCCTTCGCGTCCTTGGGTTCTCTCCTTCTTCTCTTTCTCATTGGTTTGTGTTCGCGTGTAATTCCTTTTTACAAACATCGCGCCTTGCTCCGTCTCCGTACCTCGACCTTTTCTTGCTTCGTAATCTTCCACAATCTTAACTTTCAAAGACTCTGTTGTCGGTAGGTCATCAGGTGACTCTATTGCTGTTCGAAACATTGAGAACGAGTCCGGTAAACTATACAAAAGCAAGATGGCGAGTAGCTCATCAGCTACCGCTAAACCAATTTCCTTGAGCTTACGCGTTAGAACCAATTTCTTTAGCAATGACGCTTTTCGCGCCGGACCGCTTGACTGATGCGTTGATTTCAATTTATCCTAAATTCCTTTGGAGCTTTCTAGGCCGTCTAGCGCTATCAATTCGCTCGGACTAACCGCCAACAAGATGTCGGACTCGGCTTTTCCGTCCATTTTGACCCATGTCGCAAAATCATTAGCTGACTCCGCTGGTTTCGGTATCTGTCCAGATACGTACCCCCATAGATCATTTTTCTTCAGGATTGCCCTCATGTGTATCTTCCAGGTGTCGTAATTTTCACCCGTTAGTGGGTCAATCTTAAAAGATGCGGTCATCTTCTTGAAGTCTCTTCAACTTAAACTTTATTGTCTTTTGCGCACAACGGTGTCCCGCCTAGTCACTTACTACACGTTTCACTTTCTATTCACGATGCATTTTCTGATATTGGTAAACCCTGGGCCCATAACCTGTTAGGGATTAAGGTTATATTTAGCAATAAAGCCAATACCAGATAATGGTTCACATATACCCTTTATTCAGATAGAAACGATACATTATAGTAGGATCACCTTATTCGTCAAGCGACTGCTTGATCTCAACTGACAACATTCGGCACGCTTAGTTTGTATATGTCTATTACAGGTACACACACACGTGTACCTCTATTAGTCTAAGACTATATCCGCTAATGTCGTATATTTTCTACAGTCTTAATACGCGGCCGGAATTGACCGAAGAACCGAAGACTTGGTACTGGACAGATTCTCTGACTAGGCTCTGTCCGCGCATGCCAAGTTAAAGTCTAGATTGGCTAGCCTGCGCCAAGCTGGAGCCACGACAGATTCCCCTAACTTGGAACGCCCGGACTTTCCCAGCTAGGCGCTAGTCGAAAACTAGGAAACTCGAGTCATTTTTCTACCTGGGGCTATGTTTGAAAATTCATATCTCCGAAAGTATTTACCGTAGCGGACTGATCCTGGAATCATTTTGTTCACAAACGAATGCGCTTTTATACACAAAATTTTGTTTGAGAAAAAAAAAAATTGTTTCAATTTTATTTCGTCGTTTTTATTTTTAATTTCGCTGCCATTTCCGCGGGACCTACAGGAATCCATGGAGATAATTTTTTTCGGATAGCCGAATCTTTCCCCCTTCAACCCTAAAAAAAAGAAATTTATGGAGAACCTACCTGGGCCGGAGAAAAAAAATAAAACGTCTTGTCGCGCGTCAATCCACGTCCGTGCGGCGAACTCCTTGTGTTGCGTAGTGGAGTTAAATTACATTTGATGCTTCTCTACTTACCCGGGCTATTTGTTCTCCAAAAATAGTCGTTCAACCACCTTATCCCTCGCTTATTAGACGGTGCAACCCATCATCATCAGCTTTTCATTCTGGTGATAGGTACAAACACACACGGTATTTGTATACCACTCGGTCCTGCTAGAATACATTCTTTCGGGTGCAACTCTGCAAATTTGTAAAAACCGATTTTTTTATCCGGATAACGATCACGAAACAATCGACACAATTCTCTCAGATTATTCAACATCAGATGCTTTTGAACCGATACTTTTTCACCATTTCTTTTAACGGTTACGCAGCTTCTTTGACCTGGTGTTGTGCGACTGACCTCTTCACTTCGACAAAATTCTACCACGAGTGATACAACTTCAGATGATATCGTCTTGCCAGGTCTCGAATTTGGTGAGGATAATATTCCTTTATCTTCAGCTAACCTTTTCGCCGTCCGAGCCATATTATCTCTGACGTTAAAGTCTTTCTCGATTTTTCCCACACTCCAACTCTTTGGAAGAGCAGTAAAAGAATAATCAATCTGAATGCCTTATCATCTGTTTCGTTAAATCTATCTTTTAACTGAGTTAACCACTCGTTATAATCGGTACTCTCGCTTTTCGTAGGTACACAGTCCGGAAAATGTTGTTTGAATGCAGTTGAAAGTTTTCCTAATACCTCTACTTTCTCCGAAACCGTTTTGATTTTTTTACGGGTATCGGTGATTCACCTAAACTTGACATTGATGAATTGATAGCAGAGATTACATTTATTGTATCAACCTCGGGAAAATTAATACATGAGTTTCCTGATTGACATTCGCTTGATGACGATGTCGAACCAATCTCGGGGACTGCATTGTCCTTTAACATCAGCCGACAAGTATCACAAATCAGACAACCGTGTGTGATCGATGTCGCTTTATCGCACATCCACTGTGTTACCGGGCATAAATTTTTCGAATGCTTTGGCAGGCCGAACGGATCACAACAATGATTTCTCGGCATTTCGATAGCGAAAGAGTTGTTAACCGTTCAAGTACGAGTTTGTCGTGAGACTGAGGTCATTACGGAATTGCAGAGCCTTTTATTTCAGGTCAGTTCAAAAGATGCCTTACAGTAGGTGCAGGCAACTTGGTGAAATTGTTGCACTTGGTGAATGCGGAAAAAAAGGATTAACTTAATCCTCACACGTGGGTCACGCATGAAGGACCCATTTGACCGCGATCGACTGTTCCGGTCTGCTTGGGCCATACGAAACAATAGATTCTTCGGAACCTATAGTCTTTCCTGTCACGACAATGATGGTTCAATGATTTCCTTTTTCAAAACAACCTCGTAGATTGAGGGATTATATTCGGATACAAGTGAAGGGATTAGTTACTTTCAGATATTTAAAATAAAAGGATCAGATGGGGCCGGTTCGAAGTTCCGAATTTTCAAAGCTCCGAACGGCCAAACTTCCGAATTCTAGTGCAACGAACTCACAAGGTTCAGAAATGGTATTTCACCGAAAGTCTATGTAACCAATTCAAAAAGTTCCGAAAGCTAAAGACCCGAAAGGTCAAGACTCCGAAAGCTCAATGATCCGAAAGGCCAAAAATCCGAAACTTGAACATCAAGCCGTCGCACGTCGTTTAGTCGACACGTTAAGAACACGTTCGATCTTTCGGAATTTTAGACTTTCGGAATTTTGGACTTTCGGAACATCGGACTGTCGGAGCCTTGAGCTATCTACATCTCGACCATTCGGAATTTTAATTTTCTAAACTTGAGCCTTTCTGAAAATTCGAAATCGTTTAGAATAAATTCGGAAATTTGACCGTTCGGAGCTTTGAAATTTCGGAACTCTGAACCGGCCCCGATCAGATGTTGTGCACTTGATGGCTCCGAGATTCCAGAACAGGTATAGGTATATAGCTCCGAGAAAACATGACTAGTATCCGTCTAATAAGCGAGGGATAAGCTGGTTGAACAACTATTTTTGGAGAACAAATAGCGCGGCTAAGTAGAGAAGCATCAAATGTAATTTAACTCCACTACGCAACACAAGGAGCTCGCCGCGCGGACGAGGATTGACGCGCGACAAGACATTTTATTTTTTTTCTCCGGCTCAGGTAGGTTCTCCGTAAATTTTTTTTTTTTTTAGGGTTGAAGGGTAAGGATTCAGCTATCCGAAAAAAATTATCTTCATGGATTCCTGTAGGTCCCGCGGAAATGGCAGCGAAATTAAAAATAAAAACGACGAAATAAAATTGAAAGAATTTTTTTTTTTAAACAAAATTTTTTGTATAGAAGCGCATTCTTTTTCGAACAAAATGATTCCAGGATCAGTCCGCTCCGGTAAATACTTTCGGAGATATGAATTTTCAAACATAGCGGTGCAACAGCGACTTACCAAAATTCAAATAACTCTAACTCCGCCATTTTTGAAAAATTTTCAAAATCCCCGAAGTTGTATTTTTTTTCCCCATAGTACTAAAGATATGTCGAATGGCGCAAAGATCCGTGACTTGACGGTTTTTTTTTTGAGTGAAGTGACGTGGATCCGCTCATATACCTATACCTGTTCTGGAAACTCGGAGCCATCAAGTGCACAACATCTGATCCTTTTATTTTAAATATCTGAAAGTAACTAATCCCTTCACTTGTATCCGAATATAATCCCTCAATCTACGAGGTTGTTTTGAAAAAGGAAATCATTGAACCATCATTGTCGTGACAGGAAAGACTATAGGTTCCGAAGAATCTATTGTTTCGTATGGCCCAAGCAGACCGGAACAGTCGATCGCGGTCAAATTGGTCCTTCATGCGTGACCCACGTGTGAGGATTAAGTTAATCCTTTTTTTCCGCATTCACCAAGTGCAACAATTTCACCAAGTTGCCTGCACCTACTGTAAGGCATCTTTTGAACTGACCTGAAATAAAAGGCTCTGCAATTCCGTAATGACCTCAGTCTCACGACAAACTCGTACTTGAACGGTTAACAACTCTTTCGCTATCGAAATGCCGAGAAATCATTGTTGTGATCCGTTCGGCCTGCCAAAGCATTCGAAAAATTTATGCCCGGTAACACAGTGGATGTGCGATAAAGCGACATCGATCACACACGGTTGTCTGATTTGTGATACTTGTCGGCTGATGTTAAAGGACAATGCAGTCCCCGAGATTGGTTCGACATCGTCATCAAGCGAATGTCAATCAGGAAACTCATGTATTAATTTTCCCGAGGTTGATACAATAAATGTAATCTCTGCTATCAATTCATCAATGTCAAGTTTAGGTGAATCACCGATACCCGTAAAAAAATCAAAACGGTTTCGGAGAAAGTAGAGGTATTAGGAAAACTTTCAACTGCATTCAAACAACATTTTCCGGACTGTGTACCTACGAAAAGCGAGAGTACCGATTATAACGAGTGGTTAACTCAGTTAAAAGATAGATTTAACGAAACAGATGATAAGGCATTCAGATTGATTATTCTTTTACTGCTCTTCCAAAGAGTTGGAGTGTGGGAAAAATCGAGAAAGACTTTAACGTCAGAGATAATATGGCTCGGACGGCGAAAAGGTTAGCTGAAGATAAAGGAATATTATCCTCACCAAATTCGAGACCTGGCAAGACGATATCATCTGAAGTTGTATCACTCGTGGTAGAATTTTGTCGAAGTGAAGAGGTCAGTCGCACAACACCAGGTCAAAGAAGCTGCGTAACCGTTAAAAGAAATGGTGAAAAAGTATCGGTTCAAAAGCATCTGATGTTGAATAATCTGAGAGAATTGTGTCGATTGTTTCGTGATCGTTATCCGGATAAAAAAATCGGTTTTTACAAATTTGCAGAGTTGCACCCGAAAGAATGTATTCTAGCAGGACCGAGTGGTATACAAATACCGTGTGTGTTTGTACCTATCACCAGAATGAAAAGCTGATGATGATGGGTTGCACCGTCTAATAAGCGAGGGATAAGGTGGTTGAACGACTATTTTTGGAGAACGAATAGCCCGGGTAAGTAGAGAAGCATCAAATGTAATTTAACTCCACTACGCAACACAAGGAGTTCGCCGCACGGACGTGGATTGACGCGCGACAAGACGTTTTATTTTTTTTCTCCGGCCCAGGTAGGTTCTCCATAAATTTCTTTTTTTTAGGGTTGAAGGGGGAAAGATTCGGCTATCCGAAAAAAATTATCTCCATGGATTCCTGTAGGTCCCGCGGAAATGGCAGCGAAATTAAAAATAAAAACGACGAAATAAAATTGAAACAATTTTTTTTTTTCTCAAACAAAATTTTGTGTATAAAAGCGCATTCGTTTGTGAACAAAATGATTCCAGGATCAGTCCGCTACGGTAAATACTTTCGGAGATATGAATTTTCAAACATAGCGGTGCAACAGCGATTTACCAAAATTCAAATAGCTCTAACTCCGCCATTTTTGAAAAATTTTTAAAATCCCTGAAGTTCGAGGGGGTAATAACTGAAACCTGGATTGACACATTAATTTTTTAATTTGAATTAATTCGCATTAATCTTTTCAATCTAATTTAATTCTTGTAATTCGAATTAATGCGTTAATTCTAAATAAATTTCTAATGATTCACGTTAGTTAAAGTTAATTCGCGATGCTTCACAGAATTTTATGTTAGTACGAATCAAATTCGGCTTGAATTTGTGGGTAGTTGAAGAAAAAAAATTAAGTAGGAAAAAAAGTGACTCGGACACGAATCCAGGTGAATGCCGATTAATTTAGATTATTTCTAAATAATTTTTTTTTAATTTCATTATATTTTTCCTAAATTTTTTCGATTCGAATTGATTCATGTGATGCGAATTAATTCATGTCGATTCAAAATAATGCATTTAATTCGTGTTAATTCGCATTAATTCTGATTAATTTGTATTAATTCACCGAACAGTGGCACGTCAATTCAACAAGTTGTTTTCCCCTCGCTGAAGTTGTATTTTTTTTCACATAGTACTAAAGATATGTCGAATGGCGCAAAGATCCGTGACTTGACTATTTTTTTTTTTTTGAGTGAAGTGACGTGGATCCGCTCACATATGTGTCTCGGGATCACGATATCTGCCGATCATTATCAAAATAATTAATATTATTAATATTATTGATAAAATTGTTATATTAATATTAATATTAATATTATCATTATTCATTCTTTTTAATCATTCTAACCTCAAAATCGCAACTTCATCGCGATTTCTCGGCAATCCTGATGAAAAATGATGATCGTTACTTGTACGTAAAGGCTTTTTCTTAATCGTAATGAAATGTACTTTTTGCATTTTTCATTTTTTTCTTCTCTTCAATTTTTCATGTAATACATTGACACAGCATTGCAGATCTTACTAGTATTTTCAGAATCTATTATTGCGAAACAGTCGTTGGAGACAGGTTTGGTGGATGATTGAATACACTGCTAGCTATTTTAGACATAATTATTACATTATTATCACATTAGTATCGTTGTATCATTATGCATGTGTGAACATCTTATGGTGCCGTCCGATGTAGGCCCGAATCGCCGTAATCCGGAATCACGGAACGGAACGCAGACGAAATCTACTGGATCTCCGAATCCGTTCCGGGTCTCGAAAAACCCTGCCGTCCCATGTACCAAAACTGCACGAAACGACGGAACGGAGCCGATCCATATTTGTGCTATTCGACTTTATTTGTCTGTTTAGATACAATTTTTGTATCAATATATGTAATTTATTTAATTAGCTTCTATGTAAGATAGGTTCTGTAACTATAATTGATTATTTCATCAAATAAAAGTTGACGTTCCGGCATTCCGTTCCGGAATTTGGGTACATGGGATGCAGGGAAATGCAAACAGATGGAACGGAACACGGAACTTGTGTATACTTTTACATGAACATAACCCTGCAAATTGTAGAAAGACGCGTGTGTAGATACAAATTTGATCATGGATCCTCAAATGTGTCTATTAATGATGATTCGGTTATTCAAGACTTCCAAAAGTGCATCAATTTCTCAAAGCAAAATTATTTACGACTATAATTTGCAAATACCGGACGGATCCACCATTCCGTGAAAATACGACGGAATGAAATTAGCGGAACGCGGATTCTAGTGACTTTTCCGTCCATTCCGTTCCGTGATTCCGGATTCCGGCGATCCGGGCCTACATGGGACGGCACCATAATACCAAATAAGCTGTCTTATGATAGAGAGGTTATGTTGGCTGAACTCGTACATTATTATTTAGGCCGTGTTCGGGGAGTCGCTTTTAGCGCTGTCAGTAATCTTGTGTCTCTGTCACACTTCTTGATTTCCCCAAGCTCTGTCTCTCTCTCTCTTGATTTTCAGCGCTTTAAAGCGCTTTAAGGTGCTTTCCTAGGCAATTCGTCCAGTCCTGAAAACATCGTGAAAAAATGTGATATTAAACGGAATATCTCTGCCTGGGCACCGAAATCAATGAAACAAAATACGTCGCGCAATTCTATGTGCGACTCCGAACATGTACAGCCCAAAAAATGTTCGTTTTGCGCGAAAATAGAGAAGATATCCATGAAAAACGGTTTTAGAAACGTTTTTCATGGATATCTTCGCTATTTTCGCGCAAAACGAACATTTTTTGGGCTGTACATGTTCGGAGTCGCACATAGAATTGCGCGACGTATTTTGTTTCATTGATTTCGGTGCCCAGGCAGAGATATTCCGTTTAATATCACATTTTTTCACGATGTTTTCAGGACTGGTGGAATTGCCTAGGAAAGCACCTTAAGCGCGCTCCCCGAACACGGCCTTAATTTACTTAAGAACTAAGACGGAGCAATTAGAAGGAAGGGTGGAGCAATTTAGAGCATACGAGGAGCAATTGATTCGTGATTTTTCCAGCATTTATCGTCAATTTAATCGATGTCTCAGTGTAATACGAGATTACCTGTCTTGTGATAGAGAGGTTATGTTGGCTGAACTCGTACTTCATTATTCAATTTACCTGAAAACTAAGACGGAGCAATTGAAAGAAAGGGTAGAGCAATCAACAGCAGACAAGGAGCAACTTTTTAGTTCCTTGACCAACGTCGTATCTTCTTCCGTTTGATTAAAATATAAATTTGAATTTGGCCGCCATTCTGCCGTAGCCAATTCCTATTGTCTTACTTGCTGTAATTATTTTATTTCGTAAGAACCAAGAGGGAACAATTAAAATTAAAGGTGGAGCAGTGAGGAACATCAGGGGAGCAATTTTTTAGTCCCATGTAGAAGGTCGCATCTCCATCCGTTTAGTCGAAAAATAGATTGGAATTTGGCCGGCATTTTAACATAGAATATCCGGATTTCGTTTTTTTTTTTTTTTGTTTTTCTCAAAAACTAGACTGGAGCAATTAACGAAATTAGTGGAGCAATTAAGAGCAATTAAGGAGCAATTGTTTGGTTTATAAAAAAAAATAGAAAATAATAAAGTTACCGGCTATTTTTACATAGGTATCCAGGGGTGCGATTCCATAACTTTTATCACTGCTATCACACTGTCGATAGATGTCATAAGAGTGATACGTTTACGTAAAATAGACTGTTTTATGATATCTATCGACAGTGATAGCAGTGATAAGGCCGCCGTCCCATGTGAGCTCGGATCACCGGAATCCGGAATGACGGAACGGAACGTTGTGTGTGTAGGTGTATACATACACGCAATACATGGAAAAAGTCACTAAATTCCGTTCCGTCATTCCGTTCCGGACCTACATGGGACCGCAGCCTAAAAGTTATGGAATCGCACCCCAGTTGGTACCGTGATTTTTTGTGGATGCGGCCCAGCAAGGATACCAACGCAAAACTCGTTAGGAGCAGTTTAGTAACTCACTAGATGTTTCTAGTAAAATCACTAAAAAATCTAGTGATTTCTAGTGATTTTACTAGAAACATCTAGGCCGTGTTCGGGGAGCGCGCTTAAAGCGCTTTAAAGCGCTGAAAATCAAGAGAGAGAGAGAGACGGAGCTTGGGGAAATCAAGAAGTGTGACACAGACACAAGATTACTGACAGCGCTAAAAGCGACTCCCCGAACACGGCCCTAGGCTGCGTTCCAAAACGTCACCCGGGTGCTCTCGGGCACTGAAATATAATACAACTGGAACGAGCGCTCCGTGGCTAACACTGAAATATAATAATACTGGAACGCGCGCTGACGGCTTTGGCCCGTATAGAGAGAGATAGCTCCGAAGCGGCGCTGGTAGTATCCCCGTCTCTGTTGGTACAGTCCCGTCCAAAACTTTAATTTAACAATACGTGAGTGAGCGAAGAATCGCCTGAATGCAGGAACTGACACACTTATTGCAGATGCTGTACGATACTTCATGTGCGCAGTCGCGACTCAGTAAGACAATGACAAAGATACTACTAGCGAACTATCTCTCTCTATACGCTGCTTCTAATGGTACAGAATGGTCGGCGCGCATTCCAGTATTATTATATTTCAGTGGTGGCTAAGCAGGCGTCTAGGGCCGTGTTTGGGGAGTCGCTTTTAGCGCTGTCAGTAATCTTGTGTCTCTGTCACACTTCTTGATTTCCTCAAGCTCCGTCTCTCTCTCTCTTGATTTTCAGCGCTTTAAAGCCGGCGACACAAACTTCTACGTGAGCCGTAATACGCTTCACCTATAGGCCGGTCGGACACGCACACCAAGCGCCGACCAATCACGTACGCGTGTAGGTCTATAGGTGAAGCGTATTACGGCTCACGTAGAAGTTTGTGTCGCCGGCTTAAAGCGCTTTAAGCGCGCTCCCCGAACACGGCCTAGGTGTCCGGAGAGAGAGATAGCTGCTATGTGACCACCTGTCTCTTTCTATTTGCTACTGCACATGCGCTGGACCGTCTCGGCAAAAATGTTAACCTAATGGACCTAATGGGAGTTACCCCTAGACCATACAGGATGGACCGCGCATTGAGGTGGTGGGGGTACTGCCAAGTAAAGCGACAAAGATAGCACTAGCGATGTATATAGACACATAAATATGTCTCATTCGTGCTAACACTTGAAATCGAGTAGGCTTAGTTATGATCGAGAGAGTTATGCCACAGAGGCTATGGGGCACATAAACGCGGCAACGCAGCAACACGACTTGGCAACGTTTACTCCACTAGTGGAGCACAGTTTCCTTGTCTTACGAATGCTAGAGTATTGTCCGTCCCTTTCCCATTACTCGGCGGCAGTCCTCCCAATGCTTTGGCATAGGCAATGCGCGGTCCATCCTATATGGCAAGAGTCGGCCACGCCGGCTCGCCGAGCCAGCCCGGCTCTAAGTGACAATTAGTGCGACCGTAAATCCCCTCGGTCTACCTGAAAACGGTCACTCGTCCTTACCTGGAAATGCGATGGTAGGGGCAGCGTTCAGGAGAAATAAAAGGAACTAAGGGGTGGTTTGCACTATTTGCGTCCGACCGTCCAGGTCTTGTCATACCTGCATATCCCCACTCATACCTACCAAAATCCAAGAAATGGCGTTAAAAGGATTAGTGCCGGTGAACGGGGTAATAGGATTAACAGCTTTGACTCTTTCGACTAATGAGTGTGCCGACCCCTGCTATATGGTCTAAGGAGTTACCACGTGCGAACAGGGGTATGAACTTTTTGACAGACTGTACATGGTGCGAGAGAGACAGGTGTTCACATTCGAGCTATCTCTCTCTTCGGAACCCCCACCACCGCAGCGCTCGTTCCAGTTGTATTATATTTCAGTGCTCTCGGGTGTGTCTTTACCTTTGACTCATGGAGTAGAAGGAGGCATATCTCCCTATACACGCTGTATTGAAAAAGTGGGACGAATTTTTCCCGTAATAGATGGCGCTGTTACCAGTAAGCAAGGTAAGCGCACACGGACTTCCTGTGAGCGGGAAATTTTCAACATGGAAAAACTTGAATTAAACATGTTATACGCAGACGCAGGCGGAAGTAGGCCTGCGCTTACTAAGAACAGCGCCATCTATAGCGTGGACCACATTTTAGATTGAAGATATGCCTCCTTCTACTCCATGCTTCGACTATATACCTATGGACTGCTAACCGCTAACTTCACCCGTGTACCCAGATGTGACGCGACCTCCGGGGCTAACGGCCAGTGTTGCCAGATGGGGCTATTTAGCGCCAATAGGGCTATCTTTTTTACCAAGTGGCGATCAAATTTTATCCATCGGCTATAGGTAGCCAACTGGGCTACTTTTTTTTTCGTCGCAAATATCAATATGACTTCTTTTTTGTGTAGAAAAAAAGGAAATTTTGTAAACAAAAAATGAATATTGAATAAATTATTGTTGTTTTTTAATATAAATTTTTGATAGGTAAATTAAATGCAATTAACTTTTCAATTTATTTAAAACTTTCACCTTAAGGTACTTGCGCGCCACGACAGGGCTATTTTGTGGCTACATGCGCGCAGCAGCTAGGCTACTTCGTATCAAAAGGTTCTGGCAACACTGCTAACGGCTGATTTTGGTACTACAATCAGCTGCGTGTGTTATGTAGGTGTGACGCATCGGTGTGTGTGTCACGTAGATGTTTCTTTACACCTACGTAACCCACACAACCGATGCGCCACACCTACACAACACACGCAGCTGATCGTAGTTCCAAAATTAGCCGTTAGCCCCGGAGGTCGCGTCACATCTTGGTACATGGGCTTCCACCACTGATCTCTATACTAACTGGATGGCTGGTCCCCTAAAGCAAGGCTAAAGCACATTGAAGGCTCACCCAGCGCCCTAGTACCGGGAGTGGTACTAAGGTTGACATCAATGCGCATGCGGGGCACTGATTTACCATCATCACTATTCGTGATTACGATGGCACATGCGCCTTGTTACGATGGCACATGCGCCTTGTTACGATGGCACATGCGCATTGAGATGGTGATTAGTACCATTCCCGGTGTTAGGGGCGCTGAGCGAACCTTCAGCTCGACATAATTTCGGCTTGCTGGGCCCATAAGGACCAGCCATCCAGTTAGTATAGAGATCAGTTGCCTCCACAGGCTTGGGATAGGGACTAGCAGTCCATAGGTATATAGTCAAAGGTCTTTACCCTTTCTTCACCCATGACAATAGAGAATTGGCACTTATCCTAGCTTATGCTATTAAGGGGTTATAGCCAGGAAGGGGAAGAAGAAGACAATAGAGAAAGATATAACATACCCGAGAGCACCGTGGCGGAAGCTGTCATCATTTATGCAGGACTGTTTTCGCACTTATTAGGATGAGAAGACACGTAGAGTATTGTTTCATTTAGCGGAGATGCCTTGTAGAATGAAAGACCTTCACCGGATCGATGCGATATTGCTCGATGAATGATATTCAGATCGCTATGTTCGTAACCCTACTTGTCGAAGAGATGCAACGGGTCAGTCAGTCAGCAAAGAAATGCTCGATTGCAACTAATGTGGTAAATAAACCGAAATTCCAGAAATGAATTCGTAACGAATCGTTATCCTATATGCTATTGACTTATCCACTTTATTACTACCAGATGTGTAAATTTCACCAAAACGATTATTTATAACCTAATGATGTTTGGAATAAACAGAAATTGACGTCTGCAATCAATTTAACAATTCATAACTACTTATTTATGGAATAGTATATCGTATACCGTTGTATTATGAACGATATTACAATTCATTTACACAATATTCTAATACGACAGTATAGCTTAGAAACTATGCTTCCTTGGATAAACATTTGTTACTGTTTGCTTTTTTTCTCTTGTTTTGATCGAGGGATTAATCACTCCGAAGAATTATTTATATTGGATTTCAAAAGTTCGAAGAATCATGAGGTCCTTTCGTTTTAGAAATCGAGGGCTGCACTGGGCTGCACTGAGCCAATCACCTTGAAGCTTAGACTAGTAGAGTCTAGTATACTAGTCTCAGCTTCAAGGTGATTGGTTCAGTGCAGCCCAGTGCAGCCCTCGATTTGTAAAACGAAAGGACCTATGGGATCTTGCAGATGTTGTACCCTGACTTTACAGTCGGAGAGCTGACGACCAAAATGGTCAGGTAATTTTATCGTCAATGAAACTCAGGATAATACTTACCTAAAAGACCCTTATGCGAGAATCGTCGATCCGGCAGGCCGCTCCTGGTGGGTTCAAATAATATGGGGTGGGGAAAAAAAAAAAAAAAAAAAAGGTAAAAGTATCGTCTTTAATTTTTGTTGCAAACAGTTACGCTATACTCCTAATACACCATAAAAAAATTTCAAATCGAACGGTTGGCGGAAGGGTGTGCCAGCCTTGATAATTGTGAAAAAAATAATAATTCTGAGGTAATCGTATCGTAACTGATTTTTTGTCTGCCAAGAGTTTATTCATTATATAAGCCGAAAAAAATTAAGCCAGCCAAAAATAGTGAAAAAAAAATTTTTTTTAAATAAAAATAAAAATAAAATTAAAATAAAATTATTTTTTTTTTTTACAATCATAATCAAGGCTGGCAAGGGTTTCCACCAACCGTTCGATTTGAAATTTTTTTTTGGTGTATTAGGAGTATAGCGTAACTGTTTGCAACAAAAATTGAAGACGATACTTTTACCTTTTTTTTTTTTTTTTCCCCACCCCATAATATCTGAACCCACCAGGAGCGGCCTGCCGAATCGACGATTCTCGCATAAGGGTCTTTCAGGTAAGTATTATCCTGAGTTTCATTGACGATAAAATTACCTGACCATTTTGGTCGTCAGCTCTTAGACATTACAGATTTCCTAAGATTTCAATGACTTTACGGGTTTCGGCAGGATTCCATAAAATTTCAAACGGACTCCATAAAACTTCATAGAATTTCAGCACTTCGAAGACTTTAGAGGATTTCATGGGGTTTGACAGATGCCAATAGTCAGATTTCATAAGAGTTCACAGATTTTTAAAGACTTCTCACCCTGGTGTACGGAAAACTTCGAAAGTTCAAGCCCCTCGGTTTAAATAATTTTCTGAATTAGCAAGTTGTATACCCGTATTAATAGTATTAGGGTAGTAGTCTCGCCACGCTGTGGTCAAATGACAGCTTATCAATCATCAAAATAAAACAGAATAAGACTTGGCTTCCGGGATGGATGGATACTGATCAGTATCAGGTTGTTTCTCGCCCTGATGAAGTAAACTGCAATGTTTACGAAACGTCGGCACCTAACCGTTAAACAACGCGGCTCCATCCCGGAAGCCAAGTCTTATTCAGAATCTCACCGCGAAAGCCTCAAAGACCTTAAGGTGAAGTGAAACGTTTGTCAGAACCTCGAAAACGGGAATCGTGAATTCTCTGAAACTACTGAATCAATCGCGATGAAACTTTGAGGGATTACACATCATTGTGGCAGAAAGTGGCTGATTATTTCACTTTTCCAAAATTTGACAAAAATTTTTACAGATTGACGTACCGACCACATAAATCGCGAGATTATTCACTGTTGACGTAGATAATCGCATTTTCCCGATAATTAGCGACTCCGAAATTAAAAACCACACACTTTGAGCCTAATCCCATGTCATTTGATGGAGAAATGACTGAGAATTGACGATTCTCCGTTACTCATAATTAAAAAACCGACATTCAGTTGAGATCACAACCCGTATCGACATTTAGTCGAGATCACAGCCATGTATCGAAATTGCAGCCAGTATACTTGCAAATAATCTAGCGGTGGACAGAGGTACCAAACGTTCGGTAGTTCTGTTTTACCGCGGTGCAAGGCACCCGGCCGTAGCCTTGAAACGTTTCACTTCACCTTAAGGTGAAGAACCTCGAAAACCTTAAGGTGTCAGAACCTCGAAAACGGGAATCGTGAATTCTCCGAAACTACTGAATCAATCGCGATGAAACTTTGAGGGATTACACATCATTGTGGCAGAAAGTGGCTGATTATTTCACTTTTCCAAAATTTGACAAAAATTTTTACAGATTGACGTACCGACCACATAAATCGCGAGATTATTCACTGTTGACGTAGATAATCGCATTTTCCCGATAATTAGCCACTCCGAAATTAAAAACCACACACTTTGAGCCTAATCCCATGTCATTTGATGGAGAAATGACTGAGAATTGACGATTCTCCGTTACTCATAATTAAAAAACCGACATTCAGTTGAGATCACAACCCGTATCGACATTTAGTCGAGATCACAGCCATGTATCGAAATTGCAGCCAGTATACTTGCAAATAATCTAGCGGTGGACAGAGGTACCAAACGTTCGGTAGTTCTGTTTTACCGCGGTGCAAGGCACCCGGCCGTAGCCTTCACCTTAAGGTGAAGTGAAACGTTTCAAGGCTACGGCCGGGTGCCTTGCACCGCGGTAAAACAGAACTACCGAACGTTTGGTACCTCTGTCCACCGCTAGATTATTTGCAAGTATACTGGCTGCAATTTCGATACATGGCTGTGATCTCGACTAAATGTCGATACGGGTTGTGATCTCAACTGAATGTCGGTTTTTTAATTATGAGTAACGGAGAATCGTCAATTCTCAGTCATTTCTCCATCAAATGACATGGGATTAGGCTCAAAGTGTGTGGTTTTTAATTTCGGAGTCGCTAATTATCGGGAAAATGCGATTATCTACGTCAACAGTGAATAATCTCGCGATTTATGTGGTCGGTACGTCAATCTGTAAAAATTTTTGTCAAATTTTGGAAAAGTGAAATAATCAGCCACTTTCTGCCACAATGATGTGTAATCCCTCAAAGTTTCATCGCGATTGATTCAGTAGTTTCAGAGAATTCACGATTCCCGTTTTCGAGGTTCTGACAAACGTTTCACTTCACCTTAAGGTGAAGGCTACGGCCGGGTGCCTTGCACCGCGGTAAAACAGAACTACCGAACGTTTGGTACCTCTGTCCACCGCTAGATTATTTGCAAGTATACTGGCTGCAATTTCGATACATGGCTGTGATCTCGACTAAATGTCGATACGGGTTGTGATCTCAACTGAATGTCGGTTTTTTAATTATGAGTAACGGAGAATCGTCAATTCTCAGTCATTTCTCCATCAAATGACATGGGATTAGGCTCAAAGTGTGTGGTTTTTAATTTCGGAGTCGCTAATTATCGGGAAAATGCGATTATCTACGTCAACAGTGAATAATCTCGCGATTTATGTGGTCGGTACGTCAATCTGTAAAAATTTTTGTCAAATTTTGGAAAAGTGAAATAATCAGCCACTTTCTGCCACAATGATGTGTAATCCCTCAAAGTTTCATCGCGATTGATTCAGTAGTTTCAGAGAATTCACGATTCCCGTTTTCGAGGTTCTGACAAACGTTTCACTTCACCTTAAGGTGAAGGCTACGGCCGGGTGCCTTGCACCGCGGTAAAACAGAACTACCGAACGTTTGGTACCTCTGTCCACCGCTAGATTATTTGCAAGTATACTGGCTGCAATTTCGATACATGGCTGTGATCTCGACTAAATGTCGATACGGGTTGTGATCTCAACTGAATGTCGGTTTTTTAATTATGAGTAACGGAGAATCGTCAATTCTCAGTCATTTCTCCATCAAATGACATGGGATTAGGCTCAAAGTGTGTGGTTTTTAATTTCGGAGTGGCTAATTATCGGGAAAATGCGATTATCTACGTCAACAGTGAATAATCTCGCGATTTATGTGGTCGGTACGTCAATCTGTAAAAATTTTTGTCAAATTTTGGAAAAGTGAAATAATCAGCCACTTTCTGCCACAATGATGTGTAATCCCTCAAAGTTTCATCGCGATTGATTCAGTAGTTTCGGAGAATTCACGATTCCCGTTTTCGAGGTTCTGACAAACGTTTCACTTCACCTTAAATCACGACAAATTGCATTTTTTCCTTTGACTATATAACCCTGGACTGCTAACGCTAACTTCAGGCGTGTTGTCAGGATGTGGCGCTACAGGCAGTCAACGGTCGAGTTCAGAACTACTGAGTTTAATTGTTTCGCTATTGTTTTATCACCCGTATCTTTCTTCAAGTGACTTCACTTATAACCTCAAATTTCTCTGAAGTGCAAATCTTTTCATATCGCTCTGTTATTATTTTTATCCGGATACCGATTTCAGAAAACCGAGACACGAGAATTAGAAAAAAAAAATTATCTTCACGGGCCAATAAACAATTCGTAAGAATTACATTGAAACCACTTTATTACCCTATATTCCTGCATATAATATTAAGAACTTACGTAAACGTTTCCTAGATTTTCGTAACTCCTAATATGCTTCATTTATTAAAAATTTTTACTATTCCGACATTGATCAATGATATTATTTAGTAAACTATTCTTATTTTGTCCTGTGTTCATCCAAAATACTAAGTACTCATTCAAATTTCCCGCGGAATTGACTGCCGAGAAGTCCAAGGAGTGGGGTAGATGTTGGAAACATCGGCTTCGCATACGGCTTATGGGAATAGTGGGGGGTATTAGCAGTCCAGGGTTATATAGTCAAAGATTTTTTCAGAATCTTCAGAATCTAATTTACAAGTAGCAACTTTATTAGGTATTAATGTTATCTAATCAGTAGGGGAATGAATTCGGCAATCACAATATTGGCGGAACAGTTTTCCCATAAGAAGCCGAGTTAATTTTTCCATTTTCGACGTAAGATTACTTCTTGCAATCTTCGGTAAGGTACCAAATAGGTACTTAGGATTATATAAAAGTTCATCACATAAACTCATATATATTTCAAAATCAAGGATTAATCTAATAACGATTGTAGCGAGACTACTACAATAAAGCGTACCAAACGCAAATAGGTATGCATGGATAGCAGACTGGTTTTTACTTTCAACTTTTTTTTTTCCTTTTTGACTCCGTACGCCCTCAGAAAAGTGAGTTTTTGGTGTCAAACGAAGCCTCGTGGAACCAGAGCCCGGTAGCTCTATTTTAAAAGGTGGCGCATACGTTATAAGTCGTTAAGATTTGATTAACACAAGATTCTTGCTACACAAGCACTCTAATCGAAATATCGCGAAAACTATGCAACGTAGGAAGCTGTTCTTAGTCTCATTTTGTAGATAACTGAATTCTCTACGAAAAATTTCTAATCTATGCTAGTGCTAGAAATTGTTCTTGTACTCATTACAGACGTTCAAACTTGAACTTTGTTTAGTTTAAACGTCCGTAATGAGTACAAGATTAATTCTAGCTTTAACATAGATTGGACTTTTTTGTGGAGAATTCCATTATCCACAAAATGAGACCAAGAACAGCTTCCTCACTTGCATGGTTTTCGAGATATATCGATTATAGTGTGTGTGTAGCAAGAATCTTGTGTTAATCAAATGGGACAGATTTAGACCGTATGCGCAACCTTTTAAAATTAAGCTACCAGGCTCCGGTTCCACGAGGCTTCGTTTTACACCCAAAGCTCACTATTCCAAGGAGTGGTACGGAGTAAAAAAAAAAAAAAAGTTGAAAAACCACCTGTCTAATCGATAGTTAACATATATTGAAAAATGACTTATAAGTTATAATACCTGTCGCAGCTGCCATAAATGAGAAACAGATTTCAATAAAAAGTTATCTGCAATATCGTGGCTGCCCTCGAATTATAGGGTGAAGAACTTTGATTTGACTCTGACTAATACTTCTTTCTGATATTATGAAATATATCAAAAATTTCTACGTCGGTGACCATAATTGAACGAAAAAAAGAAAAGAATAATGTGCAGTGGGATCAGAACGTTGTCGCCCTTCTTCGTACTAGTAATAATGAGGTAATAATTGAATGCCCGCATAATAAGCTAGCGATATTCAACTTTGAACCAAGACTCGGTAGCGCTTATGTTTATTTTGTGACATGAATAATCATTTACACTAGATATCCGCAGTGATGATAAGTGAGAATAAAGCAGGTAAAAAAGTATAAATTTGCGATCCGTTCTGCTGTAGGAGCTACCATACTACCGCATATTATTATAAAGACGGCTTATTCCGAGAATGAAGTGACGCAGAATATAATAGAAACATTAATAAGGTGCGGAACTAGTTAGTTGAGAGTAAAAATATAATTTAATTCTGGTGATATCGATCAATTTTTGAAAATAGATTTCAACATACTTGATTATAGAAAGAAATTGGAAATGATCAGGTTTCTAAATATTGATTTAACTGTCCCTGCGGTATATTTTTTCAAGAAATTTGAAAAATAAATCGTGGGGAAGACCGCGGGATATTTGCTGAATGTGGGTGTTCATTAGGTTGTAACTTTCCTCCTCATAGACAGAGTAGGTCGTAGCTAAGCCCAAGGTGTTGTACAACTGCTTAACTCGTGCAACATTGGCTTCATCGCTTGAACCGTAGCATTCCTATAATGAGAAAATCATTTTGCATAATTTTCTATATCTACATTGCGTTAATTTACTCATCATTGAACTACACTGCAGGATTATTTGTGACTAATGATAATAAGGTCATTCTTTATGGGCAGTCGTCTTGCAATACTCACTTCTAGAATCTTTTTTTGAGCGGGTGTTGCCCGTTGTAATGCAACTACTGCCAGCCATGAACACTTCCCGTCTTGTATATCAGTACCAACTTTTCCTGTTACTTCTGAATCTCCGTAACAGTCCAAGAAATCATCTTGCACTTGGAAAAAGTGCCCCATTTCAAGTAAAATTGTTTTCGCTTGTCTGTGCATTTCAGGGTCCGTAATACCAGCCTATTTAAAAATCATTATACAATCATTATAATTCATTCGGCACTCTAAGTCCGCCAATGAACAAAAAACAATTATTGCTATTTGAAAGTGAAGATAAAGTTACTTTCAACCTTACTGAGTCTCTTCCCGTTTTTATCGCTACAAAACTTTGAGTTCAGGACGAACGATAAATTTAATACCACTTATGCAATAAAAATTTCAGGCATACTCACAAAATACATGGCAAGAGAAACTGGCATGACAAAAGAGTAATATGCAGTCTTATATTTCACTATTGCATTGTATTGATCCATTGTGAACAGCTCGAGCTTAGGCTTGTGACCAAACTGTGTTGATAATAGATCGAGAGTCTGGCCCATGGTCGTTTTCAAAATGTTCTGAAAGTGACATGATTTCAATTCTACGATACCAAAGGATTTTTCAGATCAATACCGATTGTCGCAAATTTATACCACGAAAATGTTAATGAATAATGTTAGGAACTAGGCAATGAAAATTCCTAGTAAAAAACAAAAGAGATAGCTTGGTTAAGGCTTTGACTATATACCTATGGACTGCTAACCGCTAACTTCACGCGTGTACCCAGATGTGACGCGACCTCCGGGGCTAACGGCTGATTTTGGTACTACAATCAGCTGCGTGTGTTATGTAGGTGTGACGCATCGGTGTGTGTGTCACGTAGATGTTTCTTTACACCTACGTAACCCACGCAACCGATGCGCCACACCTACACAACACACGCAGCTGATCGTAGTTCCAAAATCAGCCGTTAGCCCCGGATGTCGCGTCACATGTTGGTACATGGGCCTCCACAGGCTTGGGATAGGGACTAGCAGTCCATAGGTATATAGTCAAAGGGTTAAGGGCTTTTGAGCGCTTCTCTGTTTTACCGACGGAGTGCGCATTTTCGGCCAGTTGTCACAACTGCTATTTAGTCGACGGATCATGTCTCTATTGCTTCACTGATCACTTTCAGATTTCGTCGGGGTGATCCTCAGATTATCAGCTAGTGTGCGCTGGTTTCCGAAAAGTAATCGGATGAAATTCCAATTAATAATTGATTTATTTACATACGAATCTGAAATCAGCTGACACTAATAGCTCATTCGACTGGTTACACTGGTGTTGCACTGGTCTACACCGAGTGTATACTTTGTATTTAGCTAGTGTAAATTAACTCGTGCGCAGTGTAATGCGCAGTGTGCCCGGTGTAGACTGTACACTGATAGCAGCGCACTGTTTGAAAATTCTGCTCAAGAAAATTCCCTCATATTTTATCAGGATTCATATTGTTCATTAAGGGGGTATCCCCACCTTCAAATGGGTCAACATTCTGAGAAAGAGATTGATATTTTACAGCGAATTTGAGAGTCTGATCAAATCCAAAAAAATCATGAAGTTGAGGGAGGGTTTGACCCTCATTATCCATACTTAACATTGGATATTACTTTGAGTCTAATAGTAGTTACGCTGAATATAGATAAATACAAAATTACTCGGTTGTCGCAAAGAATCAGTAGTACCGTTGGATCGATTCTGGAATTTTTGGTCCTCAATTGTTGAGAAGAGATGCCTCTATCATATGAACATAGAACTTTTTGATATCGCGAAAATTGCCTGACTCGCTTAGTTTTTACTGAGATTTTTCTAATTCTTCAATTTTTTTTCTCTATTTTTTCTATTATCTCAACCAAAAATAGTCATATCAAAAAGTTCTATGTTCATATGATAGAGGCATCTCTTCTGTACAATTGAAGACCAAAAATTCCAAAATCGATCCAACGGTACTACTGATTCTTTGCGACAACCGAGTAATTTTGTATTTTTCTATATTCAGCGTAACTACTAATAGACTCAAAGTAATATTCAATGTTAAGTATGGATAATGAGGGTCAAACTCTCCCTAAACTTCTTGATTTTTTTGGATTTGATCAGACTCTCAAATTCGCTGTAAAATATCAATCTCTTTCTTAGAATGTTAACTCATTTAAAGGTGGGGATACCCCCTTAATATAATATACAGTTGCTCGGCCAAGACGAAAAGTATGTTTGAACTAAAAAATGATAATAAAGAATTTCATTCATCTACTACATCAAAACTGCCGATTTAAAAAATATAGATTTTACAGCAGTTAAGGGGAGACTTCGGTGAAATTTTTGGCAAAAACAGGTTTTTTAATTCTTACAACTTTGAAAAGACGTGTATGAAAAAATTCTTGCAGCAGTTTTTGAATGTCAGT
This sequence comes from Tenthredo mesomela, assembly GCA_943736025.1. Lineage (NCBI taxonomy): Eukaryota > Metazoa > Arthropoda > Insecta > Hymenoptera > Tenthredinidae > Tenthredo > Tenthredo mesomela. The sequence goes on along the minus strand of OX031014.1, from coordinate 38,855,446 downwards.
ATAGATAGTGAAAAAAAGTTTCAGCCTCCTGCGATGAAAGTGTAGACGCAAGGAATTTTTTACATTTTCATCGCAGGAGGCTGACATTTTTTTTCACAGTCTATACTGACATTATTCAAAAACTGCTGGAAGGATTTTGTTATACAACCTCTAATAGCGATTTTCAAAATTTCACCGAAGTCTCCCCTCAATACTTCCGTATCTGGAAAGTGATGAATAATATGTATGAAATTTGGAAATTTCGTTCTCTTATGTTTTTCCTTGATGAGAATTTTGATTTCTTCGTCAATACTCGCGTTGACTGAAAATCTTGAAAATAATAATTGATCTTCGCGTGTCGGAGATCTCCATTTTATTACACCAAACCTCCACGAGCTCCCTACACTTTCTGCACTGCGAGCGAAAATATTGCACCAGTGTTGCACTGCCTTCCCAGTAAAACATGTTACACTGACCGCGTGCAGCAAATCAACGACCAAGCAAAACACGATACACCGGCCCAGTGCAACACCAGTGTAACCAGTCGAATGAGCTATAATACATGGCCGATACACAGACACAGGGTAGTAATAACATTATTTAATATTTTCTGCAATACCGGTGCTGGGGATACCGGAGCGCCGTACAGGCTCTCATTAGCAATCTTTTTATATTATTCCGTGGTAAATCAGAGCAGCAGGAGCAACAGCAGATGTTGACTAAAATCCGAAGTGACAGGCTAGCGTCGACACAAATACATGCAGAGACTACCCTATAGATGTAGTCATTTCAATAGGATTCTTGAGCTGGGCGCTAGAGGTGCTCTTCCGATCGAGAAATTGTCGGGGCTCGCTCAAAAGCCCTTAAGGGGTAACACCACTGTAAAAGCTTGAAAAAAAGCGCATTTTTCATCATTCCTTTTTAGATGGAAAAAAAGGTGATAAGAAAATAATATTCAAGGAAGTTATTAGGCATACTATATTCAACTATACTAAAAAAAAATTTGATCAAAAAATATTCAAATATGGCGACACTGGAGCCATTCTCGCGAGACGTGTTGGATCTGAGGCGCTCTGCGGCACGCAGTGTGACTGGTGCAAATTTGAATCTCGAAAAAAAGAACCTCTTAATCTACATTTAATAAGTTAATTTGAACATTTTTTATTAACAAATTGTTGCCCTTTTTTTGTCGAAAATTCAACGTTTTTCATATAGATACTCGTCAATCACACAAAAATTAATATTTTCAAAATCCCCTATGTATTTCTCTAGCTATAGACATGTAGATCAAGAGGTTTTTTTTTTTTCTTTTTTTACAGATTCAAATTTGCACCAGTTACACTGCGTGCCGCAGAGCGCCTCAAATCCAACACGTCTCGCGAGAATGGCTCCAATGTCGCTATATTTGAATATTTTTTGATCAAATTTTTTTGTAATATAGTTGAATATAGTATGCCTAATAACTTCCTTGAATATTATTTTCCTATCACCTTTTCTTCCATCCAAAAAGAAATGGTAAAAAATGCTCTTTTTTTAAAGCTTTTACAGTGGTGTTACCCCTTAAGGTGAAGTGAAACGTTTCAAGGCTACGGCCGGGTGCCTTGCACCGCGGTAAAACAGAACTACCGAACGTTTGGTACCTCTGTCCACCGCTAGATTATTTGCAAGTATACTGGCTGCAATTTCGATACATGGCTGTGATCTCGACTAAATGTCGATACGGGTTGTGATCTCAACTGAATGTCGGTTTTTTAATTATGAGTAACGGAGAATCGTCAATTCTCAGTCATTTCTCCATCAAATGACATGGGATTAGGCTCAAAGTGTGTGGTTTTTAATTTCGGAGTCGCTAATTATCGGGAAAATGCGATTATCTACGTCAACAGTGAATAATCTCGCGATTTATGTGGTCGGTACGTCAATCTGTAAAAATTTTTGTCAAATTTTGGAAAAGTGAAATAATCAGCCACTTTCTGCCACAATGATGTGTAATCCCTCAAAGTTTCATCGCGATTGATTCAGTAGTTTCGGAGAATTCACGATTCCCGTTTTCGAGGTTCTGACAAACGTTTCACTTCACCTTAAGCTCTTCACTTCACATGACCAGAATATCAAGGTTCTTAGCTTGTTATAGTCACAGTCAAAAGTTGGTTTCAGTTGACGATAGTTCCGAAATGACTACGGTAATGAATAAGTCATAAAATCAAATACATACACTATCAATTACATACTATGATATGCAAATCATACCAAAAAATTTTGATAGCTAAACAAGTTTTTTTCAAATATTTTTTGATAATTTTTGAAAACTGCCAAGTTTAACTTTTGTAAAGGTACAGTTCACATTTCTTCTAGGGACAAGTACACACACATTGAGTCGAAGTTATAATAGATCGTGGCAACATTGCATGCATATAATGAAGGAAACCGCTCCGGCTGTCCGTTTAAGCTACGTAAGCGCTATTGCCACGGCTATTACATCAGCATCTGATTCACACGTAAATATCGCAAAGAGACTTGAGTTTAAAATTTTGTTTCGAGTCTCGAAACGTTCATTAAATTTCAATTCATGACACACTACTTTTTCATAGATAAGAATTTATCGGACGAGACGAACCAAATTTTTAACTAAGTCTTTTAACTGAGGAAAGATTCTTCCTCTGCATAGAGCGTACAATCCCCAGACAGACCGAGAAGACGTAAAGTGCATCATAATTCTTTTTTTTTTTTCTCATCTATGAATTAACCCCTTGACTGGTGAGCCCGCCATATGGCGGGCAACACAAACTGTGCCATAACTGGTGAGCCCGCCATATGGCGGGCTGTCGAAAAAAATGCGTTATATACCAAATTTCTTAGAATTTCAGTACTAAATGCAAAAAAAAAAAAAAAGATGAAAAAAAAAAAAAAAATTGTCTAACAGAAATGTCCACTTCACTCTCAAATTCTTTACCAGTGAAGGGGTTAATAGGATACGAACGATAGAGTCACTATACTCAATAAACACAGGCTTGTGGACTAAGAGGTCAATTACAATAACATGAAATTTGAGTAAAGATTTCTTCAATCCTTGAGTGGTCTGATTGCACAAGGCAATACATACCGACCAGTTATTAACCGTTTTCTGATCAGGTTAGATATTTGGTTCTATGTTCACTAGATGAGAGATTCGCATGATTTGTATGAGTGTAAGAAATTACTAATAGTCGGGTCATCGACCCGCAACATGTCGTAAAAGTTGCAGGCGTGCAGAGCTTGAACCAAAGCCATGACGTCCTCTTTGTATCCATTACCTACTACCTGCTGGAGAAGTGCTGGTACGCAATATTATGTATTACTGTTGTTTGTATATGAGGTATTCCACGCCGTTTCGAACGGTCGAAAAAATTACCGCTTCCAAAAAAATCATAATTTTGTCTTATGACACAACTATATCGAAAGAATTTATGTGAATTTTTTCAGAATTTTCGGATTGCATTTGTGGATTTTTTCCAAATTCCAACCTTTTCTACAAATCTCCGTATCTCAAAAGTATAAGATCATACAAGAAAATTTATGAGACTAAAAAGTTGCAGTTTCGAATCAACTTTCTGACAAATTTTTTTGGAGAATTTCTCGGATCCCAAAAATACCAATTTTTATCAAAAATACACAAAAATTGGTTTTTCAACCAATGTGTCACTTTGCCTCGATTTGCGTCAATAATTTACAGAAAATACTCTCAAGTGTTGACAACAACCGTATATTTTTTTTAATATGGTTGGCTCAATCGTTTGGAACGTATGCTTTATTCTTTCTTTTTTTTCGAAGGTATGCTTTATTAATTCCTTTTTTCGAAAAAAAAAAAAACAGGATTGATAAAGAATACATTCCAAACAATTGAGCGAACCGTCTTAAAAAAATATACGGTTCTTGACAACACTTGGGAGTCTTTTCTGTAAATTATTGAGGCAAATCAAAAGTGATGTATTGGTTGAAAAACCAATTTTTCTGTATTTTTGATAGAAATTGGTATGTTTGATAAAAATTGGTATTTTTGGGATTCGAGAGATACCCAAAAAAAAATTTTTCAGAAAGTTGTTTCAAAACTGCAACTTTTTTGTCTCATAAATTTTCTTGTATGATCTTATACTTTTGAGATACGGAGGTTTGTAGAAAAGGTTGGAATTTGGAAAAAAATCCACAAATGCAATCCGAAAATTCTGAAAAAATTCACATAAATTCTTTCGATATAGTTGTGTCATAAGACAAAATTATGATTTTTTTTGGAAGCGGTCATTTTTTCGACCGTTCGAAACAGCGTGGAATACCTCATATGTTTTGGTTAGTAAAACTTCTTGAGAAAAAAAAAAAAAAAAATTGGACAAGGCGTCGCAGTACAGATGCGAAGGTCCCGGTTCAAACCCGGGCTGAAGGAATTTTTACTTAGAAAAGAGAATGATACACTTTTCGTTTTTTTGTTCTGTCTGGGGATTGCACGCTCCATGCAGAGAATGAATCTTTTCTCAGTTAAAAGACTTGTTAAAAATTTGGTTCGTCTCGTCCGATAAATTCTCATATCTATGAATTAATAGGATACGAACGATAGAGTCACTATACTCAATACTACTTTTTCATTGAAATCTGTCGACTAGTTTAAACATAAAAAATGTTTTGATAGCAGTTTGGCATTTTTCGAATCTACGTATGCAAATAATGTAAACTGCAACAATTTTTTTCATCACTCATATACAATATACAAATTTAATGAATTTGGTATCATTTTGTAAAACTTGTTTCAAGCTATCCACCGGTAAAATTAAACACAAATCTATCGACAACCGCTTTTACAAGCTAACAACCTTGAGTTTACCTAAGCTAATCTTTCTGTTTCTAGCATTTTTGGTTTTGGGAAAATGAAATCAAGTACAAGTTATTATTCGGACATGTATGAGGTTTGTGATGAATGTTACGCTTACCTCATGGAATACCTCTATGAGATTCAAATAACACTCTCTATCCTTGAAATGAGTACGAAGTAGCTGGAATATGGATTGTTCCAACAAAATCCCGTCATTAATCGCTGACAAACCTATGTTGTTTTGACGATACCAGCAGGGTTGTCCACGTCGAGTTGTTGCACCATCCATAATGTCATCTTCCACCAGGAAAAATGCCTGGTACTGTGAAGACACACAACATCCCCAGTCGTAAAAATCCTTCCACAATTTACTGCCGTTTAGAATTTAACAGAGGATAAAATATTTCTATTCAACCAGCGTTACGGTATTTTTTTTCGTATAACATTATCAAAAAACCAATTCATGTGATTTATTATACTGCAACTTTGTAAAGTTGTGACAACTTTGTAAAGGTGCAATGCAGGTTTCAATGAAAAAATGAATAAAAGTCTGCATAGATAAGACAATAGATAGAGATAATAATTCACAGATTGGTATGCTTAAATAATCGTATAGGGGGCTCGAATGTAAAGCTGTGATGCCTTCTAGCACCGGCGCTTCTTACAGACTTGTAACTGCCAATGAGACCCCCATTTTATTTTTTTACATTTCCAGCACGATAAGAATGTAAATACAAGGTAACTTTCTAAGAAATCGAGTAGTTATGAATGTACTGGATAATTTCACTCGATAATTTATGAAAACAATAAATTGTGCCCATTTTATTTCGCTATGTGATAAATTCCATGCGAAGCGGTCGAAAAAAAACCCTCAATGTTATTTACTTGATTGGTCTTCGGATATTTCTACAGATGAAGAACCGGAAGAATACGCAACTTCTGCAAAATGAGATCCAGAGTTCAGCGATCCGCTGTTATGCATCGATGCAAGGAATATCATTGAAAAAATTGCGAATTTCCAAGATAACATTTGATCAACAAAGTAACCAAACGGATATCTCGAATAATTATCGCAAATGCAGTTGAGGCAGCTTTATCTGCAGTCGATTTTGTAGAAAAAAATCGTTTGGGGTTTCGTAAAATGCAAACTTTTCAAGCCTTTTTAGGGACTTCTGAATACTTTTCATTTGGTCCTAGGTTTTGGGAAATCAAGCTTGAGCTAGTGAAGCAGTAAAAAACTCTTGGGGTGAGACTGGAAGTTGAAGGACATGATAGCTATGGCAACATGTGATCTACCATCAAATAACAGAAACTTGAATACAGAATAGCCCATACATTAGTCTAAAAGAACTACATGCTCAATATTCGCTCATTTTTAGAGTACTAAGAGTTTCCTTGAACTCTGAATTAGAATTTCGTTTCACATGGAATTCATCATGTAAACATATGATTGGTGATGTTGTGTGAGACAGTGCCAGTCACTCACCCTGGTAGAAGACGCTGATTATTCATATCTAGCTGAATATAAGAAGAATTGAATTGATTCTATTGCACTTGATTATATTACATTCTTGTATAATTCGATGGGTCATAAGGAAACAGACGTATCTCAGAAAACTCTACAAGCCGTGTATAGCGCTATGTATACACTTTATGTAGAGTTTTCTGAGATAAGTCTGTTTCCGTAGGACACGTCGAATTGCTCCACTTCTGCAAAATCTCGAAATAGAACATATTTATTTACCACTTCAATTATAGAAACTATATTTATGGTCAATTACATACATGCAGAAGGTACTCAGCAAGTTTTGTGCATCATTTGGCAATTGAGACGCATCAAAAATGACTCAAACTACGAAAGCAGAAGATTAATCAGAAACTGTGCAGTAAGTTAGTCTATCAATAGACAAATTAACAACAACATATTATTTCAAGGTACAAAAACTCTTTAAAAAGTTCGAAATTTTTAGATTATATTTCAGAAACTTATAGCCCATCCCATGGAGTAGAAAGAGACATATCTCCCTATACACGCTGTATTGAAAAAGTGGGACGAATTTTGCACGTAATAGATGGTCTCCTTCTACTCCATGGCCCATCCCTAGTCACCCACCTCCTTTTGGTCGAAATGTGTCACATTTCGATTATTATCCGAGCCCAGGCGTCAAAATTGCAAAAAAAAAAAGCCAACGCTGCGCAAATTCAAATTCAATTCTGAACGCATACGTCAAAAAAAAATGTTCGTTTCATGCGAAAATAGACTCTACAGATGGTTTTTACATTAATTGAATGTTTTCGAATTCGATTTCCTCGGCGAATTACTTTTTTTTTTTTTAACATATCCCCATTTTTTCTCCATAAAATAATTTTTCGCATATGATTTCGGTGCCTGAATGTACCTATGTAAATAATTGTACCTGTGCATTCAATAAATTGAATTGAATTGATCTAGATTGTTTAAAGCGTATACAGTAATTTTTTGAACTAATTCGAACGAATAGTTTGCTCACAATCGTTTTTTGAAAACTGACTGGGTGGAATCACCCAGTGTGACCGTACCGATATTTTTTGGTAGTGTGACTGGGAAGGGTTTATGGTTGGCAAAATTGTACGGAACAGATTCCTAATCCATTAAAAATTATTGACTCAATTTTTAGATATAATTGATCATATTTGTGTCTTGTGCTTGTCACTTTTACTGCGTCATTATGTTGCTAGAAAGTGTCAATTCCGTAAGCTGTCGGTGATTTTTGTATAAGTCGCGAAAGTGTAGTCGCTTGGTCATTTCTATTTTCTTTGTTAAATTGGATGAGCTAGTGCTCAAGATATGTAGTTTGCCACCGCCGAGTACCTAAGTATTTCAAAAGTGCAATAAAGCAAGTGTAACTGTAAACAATTTCACGATTTCTCTGATGATGATTGAATTCATAAGAAAATTTTGAAAAAAAAAAACAAATATTTAAGCACTTTCTGCTGAAATGAAGCAGTAATCCCTAAAGTTTCGTTCCGATCGGTTGTGTGGTATGGGAGAAACTACGAATCGTGTTTTCAAGGAGATCAGAGTGTTTGTCAAAGCCCCTTAATATCAGCTTTCGAAAATGACAAGCAAAACAGAATACAGTAAATAACACTAGTAAAATTGAAGAGCACAAAAATCTACATTGAGCTAACAATGATGAGTATTTTCGCACATTTACATTGTAGAATGAAGGATGAATGCAAGCAATCTCGTACGTTCAATTCCAGAAGTAAGATTGCTTTGTGTGCTATCAACATCAAATGTTTACAGTATTTAGACTATTGGCTAGCTAATATAGATATGAACCTATTAACGCACCAGTTCGACACACCAGCCCAAAATTCTCGCTAGTCGGATATTATCTTCTGTGAGTTGATCTTGGGGTGCGAGTTTGCTGAATGCATAGACAACAGCCAGTCCTCTGTTTTTTTTCCCACTCGGGACGTTATATTGTAAAACCTAAAAAAAGAACCGAGTAACAGATCAGTTTATTGAAACAATCAAAAATTTAATCGCTTCTGCCAGACATCCCACTCCTGAAGCATTATTTAAAAATATGAATTCTACTGAAAGAAATCAAATACTTTTACTATATGAACATTCTAGAAGCATGGTTCTCAAATAATATAGGTATATTATATACAGAGTGAGTCAATTGAAACTCCGAGAAAGGGAGGAGCTTAGTTAGTTAATACACATTGACATTTCTTATTACCTTGGTTCTCACACAGTCAAGGATGTACCGGGACATTAAAACGAAACCGAACGATGCCCGCACTATAGTTCGACTAACATACGCTCGCATTGCGTACCTGAGCTTCTACTCGCTGCCAGTGACTGCCAGCAGAAGCTCATGTAAGCAACGCGAGCGTGTGTTGGTCGAACTATAGTTTGGACATCGTTCGGTTTTGTTTTAATGTCACGGTATAAGTGGCCCATAAGAGGAGCATATTCACCAACTAAGCTCCTCAGATTCTCGAAGTTTCAATTGACTCACCCTGTATATTAGGGTATCAACATGCCGGTAGAGCATCTCAAATAGAATATCTCAGCCAAATATGAGCTCTCAATATTGATATTTAAAGGTGCCTATTTCATTTTTTCCATTTTAGGAATTTTTCTTTTACATGTCATTCGAATGGAGAATGGAAAAAATAAAATAGGCACCTCTAAATATCAATATTATGAGCTCATATTTGGCTCAGATATTTGATCTGAGATGCTCTACCGGAATGTTGATGCGCGTTTGAATTTTTTCTTGCACACCCTAATATTTATGGGGTGTTCAAGGTTAATACAACAAGGGTCCGCGCCTCAGCCCCCTCAATTTTGGAGCCGGTCTGTCCGGCTCCAATATCCCTGATTTTTTGTAGATTCTTGCTATCCTCCCTTGATCCTCCGGTACTTCTCAAATGACGATATTTTTTCATTCTTTTTTTTTCACTCATTTCAGGTAGTTGCCTCGCGAGGTATAGTTTGTGCTATTGCTTACTCACTCACTTGCTATTGTTTCCTCTCTCAATCACTATCGCTTACTCGCTTTCACTCATGTCTATATCCGACTCATTTACTCAATTATTATCAATATCTGAAAAACTATGTGGTAAATAATTTCCGAATTTTTCAGCATAATTGTAAATTTATAATTCTAATAGATGTCAGTTTTTGAAAAAGATGGTAATTTCCCTTCAAGACAAAAATAGTAAAATTTGTTAATTTCCGACGGTTCTCCTTTACGCTCCTATGCTACATGTACAAAAAATATCATTTTTAATAGCAAATATCTTAGGTTTGCTGTGGTCAATCGTCTCCAAATTTTAATATTGTATGTATTATGCATTCAACTACTTATAGTCAAAATTTTAAACACTTCTTAAAATTTTGCAATCGCGAGGCAACTACCTTAAAGAAAAAAATGTATGATTTTGATTTTATAAAAATAGTTATGAAAAAAAATGAAAAAAATGAAACAAAACATACTAGTTTACCTGCCCACTTTGATTCTTGTTCAGATATTCTTCATAATTTTGAAAAAGGTCGAATGTCCCGTTTTCGAGAATATCATCAATCGAAAAGTTTGTGGGTGAAGGTAGAATGGTGAGAGTCTGAATGAACAAAAACATGGGAATGTTATTTAGGCTGGGCAAAATGCCTCCTGTCACAAAGACCAAGATTAGAGGGGGTGAGGGTCAGAACCTGGTCGAATTGACCTGGAATGCCCCATATATTTTTTCTCCAGGATAAGAGCTTCGTTACTGAAATATTTATTTTTCTTCATTACTGAGGGGACTCTAATCACTTTAAAAATCTTGAAATCTGGTGCACACAAGAGCTCATGTGTGATTGATTCCTGGTTTATTACATTTCAAATCACATGGCTGTTTAACGAATAGCAAATTTAAAGGCTTTTGAGCGCTCGTCTGTTTCACCGACGGAGCATTTTTTACCAGTCGTTACAACCGCTATTTAGTCCACGGATCACGTCTCTATTGCTCCACTGATCACTCTCAGATTTTGTGGGGGTGATCCTTAGATTATGAGCTAGCATGCTGGTTTCCGAAAAGTAATCGAATGAAATTCCAAGTAATAATTGATTTATTTATACGAAGCTGTGAAATCAGCTGACACTAATACATGGCCGAGACACAGACACAGCGCAATCTAATAACAGTCCTTTCTGCACTTTATCTGGAAAACCGGTGATGGGTCAACCAGCGTGCCGTACAGGCTCTCGTTAGTGACCTTTTATCATTATTCCACGGTAAATCAGAGCAACAGAAGCAGTAACACCCGTGGACTAAAATCCGAAGTGACAGGCTAACGTTGACACGCACAGGTGCAGAGACTGTCCTATAGAAGTCGTTATCTCCATGGGGTTCTTGAACTGGGCGCTAAAGGCGCTCTCCTGATTGAGAAGTTGTCGGGGCTCGCTCAAAAGCCCTCAATTTATTTCGATAAGGTAGATGACAACTGTGCAATTTTTCATGTTTGAAAAAGATTCAGCAAAAGGACAACAGGAGTTCTTCCGGATAGTTAAAAAAAACTATTCTGATTGGTATTTAATTAGTCTTCTCAATACAAACGTCAAAGCGAACTCGAAGGGGTTCCCAAGCAGACTGCGAGGGTTTCAGGAACTGGACTGAGACCGACTTTTATGGCTTAGTCCAGTTAACTCTTTCTGTGAAGAAACTCGAGTGTGTTTTCGCACTTTTTCGACTGAACCATACCAAAATTTGAGGCTTTTGCAACACTCACCTTGTATGTAGAGTTTATGTGGGGAAATCTAGTATTACAAAATGAGGTGTGCTTTGTGATAAATAATCACATACTTTATTTTACCTTCGCCATCCACTTAGTGGAATGTGGAACATCAAGGTGGCGCCCAGCATCCGTGAGATCCCTAACTACATCTGGCCATACAGCCATCATCTCTCGGCTTTCATCTCTGCTGGTTAACGTTCTACTTCTAGCTTGAACGACGTTGTGAACTGAGTGTGAACTAGCAGCTCTGAAGTATGAATAAATAAGACGTTAATACATACAGCTAATTATTTATCAGTGATAGTTTACAGTTCCTGTCACAATTGTTGACTAGTATTCGAGTATTTTACCAAAATGCTGAATTATATCTGAATAAAACTTGTACGTGGAAATTGAACGCTGGACATTAAATTTATGGTTCTTACTTGTTCATTTCACAGTAACGAAACTGAGAATGAACCATATTCATAGGCAGCAGCGGGTTATATTTCGCTTTGTGTGTAAACGGTGCAGCAGCAATGTGTATGTCTGCATATTTGCATTACTTGTTCGAGTACACAATTGACACCGATCCGTTTTGTTTGCTACAACAATATGTAGGTCAAGAAAAGGTCTCACGAAGCAAGAGAAGCGGATAAGGTGCCTATCTTTAGCACCATATATCAGTAGATTATATTGTTCAATTATTTAAATCTCTTTGTTGACCCGAGTCTGAGGTTACTAACATCGAACTTTCTGGCTTCAACTGCAAACTCATTTCACATGATGTAAGTGGTGTATGTCTGTAAGATTTTTCCTCAAACATCTGAAGATACAAAACATCAGATATGCTATGTTTGAAGTGAAACTTGAGGCTAATTTCTCAGTTACGTTACAGCCAAAAAGGCACACTGATATTCAAAGAAGTATGCCAATGAAAGAAACTACTCCGAAATTAGAGAATAAAGAGGAAGTAACTAAAGAATCAAAGGTAACTATAATTTTATTATACTAGAAAGTATAATTGACTTTATACAACGCAAGCATATTTTACACGTTTTTCATGCTCGATGTCGGTACACAAAGTGGGTGTTTTAGTGACAGCTGAGCGGGTTTGCGAGTGTGCATGCGCAGAATTTACTTTCAGCTCCCAGGAGCTAAATAAAGCTACTTTTTATGCCCTGGGAGTTAAAAGTGGTCTCTGACGTACGCGTTGTTATGCGTAACAACGCGTTGTTATGCGTTGCTATGCGTGTATGTAGTCCGTCTGCTTTGTGTACCGGATCGACTTGTAAAACATGCTTTTGTTGTATAAAGTATCATGTGGACCATGGGGGCAAAGGTCTTTTACGCCGAACGTCTTTGCAATACGAGTTGTAAACGAGTCGTCTTCGAATCGTCTACGACTCGTGTTGCAAACATACGCTCGGCGTTAAAACACCTATTGTGCCTCCTTGATACACAATATACTAATTGTATGTCCATTTTTCCATCTCATCCCGTAATTCTTTGAAAAGGCGGATAACAAAGATCCAGATCCTGACATCAGTAGATCATTGACAGTTGTTGTGAAATCAATTACACATCGAGGCACTCAGACTGTGATACAATGCAATCCAAATGTGACCCGACATGATTTCATTGAGATCGTCATGAAAACAAAAGTATAACTTGGTAGTTTGATTAGTTGAGTAATTTATATTGCAACGTAAGTTATGTATTTTTAATTAAGAATAGTGCAATACACCTGTGAAACGAGATAAAGTTTTAAACTTTCTTCAAAGTTTTTGGGTATCGTAATTTTTATTTAGGATAAATCGATGTAGAATTCAAAATACTCCTATCAATTATTATAGCAGCATGCAGATGCATATATTAGGAAGTCAATTATATCTCAGCAATCAGTGGTTGAACCATCATTGAAGCATATGACTAGACTTTATTACTGCGAATGAATTGGGGACTTCCATAATCAACATATGATGAAGAGATCATGCAGTTATCACACACAGATACAAACCGGAAAAAAGAATCTCAGATAGAAGAAATGTAATCGTACATCTAATAGATTAGGTTGACTCCGAAAAGACACACTCAGATAATCTTCTTTATTTCTTTGAAAGAATTTCGGGTCTAGTTCTACCAGATTCGATGAAATTATTTCAGCAGAATCCTTGCAGAGTGAGTAGACAGAAGAAATGCAGCTCTATTTACTGTCGTTTTTTCTTATAATTTCAGTGGCCAGATCCTATCAGCTATAATTTTATCAAACTAATGGCGTTTTTCCGTGGCCTGCACTGGTACGCACTGAGCAGCACTGAGTGTATTCTCATCTTATTCTAACCCTCACTTCAAAAGGAGATGGAGATAGCTCAGTGCGCACCAGTTTTACCACGGAAAAACGCTATAAAAGAGCATAAATCTGGACATACTGTTTTCGAAACTTCTGCTCGTTAATAAATGCAATCCACAATATTTTTCAATATTATCAGATAAGTAGCACGATTTCACTAAAAAGAATCACTAGTTCTATTGGATTGAATAATAACAATATATTAGTGGAGATGTCGCTGTGAATTGAACAGTGATTTACATTGGAATTTATGTTGCTTCTCGCTTTAAAACACTTCTTCTATTTTTTTTTTTAGCTGTCGAAAGATTTGCATTGATGTTGGAGAAATTTTTATTTTTTGAAAATTACAAACAGTAGGTATATCATCATCAACGTTTCTATTCTTATCTTTCAAACTTTGAACTCCACACCAATCATTGTCAAAAATAATCTGATTTCATACGGCACATTTTTATCACAGTGATAAAAAATATTGTAAATACTTTGTTATCAATCACTTATGTGTCAAAAACATACGAGATTAAGGTAGTTCGAATCTATTGCCGTGTCTCATTTGGTAAGCGAAGTATACTTGATGCACACTTGCCCTCGGTTCAACCATTGCTCTATGGCTGTGTTCGCGTTAGCTACGCTTTCTACACTTTTCTTACACTTTTTACGCTCGTCCAATAGGAGGTGTGGATTTCTAGTGAAAAGTGTAAAATCTAGTAAAAGTGTAGAAAGTGTAGCTAAGACGAACAGAGCTATAGTCTATATATAGAGTTATTTTACACCGGAGGGTCAGAGTCGAGTTAGGTGCAAATTTGAGCCAATGAGAAATAAGATTTAAAATGAAATTACGGTAGTCTTTTCAAATCTTATTTCTCATTGGCTCAAATTTGCACCTAACTCGACTCTGACCCTCCGGTGTAAACTAACTCATAATATATATACCGCGATAATCAGGTGAAAGAGAATGGTCCATCCGCCCAGGCAGACAATATTTCGTATTTTTAGGGGGATAGCCACTCGTTGCGCTGAAAAAATCCCTAGGGTGATTTTGGCGCGCGGTCGATGCAACTCGGCAGCCATTGTTGATACAAGCCGGCTGACTGTCAATACATCGCGGAAGGTAGACAAGTGTGGTTATGTTCGTTTATTTGAAGGAAATGATAAATAAAGTGAATGAAACCTACGTGAATAAGCTAGGAATATTTATCAAAAATCGATCAATTAGTTTTAAATGATATCTTAATGCAATCAACGACTTAACCGAAGCTATAACTGGAAATTAATGAGAATCGAAAAGTTCATCGAGAACAACTAATTTGAACGAAATTATCATTTAAAACTAATTGATCGATTTTTGATAAATATTCCTAGCTTATTCACGTAGGTTTCATTCACTTTATTTATCATTTCCTTCAAATAAACGAACATAACCACACTTGTCTACCTTCCGCGATGTATTGACAGTCAGCCGGCTTGTATCAACAATGGCTGCCGAGTTGCATCGACCGCGCGCCAAAATCACCCTAGGGATTTTCAGTGCAACGAGTGGCTATCCCCTTAAAAATACGAAATATTGTCTGCCTGGGCGGATTCTCTTTCATCTGATTATCGCGGTATATATATATCTATATACAGGGTGTCCAAACTAACTATGTCACCCCGACGGATGGTGATAGGGGGGACCTTAACTAATATTTTCGATGTAGGAACCCATGTCCGGAAAGTTGACGTTACCTTGATGAGAGGGATTTAGAGTTTTCGGCGAACGCCTGCATGCTCGCTCACAAGCGCGGCGAAATCATCGAGGATTTAGAAATAACCTAAGTCTAATTCAACTATTTATTAGCAACATGAAGAATCTATCACAGTTTTACAAATATCACAGAAAATAAGTATTTTCGCTGTTCATTTCTACAAAAAACAACCAAGTTGCATTATCACATTTCTTTGACTCGACAAACAAAAACAAAACAACACAAGCATGACAGTTATTTTTTGTCGAAATGAACGGCGAAAATACTTATTTTCTGTGATATTTGTAAAACTGTGATAGATTCTTCATGTTGCTAATAAATAGTTGAATTAGACTTAGGTTATTTCTAAATCCTCGATGATTTCGCCGCGCCTGTGAGCGAGCATTGCAGGCGTTCGCCGAAAACTCTGAATCCTTCTCATCAAGGTAACGTCAACTTTCCGGACATGGGTTCCTACATCGAAAATGTTAGTTAAGGTCCCCCCTATCACCACCCGTCGGGGTGACATAGTTAGTGTGGACACCCTGTATATATAGATATACCTTTGCTGTAAGGGCAAGTGTACGAGGGTGTACCTTTACTAATTGAGACCCGGCATATGGTAAATAACTGATAAAGTAACAGGTGTTTCTAAATTAAAATTGTATGATAATTCATCTGACAATGCCTGGGTGATGCCTGAGCCATTGAAACTACCAAAAAAACTGACAGGGACAATTTGCATTGAAATAATATAAGAAGAAATTAGAATTTTTGGGGAAAAAGTTCCAGTTGAGGGATAACAAATGTTGCTTCTTTCCTTTGAACAGAGCATGGCTAATAATGGCGTAGTGCCGGCCTAACGCACGTATATACAGGGTGTTCCAGACCTCGCGACGAATATTTCACAGGGTAAATCTTGATCAAAAATGGGATCGAAATTTCCTCAGCCGATTTTTTTTAAAATGCATATCTTTTCCGTTATAATTAATTCAATTTCAGTCAATGACGCGCGGCTTACGAACGGCCGCACGTCGGTGTGCTTACCGCTCGGTTGTGTGCACTTTTTTTCGTGGCGACAATAGGGCGAGAGACGCGCACACAACCGAGCGGTGATTACACCGACAAACGGCCGTTCATAAGTCGCATGTCATTAGCTGCAATTAAAATAATTATAACGGAAAATCCATGCATCTCCGAAAAAATCGGCTGAGGGAATTTCGATCCCATTTTTGATCAAGATTTACCCTGTGAAATATTCGTCGCGAGGTCTGGAACACCCTGTATATATACATATCGCGAGAATCAGGTGGAGCCTTAGAGCATATAGACATGGAGGGAGCCAGTCCTATCTTGTTCCATAAGTGGCAAGCGCAGGAAGGATGGACATAGTAAGGTGATAACCTCGCTCTCTCTGGCAAAATGTGATTGGTCGATTTAAACTAGTCACGTGACCACGTCAGAGCTGTGCCAAGCGGTTGGAGAGAGTAAGGTTATCACGTTACTGTTCCCGTCTTTGTCCATCCTTACTATGTCCATCCTTCCTGCGCTTGCCACTTATGGAACAAGATAGGACTGGCTCCCTCCATGTCTATATGCTCTATGGTCTACGCTGATGGACCATTCGGCTTTACCTGATTCTCGCGGTATACAGCCCTGTGAATTTTTGGAATGATGTAAGGTTAAGGCTCTTATACCGTGAGGAAATATGTGGAAAGAGATGGTTCCGAGCGCGCGGGCGCTGATTTATTCCAATATCCTTGGTGGCAGAATCGCGCTAGCAGCGCCATTTTTGTTTGACAACAATCGAAATCAAATAGCAGATGGACTCTGAGGCTGCCGTCCCATGCAGGCCCGGAACGGAAAAACCGAACGGAGTCTAGTGACTTTTTCCATGTATTGCGTGTATGTATACACCGACACATACAACGTTTCATTCCGTCATTCCGGATTCCGATGATCCGAGCCTACATGGGACTGCAGCCTGAGACTGGATTCCCATGGAGCCCGAATTCACGGAATCGGAACGGAATTCTAGTGACTTTTTCTATGTATTGCGTGTATGTATACACCTACACATAGAAAAAGTCACTAGAATTCCGTTCCGATTCCGTGAATTCGGGCCCCATGGGAATCCAGCCTGAGGATATTCGTCGCAAGTCTGAAATTGGCGGCCATCGTAGTATTTGAATAAATCAGCGCCGGCACGCTTGGAACCATCTCGTTCCACGTTTCCTCACGGTATTTATTACTGCATAATAATTCAGGATTTCTGATTTATTTGGAAAACGGAAACGCGGTTAATTATGTAGTACCGTTGTGGTGAGTAGGATAGGAGTTCTACTTTGCGTTAGTCTAATACAGAAATGTTCCAAGATTATTTCATGAAATATTTAGAAATGTTTGACATTGAACAATCCTGTATCAGATAACAACGCCTTCATGTTATCCTACCATATACTTATAGGTACAACTTGAATATGAAGGTGATTCATTATCTTCTTGTTTGGATAGACCTTTTCGTGAACACCGGAATAATCAACATAAATTGCTGAGGTACCATAAAATTAAATATTCTCATATACAAGTCCCAATCGATTATTAATAGCAATTTTTTTTTTGTGTTGTATATTCAAAAGTGAATCAACGCAATACTACGAAAGCCAATTAGAGAAATTGGTCCATACAACAGTGTACGTCAATGTACAAAAATCTATTTTATGTCGACGTGCACCGTCGGTATATGACATCACTTCTCCCACGAAACTATTCGTATACATTTATGGCAGGGCCCGGCACACTAATTAGTCCAAAAAAAAATAAAAATTTCTTGGATTTTGGCAGGCATGTTCAGGTATGAAAAGACCAGGACGGTCCGACGCAATTTTCGCAGTCCCAAATAGACCGCGCACACCCCTTGATTCCTTTTATTTTCCCTGAACGCTGCCCTTACCATCGAACTTTCCGAAGTGACCGTTTTCAGGTAGACCGAGGGGATTTATACGGTCGCACTAATTGACACTTAGAGCCAGGCGGCTCGGGCCCCTGCATTAGGGTGTCCGTTATTTCCCAAATTGACTTTTGTCACTTAGATATGGTCCAAATCATTAGTTTATAGCCTAAAAACAACTAAGGATTTTTTTTCTATTCTTTTAACGTGCCATTAACCCCTGCCTGTAGGACGATACTTTTCCCATTTGATTAACATGGGATTTAGTGTCCGACCGAAACACGATTTTCAGCCGAAACTGAAACCGTAATCGAATATTCGGCGCTTCTTCTAGTTTCGACCAAAACCGTAACCGAAACCGAAACTTATGTAGTTAAGTTAAAATTTAGTTAAATTTTCATCATATGCTGGAATCTAGTGTTTTTCATAGCTTGGTAACAAATTATTCGATTAGATTAAATAAACCTCAATTTATTAGGAAACACTTTATTTTATTACACAAGATTATTAAGGGAAGACCCTGGTGAAACTCAAAACTTCGACATTTCTTTCATAATTGAAATTATTTTTAGATCATGTGAAAGTGTACTCAGGAACTAAGAAAATCCCACCTTGATCTCACAGATTAATTGATAAATGTGGAAGGTACGCAACATTTAATGGTAAAAACATACTGAACTTCAAGAAGCCCCCTGCGTCATAACTTTAATCGAATCATATTTATCTTGAACTATAATCTTTGAGACACTCAGGCGAAGAGATTTGCTGATCAGATTTGCGAATTAATTTTTCGTTCTTTCTTAAGAGCATTTAATATTTTCACTTCCAAATTTTTTGCATTTTTCATGTTATTCGAGACTTGAAAAGTATGTTCCTTTTACAATTTGGAAAATCTGATCAGTGAATTTGTGCATAAGGTATGTGTGAACTTGCTCTGCGAAGGAGAAGTTGATCGGAGCAAAACAATGACGCAAGAAGTTTTTAGCGTAGCTGAAAATGTAGTTTTGAGTAAATCGTATTTTAATGAAAATTGGTACAAATTAAATAAATTTTTCAGAATACATGATCCGAGGTCATAATGTTACACTTTCTGATGAACGCATCTTAGATCCTTGATTTCTTTTGCTCCGACATATCTCGGAGCACGGATTGTCTTCGCTCGACATTTCCAGGTTCACCGTCACATGGAATAAAATTATAAACAAAAATGAGCATTCTAATAGAGTAATTGTGGGGGTCAAATAATTGATTTTTATTATTATTATTATTATTATTATTATTATTTATTATTTATTATTATTATTATTATTATTATTATTATTATTATTATTTTTATTGAATGATTATTGAATGATTATTGAATGTTGGTTCGACATTGCCTGGCCTAGAACTGTCATGCTCCATAAGTTGTCCCTTCCTTTCTGATGTTCAAAGCTTCAAGCTGCGCCTTTGTCAATTTGACAGCACGTCGAAGCTTTTTTCGTCGTGCTTCATTCTGCCACTTGCTTTTTCTTTTCCGTTGAGTGTCCCGCTCTTTCAAAATCTTGGTACTGATTTTCATCACCTGTTCGTCCCTGTTCACATGAGCCTGTCGAACAGCGTCGCGAGCCTTGGCAAGCACCTTTTCTTTTAGCGACTCACCTTCGTTTGCCAATCGCTTTGAATGTGCGAAGTATGTCTGGGATGCCATCACGCTCATACCCATTGTTGCTCCAAACTTTTGCATTTGAGCATGTCCCCCTCCAGATTCTGAGAAAACTTCCACCATTTTTCTATTGCCATCGAACGGTCGCCGCTTGGTGTTGTCTGTTGTTCGCGGACTCGTAAAACTTTCACACAGTCTTCTCATTTGACGCACAGCCGTGCTGCGAATCCTCTTCGTTCTCTCATCTGCCCAGCGAGGCTCTTCTGTCCACATTCAGCTCATGCTAAATTTTTAAAAAGCTCCTGCCAGGTACTGGAATGCACAAATAAATAATTTTTACAAGCATCGCCTGGCTCCGACGACTGTGATGAAACAAAAGTTTCAATTTTTCTTTTGCTAGTAGATGATGTACTAGGTCCTACAGGGTTACTTATCTTTTTCGCTCCTGATTGTATTCCGGATAGGCCAGGCTCCGGTTCGTCACGCAATTGTTGATGACCAACTTGTTTTCCAGAGGGAAAGTCTTTCGATTGGAATTTATTTCCAAGATTTTTTTTACCCTGCTTGTTTTTAGATGTTGGGCGTTTTCTAGACTTGCGCCACCGTGAGGTAATCGAATCCATTTTTTTCGTTGAGATTTTTTTGTTTCGCAATGAGTGAAAATCACAAAATTGCAGAGTAGTTTACACTTGCTGTCAACAAGATGCCAGTTTGTAGTAAACTAACCACTAAATGCAGCAAAGCGCGGGAACAATTGGTAACTGGACGCAAGGTACTGTTTCACTAGTTCAAATTTCAAATACCAGATGGCGAACGCGTCTTCGCCATAAAGATACATGAATAACCCGATTTGAGTAGTACTGGTTTTGACCACGAGGTGGCTACGCTTCAGATACAGTTACCAATAGTCGATCATGCCCTGTGCTACAGGTGGTTCGATCCCGAACTACACGGAGTTGTGACGTCACAAATTTCAAATTGGCGTCAAATTTACCGAGTTTTTCAAACTTTGACCTTGTATATTGGTAATCTCCCATTCAATAGTATTTTGATGGAATTCTAGAATTCCAGAGAAAAATAATCACGAAAGAAATGCAACAAAAAAAAAATTTTATCGATTTTATTTATAAAATTCGCTGCCAATGAACCAAAAAAAATCGGAGGGCCTTGAAAGTTTCTCACAAGGTGGGGACAAGCCCCGGGAGTAATTTTCCGGCAAAAACAGAAGATCGATTTTTTGAGCGATTTCGGGCGAAATCTCACCAGGGTCTTCCCTTAAGAAAGAAGCCAATTTTCAAGTCTTTACTCTTTACTGAATACGTTTCAAACATACCCGACAGTGCCTGATGACACAACACGAACGCTAGTTTCGGCCGAGCCGAAGTTTCGGCCAATTTGTGGCCGAAACCGAAACTGCCGCCGAAAACAGCATGTTCGGCCGAAACTGGCCGAAACCGAAACCGAATATTCGGTTGGACACTAATGCGATTTTTGCACTTTTCAGACTTTAATTTTTTTTTTTCGCTTACTACTTTCATTACCTCATCAAATATTGTTGATTCTACTACCGTTCTGACCTCTTGGGATAAACATATTTATACATTGGTGAAAAAAAAAAGTTTTTTTCAACATTTATTTTTACCGTATTTTCCAGTAATTTTCGAATATTTTTGAATTTATTGACTTTTCAATGCTTTTTGTTTAAATTGAAACAACTCTGGTAGAAAATTGACCAGACGATCTGGCCTTTTAACAGATTCTGCGCAGATCATCTGGGCAGAATCTGCCCAGATATTCATGGTGTATTTGGCCAGTATCTGACCAAAATCTGGTGAATGATTCCTAGCTCCTATGTTTGAGGTTATGTAAACCCAATGTTACAAGCTGGAAAAATGAATGAAAATGATCGTGCTCAACACCTCTAAACTTAAAATTTATAAATATATATTTCAAACATAGTATGCCGATGACACGTGTACACTAAAACACTAAACGTAATGGATTCTGATCCGGACGAGTTGGACAATTCTAGAAACAGCCAATCGGCGCTCTGGATTAAAAAAATCCAGAGCGCCGATTGGCTGTTTCTAGAATTGTCCAACTCGTCCGGATCAGAATCTATTACGTTTAGTGTACCAAAAATCAGAAGCCACGGTTAATTTACCCTTATACATAGCTATAGGTGGATGCGCACGCAGGTATCTCTATCTCTTTCTCACTATTCCTCTTTCTCTCTCTTTCTCTCCCACTGTCTCTGGAAGTTTGCCGTGTGTCACACGTACACGCATACATACAAAGTTCAGGACTGTAGGTTATGTATGTGTATGAACAGCTGATGACTTGACCAGATCCTTCACCAGAATCCGTCGTCAGACCGCGGGGTTTCTGGCCATATCTTCTGCCCAGAATCTGCCCACCGAGCAGAAAATTCAACGGATTCTGGCCATATTCCGTTCAATTTTCTACCAGGGAATATTCGAAAGATATTAAACAATATGGTAGAAAAAAATTTTAACCGCTTCAAAACTCAACATGTTTTTTCCACCAATGTAAAAATATGTCCATCCAAGAGGTCAGAACAATAGTAGAATCGACAATATTTGATGAGGCAATGAAAGTAGTAAGCGAAAAAAAAATTAAAGTATGAAAAGTGCAAAATTCCCATGTGAATCAAATGGGAGAAGTATCGTCCTACAGGCAGGTGTTAATGGCAATTGAGAAAAAAAAAATGCATAATTGGGATTTTGCATGACTTTTTTTTATTTCATATTCTAGTAGTTTTTGAAAAACCATTTGGGACGTATTTTTTATTTTTTCGATTCAACCAAAATTGCCGTTGATATAACGGATTGAAAACTACAAGAATATGACGTCACCCATGTTAAGATGTATCTATATATATCAAAATTAGTGAAATTCAATTGCCTATAAAATGAGCAATTATCATTTTTAAGAAAAAAGAAAAAATACATCCTCATTATTTTGGCTTACTCTACATTATGCGCCCCCAAAAAATGAAAAAAAATTTTGATGCAAAACCCCAATTGTTTTTAGGCTATGAACTAATGATTTGGACCATACCTAAGTGAAAAAAGTCAATATATAATAATAATGGGAAATAATGAACACCCTAGTAATTTGTTACTTTTTCCCTTTATTGCAATTTGTAATTAAGAAAATCATTTTAATCAAAAATGTTTTTGTTCCCTCCTTTATCTTTATCATTTTTATTGAAATTTCAAAAATTTCAAAATGGGAACACAAGAAATTGAACACGATATTGGCGCGACCTTCATTTACCGTCAACTAGAAATTATGGCTGGAAGGAAACAATAAATAAGTCCGAAGGGTTCTAAGCATCCGTTTATTTTTTTGGAGAAGTGACGGGACACAGCTTACGTCGGTATGAGACAGGTTTTTGGAATACTGAAACGTAGTCACTGTTAGACCGATGTCCCTATTCACCTTCTGTACAATTCTGAGCTATTGTAACAACACAGAAATATAGTTATTTGCTTGTATAAGAACCAAACGTCATGCGACAATTTTTACCTTTTTTCGATGATTGATCTATTACAAATTCAAGGTGTGAAATCTTGTGTCACGTACACGGTCACACGATAGTGCGTGGTACTTGACCACGGTAAGATAGACACACCGTAAAGTATTAAAATCACGACTACGTATTTGTAGATCTATATGTATTGTAAATATAAGTAACGGCGATAAACGAATGAATGATGCGCTTTGGACTTCGAAAGAAATTACGCCGTTTCGACGTTGGATATTCTGGAAAATATGAAATGGTGGGATAATATAGGGCTGAGAAACTTGCCTGGATTGTTGTATTAGATGTTTGCTTCCTTGGGCTTGATGGGTAACGGGCTCTGAGGTTGAAGTAGTCTTGGAACCGATAGAATGCTGTAGATTCTTTCGGAAATTATTGTTTAACAATATGCGGCACCTTTGAACGGAGGAAGACATCGTTGACGGGATGTGCAGCACGTAACCCTTGCTTCAGGCTTTTACTGATAAAAGTTAACCAGATATGCGTAGAAGAAACATTAATGGCCAGTCCACAATCAACCGTACCGTACCGAACCGTAGAACAGGCGCACGCGCAATAGCAATACAGCTACATGTGCCCCGACCATAGAACTGATATTACTGGTAGGGGAATAGACCTGTTGAGCTGACGCCAACATGTTAACGGTAACCACGAGTAACCAATGTCAGATTGTTTGCTTTTATGATAATTTTTAACAGCATATTAATTTATAATCATTGGGTGTGTTCAGGCGAACAAAGTGCTGAGTAAGCTAAGCTAGACACTCAGAATATCAAACCCAGTTTTCGTCCAGGACACAATATCTAACTTAGTTTTCATTGTTTGTAAGGTGTCCCGGACGAAAACTAGGTTAGATATTCTGAGTTTCTAACTTAGCTTACTCAGCACTTTGTTCGCCCGAACACACCCATTGTCAGTAAATGTATAGCAAAACTATTTCTGTAATGCATAATAGATTACAAGTTTATGTTAACCCTAACCTATCAATTTCCGCACGATACTATTTAGGCGAGGGGGTATGCGCGGAGAGGGGAACTGGACGTTACGAAAATACGAACGCAGAAAGAGATATACCGCGCGATTATGTGGAAATTACAGGTTCCAAGCGCGCAGCCGCTGATTTATTCGAATATTACGAGGGACGCCAATTTCATGCCGCGTCTCAATTGGTACGAAGTACACACTTCATGTACATTTGCCCTTGGACAAGCCGGTAGTGACGTCATGAAAGGGAGTCCAACTCGCAAATACAGAAGGCGCAAAGTTGCAAGTGTTGAAGGAACGAAATTGTACTTTTCATCCACTGAAATGTAGATAGAACTGGAACGCTCACTGCCGTGGCGGGGGGCGCGCCGAGAGAGATACCCTTAGACCATACACACTGAAATATAATAATACTGGAACGCGCGCTGACGGCTTTGGCCCGTATAGAGAGAGATAGCTCCGAAGCGGCGCTGGTAGTATCCCCGTCTCTGTTGGTATATCCAGTTATTATAGAGATCAGTGAGCTCGATACATTACTGTGCTGCAACCTGTCATGGCTCATGAGGCTCAAAATCTCGTCACCTGACTGTACAGATAGGGACAGAGATACTTCACTGAGCTATCTCTCTCAGATCGCAAATTCGATACCCCCACCACGACAGTGAGCGTTCCAGTTAGAGATGTAAATGGTAAACGTGACCGGTGAATTTACCGTATTTTTACCGTCAGAAACTGGTAACGTGACGGGGAGTAAATTGCTACATTGGTCACATGTAGAAGTCACATGCCAGCGCCATCTCTCGCGACATAAAAATACGGTTTTTTTTTTCCTTCGGCTTAACTCGGTTTCCAATGTAGCCTACGTAAAAATACGGTAAATTTACCTGTCACGGTTATGCCTGGTTTACACAGCGCCGTAACTTGACTTAATTTAAGGATTTACCAATCAGGAGGCTGCTTTAGTCACGTGCCAGGTGAATCGAACCTCCAGATTGGTCAATCCTTAAATTAAGTCAAGTTACGGCGCTGCGTAAACTAGGCATTACCATTTACATCTCTAGCCTGGTTTATGCCTGGTTCACGCAGCGCCGTAACTTGACTTAATTTAAAAATCGACTAATCAGGCGGCTGCTTTAGCCACGCGCCAGGTGAATCGAGCCTCCTGATTAGTCAATCCTTAAATTAAGGTAAGTCAAGGTGCTGCGTAAACCAGGCATTACGCAGCGCCGTGACTTGACTTAATTTAAGGTGAAGTGAAACGTTTCAAGGCTACGGCCGGGTGCCTTGCACCGCGGTAAAACAGAACTACCGAACGTTTGGTACCTCTGTCCACCGCTAGATTATTTGCAAGTATACTGGCTGCAATTTCGATACATGGCTGTGATCTCGACTAAATGTCGATACGGGTTGTGATCTCAACTGAATGTCGGTTTTTTAATTATGAGTAACGGAGAATCGTCAATTCTCAGTCATTTCTCCATCAAATGACATGGGATTAGGCTCAAAGTGTGTGGTTTTTAATTTCGGAGTCGCTAATTATCGGGAAAATGCGATTATCTACGTCAACAGTGAATAATCTCGCGATTTATGTGGTCGGTACGTCAATCTGTAAAAATTTTTGTCAAATTTTGGAAAAGTGAAATAATCAGCCACTTTCTGCCACAATGATGTGTAATCCCTCAAAGTTTCATCGCGATTGATTCAGTAGTTTCAGAGAATTCACGATTCCCGTTTTCGAGGTTCTGACAAACGTTTCACTTCACCTTAAGGTGAAGGCTACGGCCGGGTGCCTTGCACCGCGGTAAAACAGAACTACCGAACGTTTGGTACCTCTGTCCACCGCTAGATTATTTGCAAGTATACTGGCTGCAATTTCGATACATGGCTGTGATCTCGACTAAATGTCGATACGGGTTGTGATCTCAACTGAATGTCGGTTTTTTAATTATGAGTAACGGAGAATCGTCAATTCTCAGTCATTTCTCCATCAAATGACATGGGATTAGGCTCAAAGTGTGTGGTTTTTAATTTCGGAGTGGCTAATTATCGGGAAAATGCGATTATCTACGTCAACAGTGAATAATCTCGCGATTTATGTGGTCGGTACGTCAATCTGTAAAAATTTTTGTCAAATTTTGGAAAAGTGAAATAATCAGCCACTTTCTGCCACAATGATGTGTAATCCCTCAAAGTTTCATCGCGATTGATTCAGTAGTTTCGGAGAATTCACGATTCCCGTTTTCGAGGTTCTGACAAACGTTTCACTTCACCTTAAAGAGTAACCAATCGGGAGGCTTGATTCACTTGGCGCGTATCTAAAGCAGCCTCCTGATTGGTCGATTCTCAAACTAAGTCAAGTTACGGCGCTGCGTGAACCAGCCATGAATGTTATACTGCTTTCTAGCGGAAAAAACGTGGTGTTACCCTATTTTTACCGTAAAATGAGCGAAAAAAAATTGTAACCGTAATTTCACAACACAAGATTAGATGAAAGAAAATGACGTCAATTTACGGTAAAGTTGCGGTATTTTTTTGGATATCCAGCTGATATTGGAGATATCTGTAGGATATGTGGGACATGATTAGGATATCCCGTGGATATGTTGTGCTGTGTGGGATTGTCTATACCCTGGTCTATACCATCAGGGCCGTGTTCGGGGAGCGCGCTTAAAGCGCTTTAAAGCGCTGAAAATCAAGAGAGAGAGAGACGGAGCTTGGGGAAATCAAGAAGTGTGACAGAGACACAAGATTACTGACAGCGCTAAAAGCGACTCCCCGAACACGGCCCAGGTCATGCAAGACCATGATCGACATACTATTGCGGCAGACTCATGTGGAATTGGTGCATGTCGCTGCAGATAATGCGAACCAGAATAGGTCTGCCTGTAGTCTGTCGCAATTTGCTTGCTACCGCATGCACACGTTTTCTGCTTACGACATCTAAAACGCCGTACATAGGATATAGTACAGCGTGGTATAATATATGTATTAAAAATTTAAATATCCTCAATAATACAGGGTGTATACTGACCCTGAAAAACCGGGAAGTCAGGGAAAAGTCAGGGAATTTGAGAGTTGTCTTAAAAAAACCGGGAAATTTCCAGAAATGCGTTTGTGATGCCTCACATAGTGATATAGATGGTATAAAGTTGCTGGAAATTCTCTGTATCGCGAAGTGTGTAGAGCTTGCGTTGCACTGCCGCATATTTATGTATACCTGATATAAAAGTTTAATGAAGAGAATGTGAGTATAGAAAATTAAAAAACTACACTTCAAATCTCTATAATCGTTGCAGAAAGGACCGGGAAAGATGAAACTTTTTTACTGGAAAACCTGGAAAAGTCAGGGAAATTTATTTTTAGATTCGAGTATACACCCTGTTAATATTCAATAAGTATTTGTTATAGTAAAAAAACCAAACACGTAGGGTCTAAGAGACCACCATGATGAACCAATAAAGAGGTAGATATAAAATATAGAGTCCAAAACAACAAAATTAAACATTATGGCAACCCATGGAAGGTTTCCATAAAATCATAAAAATCATAAAATAGTCCGATTTCAATAAATCAAATATCAATTCCAGTAATATAAGTTCTATGATTTCGACGGAGACTCTTGCCACTGATGGCCCATAAGAGAGAATCCTCCTTACCCACGTAGAAATTAATCTAGCCGCAACTAGTGCCTAGCTAGTGGTTGGATAGCCTTGGCTAGATATGATTTTCATCTAGTGGCTGTCTAGCCTCTGGATAGCTATTACCACCGCAAAATCTTATCCATCCACTGGGTAGTCGCTGGCTAGTAATCATGGATACGGGTGGCGTTGTTCAGTTGGGAAATATTATCCAGTGGCTGTCTATCCTCTGAACAGTCGTTACCCAAGCAAAACCTTATCCAGCCACTGGCCAGATGGCTGGCTAGCGATTATGGGATACAGATGGTGCTGTTTAGGTGGGCAATGTTGTCCAGTGGCTGTTCAGCCTCTGGATAGTCGTTACCGAAGCATTAGGTTGAAGTTCGTAACGTTAACGTAACAGAATATTCGTTGAAGAAATGCGATATCTCGTGATTCAAATGTTATTAGAATTATAAAATATGCGAGATAAACATGTTTCACACAATTTGAGGATTTATACACCGTTCTTGATCCATTTGAAACGTTCGAGCCTTGACTTTGAGAATTTTTGGCCAATATTTTGTTGCATTAACGTTACGAACTTCAACCTCATACCAAAGCAAGACCCTATCCTGCCACTAGACAGTAGCTATCTAGCCGCATTGAGTTTCGTTGTAATATAATTTTAAATAATTCATTTCTTAAGTTTCATACAAAATGAATTAGCTAAGTTATACTATGATGTTGCATCTTAAATATAACATTATCATAATATCTATATTATATTAGATTGAGATATTCACATTATAACTATTATATTCAATAATCATAATATTATGAACATAAAATTGCACATAAAGATTGCAAAATTATCTATGATGAAATTGATAGATCAAAACAAAGTGCATAATGTCAACCAAGTGGCAGTGGCGCAGTGGACAACGTTACAGGTTCAGCATCCAAAGGTTCAGGGTTCGAATCCTCATCGAGTTAAAGCAAATTTTCATGTGAATATTATGTTAATCATTTGTAAACTTTCTACTAATCGAAAAATATAGGTAGTGGAATCAGCGACATCAAAGTTCATCAGAATAACAAATTACCAACAAAAAAAAAAGCAAAAAAAAAATGAATTATTGATTACCAATTGATTTTTTGAATTTAGCCACCACCTAGTCCAGGCTAGATAGTCACTATTTAACCTCGGCTAGGTGGTGGCTGTCTTACTCCGGCTGAACAGTTACTACATCGCCCAAGCGTTACATTACTAGATGGCCACCAGTCGAAAACGGCTAGATAGATCTAGCCGAAGCTGGATAGTGGCTGGATGGCGGTGAGTTTGAATTTATACACGGGTACCTCTACCCGCCATACGATCAGCGCACGTTTACTCGCATACACAATACACGTTTATTTCAATAGCAGCTTGTTTAAATGCTTCAGTGTGAGAGAAAAGATTCCAAAATTGCTAAATTTGGATTAACGCTGTGACTCTGATATGTTGCCAAGGCCCACTCCTGGGAATGATTAATCTGTTGAGCACATTTTTGATAGGTTTTAAGAAATTCCTAACAGAATATCAAATTCCCTGAGATTGCCAGGTTTTCTCCAGAGGCTAACAGATTCCATGAGATATCCATGTTTCTAAGAATTTTCATGACGAGTCATGAGTAGACACCCCGGGTTCAAGTTGGCGGCCCCAGACAAAAGTTACTGAAATTTGAAATAGATGGACTTCTCTGATTTACGGAGCTAAAATATGCACCATAGGCACTCGTATGTTGTGAAGGGCTACAATAATGTTAATAATAGTATATTGTGTACCAAGGACGTAAAGTGGGCACACCAAATTTTTTCTGACAGCACGATTTTTGCGTTTTTGAGCGATTTTAAAGAAGCGGGCAGAAAAAGTCAGTAACGCGCAAAGAAAGCTGATCAATAACTTTTACCCCTACTTTTGGCCCTATTATTAGGTAAAAAAAACGTGGAAATCGTGCATGTGTTACAAAAACATATTTTTCAACTCCGTACATTAATAAATCAATGAAGTTTGCTTATTTTGTGATGGTTGAGAGAAAACTCTTGGACATGAACTCGACCTGAATCGAACTGTGAAAAAAAAACCGTTGTTTACATGAGACATATTTGATGTATAGAAGTCATCAAATGTTAATTGAAAATGCATAAGATATATAGTAGACTGTTTCAAAAAAAGCGATTATTTTATTTTTCTCAAAGAACATTGAAAAATCGTTAGAGTATGTCTAAACAAAGACCCCGTTCAAATGTGAGCCCTTAATATTAATATTTAGAGGTGGCGCTTTTCAATTTTCTATTTCCGTTTAAATAACATGGGAAAAATTTTTTCTGAACTTTCGAATTTTATTACTCAGAAACGAACTACCTTACAATAATAACTAAGATAGCTCTTTGTAGGAAATTTGACGCTCTATAAGAAAGGTCTGAATGAAAATTTGCATGAGGCGAGCCGTTTCGGAGTTATCAAGCCTCAACCATTGAACTGTTCAAAATTAAAATCAAAATTAAAATTAAATTGAAATGAATTATTGATGCATTGTAAATAAAATTTATGATGAAATTTCATCATTTATTTGTGATATACCCGTATTTTTGATTATTGATCAAAAAAATCAATCACTTATTGTTGATTAATAAAATTTTTTGATCAACATTGAATTGAAAATTTATGGATATTGGTTTTAAAGTTGATAATAGTGGGTATTTAAGTTATATGAGTCTATTTTTTCGCGTATAAGTAGAAATTATCATTATTTTGAACAGTTCAATGGTTGAGGCTTGATAACTCCGAAACGGCTCGCCTCACGCAAATTTTCATTCAAACCTTTTTTATAGAGCGTCAACTTTGCTACAAAAAGCTATCTTAGTTATTATTGTAAGATAGTTCGTTTCTGAGTAATAGAATTCGGAAGTTCAGAAAAAAAATTTTCCATGTTATTTAAATGGAAATGGAAAAATGAAAAGCGCCACCTCTAAATATTAATATTAAGGGCTCACATTTGAACAGGGTCTTTGTTTAGACATACTCTGACGATTTTTCAATGTTCTTTGAAATTTTTTTTTTTTTTACACAGTCTAATATATAGTATAATTATTCATCATTGACTTCATATTTCCACTTGCAACGAGAATGACAGCCCGTTTTTTTTTTACATTTTCGATTGATTCTTTAAAAATAACTCGAGAACGAGTGGGATCGCAAAGAATTTTTTTTCACAAATATTGCTAAGAATTGGATCTACACACAAAAAAAGTTTGAATACAATCTCATTGTTGCTTCTCTGTTAATTCCGTTCAGAGATGGAGAAATGTGCTGCCACTCCATAAGAATCCATGCAAAATTAAATGTTGAATAGCTATCGAACCAGTAAGTCAATCAACTGTAAACTTTACATACGTATTTGAATAAGAAAAATTAAAAATCTGTCGAATTTTCATCGTATTCTTAACGTTAGAACACTAACGCCAGAACATCTCAACTAGTGAGTTTGCAAGATAATAAACAGTACACAAGCTACAGTCAATTCGTTTGATTTACTCCAAAATTGTGTGCATACTGTTAATTCTGGATTCGCATTTGCAAAGACAATCACTGAGGGACAGGACAACGAGGAAGTTCAAATTAAAGATTGCGAAATATCGATAATTGCATTTTTTATGCCGAATAGATATACCAATTGTTGAGACTGATGGAGATAACGTCGTTTTTAATGAGGATTCTGTTGCTGACTAAAATTGTTTGTTGACAAAATGTTTGTAACATTGTTCAACCCAAGAATAAGACGAAACATATTTTTTCTATCTACAATTTATATTTATTTATATTAGCAGTATTATAACGTTTTTACAGTGAAATGAAATCAAGACCTACTTAATTTTGTCAGCCCAAGATTTTTATCGCATCAATTGTTACAACAGTTTCAATTATCATGCGGCGAACTAATATTTTATCTAATGTGTTGCTCAATGGTTGCGTTTATTTGATGAACTTCTTCTTATTTGACGGAGCTGGGAGTCGAAATTTTGCCATTTCCACTTCTGCTTCTGCAAAACTGTTGACGTTGTAACAGAAGTACTCTGGGTTTTTGTATTCACCATTCTTCGACGCACTAGGTCCTACAGCTATAAATACAAGTTATGCATCCTGAAGAATTTCTTGTCGTTGTAAAATAATCTCTAGATTCCATGATCAAACCTATTCATGAATTACATACACTTTTCTTTTTAATAGTTTGAAAGTATACTTCGTACCGATATTCTTCTTTTCTTCCATGAAAAATGAGTGTGCGTTATGCCGGCAACACAGACTTGTCGTGTCCCATGTTCGGCCTCACCTACAGGCGCCACGATCGCTCACACATGGCTGTCATTGGCTGTGATTGGTCGGCGCCGCGTGTGAGTGACTGTATATTAGTCACAGTCTTCGTAGGTGAGCCGACGCGAAAGGTCTGTGTCGCCGGCATTAACCAGAACAAATCATTTTCTATGAAGTTGAATCTAGCGGCCGGAGCTAGCGGCCGCCAGCGCGTTAGTGAGCGATTATCAATATTCAATGATTTTCCAAAGATCGTCTCTCGGGATTTTAATTTTTTTCTCAGTTTGAATGTCAGTTGTGAGTGTGTGTACAAAATTTCAACTCGATATTCGCTTGCAATATAACTTTGCGCGCTCCGGCCTCATCATTTTCTTTACCACAGATATTTATATTCATAAGCTTCCTGCTTTAGTTTTAAACAATGAATTTAAACAACGTTGCTAAACAACTCACGATTATTGGGAACATCAACACAATTCCTAGTCAGACCAGGTACACTGCTAGTCGCTATTGATAGTCCGCTGTTGATCTGAGTTGAGGACTGCAGGCTGTACTGTCGTGTTAAAATTGTTCGTCCAACATACTGAAAACGAGAATGTCATGTAACCGAATTGACATATTATTCCATGATACGCAATCGTCAAGTTAACATTTTGGTAACGTTTCTAACTTGCATGAGGGTTCGGAATTGCAGGGTTATCATATTAATGTGTTTTTCGAAATTTGATCAATACGCTGAAGAATTACAAACCAGTTAGACTTGATAACAGTATTTGGGGTTAAAAACAGATATTCGATAATAATTAATGGAATTATTCGATGTTGACGGAGTTGGGACATAAAATGGATAGGCTGATATTAACGTGCTACGTTACCCGGATCGTAGATTTTCCAAATACCCGAATCATTTTGACTATAAATACTATAATCTCTGTTCAAAATATCCTATGGTGTGTGTTGGTTAAATTGTTACTCAACAATAGGGGTACCTTCGGTTCAGCGTTGGCAACCTAAAAGGTGGAGCTGATCGTACCAGGGGCGTAAAATTATCGTACCCAGGCCAAAATTATCGTACATTTCCAAATATTTGAGAAAAACGATATTTCTTAGAAAAATAATAATTAACTCAATATTATCGTAACATATATTGCACCCAACACTCAATTTTATTCAATTTCATCATTTAGTACATACCCATGCAGTGTTGCCAACCTGAAATGAGCCGTGATCGTACGGAGGGGCGGAAATTATCGTACATTGGCAGAAAATTATCGTACCAACTATCGGTACTTCAATTGATACAGCAAGATACATTTTTGATAGAGTGCGCGTACTGATAAGGTTTTCAAAGTTAAATTAGTTGGTACTTGGCAATAAAATGGAGAAACAATCAACAAAGAACATATTTTCAACTCATTAGTAATATTTTTATTCATCGCAGTATCATTTCGTACTTTTTATACTGATCCAGTACAAACAGCGAGAATCGAGATTTGAGATTCTCCGACAGATCGACCTTCGAATATGATTCGATCTTTCCCGTACCGCCAACGCGAAAAGAATAATAATACAATAATAATAAAAAAAAATATATATTATCGTACCTTTTCTATTTTATCGTACAATTATCGTATATCGTACGCACGTTATCGTAAATCGTACCCAGCTTTAAATTATCGTACGTGTACGATAATTATCGTACGGCTGGCAACACTGGACGGCAGCCTCATGGTTATGCTGGGTCTACACGCTATGATTATGTTGGTATGATTAGCCAATCACTGAATTTCCACAACAGAAGTGACCAGTCAGTTAACAAATTTTTTATCATACCAACATAATCATACCAACATAATCATAGCGTCTAGACCCAGCATTAGTGATGGGCAAGAAATATCGATATTTTGTGAATATCGATATTGACCTTACGATATATCGATAATCTGGTATCGATACTGGTCTTTCGATATATCGCTGATATCGATACTTTCGCGTCCGATATTGACAATTCAGTTGAATTTGTTTAGGCACGCATATTCACATTTTAGTCTTACACCTACGTCTATTTTTTGTATGTATTGTATTTCATGTGTGTTTCATGAATGCTTTAAATTTTAATACATATATGGGCAGATATTGTTCATTCCATATACCGGTTCAAATAATCACTTAGGCTACTCTTTGAACATTTTTTGTTACTTTTTTTAACAATCAATTCGGATCGCTGAAAAAGTATCGATATTAAACGAATATCGATATCAAGCATTCGATATTTTTCTATAATCGATATTGACGTTTCGATATATCATTTGATATTGATATCGATATATTCATTTAGGTGCCCATCACTATGCTGGGTCTAGACGCTATGATTATGTTGGTATGATTATGTTAGTATGATAAGAAATCTGTTAACTGACTGGTCACTTCTGTTGTGGAAATTCAGTGATTGGCTAATCATACCAACATAATCATAGCGTGTAGACCCAGCACTACTCATGGTGCCGTCCTATGTAGGCCCGGATCGCCGGAATCCGGAATCACGGAACGGAATGGACAGAAAAGTCACTAGAATCCGCGTTCCGCTAATTTCATTCCGTCGTATTTTTACGGAATGGTGGATCCGTCCGGTATTCGCAAATTATAGTCGTAAATAATTTTGCTTTGAGAAATTGATGCACTTTTGGAAGTCTTGACTAACCGAATCATCATTAATAGACACATTTGAGGATCCATGATCAAATTTGTATCTACACACGCGTCTTTCTACAATTTGCAGGGTTATGTTCATGTAGAAGTATACACAAGTTCCGTGTTCCGTTCCGTCTATTTGCATTTCCCTGCGTCCCATGTACCCAAATTCCGGAACGGAATGCCGGAACGTCAACTTTTATTTGATGAAATTATCAATTAAAGTTACAGAATTTGATATTACATAGAAGCTAATTAAATAAATTACATATATTGATACAAAAATTGTATTTAAACAGATAAATAAAGCCGAATAGCACAAATATGGATCGGCTCCGTTCCGTCGTTCCGTGCAGTTTTGGTACATGGGACGGCAGGGTTTTTCAAGACCCGGAACGGATTCGGAAATCCACTAGATTTCGTCTGCGTTCCGTTCCGTGATTCCGGATTCCGGCGATCCGGGCGTACATGGGACGGCACCATGAGAACTAGTCCGAAATTTGATGTGTTATAAAACTTGGACAGGTATCGCTCTACTCCATGGGTATCACTGGGTATCACATACCCCGGGTATTTCTACGATTATAAATAATTTGCGAACACCAGTAGCGGCCATGACAGATATGAGTGGAAGATGTTCATTGGGTTAGCTGGCTGTCGGTGACTCGTGTTAGTTGTAAAGGGAGATCGCGATCGTAACGTTTGCATATTTCGAGTAAACTAAGAAATAATGAGTGATCCGAAGAGGTAAGTTATAGAATAAAGCGATAAATCGACCGAGAGACGGCAGTTTCAAACATAATTTAAACCTATTCAACGAATTATTATTTTTTACCAATACTCATTCATCCATGGGCCCCGCTTCCAAATTTCACGTTGTCATCATGTCGACGCCGACACAAATTGAACTAATTTCGACTTTCTCTTTAGATTATTTAAAATCCTTTACAAATATCATCAAAATCAAATAATCCCAAGCAAATTTCGTTGAAATTTCATCATATTTTGACCCACTTATAGGATTTTTTTTTCGCAAGAACGGTTATGGCCGAACAGGCATAACATGACAAAGGATTTTTCGATCATTATAGACATTTTATATTATGAGAAAAAAGTATTCCCCAAACTTATGCCCCGCGATAAACTGACCAATCAAACTGAAGCCATTGCACGATATTAAAAATTTACAATAAATATAACTAACAAATTCCGGGTTTCTTTTATCTTTTTTTTTTTCCCCATGCTCGTCATATATTAATATTGTTGTTATTATTTTATTATTATTATTCATTTTATTATTATTCACAAATCTCAAGTATCTGCCTAGATGCTTATAATATTTTTGGTAAAAAGTTGTTGCAAATGATTATAATTGATGAAATTTTTTTAAATTTTTTTTCAACAAATAAAAACTTTTTTTTTTTCTTTTTCTATGTGTTTCGCATTACTAAAATTGTGCCTGCATCATTGAGGCACATCTAAAACCATGTTCTTTTTTTTTTTTCCCCTTTTCAATCAACTTTCCTCATCTTTTAACCGTAATATTTCAATGAATTTTTTCTATATTTTTCATCCTTGAAAAAAAATAATAAAATAATCACAGCTGAGTTTGCTTCTATTTTCAACTTCATGACCATGACTATGACCATGCATTTATATGTACACGTCTGTTCACCCACACCACACTGAAGCGTGAGACAACTGAAAATCGCTAATATACCGAATGTGTCTAAGAAATGAGCACATCACTTGAATGTTTGAAATTAAATTAAAAAGAAAAGAAAATTATTGAAAGAAAGAACAAAAGAAGAAATTGAAAATACTTACCTAATGTGTCATTGGGCAATCATGTGCAATCATGAGCAAAATGCTGATATCACGATATAGAATACCAATTGAAAAATTATTTACTCCTTTATGTTTGTTTATAGAAATCTATTTCAATTCTATTGACATTAAATGAAGTTTTTTTGTTATTGAAAAAATTTTCTTTTTCTTCTCCAGCGGCGATGATTTGGCAACTGCGATTCTGCGCAAGAAGGACAGGCCAAACAGGTTGTTGGTAGCAGAAGCGATCAATGATGACAACTCGGTGGTTGGATTGTCACAAGAAAAAATGGACGAACTTCAATTGTTTAGGGGAGACACGGTACTTCTGAAAGGGAAAAGGCGCAAGGAAACAGTGTGCATCGTATTATCAGACGACACTTGTCCAGATGAAAAGATTCACATGAATCGTGTTGTGAGAAATAATCTAAGAGTAAGACTCAGCGATGTAGTATCTGTTCAGGCATGCCCTGATGTCAAGTACGGTAAACGTATCCACGTTCTGCCCATGGATGATACCGTCGAAGGTCTAACCGGGTGAGCTTTCCCCAAGTAAATAATAATGAAATATAAAAAAAAAGGTTGAATACGTGCGAAGCAGGGATTTTCAGAATTTCGAAAGATTTTCTAAGGTCTGATCTACTCATCGCTATCTTACGGCACATCAAATTTCAACTTTGAATCAACGATTTTATCAAACTTATCTTATTGATACAATGAAAAATCTGTTTTTACAGAACTAATTCTGACATGTTGACTTGACTGAACTATTTATACCATCTTGCAATCTATGTTCACAAATCTCCAGTTAATAATAGTTATTCTTGGAATTTTACATCCATAACTCAACCTGTTGTTGCAACATAATCTAAATCTATTTCTCAACATTGTATTCGCATATTTAGCCAAAAATCTGACCGCTTCAAATATTTTTTCATCACTTGAGTATGTTGTGTTTATTCATAAAGTTATTTATGAAGCTTCTTAAACCGACCTTATTACGGAGATAAATATCTATTATAAGAAATAATTGAGCACCTGGATGCAAGAACATCCAAAGTAGTTTTTGCTCCCAGCATCATTTTCGCGTTGTACAACATCCCAACTACCTACCTTGTGAGTTTCAGGTTTGTAGCATGTCTCATTTTTGTGAAAAGTATTTTTTAAGTACACAGTGCGCACGGAGCGTCAACCCCGCCACGTGCGATCTATGCAAGTAGAACCTAACGCTACTACTTCGGTGGAGAGTAAAAAAAAAAAAAAAAAAAAAAAAAAAAAAACTGTTTTATTTGAAACAGTCTAATATATATACAGGGTGGTCCATTTTAATTGATGCAGGCGAATATCTCGAAAACTAACAATTATAAAAGAAAAAGTTTTATACAAAACTTGAAGGGTTTCGAGGGGGAAAGATAATGCTGATATGTGTTGACTTGTGGACTTCGCCAATTCCGAGATTTCGCAAGCAACTTCGGATTTTAGATAGGGAACACATGTTTTGGTTTGGGGCATCTGATAGCGCGATGAAAGACTCATTCAAACACGCAAGCAAAAAAAAATTGGAAAAAAAAATTTTGCAAAAAAAATTGGAATAAAAAATTTCGCTAATTTTTTTTTTTTTTTTTGCAAAAGATTGCTTTTTTGTCCCTTGCTTTCGAACATTTTCGTTGTTCATCACTCTAGCTGAAAATTTTTCTCGCCAATTTTGAAATTGGAAAGATTGAATGTACCAGATTAGTGAAAAAATAATCGTAGATCAATAACGCAGAGCGATGAACAATGAATGTGTTCGAAAGCTAGGGACAAAAAAGCACAATCTTTTGCAAGAGAAAAAAAAAAAAATCGCGAAATTTTTTTTTGCAATATTTTTTTTTCCAATTTTTTTTACAAAATTTTTTTTTTTGCAATTTTTTTTGCTTGCGTGGTTGAATGAGTCTTTGATCGCGCTATCAGATGCTCTCAACCAAAACATGTGTTCCCTATCTAAAATCCGCAGTTGCTTGCGAAATCTCGGAATTGGCGAAGTCCACAAGTCAACACATATCAGCATTATCTTTCCCCCTCGAAACCCTTCAAGTTTTGTATAAAACTTTTTCTTTTATAATTGTTAGTTTTCGAGATATTCGCCTGCATCAATTAAAATGGACCACCCTGTATATAATATGTACATTAGGGTGGTCCTTAAATATAAACTTGAGGAGTGAAGCATGGCAACATTCAGAAAAAAGATTCGAGAAAATTGTCTTCAAGTATTAGATTTTTAATAAAATTCTAACCGGTGCCTAAAGAGGTTTGAAGTTTCCTATTTAAATAACATGGGACTTGCGATTTTTTTTTTCGACAAGTTGGTATTTAGGGTGGGGCAAAAAAGTTAATATTCATACTCAAGTTTTTTAATTGTCAAACTTTTTTTTTTTTTTTTTTTCTTTTTCCAGTGGTCCATTTTGCCCCACCCTCCCCTATATATATCGACAGCCTAATAACATAGTCACGTAAGCGCCATAATTTTGGCCTTTTTTTATATTTATGTGATAGAAACGTATCTCCATTTTTCTTTCATTTTCGCACTCGTCAATGTATTTTAAACATTTTGGCGGTATAAATAAAAATTTGAAACACAGAAGCGTAAGTGCCATTTTTTTGTGTGAAACAGACGTATGTACAGTCTGGTTCGGTAACAGAGGAACGTATCTCCACAAAAGAATGGAGATACGTTACTATGTTACAAATCATTTGACACTCGGAAAAGTTGAGACCACGTAAGTGTGGAGTTACGACTGTCACACAAAAAACGTGGAGATACGTCACTATCGCACCGAATTATGGATGATGGCTCTATGCATTCATCAAAGAATTTCCAATGCAGAGAACCATTTTTTTGGAGATACGTTTGTCTGACCTCGACAAAGACCATTTTTGGCGCTTATGTGACTATGTTATTAGGCTGTCGATATATATATATATTAGACCGGTTCAAAAAAACCGACTATTCTTTTTTTTTTTCAATTTTCGCATTGAAATACTTTCGGGGGGGTGAAAAAAGATGCCTGTTAAAAGCGGAGCTGTTGATATTAAGATTTAGAGGTCGCTCATCGCGGATTTCTATTTTCCATTTAAATAGCATAGGAATTTTATTTTTTTTTCTTCAGAATTTCGTAGCTCACAAACCAATGAACAAATCCAAATGACTCTTACATATTTTGATAGGGGATTGAACACTCTAAAAAATGTATCTATCATTGTGGACAAAAAATCACAAGAAAAAAATAGTTAACTCAACTATAAATTGAAATTTGAGCTTGAATAACTTTGGAAAGAGTCAATTTATCAAAAAATGATAAGAGAAGCTTTTTGTAGAGTGTTCAATTTCCTATGAAAATATGTTTGAGTCATTTGGATTTGTTCATTGGTTTGTGAGTTACAAAATTATTAAAAAAAAAAAAAAATTTCCTATGCTATTCAAATGGAAAATAGAAATCCGCGATGAGCGACCTCTAAATCTTAATATTAAGAGCTCCGCTTTTAACAGGCATCTTTTTTCAGCCCCCCGAAAGTATTTCAATGCGAAAATTGAAAAAAGAAAGAATATTCGATTTTTTTGAACCGGTCTAATATATATACACTGAGTCCTCGTATCTGCGCATCACCTGTTGAGTGAATTTGCGCTCATTTCATTGTGAAATTCATTATCAAGTATCAACAAGCGACCCGGAGATACGAAAACTCACTGTATATATTGAGAGCTCATCAATCCCTTTTTTTATACTTCCGAAAATATGCCTTATTTAATATTATTTATTTATTTAATTAATTGCAGAGATTGGTGTATTATTTGAAAACAAAACATTATTTTAATTTCCTGTCTTATTTATTATTTCACTGGTTGATTCAAATTTTTAAAGACTGTGTAAAATATGTGTTTCGATATGAAAAGT
The DNA here is from genome assembly GCA_943736025.1 of Tenthredo mesomela. Lineage (NCBI taxonomy): Eukaryota > Metazoa > Arthropoda > Insecta > Hymenoptera > Tenthredinidae > Tenthredo > Tenthredo mesomela. The sequence goes on along the minus strand of OX031014.1, from coordinate 38,814,717 downwards.
AACGAAATTCAAGGCGTAAGTGTCGAGACGGACCGAATATTAGCAAGAAATTTCGTTTATGGCAAGAACGACCTAAGCCAGCGCGTATGTTTTATTTATTATGAAGATTCCTATCAATTCAAGTGCAAAAACAAAATGGGCTTCGTATTCCTGAAGAATCGCCCTTCAAAATGAGTACTCTACAAAGTCCATTATGATTTCGTTCGTGGATTCGATTCAGTTTTTAAACTGCAATCAACGGTTTCGGTGTCAAAACCTAAGTCGACTTAGGTTGTTCTTGCACCCAGGTACTCAATTGACTCCTTGCTCAAACTATACGTTTGAATAATTTCTTAAATAATGAATCATATCGTCAACAGAAACTTGTTCGAAGTTTATCTGAAGCCGTACTTCCTGGAGGCATATCGGCCCATTCATAAAGACGACAACTTCATCGTACGCGGGGGAATGCGAGCTGTAGAATTTAAAGTTGTTGAAACTGATCCGGGTCCATACTGTATTGTCGCACCTGATACCGTAATACATTGCGAGGGAGATCCCATCAAACGTGAGGTTTGTACAGGATCGATGAATGCAATCTCCTAACTATATTCGGATCTTTTTCATTTCATCCCGGAATGGCTGACGCCTGTCCTTTATGTTCATTATACTTGAATTTGAGCGATGTAACGGCATGCTGCTTTCCAGGAAGAAGAAGAAGCCCTGAATGCCGTCGGTTACGACGACATAGGCGGCGTTCGAAAGCAATTAGCTCAAATAAAGGAAATGGTAGAGCTCCCACTGCGGCACCCGTCTCTTTTCAAAGCAATCGGAGTAAAGCCACCTCGTGGAATTTTGCTTTACGGACCACCAGGAACTGGCAAAACTCTCATCGCACGTGCCGTCGCTAACGAAACTGGCGCATTCTTCTTCCTCATTAATGGTAAAGCTTCTAAAATGTAACAGATATTTGTATATGTTGTTGGGTATGTAGCACTGTAGTAGTACGCAAGGCAAAGTCATATACACTATAGCACCTGTATGACGGCTGTGTCACGAGCAGGCTGTGAGTTTATTGTATATAGCGGCCTTTTTGTGTGCGTAATATTTTTATTAAGTAATTAATTAAATAATTAATTGATTACTTAACTTTTTATCTATCCCTGATGTTTCAAATTGAAATAATTTTTGATGATTTTTGAAAATTGCGGTGATCCGTGGGCGAGCTAGGTGGTCTCGGGTGTAAGTCCCCGGATAGGCTTCCGTAGATCCTGGGTTCGATTCCCGGATCGTCCGTTAATTTTTCTCATCAAAAATTATTTCGATATTTGTATATTACCTATGAGATTTTAAGGTGGTACTTGAGGCACTTACCATTTTCGGATAACGAAACTTCCGAAGATATATTCCATGACAAAGTATAGGAAAAGTATACAATTAGACATAAAGTGTCGGGTCGTGCGGGCAGATGGCAATACTGCTACAGGCTCTCACTGCTCGGTAATGCCATGCGTAAATCTTGAATAAATTTTGTCCCGATTTTTTATTCCAACTTGTAGTTACTGAGTTACTGAGAATATTACTCATATAAAAATCTTTAATTGAGATTCATATCGTTGAAGTGCTAATTGGACGTAAATTCGGAGTTTCTCGTGGCTCCCATACTCGGCAGCCACTGAATGCTCCCCAGTGCATCAGAAGAACTTTTATTTTGAGGACATGTTATTGGTTTATACAAACAGTCGAGCATTTGCGACATTCGAAACTCGCGAATTCTTGTAATGCAAAATCCTACCTTTGAATTTATCTATGTACAGGTCCCGAAATTATGAGCAAACTGGCCGGAGAATCAGAGAGCAACTTGCGTAAAGCATTTGAAGAGGCTGAAAAAAATTCACCAGCTATTATCTTCATCGATGAATTGGATGCGATCGCCCCCAAGCGTGAAAAGGTCAATAAAACATTAAATTGAAAAAAAAAACTAGATTAGGTAGAGATTTTTATTCCATACGAATAACATTTTCCGTTCTATCAGACTCATGGAGAAGTCGAGAGACGTATTGTTTCACAATTGCTTACACTCATGGATGGAATGAAGCAAAGTTCCCATGTTATTGTTATGGCTGCAACCAATCGACCAAACAGCATTGACGGCGCTCTGCGTCGATTCGGTCGTTTTGACAGAGAAATTGACATCGGTATTCCAGATGCAACTGGACGGCTTGAAATATTGCGTATTCATACAAAGAATATGAAACTAGCCGACGATGTGGAGTTGGAAGAGGTTCGTATTCATATTCATATTCATATTCACTTTCACCTTGTCGGAATTTTCTTACCATTCACATTGATTCTTAACGAGTCTCTTATCACGTTGTTACTTAGATTGCCGCAGAGACTCACGGCCACGTTGGTGCTGATTTAGCTTCGTTATGCTCTGAGGCTGCTCTCCAGCAAATTCGTGAAAAGATGGATCTCATTGATCTGGAGGACGACCAGATCGATGCCGAGGTTCTGTCATCTCTTGCCGTCACTATGGAGAACTTCAAGGTAAACGATCTAACGATATTATACATTTTAAACATTCAACATCGCACGCACACTCATCGGGACTGATTTGTGTCGGAACGAGTTCTTTCGATATCTTCGAACGTCCAAAATTTCACAGAGAGAACCCAAAATCTTTGAGCATCCCGAAATTCATAATATTACAGGGTGGATTAATCGAAATTTTTGCCCCACCAACTCGCAATGAATTCACATTTTTATGAAGAACTTTTTTTTTTTCTTCGATCTATCGATATACAATTTTTACAGAATTCTATATTTACCAAGTCCTAAGCGCTACATTCATGTAAACTTAAGGGCGGGGTTTTACAGAGAGATCTGTAAAACACCAGCAAAATTAAACTAGACATGAAACATTTGTCAGTTCTTTGATAACACGCGTTAGTGACACTGGTAATCCATATCAATTTACCCAGAAATCCAGGAAAAGCCCGGAATTTCTTTTTTCTGCCGTTTTTCTTATACCTAATTATGTACCCCGGATTTTTCGACAAACAATAGCTTTTCAGTAAAATACCTATATCTATACGATCACATTTATATCATTTATATGGTAAATGTATATGATGTCGTTTATCCTTGGTATTATGATCTGATTCAACAAAACTTTGATAACACACCTTAATAATACCGTCACAAGTGTAATAAAAACACAGAACATTTGGAAAACCCAAAGAATTCCGTAACACGCCACAGCGCTAATATGTACTCGTGAATAATATTTTTTGTTCATCAATCGTGCTAATACCTATGATGAACACTTGTTCTAATAAATAGGTATTCTACATGGAGTTATGGGAAACCGTTTTCACGTGTTTTTATTCTTTTCAGTATGCTATGAGCAAAAGCAGTCCGAGCGCACTACGTGAGACAATTGTTGAAGTGCCTACAGTTACATGGGAAGATATTGGTGGTCTACAAAACGTCAAGCTAGAATTGCAAGAGTTGGTTCAGGTCAGTATTAAACTGTGATTCCCCGAATTTAGCTCGAGCGCCGTTATCAATATTAGAATGTGTAAATGGTCCTGAAATTCGTCTTTTCATAATACAATATTATTCGTTTTTAGTATCCCGTCGAACATCCGGACAAGTTCTTGAAGTTCGGTATGCAGCCATCAAGGGGTGTTTTGTTTTACGGACCACCTGGCTGTGGTAAAACACTATTGGCTAAGGCTATTGCTAACGAGTGTCAAGCCAACTTCATCTCAGTCAAGGGACCAGAATTGTTGACTATGTGGTTCGGTGAATCAGAGGCCAATGTCAGAGATGTTTTCGACAAGGTAAGACAGATAATAAATCACGCTCTTAAACCCTATGCTTCCAAATATAAATCCAGGTTTCTTCTCTTCTCTTGCTGCTGGGTCGACTTATATCCAAAATTATTCTTGTCTTTGGATATTAATGATTTGATTTTTGTTATAATCATTAGGCCAGATCAGCGGCGCCTTGCGTTTTGTTCTTTGACGAGTTGGATTCAATTGCTAAGTCTCGCGGTGGAACAGTTGGTGATGCCGGAGGCGCAGCTGACCGAGTAATTAATCAGATACTAACTGAAATGGACGGAATGGGTGCCAAAAAGAATGTATTCATTATTGGAGCAACAAATAGGCCGGATATCATCGACCCTGCAATTCTACGACCCGGTCGTCTCGATCAACTAATTTATATTCCTCTTCCTGACGAAAAGTCACGAGAGGCAATCTTCAAAGCTAATTTACGCAAGTCCCCCGTCGCCAAGGTATGCATAAATTCAAATTAACTTGTTAATCGTAAACGATGAAAGATTCAACAATTTATCTATCGTCTTTCACCTTTTCTCTGTACTTGAAATCAGGATGTGGACTTGGTATACATTGCTAAAGTAACGCACGGTTTCTCTGGTGCTGATTTGACCGAGGTTTGTCAACGAGCTTGTAAATTGGCAATTAGACAATGTATCGAGGCTGAAATACGTCGGGAACGAGACCGCGCCGCTAACCCGAATGTATCCATGGATGTGAGTGTCGTTGATATTAAATAGATTAAAATTCGGCCTCTTCTTGGCTACAACAAAATGAACTTTATCATATCATAGATGGACGAAGACGATCCAGTGCCTGAAATCACCAGGGCTCACTTTGAGGAAGCTATGAGGTTTGCGCGTCGTTCTGTATCTGACAACGACATCCGCAAGTACGAAATGTTCGCACAAACCCTACAACAATCTCGAGGATTCGGAACCAACTTCAGGTGAGCACAAAATCTCAACACGTATACATTATCACTTGTGATGTACAGATTATTTTTTTTCATCCGCGGTGCATTTTCGTGTCGGGCGTAAAGGCGAAAAGACAAAAGACAAAGATTAGCAGATCTTGATTTAAATTCCTATTAATTCTTGTTTGCTGCGCTCACTCGAAATAATAAATTGTTTGTTTTATTTCCCTCAGATTCCCCCAGAGCGGCGCCGGGGGTACACAGGACACGACGCAAGGTGATCAAACGTTCCAAGATGACGGTGACGATGATCTATATAGCTAAGTTTCCGTTTAAGCGTATCTCATCTCGGTGGGTACATGTATAAAGGGTCTATAGCATCGGTACATATTTTATCTGAAGATAATTTTTTATAGCTGGTGAAAGCCTGAATACCTAAAACTGAATGAATAAAATTTTATATAATGTATGTTAGTAGTTTAAGATTTATTGTAATTGAAATATACATTATCGAACGTTTCATGTATGTATCACAGGTCTACCAGAATCTTGATTAAAATAAATTGAAAATTCACACACATTCAAGCGCAATGTTAGAGATAACATTAAATTGAGATTCCGAGCTAGTAAAAATGTATGGTTCTTTTTTTTTTTATAGCATTCTTTGCTTGTGCAAAAAACAAAAACAAGATTTCATCCAAGCACCTTAAATAACGAAAAAGCCTCTTCTAGTTAGTACACACATGTTCGTTGATTTTATTCAGAATATAGGTAATACATGATTTATATTCCATCGCTACATCATTGACAGGCTCACTATTTTTAATTTGAATGAATAACAGATAGACCCTTTTTTCATGTACGATCAATCTACCTCTTGTTATAAGATGCATCGTTCCAAAAATGGAAATCTATGTAGATTGTATCATGATTTGGCCGAACTGTACAAGAACTCTGGTATCGAAAAACTATCAAATCCGTCAACGACTTGTCTTATGGTTGAAAGAAAGATCGTAAATTGCATATCGTGTGAGATCACGATAGACGCGACCACCGTTTCTTTTTTTTTTCGATTTCACTTGAAAAATTCTAGTAAAACAACAGACCGTATCGATTTTCCATATATTCACGTTTTACTTGCCAACTCTCTTTCCGATGAAAATTCAAGGTTTCACGAAAGTTCAATTCAAATCTGTATGGAAAACTCATTATTTTCAATGGTCTGTTATTAAATAAGAATAGTAAATTTAATTCCGAATATGCGTAAGTCTGGACGATGCCGGTTTCTATAGTAGAGTTTGTTCAGCCAAGTGGACGGACGAACATATTTAGAGAATTGCCAGTTGACGGCAGGCAGAGGCCCAGGTTAGAGATCATCATCCGTACTCCATCTTAAACCTATGCACATCGTATATGTATACATGATAATATAATTGAAACTTTTACCATTATTAAGATTATTATTCATGAAATGAGACTACATTAAACATACATATTGTTCTCTCCTCATCAACATGCTTTGAAGTAATTCCACACGTCATATAATGTGATAACTGGTTAGCGAGTTTCTTTTGTACTGCGCACTGTTAAAACTGTGAGTGCGGCTGCTTCTGATTGTTGAAAAATAATTTGTCGCAGTCTTTTGCGGTCACTATAGTATGTTGATGTATGCTCTTGCGGAACAAAAACTGTAAACTCAATAAAATAAACTGTAACAGAACTATCGATCGACTATTATTCTTCCTAGGTATAAACCATATTATTATTATAGATATGAAGGGTATGGAGCGTCACACGAAGGTCTTGTCCATTCTTTCTTTTCGTGGGATATGTTTAAATAAATAATGCACTTTCAAAGCTTACAACACAGTAAGACTCATAGCTGTTCGGATCTCTTTGAACTTCAATACTCTACAGAAATTAAGATATTCTGCTAAAACTGTAACCAACGGGGGGAAATGGAAGAATTTTTATGTGTTGCACAAATTTTTTGTATTCTGCGTAAGTATAACTTTACTTTATAAACCAGGTGGGTATGAACTAGATACATGTTATATTACCTATGCGTCCTCCTAGACCACTTGATAATCTATCAGAACGGTAGTGCGTAATAGCAAACAACAGTGAATCACAGTTTTAATTCTAATTAAATTTACTTATTTGCAATAAAGATTCTACGTATCATTTCCTTATTGTTAATATAATAGAAAATCTACCACCCATTTAATATTGTTATGGGCAATCGTTTACGGCCCCCGCATCGATACTCAATACCTGTTAATTCCACAATAGGTATCGAATTTCGTATGCAAAACTATGGAGTGAAATTTATAAATATACTAAAACTTGACCAAACATTTCCAATGCGTTCACGTCAATATGATGTTATTAGGTATTTATAAGACAGTGGCTAATTATATAGCTCTCACGCTATTGAATCGAATATCATTGATGCATTATCAGCACATCGGTGTTATTCAATCATATTTTAAAAGAAGTAGTTTTATTTAACAAGATTCACAGATGTTTGATTGTACCTAAATGGGTTTACGCAACATTTACATTTATTCGTAGTGAACAATAATTAAATTACATAAATGATTTATGAATAATATGCACATCTCACGTGGCATTTAAGGGGTAACACCTCTTAGAGTCAGCAAAAAAGGCCTAGATTTGATGATTTTTTTTCAGAATATTGGAAAAAGGAATCGGGTTTCTGTTTTCAGGGTTTATTGAACACATATTGAAGTGTGTGAAAAAATTTGTGATTGCATTTTTGATACAAAATGGCGGCTACAAAGCCAGTCTTCAAGAACGCCTTTTTTTTCGATACCTCCACGGGCGGACGTGTAACTCCGAAAGTATAAGAGCTAAAACAAAAAAATTAATTTTTTCCTAATCTATATATGACATTGGCTAGAGAAGTACATGGGGGTTTCTTTTTTAATCAATTCTTGCGAAAATGGCACAAGATTAAAATTTTTTTACATTTTTTCGGCAAAAAAACTTGCAGTAAATTGTTGATAAAGAAAAAAGTTTAAATTCGATCGAAAAACAGCGATGTACTTCTTTAGATAATGTGATTGTGAAGCTACATAGTCAAAATTTCAAAACAATTTATCGAATGGTTTTCGAGCAACGTTTCCGCCCAGTTTGAAAAAAGTGATTTCAACAACAAGGCGTTCAAAGTTTTATAAGTACTTACATATATACACTAGGGTGTCCGTTATTTCCCGAATTGAGTTTTTCTACTTCGGTATGGGTGAAATCATTATAAGTTTATAGCCTAAAAACAATTATGCTATTTTTTATTTTTTTTTCCAAGTACTATTAACCCCTGCCTGTAGGACGATACTTGTCCCATTTGATTAACATGGTATTTTTGCCCTTTTTAGACTTTAATTTTTTTTTCGCCTACTACTTTCATTACCTCATCAAATATTGTTGATTCTACTACTGTGCTGACTCTTTGCTGTGCTCTTTGGATGGACATATTTTTACATTGATGGAAAGAAAAATGTTGAGTTTTGAAGCGGTGAAATTTTTTACTTCACTCCGTAAAATTTTGGACGTTTTACCCATGCTTCGCGTGGCTAAAACCCCCATTTTCACACCTCCTGAAATAAAATTGTGTACAATACTCGACGGAAAAACTTCTTCTCATCTCTCGTGATTGCAGAACTCGCCTTCGGCTCGTGCTACAACCTCAAGCCTGGAGCACAGACTTTTCGTGTTCCGTGTTCGCCTCACCTACAGGCGCCACGATCGTTCACACATAGCTGTGATTGGTCGGCGCTGCGTGTGAGTGACTGTACACTGGTCACGATCCCTGTAGGTGAGCCGAAACGAAAAGTCTGTGCTCCAGGCTTCACACTCGTCAGAAAAAGTTTTACCGGACTCGTATTGTAATGTACTATTTTTTGACCATATTGTGTAATATCTTTCGAATATTTTTTAATTCAAACAAAAAGCATTGAAAAGTCAATAAATGCAAAAATATTTGAAAATATTCGAAAATTACTGAAAAATACGGTAAAAATAAATTTTGAAAAAAACTTCAAAACTTTTTTTTTTCACCAATGTAAAAATATGTTTATCCAAAGAGGTCAGAACAGTATCAGAATCAACAATATTTGATGAAGTAATGAAAGTAGTAAGCGAAAAAAAAATTAAAGTATGAAAAGTGCGAAATTCCCCATGTGAATCAAATGGGAGAAGTATCGTCCTACAGGCAGGTGTTAATGACTTTTTTAGGTCTATAGAATTTTTAGGCTATAAACTAATGATTTGAGCCATACCCAAGTAGAAAACGTTAATTCCGGAAATAACGGACACCCCAATATACACGTATATTATTGGAATCATGCACGCCTATACACACTCATCAAAGTAAGAATGTGTAGTCGTGTACATTAGGGTGGTCCTTATTTGGGCTGTTTTTGAAATTTTCTGCGGACAAGGCAGAAAAAGTTTGCAATAGTACATTATGTCACTAGGCCGATTAAGTATTTTCCGACGAATTTGAGTTTATAATCCGAGCCGAAGGCGAGGATTATGATGAAATTCGTCAGAAAATACTTTTTTGTAACACATGCATGATTTCTGCGTTTTTTTGACCTAAAAATAGGGCCTAAAGTAGCCGTTTATTGACCACTTGAAAAGAGCGGGCAATAAAGAATCCATTATTGCCCGCTTCTTCAATAAGCGGGCAATAATGGATTCTTTATTGCCCGCTTCTTCAATAAGCGGGCGTAAAGGATTCTTTATTGCCCGCTTCTTCAATAAGCGGGCAATAAAGGATTCTTTATTGCCCGCTTCTTCAATAATATATATATATATATATATATATATATATATATATATATATGCCGCTTATAGGCACAGAAACGCAGAAATCAATACATGCGTTACAAAAAATATGGTGTGTACCAAGGGCTAAGTGGGCTTTTTGATCTCGTGTGGTTGCAGTACTCGTCTTCGGCTCGCGGATGCACTCGTCTTCGACTCGTGCTCCCTCGCCTCCGACTAGTACTGCAAACTCCACACTCGGTCTAAAAAATCCCACTTTACGCCCTTGCTACACAATATACTATTTCGGCCGTATGGCATACAGAATTTTATGTGTCCAGGCCAAAAACCGCGTTTAAACCGAGCGAAGCGAGGTTAAAATCGCGGTTTTACGGCCTATGACACATAAATAGATTTAAAAAAAAGTAGGCAAAAGTTGAAGTCGGTAGGTCAACTCAAAGTATTGCCCACAAGGCAGTGAATTTCCCCATTTAATTTACATTTACAGGAACTCGGGCTCAATGCATTATTTTTTTTTCTCCGCCCTAATAGTGCTTCGAAAAATCTGAAATTTGGCATACGTCTACCCTATAATCATAGGTATTCCATAAAAAAATTGGGCGATTTTCAGCGATAAAAGTTTCTAAATTCCAGAACGTAAAAATGGTTATTTTCGACTTCGAAACACAAGTTTGACGTTCCGGAGCTTCGAAACTTTTATCGCTGAAAATCGCCCAATTTTTTTATGGAATACCCATGACTATAGCGTAGACGTATGCCAAATTTCAGATTTTTCGAAGCACCATTCAGGCAGAGAAAAAAAAAAAAAATAAAATAATAATTCATTGAGCCCGACTCCCTATGTAAATCAAATGGAAAAATTCACTGCCTTGTGGGCAGTACTTTGAGTTGACCTACAGACTTCAACTTTTGCGTACTTTTTTTAAAATTTATTTGCAAACTTTTTCTGCCTTGTCCACAGAAAATTTCGAAAACACCCTAAATAAGGACCACCCTAGTGTACATTAGGGTGGTCCTTAAATGGGGTGTTTTTGAATTGTTACGCTCCCAAGGGTTCAAACGGATCCTTTTGAAGAAAAAAAATTTGTCCTAAATTTTGAATGCTCTATCTCAATTTTAACATCCCGCGCACGACCGCCGAAGTATTTTTTTTTTTTTTTTCATTTCCTACAAAAAACATGTATGACCCAACTTTGTCAAGTCATTAACGTCGAAGTTTCAACATTTTGCGTCCTGCGTCGATTTCAACATTCTACGCACGACCGCCAAATTGTTTTTTCTCTTTCAATCTGCTAAAGAAAAAAAAAAAACAAAAAAAAAACCCATTTCAATAAAAATCATGTCACCTGAAGAGCTATAACTTCGACGTTAGTGACTTGTTAAAGTTTTTTTTTTTTTTTTTTTTTTAGCAGATTAAAAAAGAAAAAAAAATTTATTTTATTTTATTAAAATATTATTCAAAATCGACGCAGGACGCAGAATGTTGAAACTTCGACGTTAATGACTTGACAAAGTTGGGTCATACATGTTTTTCGTAGGAAATTGTGAAAAAAAAAAAAAATACTTCGGCGGTCGTGCGCGGGATGTTAAAATTGAGATAGAGCATTCAAAATTTAGGACAATTTTTTTTTCATCAAAAGGGTCCGTTTGAACCCTTGGGAGCGTAACAATTCAAAAACACCCCATTTAAGGACCATCCTAGTGTACATGCATACGAGTGGCGACGCCTATGGTAGGGATCGGCATTTTATTTAAAAAAAATGAATGTATGTACACGAATACACATTCTCACTTTGGTGAGAGTGTATATACATAGGTGTGCACGGAGCGAATAGTGTATACTCAAAGAGCTTATAGATATAGAGTCGGAAAGAGAGCTGAAATGCCGTATCTGGTATCTCTGTTTAATACCGCATGCCCAGTAATTTTAGACACGAAGTGGGGACTAGGCAAAAGGGGAAATGAGGGAAAAGTCTCTGCATAGCAAGCAACGTTCGCTATAGCCCACCCACCTGGGTCACGACTTTTGGTGCGCACGCAACATCAGTAAAGGATAGATGTGGCCGCCCAGTCGTTTGTCTCTTTTCATTTCGGGCGACACTTCCTCTTACGTAAGCTCCTTTTTTTTTAAACCAATGGCTTAACATCTAATTAAAGATCTGTAGCCTAATTACGTAAGCTCCTATGGGTATCCTAATTATCTATAAGCTCTTTGTGTATATGTGATATGTATATTATAGCATGAGCGCACCCTGGTGACCTACAAAGGTAACCTAATGACCTTCTACTCTGTAAGTAAGAAAGGCACTTATTATTCGGACAGGTAAAAGCAAAATATCGGAGCGTTGCCGCATAAACGAGACAAAATTGAAAATTAATATTGTTTTTATGACCCTAAAGTATTGTTTAAGCACAAAAAAAAAAAAAAGAATCGATTTTTTCAAAATCCTAGAGTGGTGTTACCCCAGGAACGATACTTTCAAGGACCGTGATGCAGTTTGATAAAAAATTATTCATTTATGATTATAATCACTATAGTAATAATAACTATAGCAGCGTTCAACTCTCTGCGTTAATGTTGTACCAGTGCACTAAGGTCTTTGTGCACCAATTGGTATATATTCTATTCATCATGTCTCGTTTTGAATGAATATTACTAAAGCTAGATTCTAGAATGATTATTACTAAATATAGATTTAAGGAAGCCTTACCAAGTTGAAATGAAAATGACCTACAATTTGCTTGTGTAACTCACACACCGTATTGGTAAGAAATTATACATAACATTATTAATACATAGGCTTTTGTATTTACAGTTGGTTATTGGCGTTTTATTTGTTTTTATAAAATTAAAACTATTTACCAAACAAGACGAGTTAGTATAAAACTTTCAAAGTATCGTAGATCTATTACACTGGCCTAGCAAGCGATGCTGAATGCCCCTGTCTATTTACTACAATAAATCGAGATACAAGTTCGTTTCGTGACATACAGATTATTACAGTTACAGTAAACACAGTGCTCTACGTAATATACAATAAAATAATAATTGAAACTTGAAAAGTTTAATGTTCCCAAAGTATAGGTCTACAATTGGCACCAATTTCATTTTCTTAATAAAACTAAATTAGATAAACTAAAAAAAAAAAAAAATGCAACCCCTAATATGTTTTGATACAGAGTGAAACTTATCTCTTCTTATCTCTTCATGTTATTGATAATTTGAAATCATATTTATCGTAGAATCTTTTCACAAAATTGTGTCACAAGGTTTATATGTTATTTTTAAAACAGGGACCTCCTTCCGCCCATCCCAACTCCCAGAAAATGGTCAACTGCACCCTAATTTTTTCTCATTACATCCGTCTTTTATTTTTTTTCCTCATCGGTGAATTTTTCTTCAAGATATGTGTGACAAAGTATTCAATCGGTTCTTTGTGTGACCGGTGGAAATTCAGCGTCATCGTCCAAACGAAATCCACCTTTTGGGGGACTCTCCGTCGCAGCTACCATCTCGTGAAACTTTTCTGACTCTACAACCCATTTTTATCCATTAAATATATCGTTCTCCCTAACTTACTATCACATTATTCGTGATTTTGTGACACCATGTAGTAATGACGTAAGGCGAAAAAATAATTCTCAAGCTGAATGGATATGTTTAATGGTACTATGTATGTATGAGGGCATTTACAGAAGAATTTGAAAACTGCCGTGCAAGTGGACTTGGGAATATTAATGGTGTCCGAATTTACAGACTATAATATTCAACTACATTTATAGACAAAAAGTAGAAAAAAATTTTGGCACCAGAGCGAGATTTTTACAATGAAATTGACCCATGCCGGTAAGGTCTCAAAGTTTTCCATGTACAACACATGCATTTTTACAGATCTCAATTCAAAAATGCAGTGTGCGGCTAATTTTATTTAAAAAAATCCTAAACTATGTGAAAGTATCAGGTATGTGTACTACTACATGGAGAAACATCGAGGAAAAAAATGTAAGAAAAAAAAAAAGTGCATGTACTTTACATATCATATGTTAAAAACCTCGCTCTGGTGCTAAAATTTTTTTCAATTTTTTTTCTATAAACTGTGGGGCTTCACTCCTCAAGATGATATTTAATGTCCACCCTGATGGACATACTGAACGCTATTTTGGTCGAGGAATTCGGACACCGTTCGTATCCTCAAGCCCAATTTGAGATGTACGGGACTCCGATCCCACCCCTGTAAATTTTTTCGTGAATTTTTGTTGAAGAAGTAAACTATCGGAGAAGAATTCGTGAAATATTTCAAAATTGTTCCATAGTGCAAAGATAACCAACGTAACAAACACACTAGATATGCGTTAGCGACTAACGTGCCGTTCAGGCTGTAACGCAAATAACGTAGACTTCTGCGTCGCTAAAAACCTCCATATCTCACCTAAGGCTGTGGCCTTACGCCATGACGCAGAATTGGCGCTAGTTTTGAATCAGTAAGAAACATGAGAATGCCGTCGTATTCCAACGCCATTCTAACGCTAGCCAATGGCGTTAGAATGCTACACAAAGTTCGTACTACCATTACAAATTGACTTGACCGACATTAAAAAGCATTGGTGACTCTGAAATAATTTCAAGAGTCATTTCTGAAAGCCTACTTCTTCAATATGAACATACGAAATAATTTACAGAAATTAGGTCGGAGGCTCGTACATTTCGTGCAAATGAGAGTATTTTTTTCGGCACGATAATCATGTCAGCAGGACGGAATACTTCCGCAATTAATCAAAGTTGAGAATGATTTTTTTTTTTTTCGAGAAATGAGTAACTTGGCAAAACTCTGAGATTATTTTATACAAGTTGATCCGATAATAATTCAATACAAAACAGAATTTCAAGTCTCTAGATACATTTTTATAGATAAAACCAAATCTATGTAAAACCAGCCGCTGTACGATTTTTGTTTATATATTGGACTTTTTTTTTTTGCATAATCTACTGTGCTGTGTATTAGTTTTTCTTTCGTTTTTTTTCCCATGTATTGAATTCCCATCAGATATTTCCTGCAACAATACTCATCAGGTACTTTGATGTCAAGGGGTAAGGTCATACACAAAAAAATGAATAATTTTTAAAATAAAATAAGAAAAGAAAATCTGAAGTAATGATTGAACGTATCATAAAATATAAATACCTTTTGGACTGAACATATAAATCAGCTGCGAAACAAGTCACCTACAAAAACTATCCTCTATTTTAAACTACAGATCATCGTATAGATTACGAGACCTATGTGTTACTGCCATTTTTCGAAGTTGTTTTTTGTTGTTGTGTATGATTGTGATATTTTGTTATGTTATGTAAAATGATTATTAGTTCCGGCGTTACATGCACGTATCTTAGATTTGGATCTGATATTGATGGCTTCAATTGGATAGAAAATATTTGAAACGAAATTTAACAAGCCGCAATGTTGCACATCAGTTTTGGTTCACATTATTTTGATAATATACCGCAGGTATTCGGTGAGTCTGAACGACCCCCTCTCTATGGCCAAACCAACACAGGCGCGCACTGCGTCGGTGGAAGCGCCACTGGCCACCTAGCCCCGCTCGCCGAGCCTCACGCACGCAGTGCGCGCCTGTGTTGGTCCTGCCCCAGGAAGGGGGTCGTTCAGACTTACCGAATACTCGCGGTATGTATAATCAATTATGTGATTCTATGCCAGAAAAACTAAGCAACGACAATCCAATAAATATCCAAAGCCCATGCATTTTCAGGGGATTATACCTATACCTATGTCGAGAGTTAAACAAACGTCTCAACAAAACGGAAATGATGACAGAACAAATGCCAGAGTAAAATTTAGGTAGTTCATTGTATGCCGAGATAGAAAAGCACACAGGCAGAAAGAAAATGTCATTATTCATTAGTTCACAAATAACATTGAATTTTCAAGGCAAAGTTATTCAAATATGTTTCAGTGGATATGCAACAGGCTGTTACAGTTATTCAGAATTCTCTGTTCTTCTATCATCTCTAATTTCGTGATGAATTTGAATAAGATTGACTGAGACCTTCCTCTAAGAATTTGAGTAAGATTGAAATTGTTATATCAAGTTACGGTTCAACATTAAAAGACAACTGCTACTGTGTGTATACGTGATCCTCAAATTAATCAAGAACGTAAGGAATCCATCGGTGATGTGCGAGTAACAGAGATATTCGAAAATCTCGGAACTTTTCATATTCAGCAAACAGTTTAAGGGACACGGAGATTTCAAGTGAAATATATATCATCACATTTGTATCATTTATACGTATGTAATAGGATGTATCGCACAGCACTAGGACCCATCATTTTCAAACAATATTTCTACGGGCGATTTACATAGCAATAAAATGACTATACTGCCTCCCACAATATTCCTAATCCACTGTTAAATGTGAGTTTCATATTGACACGAGGACCGATACCTTTATTTCACGATTTGAATAATTATAGGTATATTGATTGTTGGGTGAGTTTCGAGTTTGAAAATTGCGATGAAAGATCTGAGACTGGTAATTTACGATCCATGTATTGAGATCATGCTCTGATGTGTGACACGGCCATGGATCAAGGTACTTGGTGGCCAACGTAAACGTATTGAATTAAGTACGGTGAGACGAAGAGAGAGGACACGAGGTATGAATGATAATTGATAATCATATTACAGTAAGAGAATGAGAAGTGGGGGAGAAAGAGGACATACCAGTACCTGACATGGCGTCTGGCGAGCGGCCGCGCAATGCACCCGCGTAGCTATTTATGCAGCCTTCCGCAGATAATAAAAAGAAAAAAATATATACATCAAGTGAGGTCAACTGAGGCTCTCTAGCCCCCAAGAGATCTGTAGTCTCGTAAGGGGGCTAGGAGCTATGGAATGCAATAATGTATAAATTTTGGACATTGTTGCAACACAGAAGGTATTAAGGTAGTTGTGCCGCCAAGTGCATTTCTATAGAATCATCTGAAATTTTGACTATAGTTTTATTAACGTAATATCTACCCAAATGATTTTTTCTAGAATTTTCGACCGTCTGAAACACGGGATAATTGCACTCGAAGTTAATACTTTTTTCGTGTGTTGCCTATGTTGAGTACAGTAGACTCTAGATAAGTGGCCATCTAACTGGGCTAAAGGAGAGGAAAATGGCTAAATGGCTACTTACGAAACACTCCCACCAGGGCTGAGGAAGAGGCGCATGACGCGTGGTGGGAAAAGCTGTTGGTGTGCATACTGCTGTGGTGGGGGGCATAGTGTTTGGTGAGTGACCGTCCGTGTGAAGGGGAAGTCGCTTACAGGGCCACTTAGCGGATGACCACTTATCTAGAGTCTACTGTATATGAAAACCGCACATTTTCAATTTTAATATCCAAACGGTTCTATAAATCGTTACACAAATCAAGCATATGGTAAAATAATATTTTTCGTCACTCATGCCCAATTGACAGCCTTTTCCGGTCCGATTTGGCGCCGATAGATGGCACTTTTTCGTATGTGACTGCCTAGGCAGTGAAAACCACTTTTTTCTGCCTAGGCATCCAAATATCGGACCTGAAGGCTGCCAATTGTTCATTTGTGACAAAAAATAGTATTTTCCACACGGCGTGCGCAAAGTTCGATTTTGCGCACGCTTCGCGTGCATAAAATTCAACTTAGCGCGCGCTGTGTTGAAAAATGAAGTTCGATACACGTGCGAAAGATGATTCTCGACTCGTGTGATTGTCACCCTCGCTTCGCTCGGGCGAAAAACTTCACACTCGTCCGAGAATCAACACTTTCGCACTAGTATCGAAAAGTACTAATGTCATTCGACTTCGACCTCAGGTTTTTCGGACGGTGTTCGGTTCGAAAAACCTTCGGTTTTCAGTCTAATGACATAATGTACTATCATGATTATCATTGAAAGAAATCAGATTGATCGACTGCATAGTTTTGCTGATATAGCAATCAAAGTACCTAATTTAATTTCAACTGAAATTTTGGGCGGACGGACCGAGTGGTGGGAGAATACGGCGAAAGAAACAATAAAAAACAATACACGAACGAATCAGTCATAGTGCGTGTGCATCGGTATAGGGATCTATTCTCTCTGCGAGAGTGCTGCGACCACACTCCCAGACAAAAGTTTTTGGCACGTAGCCTATACTATTCGGTGATTCTAACATGCACTGCGCGCAGGAATTTTGGGACGGACTGTCGCGGCACAACTACCTTAACAGCAGTTTCTTATTGGAGGAAGCAACTAAACTAAGTGAGAATAAAAATGATGAATTGATTTCATTCTACCTATATAGGTATTTATAAGTAAGTTATACACCATGCCGAACTACGACAATATACGGTTCAAAATATCTTCAAAAATACGTGATAAATCTAAGTAGCCAAGAATGCCAAGACTATGACGTTTGATTATTGGATAATCAACGACAGAAAAAAGAAAAATATTACCGGTGAATTTAAATCAATTACAATGAGCAGCTAACTGAACAGAAGAACTAAACATGTTCATGCCGCAGTTACTATACTTTCATTGGATAGCAATGAAGAAGTTTGTTTCAACGACTATAGAAACTACAATATTGCCAATTTGTATGAGCTTGCTAGGGTCGTAAACAGTGTGCATGAAAGGATACAGATGTTATTTTCCATATCAAGCCGACAACTCACTAACATTGACATCTCGAAAGTTGTGTACTTTTGGTTGTGCATTAATAACCCGTTAAAAAAATGCTTCGGATTAAACTTGATCCAGTGAGATCTTCATAAATTTTAGAAAAAAAAAAAAATAGATCTAAATAGATCTCCTGATATCTATCTCAGATCTCTGTAGATCCATTTTTGGAGCACACTAGATCTGCTTCGATCTAATATGTTGGATCTAGCCGTGTTTGAGTAGATCTAAATGGATCTACCAACATCCATTTGGGTCTAATTTTTTCCTAAATTTAGATCTGACTGGATAAAATTTGATCCAATTTGATCTAATCCATTTTTACCCAGAAAAGGGGAGCGCAGAATAATTTTATTTTTCAAATAACTGAAGCTACGGATAATATTATTTTTGGGAACTGTGTTTATCATCACCGTACTATTTTGCCGAATATACCAATAGTAATAACGGAGTTTGGTAACGATAAAAATAAACAAACGATAACAAGCATAGGCACATAATCTTCAAACTACTCAGCTAGA
The DNA here is from genome assembly GCA_943736025.1 of Tenthredo mesomela. Taxonomy (NCBI): domain Eukaryota; kingdom Metazoa; phylum Arthropoda; class Insecta; order Hymenoptera; family Tenthredinidae; genus Tenthredo; species Tenthredo mesomela. The sequence continues at coordinate 38,795,931 of OX031014.1, read as the reverse complement.
TTAGAAAAAAATTGGAAAATAAGTAGGATAGGATATTTCGTCTCTCTCCATCAATCATATCTATCAATAGGTGCGCAGGCGGATAGTATCTCATTGAATCTACGTTTTGATTATAAGGAATGTTTGTTTTTTATATAGTAAAATCAAAGACCTAAGTTCAAGCGGATATCACGTAGAAAAATTATCACAGTTGCGAACAAATCTTTTCTACTTACTAGTTGTTTCTTGTTCTTCGTCGATAGTATCAAGATAAATTCAGCAGTATGACAAGGAATAATAAATAATGTTTTCACAGAACACTGTTTCGAGAGAAGACGTGCGACGAACTATTTCTCATCCTCGAAGAATCCGTTGGGTATAATATAAAGTACATATTTCACGTAACACAATCTGAATGAATATTGATTATTACGTATACTATATCGATGTAAAATAATCCTCAGTATTAAGAAAAACTGAAGAACTGAAGGAACTAAGGTAATAAAAATAATAATAACTCAAAATCAAACGATAAGTTAGAAAATATTTTGAACCATAAAACAGTCATGCATGAACAAAAAAAAAAAAAAAAAAAAACTAAAATGCTACTTCTCCATGTGATGTATTTGTATATTGTTTGGCATAAAGAAATAACAGAAGAGGTTTGATGCACCTAATCTGTCGGCGCTCATCCCATGTGAAATTTTCATCATCTTCTAATGTTGTAAAATCATATAAAAGACGTTTGAGGGTTATTCGCGAGTGGCAAATTAGCACGCGAAATCGCATTTCGCACACTTGCTAAGAAAAATATTTTGCGCACTCGTTGCGTAATCTACTATTAGGTATATCGAATCTATTAATTTCTCTAGAGAAAATGTAATTTTCAGTTCTATTTTTCATTTATATATGTTCATACCTTATGCAATGTTAAAACTAATTACCGTTAATTAATTAGATTTAAAAAATTTCACATGATCGAAGCATTTCATATGCCAGGTTTTACTGTTGGCAGGTACGAATTATTTTAAATAAATTAAGTAATATTATCGTGCGACTTGAACGCATAAGCATGACATTTTTCTTCATATCATTAATAAAGTATAGGGTACCTGTGTTTTGTACTGTTTGGGCTGCTACAGGCGCTTCGCCTGTGCCAGGTGCTGTCGTTGATACAGTTGGACCATCTACCTCATCCTGCTTACCATCTAGTCTGTATTCAATCAGCAAAGAGAGTTAAATAACGAGAACACAAGCGAGTTGATTTTTATAGTTCCTGATAGTGTTGGAATCCTGGATTGTATGAGGGTTTCAAACAATATGATTTGAAGTGATGTACCTACTTTAAATTTCTTTTGTTTCCTTTTTTTTTTTTAGGTAATTCTATTATTTGAATTTGAATTATTACTTCGGTACATGTTTATCCGGTTTGGATTAGTATATATACGTTTAAATTCTATCGACAAAGAAGGTGAAATACTAAATATCTACCTATTACTGTAAGGTATGAAAAAAGTATATCTGAGATGTCAATCAACGGATTTGACAAATCTGGAATGTAGAAAAAAAAAAAAAAAAAAAAAAAAAAAAAAAAAAAAAAAAAAAAGCGATAATAATGAAAAATACATGACGCACCTGTGTTGTTTTAGTAGGGTGCAATCTCCTCCTTCTGCCATATCCAGATTGTAAACGTATAGATATCCATCTGCGCTGGCCACCAATAACCTCAGCACTTTTTGTATTCTGATAAAAACGTTTGTCATCATTTAATCGTGAAACGAAAACAAAGAACCACTACGGAAAACAATCATTTTCTTTTCCTCAGAATGATTTCACATTATGTTACGGCTGTTTACCTCCCGTGAATTAAACAACGAAAATATTTGATAACAAGATTATTTACAATTACACAATAATATATTGTTGTTTTGAAAAATGCAACAGCAACAGCGTATTATTTAGTATTTACAATGATACTCACGTAGTGATAGCACAAACGTTTCTCAAGCCCTGAAACGGCAGATGGACACTGGCGAAAGCACGTCCTTGATTGAAAACATCTGTTACTTGAGATGGCAAATAATTTGCCGAAGCAGATACCGCCTTTGTGAGGTATCCCATCCAGCTTTGAGCTTCCTCTGGGGCTGGGCTAAATTCGTGATATGTATTTTTAATAGCAATTGAATTGCAACAATTATTTGCAAGGAGAAATATTTCGACCACGGAACTATCAATGTTAACATTAAAGATCAATTGAAACTCACACTTCTTTGGACTCTTCAAGTTTGAAGACGTGTACCGTTTCGGTGTTGCTCGAACAGCACAAAAATAGAGAGTCCATACTAAATGCGAGGCTGCTAATAGATACACATCTCTTCACGCCTCGTCTAAATTCAAATAACTTAGCACCGTCGTGTACCTGATTAAATAAATACGGTTTTACCCATTTCATAAAGTACTTTGAGAAATAGAAAGGATCTTGCTTACATGAAAAACTCTAATAACAGTTCCCTTTTCAGAAGCCGTCGCTACTTTGTTTCCTGTTGGATTAAAGGCAAGGGCCGCCAATGGACTATCGTGCGCTGGTATCATCGTCTTGGCTTGCTGAATACAAGTTGTTTTTATTTTTGCTGTTTTAAATCTGGCTAATTAAAAGATTTACTACTATTTTATTTGATACTGTTACTCACAAGATTGATGGCGTCAAATATCTGTACTTCTCCTATAGTGTTTGATCCAGGATAGGCGAGATAACAACTATCGCTGTTTGTAGAGAGTGTGCAGAGGCCTGCAAGGTTCGGAGGTGTGTCACGGATCGTGTGTAGTACCTTCATATCTCTAATGTTGTGGATATAAAGCGATTCCTCAAGGCACACCACTAATCTCTATGAAAAAGAATCAAAAACAAAAACAAAAACAAAATGAATTATTCGATCATGCCAATACTCAATAGTTTCATAATGGGGTTGAATATGCAAAGCTTTTCCAGGTGGCGCCAACGAGCCAAGTAACAAAAATGGCGCAGATTACCAATACATGTCTGTTATTAGTGTGTGTCAGTGACCATGTGTGTAAATGTGCGCGCGCCACTAATAGCGCTTCATTTGAATTTTGAAACAACCGGCTATATTGGAGACATATTGGAGACGCCATGTTGGTTACTTGGCTCGCTGGCGCCAAAGTTTAACAGTTTTACCGGTAGCCAACCTCATTCTAAGTGATACGTTTTTGGGCAAAAAGAATTAGTAAAAAGCATCCTAGAAGCTTCGTGGATCAAAATAGATGGTTCTCTTCTCATATTCTGAAGGTAGTTGGTAATGACTATAATTGAAGATAAAAATGACAGTCCGAAATGTTACTCATTAATTGTACTCGTTTCATTCCAATTTCATTTATTGTTCAAAACCGTCTTTCTCGAATTGGAATAATCCGAGTTTAAATATTGCTGAAACTTACTAACCGCTCTGTTTAATTTTACAGCCAGAATGGTATTGGAATAACTGTAGTTGCAGATTTCGGTGCCCTTACGAAAATGACATACTTTCAGCTTACGGGGGGAGGACAGGCTGACCACTGCGACAAGACTGCTGCTGAACAGCCGTTCCACGATGCATATATCCTCAGAATCTTCGCAAACACATAACATAAATATTGTTTCCATTCATTTTTGGGAATTATTTGAACGACCGATAGGTATGAAGAATTTTCTACATTCTAACAGTTTGCAATAAATGATGAAATATATCTGTAAACGATAAAGATTTGAAAATAAAAAAAATTGTCAATAATACATTACCATTTTCATAGATTTTTTCCAATTGGTCAACAGAGTTGAGGGAAAAGATTTTGTGCCCAGACTTTGTGCCAACCGCTAGGGATCTGAGAATGGAATGAAATAATTATTTTTCAAACAATCATCAACGATATTGTTGAAATAATCTTAGATCGAAGCCCAAGATTATTGTCGAGTGAAAGTCAGGGACAAGTGTGATGATAATAATAGTAATTGACTAAAGTAAACATTGGGGAATAAAATTTGCCACAGATTATATCATTCGCTTGGAAAGATGCGCATATATTTGACATAGATTTCATTTGAATAAAACTAAAGATTTTCCGGTCTAATTGTAAGCTTGAGAAGATATATTGAATATATTGAATAATTCAATCGACAACAGTTATTTGTTATAAAAGGTTCTTCGGTAGATTAATCGAGCATATGTTTATAAGGCTTTGAGCCTTGGGTGGAAATGAAGGATCATTAGTATTCCAATGCAATGGTATTGGTCGATGTACATATTTCGTAAGAACACCTTGTGGCTGGTGCTGTTTTAGAATAATGAATTGTAATTATGAACATTTCTGACGATTATTCATCAATACTCATTGAAAAAAAAAAAAAAAACCAATTAGGAAATGAACTCGTTGCAGTTGCATGCCGAACAAAGACAAGCCTAGATGGTGAGAAAATGAAGGAGAAAAAGAAAAAAAAATTAGAAAGGACAAGCAGATAGCCTTTAGCTTGTATGCAACAGTGAGACCTACTTTGTGTTTTTGCATCAACTGTTGCATCATCGTGTATATTATCGTCTATATCTATGAAATAAAATCACTTTAATACGTCACGTCAATAATTATCAAATGATTTTCATTTTTTCTTTTACTCACTATGATCAACGGGTATTTAATTTAACAAAACAAATAAAGAGATCGAAGATTTGGCACGAACGTACTGACACAAGTATTGCAAACAATAATAATAATGTACGATTACAGTGTAGGTATTGGAGAGAAAAAATAATAATGATAAACAAATAAATAAATAAATAAATACATTATGTTTACAGACAAGCATGAGGCGATATTTATTGATAATGACTTTTTAACGCGTTTTTTTTTTTTTTTTAGATAATTGTGTATGGCAGAATGACGCGCCCGATGAATCGAATGTGGAATTAGAAGTAGGTTGTTGTTCGTAGATGCGTTGTTTACTTACGTGCAATCTTGATTGAAATTCACAAAGAAAACACCACTCTGAGGATCTGCGGTTTGATTTGCGAGGTTCATGAGTCCAGATATACCGTATTTAAGTCCCTGTGTCAACACATCCACGTTGCGCGCTAAATTTTGCATAAATCGAAGTACTGCTTTGAGAAGTACCTTTCGATGGATTATATACGACCTTGGAAAAACTCTCAAAACGCGTACCCTGCTCTGCTGTTATTCCATATCCATATTGAACTGAACAGCTGACATTCTTTGCTGACTATGAAACGATGGAATAGAAACATCAGACCGCGAACCGTCATTCCCCTTTATTACGCGCTCTCCCCACCAGCTCACACATTGCTCACACACACACTGTAGCGCCAATGCATTGAAAATGTGTATATACGACGTTCACTTCCCGCTCTTGCGTTTTCTCTCTTGTGAACTCAAATGTGGTTCACTTGTGTGTGACAGAGAGAGAGAGAGAGAGAGAGAGAGAGAGAGAGAGAGAGAGAGAGAGAGAGAGAGAGAGAGAGAGAGAGAGAGAGAGAGAGAGAGAGGGAGAGAGAGAGAGCCGCTGTTGCTTTCTTTCTCGCGCTGTGGAACTTAAATAAGGCGTTGTTTCCGATCAACCTGACGATACTATTGGCTCCCGGAGCAGGCGGATGCTATGGCTGCTCAGTAACCAAGGGTAACTTCGGTTATGCAGCCAAGAGCAGATCTGCGGCTGTTGATTGGTTGTTTCTGATCAACCTGACGATACTATTGGCTCCCGGAGCAGCGGATGCTATGGCTGCTCAGTAACCGAAGGTACAGGTACCCCTTGCATTCCAACGATTCCGGTGAGTGATTGCGCCATCCCTTCTCCATGATGCCTGGTTTATGCAGCGCCGTAACTCAACTTAATTTAAGGATTGACCAATCAGGAAGCTGCTTGAGCCACGCGCCAGGTGAATCGAGCCTGCTGATTGGTCAATCCTGAAATTAAGTGAAGTTACGGCGCTCCATAAACCAGGCATGACTGTGGCCGTGTTCGGGGAGTCGCTTTTAGCGCTGTCAGTAATCTTGTGTCTCTGTCACACTTCTTGATTTCCCCAAGCTCCGTCTCTCTCTCTCTTGATTTTCAGCGCTTTAAAGCGCTTTAAGCGCGCTCCCCGAACACGGCCTGTATACAAGAGATTTGTTCGTTTTAAGCCGCGTACTGACCGGAGCATATTTGCGCGCACGGACGCCTTTTGTTTCATTTCTTCCTTCGCGGAGTAAGAAGGAAAAAGACAGTTCGTGCGCGCAAATATGCTCAGGTCAGTACGTAGTCCATGCCAGTCCATGCGCAAGGGGTCAGAAGGTATCCATTCAGATGTCCCCGGGTGGACTTTTGGGCTTTTTCGATGTTTTTTGGGTCGTAGAATCCGAATTTGTTGGTCCCCCAGGGCGAGTGTGCCGCATTCAAAAGTTATGAACAATTGATTTGTTTATATCGCTCTAACGGAGAAACTATGAGTCGCATGAAAAAAAGTTTCAGACAAAAAAATTTAGCCCTTGTCAAGACGAAGAGAATGGATTTTTATTCGTCCGAATACGTCGATTGGTGATCGAGATGGAAAATTTATACCTATACCAAGACCTGTACTCACTAGGGTGTCCGTTATTTTCCAAATTGACTTTTTTCACTTGGCTATGGTCCAAATCATTAGTTTATGGCCTAAAAACATTAATGGGATTTTTGTACTTTTCAGACTTTCATCTTTCTTTCGCTTACTATATTCATTACCTCATCAAATATTGTTGATTCTGTAGTGTACTACTGTTATGACCTATTTGGATGGACATATTTTTACATTAATGGAAAAACAAATTTTCATCATTTTCTAAGATTTTTTCAAATTTTTTTGTATGTGTCATAGGCCGTAAAACCGCGATTTTAACCTCGCTTCGCTCGGTTTAAACGCGGTTTTTGGCCTGGACACATAAAATTCTATATGCCATACGGCCCAAAAAGTATTTTCTGACGAATTTCATCATAATCATAGGCCGTAAAACCGCGATTTTAACCTCGCTTCGCTCGGTTTAAACGCGGTTTTTCGCCTGGACACATACCCAGATAGCCAAACGTGACCATCAACCAATTGCACACGCTTGCCGGTCATTTAGTTACGTGAAAATGCTGCGATCAGCCAGCATTAGATGACTGCAATCGAATATACAGCAACATCATCTACCCAAACAGACAAACGTTACTATCAACCAATTGCACTCCCCAGGTAGCATTGCATGCATCGTCAGGTCTTGTAAGCTCCTGTCGACAGTGACTTCTGTCAGAATTACGCGTTATCGTTGCATGTCTCTGCACATGCAGCGACACTTACCATAGACATTGGTAGGTCTGCGGAATGCTTCAAGTCTCCATGCGCACGTCTATGCGACCAATGCGGAAGCAGACCGATAGTGGTCTGCATAGATGGCCGTCACATGCACTTGCGACAGAATGCTACTTGGGTCGTTTGCCGGTAATTAGGTTACTTAAAAATGCTGTAATGCAGCCAGCATTAAATGACTACGACAAGTTCAGCCTAGATTTATTTGAAATATGCGAATGAGTTGACGGCATATTACAGTAGAACCTCGTTTATCCGGCCTTCGATCAACCGAGACTCCGCGTTATCCGAGGCAACGGACTGATCCGAGCACTCCGCATTAATCGAGGTGTATGCTCGGATAATACGGAAAAACTCGAATAAAACGGATAGAGCCGCTATGCCTATATGCTGTACGCGTGAAGTATTTTGCGATCGCTACTATGGTGCTTATATACCGGGATGATTTCTTGATAGTATACAGGTGACTGCGCATGCGCGAGTTTCGTCGTATGCTGAGGCAGGCTGGCCTCAAATACCACTGCGTGACGACTTTACCGACCAATGAAAATGAATTATTTGGCGCATGCGCTGTCACCTGTATACTATCAAGAAATCATCCCGGTATGTAAATACTTTAGTGATTAAATTTCATTCTACCGGTTCAAATACACGAAAAATGATTGAAATTTTCGAATTTTTCACTTCTTTTGTGTTATCCGAGTTTTCGCTCATCCGCTGTACCCCCTCCCCACATTACCTCGGATAAACGAGGTTCTACTGTACTAGCATTTCGCTGCAATCAATTGCCGTACTATGTTGCCAGCAAGAACAACACTTGACGCGGACGTTAACCCTCTGTAATAGCCGCGGGTCACAGTGACCCCACGCCGTTTTTAAACTCGATTTTCACCCCTCAAACTTTTGGAAAACCGGCTACTGCTGCTATCTGCAAGGAGCAGGATAGTCCAACACTAGACCCGTGAAGTAGGGATCTGATTCAAAGCATTAGCATCCTCAGGGCAGCCGTCGAGAGCGGCACGTGCAGAATTGTGGGGGCACTGTGACCCCGTGCTAATATTACGCGTGAAAAACTTTTTTTGGAGCAATCTTTTATTTTTTTTTCAAGTGATTGGAGACATCAAGGTGAGTGCAAATAATGAATATCTGAAGACTAGATTTTTGTAAATCACTTTTTAACGATTTTTCTAACAAATTTTGAGATGACATAGGGTAATTCCGGGTGAGATGGCCATAGGGGGGAAATGGCCTTCGATGATATTTCTCATGTGGCCTCTGTGAAAGAACTAAAGACAACAAAACATTCCCCCAGTGCCCATCGTGCCAGCGGGCAATGTGCGACAAGCACAGGGCCTATTTGTACATCGAGTGCCGCCATGGGGCTGTTTAGACAATGGTATTTCAGTGTTACACACGTCTGTACCTTTTTTCATTTTTGAACAATTTTTTAAAGTCATTATCAACAATAAAATTATCGTATTTTCGTGAAATATCTTGTGCTTCCTTTTTCCCTAAAACGCTCCCGTCATTCTTCAAAATAAATATACTTTTTGGAAAGGCTGTAAAAACCATTATACTCACCTAAAAGAGGCATCTTTAAGGATTCAAACGCCGTTTGAATTGTTGCAAAATCTCAAAAAACAAAGAAAATAGAGCAATTTTTGTAAAAAACCGTAATTTTTCGTCATTTTTTTTTCGGGAATTTTTTTAACGTATTCAAAATAAAAATTTCAACTAAATTTTTTTTGACAGTCAAAGAGAAAGGTTTGAAATGCACTCCCATATTTTTTTTTGAGTCATTTGAAGGGGTCTGGACAGTTCTGCAACCCTTTAAAGTCGCTGGGGTCTAATTGACCCCGTGCTATTTTGACGTGATTCGCGGGAGGTGCTATTACCCTAGGTTTCCATGCAAGCGTTGCCGCGCGGTAAAACGCACGCGGTAGCGCGATTAGCCAATCAAAATCACACCGCCGCGCTACTGATTGGCTCAACGCGTTGCCGCACGCGTTTTGCCGCGCGGCAACGCTTGCATGGAAACCTAGGGTTACAGAGGGTTAACGACGGTAAATATGCTGTCATCAATTGCAATTGATTTGCAGCATTAAGACGAAATTAAACGGACATTTGGCTATCTGGGTAATAGTTCATTATGTCACTAGGCCGATTAAGTATTTTCCGACGAATTTGAGTTTATAATCCGAGCCGAAGGCGAGGATTATGATGAAATTCGTCAGAAAATAGTTTTTGGGCCGTATGGCATACAGAATGTTATGTGTCCAGGCCAAAAACCGCGTTTAAACCGAGCGAAGCGAGGTTAAAATCGCGGTTTTACGGCCTATGACACATATAGAAATTAAAGTCTAAAAAGTGCAAAAATCCCATGTTAATCAATTGGGAGAAGTATCGTCCTACAGGCAGGGGTTAATGGCACTTGAAAAAAAAAAAAATACCATAATTGTTTTTACGCTATAAACTAATGATTTGGACCATACCCAAGTGAAAAAAGTCAATTTGGCAAATAACGGGCACCCTAATACTCACCCACATTACATTACCGGGAGTATCGTGGAAACGCTTCATAGGACGCCTGCATATAGGCAACTCAAACATCACACGATTTAAGGCCCTGGCACGATCAAACGCGAACGCAAACGTGAGCGCAGACGCTGGAGCAGCGCAGCGGCGCTCCTGATTGGTGGTTGACACGACTTGTCCTACTTCAGACCAATGAAATTTTGCTGTCCAATAAAGTTGCACATCATCTTGGACAAATATCTAGGGATACTACGCTAATGCAAATTTAGAACCGTTTCTAAAATAGCGTGCGCTTGTATACCTAGGGATTTGTCCAACATCATGGGCAACTTTATTGGACAATAAAATTTCATTGGTCCAAAGTTGGACAATCGTGTCAACCACCAATCAGGAGCGCCGCTGCGCTGCTCCGGCGTCTGCGCTCACGTTTGCGTTCGCGTTTGATCGTGCCAGGGTGCCAGGCAATACTTCACCATCTTTGACTATATAACCCTGGACTGCTAACGCCACGAAGTAATAGTAAGGAGACCGGACTCAGCCGAGGCCTCGTTTCAAAATGGGGCAGCGGTTTCTGTATGACAAAGGAGGAGTCCGCTGAAAAGAATACCAAAATTTTCGCGCCGGCGCGTTACGCATTCTAGCGGTGTCTCCTTCTCTCTCACAGAAAGTGCAAGAGAGATAGCTCGGCCGTCATCACAAAATAATAAACAGTGATTTAGTGAGGTTATGGTGTTTTGTTGTTTTGTTGTTATCACGAAGTAATATAAAAGTATTAAAACCGGCAAGGGTATAACGAATATTAAACGAATATTATTATTATTATGATCGAACTATTCATCCAACATAATGACAAACATTAAATATATTTACGGAGGGAGCTCTGAATAACGTATGTTTGTTTTCATCATCCTAACCTCAAAATCGCAACTTCGCGATTTCTTGGCAATCCTGATGAAAAATAATGATCGTTATTTGTACTATTATACTGCAAATTGATCCTGTTTCATACTAGCTTTTTTCTTTATATTTTGTATTCACCAGTTAAAAACGCTCGTTAATGTCGCTACCCTTGCCGGTTCTAATACTTTTATATTACTTCGTGATAACAACAAAACACCATAACCTCACTAAATCACTGTTTATTATTTTGTGATGACGGCCGAGCTATCTCTCTTGCACTTTCTGTGAGAGAGAAAGAGACACCGCTAGAATGCGTAACGCGCCGGCGCGAAAATTTTGGTATTCTTTTCAGCGGACTCCTCCTTTGTCGTACAGTGAACATAGTCAAAATTGTATAACGAAGTCCGGTCTCCTTATTATTACTTCGTGGCTAACGCTAACTTCAGGCGTGTTGTCAGGATGTGGCGCTACAGGCAGTCAACGGTCGAGTTCAGAACTACTGAGTTTAATTGTTTCGCTATTGTTTTATCACCCGTATCTTTCTTCAAGTGACTTCACTCATAACCTCAAATTTCTCTGAAGTGAAAATCTTCTCATATCGCTCTGTTATTATTTTTATCCGGATACTGATTTCAGAATACCGAGATACGAGAATTAAAAAAAAAAAAAATTATCTTCACGGGCCAATAAACAATTCGTAAAAATTACATTGAAACCAATTTATTACCCTATATTCCTGCATATAATATTAAGAACTTACGTAAACGTTTCCTAGATTTTCGTAACTCATAATATGCGTCATTTATTAAAAATTTTTTCACCACACCTGCACGGAAAGTACGACTTTCGCTCCCTTGCGTGAGCGGGAAGTCGTTCTTTCCGATGCAGGGGGTGGTGAAAAATAGTATACCTCACACGGGAGTGAAAAAGGCCATCCCAAACTGCGTTTTTGTCACCCTCGCCTTCGGCTCGGGTGACAATCTCACACGCAGTTTGGGTTAGCCTACTTTCCCTCCCTAGGTGAGTAATATACTATTACTATTCCGACATTGATCAATGATATTATTTAGTAAACTATTCTTATTTTGTCCTGTGTTCATCCAAAATACTAAGTACTCATTCAAATTTCCCGCGGAATTGACTGCCGAGAAGTCCAAGGAGTGGGGTAGATGTTGGAAACATCGGCTCCGCATACGGCTTATGGGAATAGTGGGGGGCATGGCAGTCCAGGGTTATATAGTCAAAGTTCACCATATAATATGTCGAATGCCTCTACGAAAATTCATTCTGTAACTTCGTCGCGAAATGCAGAGTAAAACAAAAAAATTGGTAAAAACACCCCCTACTTTATCCTATCACATCCCGTTAAGGAAAAGCTCAGAATGGCGCGTGGCGACATCTCACGGGCGTTCTGGGAACCACCGCGTTATATCAGCAGCTGTAGCAGCAATGGCCGTCCCCAACCTCTGACAATCGCGAAAATTACCACAAAAAACGTGGAATACAACTGGCCCCTTCATCGTTGTCGAAAACAAAGATGTTTTGGGATGGTTGTGTTTAGAATCCCTCACAGAATCGGCCTCAGGAAGCCGATTTTGCATTTTTGATGCGTGGGCTTTGATATAAGTCAATAAGTGGCACGCTCATACTTTTGGATAAGAAAAAAAAAATCCCGATTTCATCCGTTCAAACGTACCAGTTCGAACTCATTACTCGTCAAACATCGGCTACCGAAAGGACAAGTCGATTGATTACCCCGTTTCGGAGAAAATAGACAAGCCGGTAACCGATTGGGTAAACCTCCCCCTCAAGTCCGCCGCCGGTAGGTCTTCAGCGAGGGGTCGGAGCGGGGAACAGCAGCCGGAGTGGTGCGCAACTCACTCGCATAGCCGCATAGCACAATCATAGCTGCTCGCGTAGTCGCGCGGTGCAGACTGGTGCAGACGATTCCTAATGTCTGTCGTAAATTACGGAGCTTAATTCTGGCCTGTCGCTAGATTAATGGTAAAGATAATAATCACAAATCACGTTATAATTTACCACTTTGATACTTTCATAGGATTTGAAATAAAGCTTATCTTTAATACGTTTGTGTGTTTGACCACAGTACATATACCTACATATCGACAGCTTAATAACATAGTCGCGTAAGCGCCAAAAATGGTATTTTTCGAGGACAGACAGACGTATCTCCAAAAAAAGTTGTGCTCTGCATTGGAAATTATTGGATAAATGAAAATATCCGTTATCCATAATTCGGTTTGAAACTCACGTATGTCCATGCATTTTATATGACACACTCGTAACCCCACACTTACGTGGTTTTGTTATGAATAATTGCTAAACTACATAATCCCATAAATTGATAGGAATCTACTGATGAAGATTTTTGAACTTTTCCGAGTGTCAAATGATTTGTAACATAAAAAAATATCTCCATATCTTGTTGACATACGTTCTCCTGTTACTGAACCGGACTGTACACACGTATGTTTCATACAAATCAATGGAACTTACTCTTCTGTGTTCTACACTTTTATTCATACCACGAAAATGTTTAAAGTAGATTCAATTCAAGTAGTGCAAAAATGAAGGAAAAACTGGAGACATGGTTATGTCACATAAATCTAAAAAAATACCATAATCCTGGTGCTTACGTGACTATGTTACTAAGCTGTCGATATATACTCATCTTGTGTGTCAGAAATATAGTTAATTTCACAATACCTATTGAACGATAACGAAGCCCGCATTTCATGAGGTTGAAGTTCGTAACGTTAACGTAACAGAATATTCGTTGAAGAAATGCAATATTTCGTGATTCAAATGTTGTTAGAATTGTAAAATATGCGAGATAAACATGTTTATCACAATTTGAGGAATTATGTACCGTTCTTGATCCATTTGAAACGTTCAAGCCTTGAATTTGAGCATTTTTTGGCTAATATTTTGTTGCATTAACGTCACGAAATTCAACCTCATTGCATTTCATACAGGTGATAGGAGAGAGAGAGAAAAAAATATATAAATAAATAACAAAGGATTAAACCCCATCGTGTATCCTAGACTCCGTCGTGGAAATAATCTTATAAACATTATAACCGCCATTACCACAATTAGATATTAGAAATTCACTTTTGTGATAATGATTTTTTTCTAGTTAGTACAGTCACATACCAATTATGAAGATACGTTGAAGAATTTCGAAATATTTACCAATTGATTCACATATATTTTTTGCCCCACACAGTTACGATACCACAGAAGAGGTCAGGTAGGATGTGGCGCAGTCAAGGAGCGTTAGGTATGTTATAACGAGGGTGTTCCGCCAGAGTTTATCATCTCGATGTCCGTTTAATAATAATGAATCTCAACATGGATGGATTTCGTCTTCACCACGTCGTCTCTGTTCCCTTAGCCAATCTTTTGCAGTCCGAATGGATCAAAGAGTAAGACATGTCTCATGACTTTATTGGGAGTGTAGAGAATTAGCTGAGTAATATATATAGAACATGTTTATTGTAGTGGAAAAAAAAACATTTTTGATCCCCCTAGACTTTTGGCAGCCCGAATAAGAACGATGGATATCACTTATATATAGTATTTTTTTCTATTCTCTTCTTTTATTTTACTATGAGGGCTCAAAGTTATTTTTTCATAGTAGTATTAACTATTAGTCTGTAAGCCATGTGCCTGAAAGATTTACATTGCCTGACGAGGGGCAGGATATCTCCAGAACTATTCTGAGGGTCATCCTTATTGCTTGATGAAAAGTCAATAACAATTTTCAAAGTATTTTGGGACCAAATACAAAATCCAAATTTCAATTCTATAACTTTACTATAGTGAAACATTCGAGAAGGCTTTTTATCCAAGCAACAAAAAGCTGGCTGTACCTCAAATAGTTCTTGAGATATCGAATTACGGGTTGCACGTCAGTGGCAAGATTGGAAAAGTCGGATGAATTTGTGAAAATAATCGTTAGATTTTCATTTCATTGGAATAAAATGGTTCATTTTTTTTTTTTCAATACAATGCAGTTATTCCAATTTTTGACAATATTGGTCATCATAAGGATGTACTAATGCGGACTGTAAATAAGCCAATTATCTTAAGTCACGTATGCTTCTGGAAATAACTGGAAACGTCCTGTTCTTGGATTGGCATACGTGGAAACTCCAGGGATTTTTGATTCCAGAAATTATACCACCCTATTGTGCACCGCACGAGATAATGCAAATTTTGCAAGTTTAAGGTGGGCGAATACTAAATTGAATGTAAAATCACATTCAACCAGTCTAGTGGCATAAAAAGAGATCATAAACTTCAACAATATGGAAATACACTCACTCTTTTTTATTCGGGCTACTATGAATTGATGTTTATTGTTATTTGTTATCAAATTGCATCCACCTCTGTAATGTCGATTAGATTCGAGATCATAAACTTCAACAATATGGAAATACACTCACTCTTTTTTATTCGGGCTACTATGAATTGATGTTTATTGTTATTTGTTATCAAATTGCATCCACCTCTGTAATGTCGATTAGTGTTTAAATGCTATATGGAAGAAGTTTTCCGAATTAAGTTGTCATTTGTTACATCAGAGGTGTACAAGAATTTTTTTTTTCTGTGTTCATCCCTATTCGCTATATTATTAGAGACTTTTAGTGAATGACACAACAGACCTTTTCACCTTCTATAATTTTTAAACCTCGGCATATAAATAAATCGCTAGAAAAGAATATACAATCAGGTAATGCAACATCCTAAAGCAGGGATGGCGAACCTTTATACATCTACATGCCATTTTTCCAAGGAAATGTTTAATGTGGCCATGATGTGCTAAGAAACAATTTCGACTTAGTCATTAATGGGAAAAAGAAATAGAACTTAATACTTCGGTTCGGTCAGAATTTCGAGCGGAATCTATCTCTCGCGAAATCTGTTGCATTTACGCGGCACCGATAGCCCGTTCACGATAAAATTTGTTACTATGTGACCGCAAATGTAGACGAAAGAATAAATTATATATTGTTCAGGTATCTAAATTCCTCAATTGATGCCGTGCCCAAAATATTTTGTCGCGTGCCATTGGTTCGCCATCCGTGCCCTAAAACATAGGGTGATGTTGAAGAATTGGTGGGTTGTAAGAAGATCTTCTAGTAACACAGGTTATCACAGTAGTTTATTAGTTTTTTGAAGTATGAAAAATGATTCCTGACCAAAATAGGAGTTGAGCCCTTGTGACATGGATCCTTTAACTTTGTTAACGACACCAGCTAATATCCAGCAATTTTGGTTGGTACACTATGATGAAGAAAATTAATGTGGATCTAATCAGAACTATTGTTCATCTCTGGTTTAAGTGGTGAATGGCGCAAAAAATGTTCATTTATCACGGGAAAATGGATGTACCCTAATTTTGTTCGAATATAATATCCTTATTTGGGATCAAAGTTTTCATTTTCAAATTCACTGAGGAATTCGAGCAGTAGGTACTATTATACCGGGATGATTTCTTGATAGTATACAGGTGACAGCGCATGCGCCAAATAATTCATTTTCATTGGTCGGTAAAGTCGTCACACAGTGGTATTTGAGGCCAGCCTGCCTCAGCATACGACGAAACTCGCGCATGCGCAGTCACCTGTATACTATCAAGAAATCATCCCGGTATATATCGCATGAATGATGCCATAAGGTCGTAAGCGGCATTATACGACACTTTGGCATTACAAAAGCCGAAAATTTGTATCTTTTTTTTTCCTATTCATGCAAAAATATGAAAGTAGGTTAAGAAACATTGTAACATAATGATTGATCGATTGAAGGCAGAAGATCGTAAGTACTGCTAGCTACGACCTTTTGACTTTAAATTTCTGAAAGTTCACATCTGTTAAAGCCAAAAGTTTCGTATCTGGCAAATTACTGAAAACGAAGTTATCGATGTTAAGGTAGTATGGTCGTCAAAAATGACTTGTTTTTCATAAATTTATTATGGCATAGTCGCCACATTGAGTATTCATCGAATTATTATATTCATAAACTGATGATTTCCCTGACGTGTCCAGAAACAAAATAATACCCAAATTATGAACAAATGGCCAGATATCGATTTTTCATTTTTAATTGCTTCAAAATCAAGAAAAATCTAGTAGATTGGTTCGATTACAGTCTACGATGTCTCATTTTGTCCAGAAAACTATTTCCCACAAATTCACCGCGACAGATTATTTTCTCTGTCAATCGGCAATTCAATATGGTTATTTGTTTATTGAAATCTATATACGTGCAGTCTTGCAAAATTGAATATTCACCGTCAACACATGATGAAAAAAAAAGTATCACGGTCGGATCATAGAAAATAGTTTCCTGAAGAAAATAAGCCGTCGTAGACTGTAATCGAACCAATCTACTAGATTTTTCTTGATTTTGAAGCAATTAAAAATGAAAAATCGATATCTGGCCATTTGTTCATAATTTGGGTATTATTTTGTTTCTGGACATGTCAGTGAAATCATCAGTTTATGAATATAATAATTCGATGAATACTCAATGTGGCGACTATGCCATAATAAATTTATGAAAAACTAGTCATTTTTGACGACCATACTACTTTAAGAAGGAGTACTACTTCAGCAGAGGCTATACCTTTTGACTTTAACGAACGTAATTCTTCGGAAAACTTATCTACAGATACGACCTATTGGCTTTCAGGAGTGTGCATTTTCAAAAAGATATTGAATCTAGGAGGTCGTATTTGCCAACATGACATAAGACTTTTTGCTTTTAAGTTTTTTAATTTTCGTTTATTTCTGTGCTTTGAACAGTTTTGGAGCAAATGATAACATAGAACA
The DNA here is from genome assembly GCA_943736025.1 of Tenthredo mesomela. Taxonomy (NCBI): domain Eukaryota; kingdom Metazoa; phylum Arthropoda; class Insecta; order Hymenoptera; family Tenthredinidae; genus Tenthredo; species Tenthredo mesomela. Next base: position 38,778,290 of record OX031014.1, on the reverse strand, counting down.
AAATTATAAGCCTCTTTGGCTTGAGAATCGCCTTTTCGGCGTTAGTCACGCTATAATGATTAGATGAATCAAGAATAAAAATTATTAAACAGTGGTCTATTTTGTATGGGAAATTTAATCTTAAAAAACACTGCATTTTATTAAAATTCGCATCATGACGTTTTGGAAAATAAACTTTCTTTCCACTGTTTTTTAATCTTTATCGTACCCGAATAATGTATCTATACTGGAAGGGTCTGAGGTGCTTGCTTGAGTTAATTTTATTTTTATTTTTTCCCAAACTGGATTTACTAAATTGTGATCTCAAATGTTTTGTAAGCAGAACATACTTCAACGCGTCAATATTGCTTCTCCATTGAAACAGTGGGTATCAAGCACTTGGAATAACGAACATAGTCTGCCGATTGGTATCTGGGATTTCAAAGAAAAACTATCTTGGTGTTCATCATATTTTGATGTTGTGTTAGATAAGCTGTAGGCACTTATCAGAGAGTTCCCTATTCGATAAACTAATCAGATTCAATGTCGTAGTTGAATTTATACGTAATACTTATGTAACGCGAGTATAAAAGAAGACAGTAATGTATGTAAAACCTAATTAGAATAGAATAGAATTAGATTAGAAATAGTGTATGAAACGGGTTTTTCGGACGCACGACTTTATGGTGCATTTCATCTCAATGAATAGTGATCGATAGAAGTTGCGGATGTGGTGAGCCTTTAAGTTATCTTCTACCGTAGATTATATCATGCGTAGCTATAAACATATAAAATGTTCGATTTCTAATTATATTGGAATTGCCAGAAGGACTAGTCTGAAAATTTGGTCTCACTGAGCAAGAGTCAGTATTTTTTCAAAATCTGATTCATTTATGAGCTGAGTGAAGGAATCTCTATGTGATAGTTTTGTTATATTAATGCATTTTCCTGGTTTTCTTATATACAAATAAATGCATGACCCGTGGGATCATGGAAATACACACGTTTGTTTATTCACTTATTGTATCAATTGTTGAGCATATATTAGCTGTAAAATGGATGCATGCGCTTGCAAATGAGCTACAGCTATTGATCTTAACATATTGTATTACGTAAGATGTGGAAAGGTTGCATGCTGTTTATAGGTAGATTTTTATAATCAGGAAGCCACATTATTATGTAACATTTTCTAACACTTCTGTATTGATTAGTGATTACTGCAAGAACTTTCTATAATGCTCATTCAAGGAAAATCGTCAATATGGTTTACCTACAGATGAATAAATGATTCCAAAAAGAAGACAAAGGCTTCTTTCTTATATCATTCTATTTTCTACTCCTTCATATTTACTGTTTATATACAGTAGAACCTCGTTTATCCGAGGTAATGTGGGGAGGGGGTACAGCGGATGAGCGAAAACTCGGATAACACAAAAGAAGTGAAAAATTCGAAAATTTCAATCATTTTTCGTGTATTTGAACCGGTAGAATGAAATTTAATCACTAAAGTATTTACATATATAAGCACCATAGTAGCGATCGCAAAATACTTCACGCGTACAGCATATAGGCATAGCGGCTCTATCCGTTTTATTCGAGTTTTTCCGTATTATCCGAGCATACACCTCGATTAATGCGGAGTGCTCGGATCAGTCCGTTGCCTCGGATAACGCGGAGTCTCGGTTGATCGAAGGCCGGATAAACGAGGTTCTACTGTACTTATATTTTATATCATATCTCGTGTGCTAATTTTTATCAGCTTTTATTGCTTTGCTGCAAATTGCGAGGTCTATTTGAATACATTCGTTATTATTGTCACTTTAATTATTAGCAATCTATTCAACATAAAATTGAAATACAACTTGAGAAAGAATCCGAAAATTTAATGCAAAGCAAGGACAAAATAATCTATTCAACTTTGGAATGACAAATTTAATTGAGGCATCTGTAAACCTCCTCATATGCCATTTGTTGTTACGCAAATTGTATCTATATTTTGGATAATAGTTTTCTTTGATAAAAAAGCAGCATGTAACTTGAGATTTAATTATCTTCAAATGAATTATTTCTATCAAGTTTTGAAAATAATAAAAAAAACATCCGAGCTTGCAACTTTGCAATATCACGTATAATTTGGAGCGTAAAGTTTACAGCTTTACACAATCATGTAAGGATCGCAGTGTACATACATTAGAAAGTAAGTATGAATAAGTTCATTGATATATTCGAAAATGCAAAACTGATAGTTAGATAGCACAACTGGATATTATAACTGCTGTTAATTTCTCTTTGATATTTTCCACATCACGACCTTTTTATCTGAACGCTTGACTATTAGAAACTAATGTGTGCAAGATGTGGCATGTATTATTCTTTTTGAAAACAATGTATTTGCAGATTTGAAATATTTATCTGAGGGGCTGTCGTGTATTACTTGAAGCTATCTTTTGCAAATTTCAATACCTTTCTTCCTCATTCCACACTAGGCGGGTCTGTGTGCCTTATTCCCAAGTATCATGTAACACGTTTGAAGATTTCTTGATGAGAAGTGCTTATTTTTACCATAAGCTAACGGTTCTTCTTTTTACCATAGATTTATGCCTATAAATGTTAGATCACAAAAATATACTACAACAATATTACGTACAAATAAAGTTTTACGATCCTAATTTTTGTTAATAAATCATCACTAATTTTCACTGATACATCGTGATTAATGTGATGTTATATTGCTAGCTACTGAAATAATTGCCAATTTGGCCTCTGGTTCACCTGAACTGTACTTCGAGTGGGCAGACGTTAGGAATTCACCCTGTATAATATTTTTGATTTAGTTCTAAGAGGGGATATTTATTTTTGTGTAATTGAGGAACAGACACCAGTGCCGCCTAGCCGCTGGAAGATCAATGTCCAGCAATATAGCATTTCGAAAAGAAATTCAAATAATAAGATATGTGAAGTGTAACAACCCCCTCCGCTCGCTCGCCTCCTTCTCCCCCCCCCTCCCCCCCCCCCAACATTGTGTCCAATGATGTACAATAATGCTGGATAAGCCCTCCCTCTTGAGCACTTAATACTTGAGTGGCCCCTAATCAAGATCACACCTTAGTATTATATAACTGAGTAGCTTCACATTGAATTGGTTTGCTTGTGAAGTATAAATTCTCAAATTTCGGAATAATTTTAGACGATTCGAAGTAATCTGTGTGTAACCTGTGCCTAACCGATTCAATAACATTCATTTGATTAATTCGATACAGAGTTAAATGGATGAACCCACGAGCTCCTACTAACGAGGCATATCAGCCAACTCCGGTAGAGCATATTGCAAATGTGATTACTCATGGCATGTGGGTAGTTCCTTCTCTCTTGGCTGGTGTTACGCTTCTACAACGCTCATCAACGCGGATGCAATTCATTTCTGCTCTGGTATACGGAACTGCCCTCCTACTGGTCTTTACTGTCTCCACCTTTTTTCACAGTGTACATTATTGCAATCATAACAGGTAAGGATAAGATTACAGAAGTTTGCGAACACATTTCCTGATAATATCTCTCTGATGGACTCACAGCTGATGAAGCTATTATTACTCTTTATGTTTTCATGTATCATATATTTGTTACAGACAGCTTAAAGATGCGTTACATCGCTGTGATCGGGCAATGATATATGTGTTCATAGCGGCTACTTATTTCCCGTGGTTAACAGTGAAAGATTTTCCTGACGATGGACTATTACTCGCAATGCGTTATCTGGTATGGATCATGGCAATGCTTGGCATTCTATACCAACAAGTCTTTCATGAGCGTTATAAAATGCTGGAGACTATCTTCTATCTAGTCATGGGCATTGGTCCCAGCATTGCAATCATCAACATTGTGAGTATTGGACTAGCATGTTTAAAAAATTGTCACGATTTATTTATATTAATTTCATATTTTCTGGCCTTTTTACAGACTGAGATCACTAGTATAAGAGAGCTCAAGCTTGGAGGATTGATTTATGTAGTTGGCGTTATATTCTTCAAGTCAGATGGACGCATACCATGTGCACATGCAATATGGCACATGTTTGTAGCTGCTGCGGCTGCATTCCACTATTATGCGATTTTAAACTACCTTTATCCGAGTACAGACGCATTGGAATTGAATATACCACCTCATCCCAGTATTCTGGAACCTCACTTGGAGCTTTAAGCTCGATAATTTGTAAATAATAGAGAACAAAAAGTACTAAGAGATGGCGTATCCTGATAGTGATTAATGAATATTAGTTGCACATCTCTTTAATTTTCCGAGGCTAAAAACCTAGAGAATATCGTGATGATAAATTTGATCTAGAAATATTCATAGGAAAGTAAGAAATTCTCAAAAAAATAGGGTATAGTAACATAAAATATTACCTAATTGCCAAACTTGAGCTGATTCCATTTCTATCTATAGATTCCTTATAAAAATTTTCTAGCTACAAGGTGATGATATTTGGAATTGTCATTTCGTTAGAAAATTCAAGTAATATGTGAAAAAAATATGTTTGAAAAAATGTAGGTGGATTGAAATTGAATGGTCAGACTAGCAGAAGGTTCACATTTTATTGATGAATTATCAAATAATTAATTATCTCTCGTTCTAACTCAATATCTAAATCCGGATAGATCATTAGCTCATCATGTCAAAGATAAAATCCATTGCATCCCATTTGACAATTAAGTGGAATGTTGCTGAATATGATTAATTTCATTGCTTTCTCATGATCTCATTGTACAAATCGATTTTTACAGTTATTACACAGATTGGTTCCAATTGAATTGAATTTTGGAATCAATATCTGATACATACGTATTAGGGTGTGTCGAAAATGAACTTTGTTTTTTTTTTTGGCCCTACCACTTAAAACTTTAGTTTTTGACTGGTACGAAAAACTTTGACGAAAAACACTATTTCACGTGTTAAATAGATGGGAATCCTAAATCCTCGCTGAGTGACCTCTAAATTTCAAGCTACGCGCGCCCTCCTCGAATGAGGACTTCTCCAATGTAAAAAACTAAAATTCTGAGTGGTAGGAGCAAAAAAAAAAAAAAAAAATCAAAGTTAATTCTCGACACACCCTAATACGTATATGATTATGATCCTACCCATAATTCGGCTTATCGAACAAACATGAAAAATATGGTTAGCATGATCCATCTTTTATTACGGCACATGTATAGCAGAATATTTAGTGACAATTCTTATCCAACATTTATTCATGTGATTATAAGTTATTAATATCGATTTGTCGGGTAAATATTTTTATTAGTCTTCTTTGATGAGTCATTAGAGCTGCGTTGATGTAGACATTGTAGACTGTGTTTTAAGTTTATCAAAAGTCCCTCTTTAAATCCTCCAGTTGAACGAACCTAGCTATATATCTATACGATCTACATATTGTAAAATAGTGGTCAAACTTCGTAATATAATCGATTTTCATAGTGGCAAGATCACACTGTAATCCATTGGTCTTTACCAATTGTATAGGCTCTGAGATTCTCTGATCTAACGATTGTACTCTTTTGATTAGAAAAAGTCATAATCAAGTAAAGAACGGTGGATCAAAGAGTATAACACAAATAGAGATGTAGAAGTTGGTATTAACACAATAATTATTATAAAATGATATTAATCTGATTATGAGTGCGATCTCCCACTTAAAAATTGGGGTGGCAATGCTTCTTTTTTTTTCTTTGCGCACTATACGATTCCTAGTTAATCAAATTTAGGATAGAAGTTTAAATTATATTAGTCCAGCTAGCCTGCGTGTACTTTCCAGCTTTTTGAGACTGGATTCAGGATGTGATTCCGTATCATATCTATTACGTTTATCAGAGGTTCTAAACAATTTCGATTGGTATATGTAATCGTACCAATTGGTAGTGGAATTAGTTAGTTAATTAACAAATAATGACATATCCATTCCTGAAATATTTCCAACATATACTGCAATAGTTTGAACAATTATCACAACTGAGGGTATTAGTGTGCGAATACGAATTTCCGGATTAAATGTAACAACTGGAACGTGGATTGTGACTGCAGTTTTTCTTTGGTAATATGATGAACGGGATGCAAAATTTACTTATTTTGTGTCTTCACATGTAATGCATAGTAAACAACATGGCGGGTAACATGTTGGTAAAGTATAATTACCCAGCAAACAAAACCTGTCGTTCAAAACTGCCTTTTGCTAGACTGACGCCAGACCAGGGTCAGATTTATGGTGTGCTGTAGCGTCTGATCCATAAACTTCTGTGTCGCTCCTTGCATTGGTTCTAGCGTCAGTGAGTAACGCAGGGTGTATACTGACTCTGGAAAACCGGGAAGTCAGGGAAAAGTCAGGGAATTTTCCAATAACTGGAAAAGTCAGGGAAAAGTCAGGGAATTTGAGAATTGTCTTAAAAACCGGGAAATTTCCAGAAATGCGTTTGTGATGCCTCACATAGTGATATAGATGGTATAAAGTTGCTGGAAATTCTCTGTATCGCGAAGTGTGTAGAGCTTGCGTTGCACTGCCGCATATTTATGTATACCTGATATAAAAGTTTAATGAAGAGAATGTGAGTATAGAAAATGAAGAAACTCCACTTCAAATCTCTATAATCGTTGCGAAAAGGACCGGGAAAGATGAAACTTTTTTACTGGAAAACCTGGAAAAGTCAGGGAAATTTATTTTCAGATTCGAGTATGCACCCTGGTAACGTTACTGAATGACGTACAGCAAGCGCAAATATATAGCCATTCAGTGCTGCCGCCATATCAACATCTTAGCGTTAGGTTGTGACAGCATTCTAGCGTTATGTGAAAACGGTATACTAGCGTTCACCAATAACCACATTATTGGTTAAGTTCGAACTGCATTGACAGTCTCACTCTACTTTCTTCGTGCAAAATGTACCAAGAATCGCATAGTGTATCGCGAATTGGTTTACTACATAAGTCTTTTATATTTACATAAATCATAAGCAGTTGTTGGCGCAGCGGCAAGAGTTCGGATTCATGTGACGAGGGTCGTAGGTTCAAGTCCGCGTGTGGTCAATTTGTTTTTCAGTTTCTTTAAAATTTTTATGATATTTGCATTGTACCGGTACTGATCGACGCGAAGGTAGTGTCAACTTTATGAGGCATTCTAACGCCACTGGCTGGTGTTAGAATGGCGTTGGAATACGGCAAGATTTTCGTGTTTCTTACTAAATCAAAAGTAGCGCCAATTTTACGTCACGGCGTAACGCCACGGCCTCACGTGAGATATGGAGGTTTATAGCGACACAGCCTTAGACCATACAGGATGGACTGAGCATTGCCTATGCTGAAGCATTGTAAGGTTGTTGCTGGGTAATGAGAAAAGGACAGACGTGAACGCACGATACTGAATCGTTCGTCGGACAAGGAAGCTATAGTCCCTAACGGGAGTAGCGTTTATGGGTTACTCGGCAACACCCCCCACTACTCCAATGCTCAGTCCATCCTATATGGTCTAAGGACACAGCACTCTACGTTATTTGCGTTATTTACTAACGTCACGTTAGTCGCTAATGCATATCTAGCGTGTTTGTTACGTTGGTTGGTTTGCTGGGTAGAAGATGAAAATATGTTAGCATGAAAGCTTCAGTAATTTAAAAAAAATATATGTGAGTCTAAACGAGTACGTAAACGCAATGCATGATATAATTTATTTATTTTAGCAACAATTTGTGCAACTTAATTCATACATTGTATACAGAAATTACGAAAATATTTGTCCCTAGAATATTATAATCGACCCAACCATGATGACTTTCTGATTATTATCATAACGTTTAAACTTAACGAAGGAACTATGATTCGAATTAGTCTGCAAATGGTGTGCTAGGAATTTCACAACAGTTATCATGCTCACAAAGTAAATGCAATATTCATGAATGTGGTTTTATAAGACTTACATTCGAATATTGCATCCTCTAGTATTTATTTAAAAATTCCGCACACATTTCCGGACTATTAATGATTCACATTAATGTACTACTTCTTACGTATAATACAAATAAAACAACAAATTTGTGCAAGTTACAGGGAAAATAAATAATCAAATATCTAGACATTGCTATGTGTATGCTTCTTCTTCTTCTTCTTTCCTTAAGGCCCATCCCCAGTCGCCCACCTCCTTTTGGTCGAAATGTGTCACATTTCAGTTATTATCTGAGCCCAGGCGTTAAAAACGTAAAAAAGGCCAACTTAGCGCAAATTCTATTTCAATTCCGAACACGTACGCCCAAAAAAATGTTCGTTTCGTGCGAAAATAGAGTCTACAGATAGTTTTTACATTGTTACAAAATTATTCGAATTCGACCTCCTCGGCGAACAATGTAAAAACAATCTGTAGACTCCATTTTCGCACGAAACGAACATTTTTTTGGACGTATGTGTTCGGAATTGAAATAGAATTTGCGCTAAGTTGGCCTTTTTTGCGTTTTTTACGCCTGCGCTCGGATAATAATCGAAATGTGCCACATTTCGACCAGGCGCGGATCTAGACTTTCGATTTGGGGGGGGTCACGGTTCCGTCTGGAGTTCAGGCACAAAAACAATGTCAAAATACACCGAAAATTATGAATCGAAATTGGACATTTTAGTTTTTTTTCCGTTAATTTGGGACGCAGGGGGGGGGTCATGACCCCTGTGACCCCCCCCCTAAATCCGCGCCTGATTTCGACCAAAAGGAGGTGGGCGACTAGGGATGGGCCTTAAGGGTGTTCCCAAGGAGCAGTGGTGCTCAACCTGCAGAAGATCTAACTATGGCTGTTCCTTTATTGACTGCCAGTACTGCAAGCTTGTGTCAGAAAGAGATAGCATCATTTACGAACTCACAGGAGCGAGTAAGAAGCAACGAAAACTCGCAGTACTGCCAGTCAATAAAGGAACCAGGCCTTATGTGAACTAACATGGGGGTTCAAAAAAGACCTAATTTCTCAGATGTTGCTGCTCATCCGTGAATATGTTGTTTGTGATTTTTAAAAATTATTCCATTTTTTTTAGCTCTATTGGACAATATTTACTACTGCTGCAGTGAAGTTGAAATTTCGAAATTAGCCATTTTACCCTGCTCAAAATCCCAGACTGAAATCGACAGAAGCGGATAGCTTTTCGGACAAGTTTCCAGACAAGACCAGATCGCGTATCTGTCTGTCTGTGGTCTGTACCTATCGGGTCTAAAATTCCTGTCTGGATTCTGCGCGAGCCTTGTCTGCATTCAATCCAGCTCGGGAAATCCGCGACGGGGTAACTTATCCGGACCAATCGGCATTTTGTCGGTTGACAAAATTGATCTGGTTTTTAGACTAGTTTTGTCTGGACTGTTTCTGGAACATTCGTTTGGATGCGCATCGTATTCGGCGGTTTAAACTATCTGTTTCGTATCGTTCTGTCCGCATTTCATGCGGAATATTTGACCCGCCCCGTGCGGTCCCGTCTGTCACTCAAATCGGTTTTGGAACTGTGTACACGGAGAAAAGTTTATAGGAAACGTTCATCAAAATTTATAGGAAGAAGTGCCATACAGTAGCGTACTGGTGGAACATACTTGCAATATGGTAGATCCTACAATACCGTATGGGAATTCTTACTGTATACGCATTACTATTGGCAATGAAAACTACCACCGCGGGTCGAGCGGCGCTAGTGTCGCGAGAACAATATGGCCGATGCAACAGTACAATTTCGCATGTGTTTATATGGGAGTGCTGCACAAAACAGAAAATAATTAATAATCAGACAGATGAATAATGCCGGTTTTGAAATTAGAAGCACTTTGTGCCTTTAGTGACCCTTCTAAAAATAATCGATTAAGGACGATTCAGAACGATAGAATGAAAAACTCAATCGTTTTCAATTGTGTTTCTTAATCGTGTTAACACGATTGGGTACGATTGAGTCTTCTTGCGCCCCCAATCGTTCCCAATCGGGTTCTTGGATTTAGAGGTTAAGTTTGGCAGCACTTCGATTTCGCGGGAATGATTTGCAACCGGATTGTTACTTCTTTCGAGCAACACACATTTCTGACAGTATGTATTTTCCAAAAAGTGAAAAAACGTTTTTCAATAATTCTTGCTCGACGGAAGTGCTCCCATGAGCTTTTTCGCCCACAATTTTCAATGTTTAAAGTATGAAAGAATATTTTTTAACCTCCAAATATATTAACTTAATTTATAAACACAAAGCAAAACATACAGGGCGATTCAGTTTGCGCGCACCATTTGGTAATGGTAGATTCGTTGGAAAATTCTAAGACTAATTTTCCTTTACCAAAAAGTCTTGGGTCTAATGGTTTTCGGACTATAGAAGATCTTAGTCCACCAATGACAGAGCCCACAGCTGCTCAAGTTAGGGCCGGGTCTAAAGTATAAGACTAGCAGTGCCCGTGGCAACTCGATTTCCAGTGAAATAAAAATAAATGATTCAATCTAGTGATAAATTTGAGTTACAGTATTGTCGCTAGAGGTCACCAGGAGTTGTCTTCATTCAACATACGCTTTCGTTATTTGTGACCAGGATCACCGCTACGTCGGCTTCGTCCTCCGGATCGACCGCACCGTCGTTTTCGTCCTCCAGGTTTACCGATACGTAGTTTTCGTCCTCCAGGTCGACCGCGCCGTAGTTTCCTCCCTTTAAGTCTACCGTACCGTAGTTTTTGTCCTCCAGGTTCACCGCTACGTAGTCTTTGTCCTCCAGGTCGACCGCACCGTAATTTTCGTCCTCCTGGTCAACCGCACCGTAGTTTCGTCCCTCTAAGTCTACCGCACCGTAGTTTTCGTTCTCCAGGTTTACCGATACGTAGTTTTCATTCTCCAGGTTTACCGATACGTAGTCTCCGTCCTCTAAGTCTACCGCACCGTAATTTTCGTCCTCCTGGTCAACCGCGCCGTAGTTTCCTCCCTCTAAGTCTACCGCACCGTAGTTTTCGTCCTCCAGGTTTACCGGTACGTAGTTTTCGTCCTTCTGGTCAACCGCACCGTAGTTTCGTCCCTCTGAGTCTACCGCTACGTCGGCTTCGTCCTCCAGGTCGACCGCGCCGTAGTTTCCTCCCTCTAAGTCTACGGCACCGTAGTTTTCGTTCTCCAGGTTCACCGCTACGTAGTTTTTGTCCTCCAGGTCGACCGCACCGTAGTTTTTGTCCTCCAGGTCAACCGCACCGTAGTTTTCGTCCTCCAGGTCAACTACACCGTAGTTCTCGTCCTCCAGGTCAATCGCACCGTAGTTCTCGTCCTCCAGGTCTACCGCTGCGTAGTGTACGTCTTCTAAGCCCACCGCACCATAGTGTCCGTCCGATAGCTCGACCGCACCGTAGTTTATAATAATTCTTTGTATAAAAACTAGAGGTGATTGATCCTTGGACAGAAACAAGAATCAATTGATTGATCAATTAATTTTTTAGCAAATTTCTGAGATACGAGTTAACCCCCAAAAATAGAGTTACGAGGAACAAAACTACAGTGCGGTCGATCTGAAGGACAAAAACTACGCAGCGGTTGACCAGGAGGACGAAAATTACGGTGCGGTGTTCCTGTATGACGAAAACTACCGTGTGGTAGACTTAGAGGGAGGGAACTATGGTGCGGTCGACCCAGAGGAACAAAACTACAGTGCGGTAGACTTAGAGCGACGAAACTACGGTGCCAGGAGCAAGGAGGAGAACCAGGAGGACGAAAATTACGGTGCGGTCGACCTGGAGGACAAAGACTACGTGTCGGTGAACCTGAAGGACAAAAACTACGGTGCGGTAGACTTGGAGGGAGGAAACTACGCCGCGGTCGACCTGCAGGACGAAAACTACGTATCGGTAAACTTGGAGCGCGGAAACTACGGTGCCGTAGTCTTGGAGGGACGAAACTACGGCGCGGTTGACCAGGAGGACAAAAATTACGGTGCGGTTGACCAGGAGGACGAAAATTACGGTGCGGTCGACCTGGAGGACAAAGACTACGTAGCGGTGAACCTGGAGGACAAAAACTACGGTGCGGTAGACTAAGAAGGAGGAAACTACGGCGCGGTCGACCTGGAGGACGAAAACTACGTATCGGTAAACCTGGAGGACGAAAACGACGGTGTGGTCGACCCCGAGGACGAAGCCGACGTAACGGTGGTCCTGGTCACAAATAACGAAAGCGTATGTTGAATGAAGACAACTCCTGGTGACCTCTGGCGAAAATACTGTAACTTAAATTTATCACTAGATTGAATCATTTATTTTTATTTCACTGGAAATCGAGTTGCCACGGGCACTGCTAGTCTTATACTTTAGACCCGGCCCTTACTTGAGCAGCTGTGGGCTCTGTCATTGGTGGACTAAGATCTTCTATAGCCCGAAAACCATTAGACCCAAGACTTTTTGGTAAAGGAAAATTAGTCTTAGAATTTTCCAACGAATCTACCATTACCAAATGGTGCGCGCAAACTGAATCGCCCTGTATAGCTTAATACAGACAACGAGGAACAAGATCGAACGCAATGTAATGAATCAAAGTCACTTCAGATCTAATGTATAATGAGCAATAATGAGTCAAGATCACTTCGCATTATAAAATATGATGCACATGCAACTGTAGTAACGCAATTACAAAGTCGATTGAAAATAGCAGTGAGTACCTACACCCGATTGGAAACAACAAAATATGCTGATTTTAATCTAAAACACGCTTGCTACGATTCAGCACGATTAACGAAAGCTTGCCCCGATTGCACACAATTCAAAACAATTCAACTTCTGATCGTTCTGAACCGTTTTGAATCGCGTTCGATCGATCATTTTGCGGAGCACGATTCAGCACGATTTAGCACGATTAACGAAAGCTTCCCCGATTGCCAACAATTCAAAACGATTCAACTTCTGACCGTTCGGAATCGTTCTGAATTGTGTTCAATCGATTATTTTTAGAAGGGGAGGCTACGCCGTCGTCACGGTATATGATTGAAGGACAGAACGTAGGTTTTTTTGTGTTTTTCAGATTGTTTATTCCTATTGAATATGTCGACGTCGTCACGATGTCGTTCCGACGTCGCGTCTATGTCGTAAATGTCGTCAGAAACGACGTAGGAAATGACGTAGGAAATGACGTATGAAACGATGTAGAAAACGACGTATGCATTTGGGACCGGAAATGACGTCTCTTACGACGTCCTTTACGACGTCTTTTATGACGTATTGTCGACGTCATCGTAGACAAGTTTATGTAGAAAAAAAAAATAAAAATTTCCCGTGCTGCGGGACTTGACCTCGGGACCTCCAACCTCGTAAGCTGTTACCTTGCCATCGCGCTACGATATTGCTTATGAAATTTGAATTCTTTTACGTATATGGTTTCATTTTGAATCAATGTTCGTAGTCACTCAATATAGTTACGTGAAAGATTACTTATTTTAAGGTGAAGTGAAACGTTTCAAGGCTACGGCCGGGTGCCTTGCACCGCGGTAAAACAGAACTACCGAACGTTTGGTACCTCTGTCCACCGCTAGATTATTTGCAAGTATACTGGCTGCAATTTCGATACATGGCTGTGATCTCGACTAAATGTCGATACGGGTTGTGATCTCAACTGAATGTCGGTTTTTTAATTATGAGTAACGGAGAATCGTCAATTCTCAGTCATTTCTCCATCAAATGACATGGGATTAGGCTCAAAGTGTGTGGTTTTTAATTTCGGAGTGGCTAATTATCGGGAAAATGCGATTATCTACGTCAACAGTGAATAATCTCGCGATTTATGTGGTCGGTACGTCAATCTGTAAAAATTTTTGTCAAATTTTGGAAAAGTGAAATAATCAGCCACTTTCTGCCACAATGATGTGTAATCCCTCAAAGTTTCATCGCGATTGATTCAGTAGTTTCGGAGAATTCACGATTCCCGTTTTCGAGGTTCTGACAAACGTTTCACTTCACCTTAAAAGCAATGCCGTGGCGCAGTGGTAAGGTAAGGTTTTATTTTTTCTATATAAACTTATCTACGATGACGTCGACAATACGTCATAAAAGATGTCGTAAGAGACGTCATTTCCGGTCCCAAATTCATACGTCGTTTTCTACATCGTTTCATACGTCATTTCCTACGTCATTTCCTACGTCATTTCCTACGTCGGTTCTGACGTCATTTACGACATAGACGCGACGTCGGAACGACATCGTGACGACGTCGACATTTTCAATAGGGATCAACAATCTCTATGTTTTCAAACGAATTTCTCCGAGTTATTTCAACTCCACTTTAAATATATTTAATTATTACTAATTATTATTGTAGAACTAGTTCGTTTACGTAGAAAAACATTGACGTTTGTACTGGTTGTACTGTTACATCCACCATTACAATTGGTTCACGAATCGACCACCAGGTCTCGCATTGCAATTTCCAACTGCCAATACGTGGTATAGCAAGAATCACCATACTAACATAGCAGCCTCCTTTAGAATAGTATATTTGGTGCTACTCAACCATGATATAATAAAAATCGCCATACCAGCACCGCAGCTAGTACTGTAATAGTATATTTGATGCTACTGAACTTTAATACACCGAATATCCAGGGCCGGATTTAAAGGTGTGGAGGCCCTGGGGCAACGAAGATGTGGGGGCCCCTAATTATTTTTTATACAAGATAAACAATTCTCTTTTTCACAGTATTTTAATAATTTATTGCGAGACAAATGAAATCTTTCGAACATATCGCTGCCCCCTAGCAAGAAGATCCTTATTCAGAAAAGTTGGGAATTAGATCCTAATTCAGAAACGCTGGGAATTAGATCCTTATTCAGAAAAGCTGGGAATTGGATCCTTATTCGCGACGAAAACCAATAAGATCCTTATTCAGATTAATTTTCAACAAGATCCTTATTCGAGCGCGGCTGAAAAAGTTAGGTTTGCACCACTGCTTCGAATTCGAAAATTGCGGGTTCCGAACCGGGATAAAGCCCTGCACCTTCTCTATTATCTAAAAACTAATCGTACTTAACCCTTCGTAGTCACACTTCTGTAGAATCACACGGTGGTCACACTTGGGGAAATTCACCCAGTCAATTTTCAAATGGTTGCTGTGTGAAAACTATCGGTTCGATCGGGATCAAAAAAATACTAGAAAATACTTAAAACATTCTAGAACATGTATCAAGAGTCGGTATGTCAGAATTCAAATGACAACATATTTTAAAAAAAAATCGTAAATAGGTCAATTTGTTCATACCTGACAAAACGCAATTTTCAAAGATTTAACAAAATTCTTGAAAAATTCATACATATTTAGAAAAATTAACAAATCAAAAAAAAAAAAAAGTTGGGTCATCGACTAATTTCTTGAACAGTTTTTTTTTTCCATCAATTTGTTGATAACTTTTTTGAATTATTATTATGCGAAATCAATCTCCCGAGGATTTTCTACCTACATGCTTGATTTTTTTCAGATTTTTCGCACATCGAGAAGTATTCAAAATCTTCTCTGAAACCCACGTTTAGTTGGAAGTAGGTAAAGAACCACCTTAAGTACGATTAGTTTTTAAATAATAGAGAAGGTGCAGGGCTTTATCCCGGTTCGGAACCCGCGTCTTTCGAATTCGAAGCAGTGGTGCAAACCTAACTTTTTCAGCCGCGCTCGAATAAGGATTTTGTTGAAAATTAATCTGAATAAGGATCTTATTGGTTTTCGTCGCGAATAAGGATCAAATTCCCAGCTTTTCTGAATAAGGATCTAATTCCCAGCGTTTCTGAATTAGGATCTAATTCCCAACTTTTCTGAATAAGGATCTTCTTGCTAGGGGGCAGCGATATGTGGATATTCTAAAATATAAAGAAACAAAATTAAATTATAATGTTGAGCAAATGGAACTTTGCGAGTTATCTGTTGCTTGTCACTTTTTTTTTTTTTGGTTTCGGGTTCTCACCCCCTCAGTATCTCATACTATATGCCATAATGATGTACATAGTATGAATTTGAGATGGGTCGGATTCTTTTTAGAGGTTCCTCATCGAGTTTTTCTGGTTTCCATTCTTAACAAAGGAAATTTTGCCACCTTGGACATAATGTCATATATCTTTTGAGTTTTTCTTGTTAATTGCGACCACTATGCGGGGGATTATATATCTACACGATTTTTCGCACCATCATTTATTTATTTATTTATTCATTTTTTTCAATTTTTGTTTGTTCCAAGTCATTTTATGCGACCCGTTGTTTGAAAGTTCACTTTTTGAGCATTGGGTTTCGGCCGCAAAGGGACCAATTTCAGGTCACTAAAATATAGTTAAATATTATACGACAGGAGCCTATAATGAAAATATTATCGTACAATATGAATATGTTTTATTAAAATAAACATAGTCAGGTTAGTTCTGACTACATTCACACACTAAAAATCAAAGTGTTTGGAAATGTCAAATGTCTGAGATGGTCGTAGTCAAAATGTTTTGATACAGAAAACCGCAATAATACCAGTAATTTTGTATACTAAAGTAAGTATAACACTTTAAACGTGCGATTCTCCAAAAAGTGAACCTTCAAACAACGGATCGCATAAAATATTGTATGTATCAAGTCCGAACAGTGTCAATCCGGTATGGGTAATTTCTAATATGAGCCGATCGAGTGTGCTGTGTCACAGAAGAACTCGTGTGAATTATCGCCCTCGCTGCGCTCGAGCGATAAATTCACACTCATTCTTCTGTGACACAGCACACTCGATCGGCTCATATTAGAAATTACCCATACCGGATTGTGGCACTTTTCGGACTTGATACATAAATAGCTATTATAGTCATTTATTACAGAGCATAAATGAAGGAAAAAAAAAAAATTAATGATGGTGCGAAAAATCGTGTAGATATATCTGAACGATTCCCCGCATACTGGTCGCAATTAAAATGAAAAACTCAAAAGATATATGGCATTATGTCCAAGGTCGCAAAATTTCCTATGTTAAATGAATGGAAAACAGAAAAACTCGATGAGGAACCTCTAAAAAAAATCCGACATAGCTCAAATTCATGCCACATTATTATGGCATATAGTATGAAGTACTCAGGGGGTGAGATCCCGAAACCAAGAAAAAAGTGACACACCCTAATGCACATGCAACGAAGAATACATCGTGGTTGGCGGTTTTCATCAATTTTGACAGAAATACGCTTTGAAATATTTTAAATACAAAATGCCTCATTAAAGTGTAAGAACTTTTTTTTCTTTGTCAGAACTCTAGAGTGATTTTTTTCTTCAAATTTTGCATATCATTCGTTAGCAAATTTTATCTCAACATTGATGTTGTGGAGGCCCCTCTCGTGTGGAGGCCCCGGGGCTTCAGCCCCTGTTGCCCTCCCCTAAATCCGGCCCTGCGAATATCGCTATACAACTGTATCAAGCATTACGACAAAGCGTAGGGGAAAGCGGGGCAAGTTGGAGACCTTAAGCTTTGGAAGCGTTTTTTTAATCAATCGTGAGTGAAATTTGAAATCTTTAGGTATTTTCGCAAACTATGAGATGTTAGCTGTTACAAAAAAAAATGGACATTAAATTCGGTTATTTACAAACTGTGTGATTTCGATTTTTCCAAAATGTTGCAGACTCGTCAACTTGCCCCGACCACGGGGCAAGTTGGCGAATGCTAGATTTCGGTTCAATGGGCTTATAAAAATGTTGTTTTCGCCAAAAAATACTTCAGTTCATTCAAATCCAGAAAGGAAACACATACCCCTGTGAAAAATGTGGATAGAATTCCGTCAGAAACGGATAGAAGGTTCGATCCTATCCGTTTCGTATGCGTTTTTTGCCAGATAGAAACGCGAATAGAAACGTATGGAAACCGTCTTGTCATCTACAAGCATCTATCTGCACCAGCGGATGAAAATTTTATCCGCGTCTGTATGATTGTATACGCAGCTCGGTGTAACATGGACAGGAATGCTATCTGCATTTGTATGGTTCTACTCGCACTTGCTGTAATATGGGAACAAATTCTATCCGCATCTGTTTGGTTCTATACGCAGGCATTCTTCATCTGTACTTATGAGCAGATCCGAATGAGTTTCTATATGTCCTTATACGCAGGCGATGCAAGTATCCTTTATCCGAAATTATGAGCAGATTTGAATGGGTTTCTATACGTAGGCACCTGTACAGAACGGCGACATTTTAGTCCGATTTCTGCATGAGTATGATGGCGTTGTCACCTGGAGATGTCTTCATATGGCATAGGCATCCGTTCTCGTAGTAAAAGTCCTCGGCTTCGTAGTTCTCGTAGTCCAGCTCCTCCGCTTCGTTCCTACAATATCTATTATTCATCAATAATTACTTATGAATCTGATGACCTGGACTACGAGAACTACAGAGAGGAGGACCTGAACTGCGAGAACTACGAGGCGGAGGACCTGGACTACGATAAACACGAAGCGATGGACCTGGACTACGAGAAATGCGAATCGAAGTACCTGGGCTACGAAAACTACGAAGCGGAGGACCTGGACTACAAGAAATACGAAACGAAGGACCTGGGCTACGAGAAAAACGAGGCGTAGTACCTGAACTACGAGAACTACGATGCCGAGGACCTGGACTACGAGCAACATGAAGCCGAGGGCCTGGACTACGAGAACTACGAAGCCGAGGACCTGGACTACGAGAACGGATGCCTATGCCGTACGAAGACATCTCCAGGTGACGACGCCATCATACTCATCCAGAAATCGGACTTGAACGTCGATCGATAAGAATCGATCCGACGCGGGCTCTGCTCAACTTAAATAAACTCTTGAACCGGCCCTGTCTTGGGCACTTATAAACCCTCTGATTGGTAGACCAAGATCTATTGTAGCTTCGAAACTATTGGACCCTGGAAGTTTTGGTAAAGAGACGTTAGTCCAAGATTTTCGGGAGGAATACACTCACCTGATATGTTGCGTCCAACCTGAATCACCCTGTATGGGAGTGCTACACAAAACCGAGAATAGGGGAGAGGATGGGAGTACCGCTCACCTAAGAAAAAACGCTAATTTTTATGTGTTGAACGTCAACTTGAAGTGCAAAAGACTATTGTAATGGCTTCTGCAACTATTCAACTCTTCGTTTTGAAAATTCAGAGGCGGAATTTCCTTTAGAATTGACAAAATTACGATAAAAGAAACGCGAGACGCAAGTGAGCGGTATTACCCTCCAGCGGGTAATACCGCTCGGCCCAATTTTAATACCGCTCACTCTCTAATACTCGGGTTCCGACCTAACCTATATGTAGTCAAATAGTAAACTCGGGTATGAAGGATGAAATTTGTCATTACAATGTTAAATTTTACTGAAGACTTATCGTTATTATAACACAATAATATAGTAAATTATTATTATTATTGATATCATTGTCATTATTATTCACAAAGCGTGAATTATTCACATAACCTCACTACGATTTTTTTTTATTAATTTCACGGATTTAATACTATGTCACAACCATTGTCATCGCAAAAGTTGGTTTCTGATTGTCTCAACATTTGTCGTCACACACATTTCCAACAAAAAAAAAATGATAATTGTGTTTCATTTAGGTGATTTTGATAATCCGCCGGTAAATATGCACTGTCAGATGCTGAGCGGTATATTGGCATACAGCCGAGCGATATTACCCTCACCGGCCGAGCGGTATTACCGGTGTCGCGCGGAGTTAACAAAATCATTATTAATTATTAATATAAAGAGAGATAGGAGTTCATCTTGTGATCAAATTACGCGGAAAAGTACCACGAATCGAATGACCATAGTTTGACGTGAAAATAATAATTTTGAAATGACAAAAAACCTTATTTACTTGTCCAGCAATTTTACGCTGTAAGGACCTCAAAACAGAGAGATGTTATTTTTTCTATTAAAAGTGATTAAGGATGTAGTTCGGGTTAAAAATGCCTTTTTTTGTAAAAAACGTATTAAAAATTAAATTTCTCAAGTTTTGTCCACTGTACAACAAATTCCTCACGTGAATCTTTTATTTCTGACTCTCTGATACCACAAAAAAATGGAGATTGCTGTATCCTAAGTATTTCATCGCCAGTTCCATTTCCAGCGAAGCACTGCTTTGAGGCCTTTTTGGTGCTTCCCATCTGATCTTTAGCTTGTTTGCACAATGTTATACGTTTTTTTTACTAGTCTTAAGTGTACAAATGTATACCAAAAAGTTGGCATTAATATATTATCAATTTTAGAAGATAGCTTTTAACGTGAACTACATCCTTAAAGGAATGAAATTTCCACAGAAATTAGATATTGGCATTGGATTTTGAAGATTGGGGAAAAAAAACGAGTAAAAAAATTCTTAATTATAAAGAAAAAGGGGTGAGCGGTATTACCTGCTGAGCGGTACAACCACACTCTCCCCTAATAAATAATCAGACACATGAATAATGCCGTTTTCGAAATGAAACACACCTTGTGCCTTCACCAAGGTTACGCCGTCGTCACGGTATATGATCGAAGGATACAACGTATGTTTTTTCGTGTTTTTCAGATCGTTTATCAACAATCTCTATATTTCCGAACAAATTTCTCCGAGTTATTCCGAGTCGCTACTTTGAATATATTTAATTATCAATAATTATTATTGTAGAACTAGTTCGTTTACGTAGAAAAACATTGACGTTTGTACTGTTCGTACTGTTACATCCGCCATTACAATTAGTTTACGGGCCGACCACCAGGTCTCGCATTGCAATTTTAAACTGCCAATAGAAACGGATGCGTGTCGAGCGCGTGTGCAATATGTACAGAAACCACTGATCTATATGTTACACTGGATGGCTGACGCCGTGCATAAGGCGTGTTGCGATTTGAAACCGGTTGGCCATGTTGTCAGGGGGACGATTATCTAAATATGGCGGACTTTGAGCGGCCTTTTTTGAAATCAGCTCAGGTTCATTCAGTGTTTTCGATCGGTTTTTAAGATTTTCCTTTGGTCTAAAATAAAAAGGGGTTTATTTGCGGACTAAAAATATTCCAAATGGCAACTAAGTATGTGGTTGGTGGTTAATTCACATGGCAGTCATAATATGAATACTGTACTATATTATCCAGTTAGTATGGTTATTACTCGTAGCAAAAATTTGTACGACGTCCACGATTTATTCGTTTGAATTTAGAACTGAATTATTAATTAAAAAAGGTAATTTATTTGACATTTATTTTATTAAAAAATTTCATTTTATAATATCTATTGACTTTGCGGAATTGTAATGAAAGATTGGTGTATTATAACCTATAAATCTGGAACGCTTACTTGTGATAAGTTTTATCTCCGATTCCCCGCTGGGAGCCGCAAAATACGCATTTCCTCACCATTTTCAGCTCTCACTTCATAACACTTGGAATAAACAACTTCTCACACGAAATTCCCGTCAGTAGTTTTCAAATAGCGACCGCCACAACTAGTCTGCCATATTGACTTTATTATTATTATTCGATATTTGTCCCCCTGGCAAGATGGCCGAATGAGTCACAAAACGTCCTATCCAATACGCCATCCAGTGTAATATATAGATCAGTGACAGAAACTGATAGAATCACCCGTGAGTTTGCGGGTAGGATCGGGTAGCGTTCGTTATGGCGATCGGCTAAAGGTAGACGCGGATAGGTGCCCGATTGAAAATGACGTATAGAAACGGACGAGTGTCGAGTGCGGGCGGGATGCGGACAGAAACTGATAGAATCACCCACGAGGTCGCGGATAGGATCAGGTAGCGTTCGATATGGCGGTTGGCTGCAGGTAGACGCGGATAGGTGCACGATTGAAAATGACGTATAGAAGCGGACGAGTGTTGAGTGCGTGTGGAATGCGGACAGAAACTGATAGAATTACTCGCAAGGTTGCGGATAGGATCTGGTGGCGTTCAACACTGCAGACAGACGCGGATACATAATCTCTCATAGAAACGAATACGTTATGGTTGAGCCGACAGAAATACGCCAGAAACGGATAGACATTCAATCGTTACTCCATCTCTTGCGGGTAATGCGTATAGAATTCCATTAGGTACTGATAAGTTTGGATCATGTTTTCTATGGGTTTCAAACGGAACTCTATCCACATTTTCAACAGGGACGGTTACATTTTTTTATGTATAGGTAGGGGAAAAGTGGCATGAAAGAGCCGCTTGCATGCAGAAACTATATGATTAAATGGAGGTGGCTCTTTCAAGACTTGGTTCTTTCATACCAATCCATTGATTTATTCATTGATGTATTCAATAAGCTGAAATTGCATATAGCCTAAATCCCTACCATATGCAGGAATAGCAAAAAGGGGCAAGTTGTGGATCGTCAACTTGCCCCCACCAACTTGCCCCGTGTGCCGCTATTTAAAAAAAAAAAAAATAACCTCAATCAGTACATGGGTGACAGTTTGGAAATCCTATAATCTGTAGGATCTATATGCCTACATAAATGAAGGATTAATTCACAAGTATGATCTTGCTCACCTGTAGTTCTGTAAAACCTTTTTCCGAACACAAAATATTACATTGCGCAGACCAAAAACCACTATGTCTCTGTGAGAAGCCATATGACTTCGTCATGCAAGTCTACACCAGTTTTATTACTGCGTGGAGGTTTGTTCAACACTACAGTAGAGTCCCGCTTTTGTCAGCCTCACGGGAGGACTGCTGACAGAACCGGGAACGTCCAAGTCCCACCCAAGGAGGCGTACGAGTCAGCGAACGCCAGTGGCGTAGCGAAAGTGAAGCGGTGCACTGGCTTCGTGAAGAAGCGAGACTGCCGAAGCGAGGTTTGTTTACATACATTCCTACACCACTGGCGGAGGCCTCGGGCTACGCCTTCGCCTCGCTTTACGTGGCTTGACGCACGAGCGGAGGAGAGCAGCGGTAGTAGAGTGGGAGGTAGGGGAACGTCTAGCCTGACAGAATCGAGGCTGACAAAAGCGGGACTCTACTGTACTTGATGATTTAGCTGGCATCATCTTTTGAAATATTCGCGAAACCACGATTTCGTCATCTTGCTCCCGTCTCCAACTTGCCCCGCTTTCCCCTACTGATTTTTGTCCAAGTATGATGTTTGAAATTGTACCATACAGTATGGCGAAAACTCGAAGCCAGTTGTGATTTCAATCCAACCATGATGTTGCACATTTTATCACACACCATGCTTTATTATACTCAAAACTATATAGTAATTTTTATTCGAGTATATTGGAACTTCTGCGGTGCCGTATAACGTGGATCAAAATATCACAAGGGAGTTCGTTTCTGACAAGGGAAAAGAAATAAGGTCTCTGCTCCCAAAAAAGATATCAATGCAAGTCACTAATAGTGATGGCGATATTTTCCAATTGTATCGATATTTCGTATCGATACGTATTGATGCTCAGTGCATCGATACACATAGAATATCGGCAGCGAAGTATCGATATCATCGGTATCGATACTTACAATGGAAATAAGAACAAACAATCAAAATGAATTCTTTATTCGGATGTGATTTTCCACAGAAGGTTATAAGGACATTCGTTATGCATAGTGAATTCTATAATATTATTATTTAGATATAATTTTTTTTTTTCGCAATAAAAATTTATACTAATCGCATTAAACGCAACGAGTGACACAACGGTTGTATCGAACTTCGATATCTGTGGGTTGATGCTGGGTCTACACGCTATGATTATGTTGATATGATTAGCCAATCACTGAATTTCCACAACAGAAGTGACCAGTCAGCTAACAGATTTCTTATCATACCAACATAATCGTACCAACATAATCATTGCGTGTAGACCCAGCATGAGTATCGATACTTGCAAATATCGGCATATGAAATATCGATACAAAATATCGATATATCGATGGAAAAGTATCGATATTCAGAATATCGATACTGTATCGCCCATCACTAGTCACTAATTCCAAGTCAAAAGTGTATAACTGTCAATGAATTAAATCGGTCGTATATTCAGAACTGCAATCAGTGACTTTTGGCTGATTCGATTTTTGAGAGTACAGCACCAAGGTTAGTACCACTATGTTATAAAATTATTCAAGAATCACCAACTACAGTATAAATATTTTTTTGGGTAGTGACTCTATCGTTCGAAACCTATTAATTCATACCATATGTGAATTTATCGGACCAGTCGAACCCAATTTTTAAGTCTTCTAACTGAAGCTCACCTCTATATAGAGCGTGCAATCTCCAGATAGACCGAAAAAAACGGAAGTGCATCATAATTATTTTTTTCAAGTAAAATAAAACAAATGCGCAGGTCCCGGTTCAAACCCGGGCTGAAGGAATTTTTACTTGAAAAAAATAATTATGATGCACCTCCGTTTTTTTCGGTCTATCTGGAGATTGCACGCTCTATATAGAGGTGAGTGTTACGTGCGCAACTTTCAGTATACCTAAATCTCTAAAAATCTTTTTCATTAATTCACTAATCTCATTAATTCTCTCTTTCTGTTATAATTAATTCTTTCATTCTCCTATCATATTTTTGAAACCGAATAAATATTAATTTCATTTCTAAACAGCGAGCAGTAGAGCTCTCGTTTACTTCAAAACGTGATTTAGAGCCCAAGAGCGAGTCGCAGTAGAAACATAATATTAAATTGTAACTAATATTTATTCCTTCTTGAAATGGCTTATAAGTCACGTAGGTGTCGATGAGAGCGAAGCAGCGCTGGAGCACCCAGTATTGCTGACCCCTCATCATCACACTACCTTATTAGTACGTAAATTAGTTTCTATCTCTCTCTCTCCTTTTAGAAGAATAGGGAAAACTAAGTTAATATGAGTGAGACTATATGTGAGGTATGGAGTAACATGGGACCGCATAACGTCACCAGGCCCCCGCTCCTGCGCCTAACTGCAAGTACATTGTTGCAACCGCGTGCACCTCGTCGCTTTTGAACTTGAACTAGTGTCTTTCATCTGTCAAGTCGCGAAGTGCGTGGATGTAAGGATCCGTGTGCAATAATCGAGCCACGAGTTGTGTTCAATCTTTTCTTTCTTTAAAGTAAAGTGGTAGCACAAAGGACTCTGTACCCGTTAACAAAATTTAAATAACTAACTTCATTATTCCGAACTATTTACTTCAATATACTTATTTAGTGGTCTTTCATCTGGTAAATCGCGAAGTGCGTGGACGCATCGACCCGTGTGCAAATATCGAGCCACGAGTTATACTCAATCTTCTCTTTGTCTTAAATTAAAGTGGTAGTATAAAGGACTCTGTACCCGTTAATAAATTCATACAAACGTGATATAATCTAGAAGTCTAGTGATCCGTTTAGACTTACATTAAATCTCTTCAAGATTTATGTATTTTAGAACATCGTTCAATACTTTGAAATATATTACTTTAATACAGGGTGTCCCATTTTAAAGTATGCATTACGTTTTCAGCCGACCTAACGTTTTAATTGGAAAATGTCTCCTACAAAAGTTGTCCGGTTCAGAGGGGGACACATGAAGATTTTTTTGTTTTTGGTCCAGCATCATAATTGGTGATGCTGTGGAGGATGGACCAGTTTTTTTAAATGGAATCATACATTTTTGTTGCAACTAAAATATTCTTCATTCAAAAATGTACAATGTTCTCAGGAAACTTTTTTTTCTAAAATGAATATTCCGTGAGATAGAACAAAAAACAAATACCACCATCATAACAGAAAAACATCTCTGCGATATGTGTGATATGTCGGAGCATCAGTGGGGTGACTACAGATGTTCAAAAATACCACCATCAAGAGCAAGATACGCTCTCACTCGCTTTTCGAAGCTTTGCGCCGTTTTCAAAAGGATTGCCCAGAGCTTCGAAAAGCGAGTGAGAGCGTATCTTGCTCTTGATGGTGGTATTTTTGAACATCTGTAGTCACCCCACTGATGCTCCGACATATCACACATATCACAGAGATGTTTTTCTGTTATGATGGTGGTATTTGTTTTTTGTTCTATCTCACGGAATATTCATTTTAGAAAAAAAAGTTTCCTGAGAACATTGTACATTTTTGAATGAAGAATATTTTAGTTGCAACAAAAATGTATGATTCCATTTAAAAAAACTGGTCCATCCTCCACAGCATCACCAATTATGATGCTGGACCAAAAACAAAAAAATCTTCATGTGTCCCCCTCTGAACCGGACAACTTTTGTAGGAGACATTTTCCAATTAAAACGTTAGGTCGGCTGAAAACGTAATGCATACTTTAAAATGGGACACCCTGTATATTCGATTTAGTGATCTTTCTTCCGTCAAATCGCGAGGCGCGTGGCTGTAAAGATCCGTGTGCTAATTAGAGCCAAGAGTTGGTGTTCAATCTTTTATAAGTGTCGACCCAAAGGACTCAGTACTCGTCAATAAATTCAGTTAAACGCGATTTAATCTAATAACTTAGCGATCCGTTTTCGTAAATCTAAAATCTCTACTTAACCTATAGATTCAGTGCAGAGACACAATCAGACTATAATAAACTTTGCCTCACGCCTTATATCCTCCTGGATATAAGTAGTTCTAAGAACAATCATTCAATTCAAATCCAAACCGTTTCCTTTATTATATCTTAGAATCAGTGTAAAGACTATTCCAAATTCCGGCTTAATATATTCGTTTAATTCAAGTTTTATCAATCATTGGAGTCAGTTTCGAACAATTAACATTCATTGTGCAATAGAACATTTAATACGATTTTAAACAACTCCTAATTCTTCCGTTAAATAAATCAACCGTCGAATCAAAGGCTACGAGGTTCCTACGAAGGTGAGGGCGGCTAATTATCCAACATCCAAAAATTAGTCCCATCCTACATCAGGTCAACCAAAGATAAGTCTCTACGAATAGCTCACATGCAATAGCTCATTCTATTATATTTTATATTATATTACTCGTTGTTCTCCAGAATTCTTTAATTTTATAATAGTAATTATTCATTCGTCCAACTACAATTTTCTTAAATGTGTAAATTAACAATGGGAATATCGTCAGGCCAATACTAACGGTATTTCGGGTAAAACCCTAGCCAAGTACGAGACCACCCATTGAGCAGTATTATTCTTTATAACCATAGTTGGGCGACAATATACCACATACTAAATTAGTGACTGCATGTATAACATACTACCTAAAGTTCGTATTATTTAGAACTATACCATAATAGATATAATATAATCGATATCATATAATCAGATAGAGAGAGAGAGCTCCAATACTTATTATTCTTTATTATTATTTCAAATTAACTCTTTATATTACACCTTAGACCAAATATTATTTCTTATCATTAACGTGAGAATCGTGAACAGGCTTTTCTTCATTTACAAGAACAGTTTAATAACAGTTCTTTTCTAAAGTAACAAGCCTCTACGATCCCCACGTCGGTGACCGATATTGTATCTTTATATTTTATTTTATTGTTTTGATATTTTATTATTTTATGTTAATCATTTCCTTCAAGCGACGGTTGATGTTAGTATATTTACATTCGTCGGATGCGTACATGTTTAACTCTTATGAGTGAGTGAGTGAGCACACGGGCTCACTTACACTTATTAGGTAAGACTTACGTCTTTACGTACACGACGCTGTAGTTGGCCGCAGGTTTCAGCCGCCAGTTATGGTGATTCTTTTATTATCTATCACAAATCGTCACGAATCATAATGTTGACTCAAACATTGAACCCACCAGAATTGTGTCGGAATGCGAGAATTAAAATTTTTCGGGCTGGGGTCCCACGTCCCTATTCGTTCCTGGGTTTCGCGCAAGTGGCGGCTGAAACCTGCGGCCAACTACAGCGTCGTTTACGTACCTATTATTTTTATTGGTTATATTTTAATTAAATATAACCAATACCACCGAAGGTGGTGTAAATTCATCGAAGAAATGATTTTACGATAGAAGACTTAAAATTTTTGACGAGAAAAATTTATCCGGCGTCCCGGGAATCGAACCCGAGCCTACTGGCTGCCAATCCGGGGACGCCGGATAAATTTTTCTCGTCAAAAATTTTAAGTCTTCTATCGTTGATGTTAGTCGCTTGAACATATATCATTCATTTACCAATCGTTCAAGAATATATTATTGTTTTTACCAGTCAATTCTCATTATCATTTGAATCACCTTTAGCATTCATTATCCTTATTATTATTATTATTATTATTATTTTATTATTATTATTATTCTATATTATTTAGCCTCTATAATTATTTAAACAATTCAATTGAGACCTGTATAGGACTAAACGGCAACGAATCCTATTTACCGGTCTATCGAAAGGTAGATCTTTTTCTTAGTATTTTTTATTTACTATTATTATTGTGTATGCGACGGACGGCCGAATTCTAATAGTTGACAGGTTCTCGCTTGTCGATCAAACCGTTAGGGCTCAAACCACACTACCTATACCGACCGTCACATGAGCTTCAGTTAGAAGACTTAAAAATTTGGTTCGACTGGTCCGATAAATTCACATATGGTATGAATAAATATTTTTTATTCATTACAAAATACGCTGCGATACTCAGACAAAAATATATTAACTTAAATTACATCCACTTTTTGGTTACTTAAGAAAATCCATCCCTACAGTCAGATTTATATGTAATTACTGAATTTTTCAGGCTAATAATCCAGGATGTAATAAAGAAATGTGTCGTAGAAGACTATTATTACCTGGAAAAGCATACTTCCCAGATAGCACAGAGACGTCTTAAGGACATCCATAGGACGTCTGAAATTTTTTGAGACATCTTAGGAAAGTGTCTTTCAGATGTCTCTGAGACGTCTAAAAGTCGTCTGATGCGTCGAATTTAGACGTCTCAATGTCGTCTCACGAAAGACGTCTTAATTCCGTCTGAATGAAGACCGCTTAAAGCGTGCACTCCAAATGTGCACTCCACATGCCCAAATTGAGGTTGGAAGAATTTGAATGCAAAGAGAATTTTCAACCATAATTATTGATTAAAATCAGACTCCATTTTAGTAGAATCAGAATTCACTATTTATTTGAATATCGATATAATCTTATACGAATAAAATACCATTTTTTTTTTTTTTTTTTTAACAATAATAATATCTTCTGATAGTTCTCATTGATAACTGTATTGTGTACATGACTTATTTTACTCATTCAAGATTATCTAAATAGTTCAGAAACACGAGTGTAACTGTATAGTGTATACTTATCATCTAATTGAGCATTAAAATCTTATTGTAAATCCATTTAATTGTGTATTTGATTTTTTGTATTTAATTTAATTACACAATATTGTAATATGACAGTTCATTGTAACCTACGACGTGACAGCTACCACTACGTCGTCTATTATCAGTCACAGACGTATAAAATATCGATAGATCGCTTGTCCGTGGTCGTCCGGCAGCGTTGTCATTTGCGAAAAAAAAATAATTGTGCCGCCATTAGACTGACCACTATCCACAGAACATCTCTGATTTTCGGAACGATATCAAACAATGTAAACACGTGCCGGCCTGCTTGACGAATCTAACCTCAATCTGGCAGCATGCAGTTGCAGTGACCGGCCCATACATACGATTCGAGTTTGTCAAAATATTCAACGGATAATAATATATATTATACTTACGTTTGACTACAGCTAGTTATTGGAGATTTATTTATATGAAGCAAATTCTTCTATGTCTTGAATGAATTAGTCTCACTTGGTAGTATGGCAGTACACGAAACTATGCAGAGGATTGTAATGTGCGCGGACCACGCGGAAATGCGCGCGAAATAATGGCTGGCTTCAATTCGCACGACGGTGCTGCCATCTGCGATTTTACGTAGATTGGCTTACATCAAGACGTCTGATGAAAAAGTCTAATTCAAGACGGCTTTCCGACCATCGTTATTGAGACGTCTTAAATACGACGTCTTGAGGTCGTCTTGCGGGGTATATCTTAAGGTGAAGTGAAACGTTTCAAGGCTACGGCCGGGTGCCTTGCACCGCGGTAAAACAGAACTACCGAACGTTTGGTACCTCTGTCCACCGCTAGATTATTTGCAAGTATACTGGCTGCAATTTCGATACATGGCTGTGATCTCGACTAAATGTCGATACGGGTTGTGATCTCAACTGAATGTCGGTTTTTTAATTATGAGTAACGGAGAATCGTCAATTCTCAGTCATTTCTCCATCAAATGACATGGGATTAGGCTCAAAGTGTGTGGTTTTTAATTTCGGAGTGGCTAATTATCGGGAAAATGCGATTATCTACGTCAACAGTGAATAATCTCGCGATTTATGTGGTCGGTACGTCAATCTGTAAAAATTTTTGTCAAATTTTGGAAAAGTGAAATAATCAGCCACTTTCTGCCACAATGATGTGTAATCCCTCAAAGTTTCATCGCGATTGATTCAGTAGTTTCGGAGAATTCACGATTCCCGTTTTCGAGGTTCTGACAAACGTTTCACTTCACCTTAAGGTGAAGTACCGACCACATAAATCGCGAGATTATTCACTGTTGACGTAGATAATCGCATTTTCCCGATAATTAGCCACTCCGAAATTAAAAACCACACACTTTGAGCCTAATCCCATGTCATTTGATGGAGAAATGACTGAGAATTGACGATTCTCCGTTACTCATAATTAAAAAACCGACATTCAGTTGAGATCACAACCCGTATCGACATTTAGTCGAGATCACAGCCATGTATCGAAATTGCAGCCAGTATACTTGCAAATAATCTAGCGGTGGACAGAGGTACCAAACGTTCGGTAGTTCTGTTTTACCGCGGTGCAAGGCACCCGGCCGTAGCCTTGAAACGTTTCACTTCACCTTAAGACGTCTTGAAAATGACGTCATGAAGACGTCCTTTGGACACATGTGCTATCTGGGTTGCAAGCAAAGCAATCCATGATACACTTTGAGGAACTGTGTTTCACGATTTTAACCACGATTTTAATGAGGACTAAGATTTTATTCTCACGTTTTCCTAGATAGGATCTGCTTCACCTCTCCGGCTAAAGCATTTACGGCTACTGGAAATCTTTCACTGGGGGTTTCGATATTATAAACACCCTTTTGCAAAAAAAAAGCAATAGGCTTCTGGATTCTTCGGGATATTCGCAGTTGACGGCGTAAAAGATTTTAAATGTCAAGTCAATGGCATGTAAATGAGATGGCACGGTGTAAATGATGTCGTCAAAGACTACGTGACACGCCTGGACTTCCGTTACTGACCCCACGATTATAGGAGTCGGTTGGAAGGTCAATCCGCGTACCCGTAGGTACTCTTTATATTTATCTATGGCCGTATTCAGATCAGCTGCAATCTGAAATAATCAAGCATGAACATGGAAATTAATATACACATACACAAAATTATCAGTAACAATGGGTTCCACGAGTCGTGTCTCAATTGACAGACTAAAGTGTTGTTAAGGTGGTTCTCCACCTACAGTCCCACCAAACGTGGGTTTCAGAGCAGATTTTGAGTACTTCTCGATGGAGAAAAAATCTGAAAAAAATCAAGCATGTAGAAGATCTTCGGGAGATTGATTTTGCATAATAATAATTCAAAAAAGTTATTAACAAATTGATGGAATAAAAAACTGTTCAAGAAATTAGCCGATGACCCAACTTTTTTTTTAGGTGAGAATTATTTTTTAATTTTTCTGAATATGTATGAATTTTTTCAGAATTTTGGTGAATCTTTGAAAATCGCGTTTTGTCAAGTATGAAAAAACGCAATTTTCAAAGATTTACCAAAATTCTGAAAAAATTCATACATATTCAGAAAAATTAAAAAATAATTCTCACCTAAAAAAAAAGTTGGGTCATCGGCTAATTTCTTGAACAGTTTTTTATTCCATCAATTTGTTAATAACTTTTTTGAATTATTATTATGCAAAATCAATCTCCCGAAGATCTTCTACATGCTTGATTTTTTTCAGATTTTTTCCCCATCGAGAAGTACTCAAAATCTGCTCTGAAACCCACGTTTGGTGAGACTGTAGGTGGAGAACCACCTTAAAGGACGTATTTGCTAATTAGGAGTGTGAAATGCAGCTATGTATCATTTACCGGGACTGTCAATGTAAATGATTCCCTCCGTTCGTGAAGACTTAATTTTCGCGCACCCGCTGTATTGCTAGGCCTATTTTCCTTGGAGGCATCTTCCCTTGTGCTTAGTTTTCTTTTTACGTTTCTTGCTCTCTCGGATGGAAGGAGGTATGGCAGAAGTGAGAAAATGACAGAGTTCTGCTGTTCTGAAAATAATTTGAACCATTTTCAACAAAAAGTTTAAACCATTAATTCATAGTGTGCGTATTCGCGATAGCATGTTGTATTTATAGACGTCTGAATCAATCCTAAAAAATATGAAAAACTTTATATGAACGTCTACCTTCGGACAAAGTTGAAAGTGAGTGCACGTAAGCTTTGTCTTCCACGTTTTTAATATTTTTTGCACCCTTCAATTTAAATACAGTAGAACCTCGTTTATCCGAGGTAATGTGGGGAGGAGGTACCTCGGATGAGCGAAAACTCGGATAACACAATATCAGTGAAAAGGTCGAAAATTTCCATAATTTTTTATGTATTTGAAGCTGTAGAATGAAATTTAATCACAAAAGTATATATACTTTTTTATATACTTTTTTTTCTCATCCAAATGTGAGCTCTTAATATTGATATTCAGAACTGCCTAACTCTGTTTTCCCATTTTTAATTTGAATAACACGTGAAAAAAAATCGGAAAATTTTCGAATTGTTTTTTTCTCGTAACCGGCTTGATTTAGAAACTATCTGAATACAGATTCTTATAGGAAA
Organism: Tenthredo mesomela; assembly: GCA_943736025.1. Taxonomy (NCBI): domain Eukaryota; kingdom Metazoa; phylum Arthropoda; class Insecta; order Hymenoptera; family Tenthredinidae; genus Tenthredo; species Tenthredo mesomela. The sequence goes on along the minus strand of OX031014.1, from coordinate 38,745,496 downwards.
TTTCACGCTCTACAAAAAAGTACTGATATAGAATTTTCCTAACTCTCACCGATTAAGAGATATTCGCCTATGAACATTGAGTCATAGCGTCATAGAATCAGATGACTCGACGAAAAACAATTTAATTTTCAACTGCGCATCAAATTTTCGGTAGAGCATCTCAAATAGAATATCTCAGCCAAATATGAGCTCTTAATAATGATATTTAGAACTGCCTATTTCAGTAACTAAAATTCGTAACTAAAATTAGCAACTAAATTAGGCAGTTCTAAATATCATTATTAAGAGCTCATATTTGGCTGAGATGTTCTATTTGAGATGCTCTACCGGAATGTTGATGTGCGTTAGAATTTTTTTTTTTGGCACACCCTAATATACATATGTATAATAGGGTGTGTCAGATTGACTTTTTTTTTTAATTCTCATGGTGCTACCTTTTAAGTCACTATAGGTCTTATCAAGAAGAAGACATCCCGCATAGTAAAACTTTTTTCCGTCAAGTCTAAGTGGTTCCGAAACTTTTTTTTGTTTTCCATTTATTTAACACACAAAAAAATCTATTTTCGGGGCAATCCACATAGTTTCGTAGTTATTCAATATTTTTCAAGTCTACAGAAAGATTCTGAAAGCTGAAGTTTTTATCTTCAAAATGGTTAGAATTAAACTTTATTCAAAAATAATTTTCTATAGGTGTGGTTAACTTAAATGGAAAACTAAAAAAAAGTTTCGGAACCACTTAGCCTTGACATAGGACGACTCTTTAATTCATGCATTATTATTATGAGGATATACGGATAATATTGTCATCTGAAAGGCATACTGAGTAAAATCGTATCCCAAAATCTGTCACTATCCCCCGGTCTATGTCGGAGCTGACAAAGAACTCAAGAAACTCTTCTCGTCAGGATCCAAAGATGCGCAACATTTAGCTCATCTCCTGCTCAACGACGGTACTCAGTGGTCTTTCAACCCACCCGGAGCCCCACACTTTGGTGGAAAATGGGAAGCAGCTGTGAAATCAGTCAAGCATCATCTCACCAGGACAGTAGGCGATTCAACTCTCACCTTCGAAGAACTCACAACGCTCCTCACTCAAATCGAAGCTGTCCTTAACTCACGACCACTAGTACCTCTCACTGATGATCCTAACGATTTATCAGAACTTACCCCAGGACATTTTCTCATTGGCGAGGCTCCAATCACAGTACCAGAGCCATCGCTAGGTCATCTGAATGTCAATCGACTATCACGATGGCAATTCATACAACAAAAGCTACAGACATTCTGGACAAGGTGGTCCACCAGCTATCTCCAAAGCAAACAAGCCATCTCAAAGTGGTATCACCCCACTCATAACATCAAGATCGGCTCAATGGTTCTACTCACTGACGAGAGATTCCCACCCTCAAAGTGGCCTCTCGCCCGCGTCACTGCTCTGCACCCAGGGCCTGATGGTCTCACCAGAGTGGTGACAATCCGGACAGCAGCCTCAACATTGGACCGACCCATCAGCAAGCTCACGCTCTTGCCCACCTCACCCACCGACTCAGACTCTCAGTAATCAGTGAACTCTAACAATTCCAGGTCAACAACACGTTGCTGACCGCGGGGGAGAATGTTGAGAATCCCGCCAACTCAATCGTTCTCTCACCACACCTACAGCTCAAAATAGAGACAGCACCTACTGACCAGACTTATTTTGCTTTGCTTCTCACCTGATTATAACTCTCTCTCTCTCTCTTTTTTTGTCTCTCTATAGTCAGTATGTCATGGTAGACGCACCGTGAACGGCAGTTTTTCGTTTATACTAGTGCTTTTCTCATTCTTTTCTCTTTCAATATATGTGTTGCTCAAAAGTCGATACTTCTCATTAATTAGTTCAATTTCTCATACAAACCCCAGTTCAACTCAAAAGCTCATTCAAATAATTATTAGTTAAAACCACTAGTTCTCACCAACGCTAATTGTGCCTTATTATTTTTGTATTAATAGCTATAGTGACTCAACCAGTGTAAATATATGCAGTGATTTTATTATATCGTAGTGCAGCTCAATCTCCTGACATTCCTTCACTCTCTTCCTCAAGATCCAGAAACAAAAATTATAGTTAATAATAAACACTCTATGTCTGCAGCGTAACTGGCGAGTGTTTCCGAAGAAATTCTGCGTACAACAGATAATCAGAATTGTACCACAAATAATAACTAATCTGCGTTCAACACGTATACTTTATACATTTAATCTTACGTAAATTCTTTCAACTTTTCGGTGCCACTGTCAGATAATGTGGCTAATGCCTTATCGAGTTTGCTCTGAATGATCAAGTGAACAAGAAGTGTTCTAGCTGTGTCTATTAAAAACCATTATTAAACTTGTATGACCTCTTTATAACTTTACCCTGGCTGTATATCTTCAACAAAGTTTCCAATTTCTGAAAAATTATTCAACATTAGGATTGAATAACGTGAATCTACAATAAGAATGAATCAAAGTCGTAAAACCTCCAACGTACTGATTCTTGCGGCTCATTTCCAGGAGCCAATAAAAAATTAGTGCCGGATAACCCTGCCCCCGATTATTTGTGGTTTAACGGATTTGATTTCTCCGAATTACATGTTGTGAGTTGGGTCTGTAACTATCATATTTCGAAAATTTAAAATTATTTCAAAATAAGAACAATTTAAATTATTTATAAATTTCATTTTTTTTTAAATATTTTTAAATTATTCAATATTAGTATTGAATAACGTGAATCTACAATAAGAATGAATCAAAGTCGTAAAACCTCCAACTTACTGATTCTTGCGGCTCATTTCCAGAAGCCAATAGCAAATTAGTGCCGGATAACCCTGCCCCCGATTCTTTGTGGTTTAACGGATTTGATTTTTCCGAATTACATGTCGTGAGTTGGGTCTGTAACTATCATATTTCGAAAATTTAAAATTACTTCAAAATAAGAACAATCGAGCTTCTATAGGAACTCATCACACTTATTTACTTATGAAAAATTGATAATTAGTATATTCGTCATGCCGAATGTCTTTTCGATTGAAAATATTGAATACTCTAATGTACGAAGGTACGAACGAAAAATTAAAAATTGGTTTTCCATTAAACATACGTAGGATGTACTCATGAAAGTTTCAATTCCAGCCTCCGTATGGCCTAAATGCTGACCTATATCGATCAAGTTCAATGTCGGAAATTGTGGTTCATACTGTATCTGAAAAACAAATAGGTATTAAGGTGCTTTCCTAGGCAATTCCACCAGTCCTGAAAACATCGTGAAAAAATGTGCTATTAAACGGAATATCTCTGCCTGGGCACCGAAATCAATGAAACAAAATACGTCGCGCAATTCTGTGGGCAATTACGAACACGCACGGCCCAAAACATGTCCGTTTTATGCTGAAATAGAAAAGATATGTATGAAAAACGCGTATTTTTTATGGGGCTGTTACACAGAGCGCGTCGCGTCACGCGGCGCGGCAAACAATATGCAGTAACCAATGGGAGGGCTGCTTTTTCGTATACACGCATGAAAAGTAGCCCCCCCATTGGTTACTGCATATTGTTTGGCGCGCCGCGTGACGCGACGCGCCCTGTGTAACTGAGCCATTATGGGGCTGTTACACAGGGCGCGTCGCGTCACGCGGCGCGCCAAACAATATGCAGTAACCAATGGGAGGGCTGCTTTTTACGCGTGTATACGAAAAAGCAGCCCTCCCATTGGTGACTGCATATTGTTTGCCGCGCCGCGTGACGCGACGCGCTCTGTGTAACAGCCCCATTATACTTGGCGATATATATCGATCGGAATGATGGCGAGTTGGTTGTTTTCGAGAGTTTTTGAGGTATCGGTGACGGTTCAGAGATGGCGTGGCGCACGAATCTACGAGTTGGATCACTGTTCGATAAACTGGACAAAATGGGCTGTCAGTGATAAATACGCGTGTATTCTAAGGTTGTCATAGAAAAATGGTGTTATTGTGGTCAGGATACACAGAATTAGTCTTCTGTGTATCCTGACCACAATAACAACATTTTTCTATGACAACTTTAGAATTTATCACTGACAGCCGATTTTGTCCAGTTTATCGAACAGTGATCCGACTCGTAGATTCGTGCGCCACGCTATCTCTGAACCGTCACCGATACCTCAAAAACTCTCGAAAACAACTAACTCGCCATCATTCCGATCGATATGTTATAGTTAGACCGAGAGAGAGGTAGATATAAGCAGCGTGGGTTGGTAGAACCTAAAAGGTAACTAGGACCAGCGACGGTTGGTACACATGGTAAGCGGGAGAGTGAGTTAGTTACTGAGAAGGACTCGACGAAGCAACACGCGAGAGCAATTAATAAAATAAAACAAACGAAGCCAAACTAAAGAATAGAAAACCACAAATGTATTGAACTCATATAATAAACATAAAGAAATATCATATCCAGTTATCATAAACCAGTGTGCATAGCAAATCATTTAATCCAACCTTTTCCCAACTAGACTGAATATAACTTGTCTTAACAAATCAGAAGTGGGATAACAAAAAAAAAGGCTATAAGTATATATAAAGCGTTGGAAAAGAGACCGGGTTAAAGTGCGGGAAAAGTGAAAGTGACGCGCTGAAAAACAGTGCATACATCGAGACGATCAGAAAAATCTCGCGAAAAGTGGCGTGGTCAAGATGGCGTAGGGACGCCAACTATTTGAAAGAATAGAGCCGCCAAAAAGTCAACGCTTTCAGAACACTGTCGGTAAAACAGAAAAACAACGAGTGAACAGCCACAAGATGGCCGACGAAGCGACGCAATTGGCAGAAGCCAATCAAAGGATCGAAAAAATGAAGACAGAGCGCGCCAACTACATTAAACAAATGGAAGCGGCTGTAAAAGAAATCGAAACACAACGCGCGCGAAGAAAAGAAGCAGAAGCGGAAGCTTTGAGGTTAGCCGCAGAAAAAGCTGCCCTAGAACAACAACAGAACGACGTCATGCTTAATAATATGGAAGAGGAAGAAGAACATCTAGGAAACAACGACGAACACGAACACGAACACGAACACGAACACAACGAGAACGAAGAGTCCGACATGCGACAATTAATGATGACGATGGCAAAACTCCTACAAAAACAAACCGAAACCGCAAACGTGACGTACAGTGTGGTGCCCGATAGCCAAAGCACAATCCGAGATTTCAAAGGAACAGAAGAACCTGAGTACGCTAGAGCATGGCTCAAGGAGTTATGCAACACCAAGACAGTTCACCTATGGACCGACGCGATGGCTTTCAGTATCGCCAGGGCACACATGAACGAAAGCGCGCACAAGTGGTTTCTAGCGAGAATGGAAACTGTCAAAGACTTCGGATCATTCAAAGAAGCCTTCGAGTCAACATTCACGTTTAGACGCAGCCGAGCGGATAAAATGAAAATGATGACACAACGAGTGCAAAACCCGAAGGAAAGTACACGAGAATACTTTCATGATAAGGTTTGGCTGTGTAGAGACCTCGAAATGGACGTCGAAGAGACCAAAACTGAGTTGGTTGCCGGAGTATGGTCTCGCGAGTTAAGTCACTACATCATGTCACGAGACTACCCAGACTTGGACAAGCTGTACCAGGACATGATAAGGTTCGAGGGGATGGATGCAGCGAGACGAGACAGAATCGGGACGAAGAAACCACCACTGACGGGAAGCAGCAGAGAAGATCAACCGAAGAAGACAACCGTTGACAAGAAAGAAGACAAAACTTGGGACAATAAATGTTTTAACTGTGAAAAGATAGGCCATATAAGTAGGGAATGTAAGGAACCACGAAAAGAGGTAAAATGTTACAATTGCAATAAGATAGGGCATATATCAAAAAACTGCGACCAGCCCCAGAAAGAAAGAACAAAAAGAGATACAAAGATAGATAAGATAGAACGCGCAGAAGTCAAAGTAGTCATAGGTCCAGGAAATGATTCGCCGATAAGCAAATTTCTGAGATCAATTAAGATTGGAGCCGCAGAAATAACGTCACAGATAGATATGGGTGCATCCGTCTGCACGATTAAAGCATCGGTAGTTTTAAGAGAAAACTTCAAGATAGAACGGGTTAGAACTCAACTAGACGGGTTTGGGAAGAACGAAGTAACATCACCAGGTGTAGTTTGCGAAGAAGTAACGTTTGAGAATCTGAGGCCCAGACGTATTCAATTCAGAATAGTTCCAGATGACGTGCAGGAGCATGACGCTATCTTAGGAAGACCTTTTACCGAGGCACTAGATTTAAGTTACACTAGAGTAGGACACGAGCTTAAGTTCTGTCAAGTAGACACAACGTTTTTCGACGAACAAAGGTCCGAAAGGCCAATTGTAGAATCAGATAGCAGCTTAGAATCAGGGTCGGTCAACTTTATCAAAGTCAACACCATAGATGGCAGCATAGAGTTACCAATTCTGAACTACGGGGATGGAAATGAGGTAGTTAGGCAGGGTGATAGGATAAATGATCAGATTTTGTCAGTACAGGAGATGCCGATGGTTAAGCCACGAAACAACGAAGTAAACTCGAGCGAAATCATCGTCGGAGAAACTGTAACGGAAGGATAAAAGCAGCAGCTGATCGGAATCCTAAACGAGTACCGCGACTGCTTAGCTAAACACCAATGGGAACTCGGATGTACGCAGCTAGTCGAAATGGAAATTCAGACTACAGAGGGAAGCAACCCTGCGGCAGCTAGACCGTACAAACTGAACGTCAAAGACAGAGCAGACCTCGACAAGATAGTGAGAGACGGGAAAACAGCGGGAATCATTACCGAAACGCAGTCACCTTACGCAAGTCCAGCCTTTATCGTAAGAAAGAAGGATGGGTCACCAAGAATGGTAGTGGACTACCGTAAGCTTAACAAGGACACGGTAAAGTTACATTTCCCAATGCCAAATTTCGACGAATTTTTAGGAATATTAGCAGAAGGATCAATATTCATACTCCTAGATTTAGCACAAGGGTATTTGCAACTGCCACTAACCCAACAAGCCAGAGAGAAAACGGCATTTATTACAGAGGATCAAACCGGAGAATTTACCAGGGCAATGTTCGGACTGGTAGGAGCCCCAATATACTTCGCCAAGGCAATGAGAATGGCCTTACAAACAGCGCACCAAAAGAAAATTGCGGTTACTTATTTCGATGACTCTTGTATCATTGGAAAAACGTGGGACGACCTGATGCAGAATTTGGTGTGTACGCTGAAGCTGCTACGGGAAGCAGGCCTAACACTAAACCTGAAGAAGTGTGAGTTCGGGAAGAGATATATTGAATTCCTAGGTTTTAGAATAGTCAACGGACAGGTCGAACCAGAAGGAAGGAAAGTACTGGCCATAGAAGAGTTTCCTATACCAAAAGATGTACACAAGGTACGCAGATTCATAGGACTAGCTAGCTTCTTTAGAAGATTCATTCCAGAATTTGCTAGAATAGCAATACCGCTAACAGCACTAACGAAGAAGGATAAACCATTCCAATGGACGAACACAGAAGAAGAAGCGTTCCAGAAGATAAGAAGACTGCTAACAGCAAAACCGATACTACAGATGTACAACCCAAGAGCAACCAGAACGGAGTTGCATACAGACGCATCAGCAAAAGGAATAGCAGGCATGCTGTTTCAAACGGATGCAAACGGCACTCTACGTCTAGTCTACGCGATAAGCAAGAGAACTACTGAGGCAGAAACCAACTATCATTCAAGCAAACTAGAGCTGATGGCAATAGCATGGGCGTTAGGAAGGTTGAGGTCCTTCTTAATTAGCCTCAAGTTCACAATCATTACAGACTGCGAGTGTCTGATACACATCAACGCCTGGAAGACAAGTCAACCACAAGTAGCCAGATGGCTGAGCGCGATTGCAGAATTCGACTTCGAAATTGTGCATCGAGCAGGCGACAGAATGCAACATGTCGACGCACTCTCAAGAGCTCCAGTCGGAGAAGCAACGGAAGAAAAGGAACGAGAAGGAATATTCCAAATATCAAAGAGAGAAGACGAAGTATTGATGTTCCAGAGAACAGACGAAAAGATTGCAAAGAAAGTACAAACACTACAGAAAGCAGAAAGAGATAGAACAAGACAAGAGAAGAATGAGGTAGAAACGTTTAAACTAATCGACGGACTACTATACCGAGAAACGGAGTTAGCCGGCGAGAAGAGGAACCGTTTGGTAGTACCAAACACGATGCGAAAGGCCTTAGTGATTAGACACCACGATCTAACAAGTCATTTCGGAGTAGACAAAACCATGGGAAAAATGCAACCGCACTATTACTTTCCCAAGATGAAGACGTACGTCAAGAGACATATAGCTAACTGCCTGGAGTGCATCTTAGCCAAAAGAAAAACAGGAAAAGGGCAAGGTGAATTACACCCAATACCAGCAGGACGCAGACCATTCGATGTAATACACATCGATCACGTAGGACCGTTTCCAACAACTACAAAGAGGAATAAGTACATCGTAGGAATCATAGACAACCTTACCAAATACGCACAGATAGACGCACTATGCGACGTGAAGTCGAAGCCAACTATACGAATTCTAGAAGCATTCGTAAATAAATATGGAGCACCTAACCGAATAATATCGGATAGAGGAACGTGCTTTACGTCAAAGCTATTCGCAGAATTTCGTGACAAATACGGGATCAAACACACTCTGAATTCCAGCAGACACCCACAAGCAAATGGACTAGTCGAGAGGCTGAACCAAACGATTCTACCAGCGATAAGATGTCGTGTGATAGATAAAGGAGAAGAGCACTGGGACACGGATATCAAGAAGCTTGAGAGAGATCTCAACTCGACGATAAGTAAGTCAACAGGAAAGACACCGTTCGAAGCACTATACGGATACTTACCCAGATACGAGGAAGGGAGAGTTAGAGAACTTGCCGTCGACGAAGAGACTTACAGACTACCGACCGAACTACAAGACGAGGTACGAGACAGTATCAAAGAGGCGCAGAGTAAATACAAGGAACGTTACGATGCGAAAAGATTCAAAAATGTCAAGTACAAAGTAGGAGACATAGTCTTCGTTAAGGTAAATCCGACAATGACCGGCGAGTCAACCAAACTGCAGTCAAAGTATAAGGGACCGATGGTCATAATAGAGGAACTACCGAGCGATACATACCGAATACAAAGATTAGGCGAACAAAGGCAGAAAGGATTCAAATCAACGGCACACGTCAGTCAACTTAAGATCTGGAAAGGCAACAACGATTCAGAAGTAAGTGAGGACGACAGCGAATCAGATAGCGAGGTAGTCGATAAGGGCAAAACCGAAACAGACAAAGATACCGCAGATAGTATTCCAGAAGGAGTAGGTAATAACAGTAGCGTTAAGGTAACTAGAACAGCGAGCGAAACAGACAAGGGACATGGTACAATAAGACGCAGCGGTAGAGAAAGAAAGCAACCAAAGAAATTTAAAGATTATACCCTGTGATATGTAATAAACTTAGTCAGTAGAAATAAGAAAACAACTCATGTAAAGTTCGAGGACGAACTTCGGTAAGGATGGCCGAATGTTATAGTTAGACAGAGAGAGAGGTAGATATAAGCAGCGTGGGTTGGTAGAACCTAAAAGGTAACTAGGACCAGCGACGGTTGGTACACATGGTAAGCGGGAGAGTGAGTTAGTTACTGAGAAGGACTCGACGAAGCAACACGCGAGAGCAATTGAGGAGCTGGAAACGAAAAGGGCGCGTAACTGAAATCTGCCAGGTAAGTTTTGTCCATAGAACCTCGGAATCAAGAAATTCAAATCTTGATTTTTTTCTTGTGGGATCGATAGAGTAGGTAATTCCGCACATTTTTTGTGTTGGAACTATATGAAAATTCTTTTTCGTTTTCGAGATATAAGAGGAAAATGCCAATTTTTATGATTAGCAATCGGAATACTTTTTTCAGTTCAACTCGCTGCCATTTTTTTTCTATTCATTATTTTGATTTGAAATTTTTACGGAGCCTTCCTTGAAGCCTTTTGTAAGACACAGTATAAGGTAAAAGTCTTAATATTGAATAGAAAAAAAATGGCGAATTTACCAGCAAAAAAACTCTGAAAACCAGAGTCATCAACTTCCGAGACAAAAGTTATCGTACGAATTTTCGAATTTCACAAATATGACCGTTGATTATTGAAATTAAATAACAAAGTAAGTTTTCAAAAAAGATTTTAGATCTAAAAATACCATAGATTCCGAATGGCAGCTACTTTTGTAAATGAAAAGTTCGCGCGGCGGCAGACCGTGCGTGACTCGCTCACGGCTGCACTCGGACGTATACGTACATGTATTCGCCGAGTTCTTCACAAACTCATTCACTATCCATTCGTCTTGTACTTTTCTGCCAGTGCACAGTGAAGTCTGTTAACCCTCATAAAACTGAATTTTAGGAATATTAGGTAAGGATACTGGAAAAATAGTATATTATGCACCGAGGGAAGAAAGTAGGCTGTGCGCTCCCGCGTGTAGTTGCCGCCCGAGCGTAGCGAGGGCGGCACGTACGCGGGAGCGCGGAGCTTACTTTCTTTCCGAGTGCTATATACAATTTTTTCTCATCCCCAGCGGAAAGTTCGTTCACGCTAAATGTATCTCATTATAGTCTGAATATATATATATATTAGGGTGTGCCAAAAAAAAAAAAAAAATTTGAACGCACATCAACATTCCGGTGGAGCATCTCAAATAGAATATCTCAAATAGAATATCAGCCAAATATGAGCTCTTAATATTGATATTTAGAACTGCCTAACTCAGTTTTCCCATTTTTGATTTGAATAACACGTGAAAAAAAATCGGAAAATTTTTGAATTGTTTTTTCTCGTAAATGGCTTGATTGAGAAACTTTCTGAATACAGATTCTTATAGGAAATTTCAAGCTCTACAAAGAAGTACTGAGATAGAATTTTCCTAAGTCTCATCGATTAAGAGATATTCGCCTATAAACATTGAGGCATAGCGTCATAGAGTCATACGACTCTGGAAAAAACAATTTATTTTTCAACTGCGCATCAAAATTTCGGTAGAGCATCTCAAATAGAACATCTCAGCCAAATATGAGCTCTTAATATTGATATTTAGAACTGCCTATTTCAATAACTAAAATTAGTAATGAAAATTAGTAACGAAATTAGGCCTATAGGTGTGACGCTTCGGTTGTGTGTATCACGTTGATGTTAAGAAACACTTACGTAACACACACAACCAGGTGACACACCAACGTAACACACGCAGTCGCGATCAGTTGATCGTAGTACTAAAATCAGCCGTTGCTTCTTAAGGTCACGTCACATCTTGGGTATATGGACTAGCAGTCCATAGGTATCAAAGGGCTCTGTACGAAGCGCTAGACACTCGCGCATGCGCGTGACGCCGGGAAGAAAGTAAAACCAGGGACTGAATATAGCACTTCTTTCCCTGATCAGCGGGAAAGAAGTACGAACTTTACGGTAGGGGATGAGAAAAACAGATTCATCTAAGAATTAATGAAATAAACAACGCGAAAGGACGTAAACGAACCAGAGACGAAAGTCAATGGAAATGTAACCGAATAAAGAAAGCTAGGAATGAGGTTATTGTTATTTTTATGAGGTTATTGAGGATATTGTTATTGTTTTTGTTTTCTCTCTCTCTCTCTCTCTCTCTCTCTCTCTCTCTCTCTCTCTATCTGTCTCCTAATTTTATCTAATTTCATTTTATTTCATTTTCATATTTTCATTTTTATTTCAAATAAAAATAAAAAAATAAAAAAATAGAACAATAACACAACCTAAAGTTAAATTAGAAAGTAACATGACAAAAATAAAAATAAAAATGAAAATGAAATAAAATGAAATTAGATACCCTTAATATTCCTAAAATTCAGTTTTATGAGGGTTAACAGACTTCACTGTGCACTGGCAGAAAAGTACAAGACGAATGGATAGTGAATGAGTTTGTGAAGAACTCGGCGAATACATGTAGGTATACGTCCGAGTACAGCCGTGAGCGAGTCACGCACGGTCTGCCGCCGCGCGAACTTTTCATTTACAAAAGTAGCTGCCATTCGGAATCTATGGTATTTTTAGATCTAAAATCTTTTTTAAAAACTTACTTTGTTATTTAATTTCAATAATCAACGGTCATATTTGTGAAATTCGAAAATTCGTACGATAACTTTTGTCTCGGAAGTTGATGACTCTGGTTTTCAGAGTTTTTTTGCTGGTAAATTCGCCATTTTTTTTCTATTCAATATTAAGACTTTTACCTTATACTGTGTCTCACAAAAGGCTTCAAGGAAGGCTCCGTAAAAATTGCAAATCAAAATAATGAATAGAAAAAAAATGGCAGCGAGTTGAACTGAAAAAAGTATTCCGATTGCTAATCATAAAAATTGGCATTTTCCTCTTATATCTCGAAAACGAAAAAGAATTTTCATATAGTTCCAACACAAAAAATGTGCGGAATGACCTACTCTATCAATCCCACAAGAAAAAATCAAGATTTGAATTTCTTGATTCCGAGGTTCTATGGACAAAACTTACCCGGCAGATTTCAGTTACGCGCCCTTTTCGTTTCCAGCTCCTCAATTAATAAAATGAAACAAACGAAGCCAAACTAAAGAATAGAAAACCACAAATGTATTGAACTCATATAATAATAAACATAAAGAAATATCATATCCAGTTATCATAAACCAGTGTGCATAGCAAATCATTTAATCCAACCTTTTCCCAACTAGACTAAATATAACTTGTCTTGACAGATATATATCGCCAAGTGTAAAAAATACGCGTTTTTCATACATATCTTTTTTATTTCAGCATAAAACGGATATGTTTTGGGCCGTGCGTGTTCGCAATTGCCCACAGAATTGCGCGACGTATTTTGTTTCATTGATTTCGGTGCCCAGGCAGAGATATTCCGTTTAATAGCACATTTTTTCACGATGTTTTCAGGACTGGTGGAATTGCCTAGGAAAGCACCTTAAAAGTTCAGTTGTCTGCAACTTCATTTTGTCTCTGATACAAAACAGAAATTGTGGATGAAATTGAATAATATGATCAAAATTTTCAACTTTACATTCATGTGCTTTTTGCAATATCAAATAGTCGTAGTCAACTTTTGCGAAAATATGGCTTTAGTTCTCACCTCTGGACAGAGATTCTGGATGTTTTCACCGCTCATAGCGACTTTTTCCATAGCGTTGTCGACTGCTGTAAGCCCCGACGTGATATAGTCCAGGAAATAAAGCATTTTTGCATGACACCGATCCAGAACGGATGGGACCTGTATATTCTTATAGAGCTAATGCCCATGATCAAGACCTATGGTTTTCCGACCACAGATTTTCTGTCTAAAAAATTTGCGGGGCGTTCAAAGTTGCTGAAACGATGTTTTTCCGTCATAGCGACGAAACTATTGGTCTGAGAGAAAAAATGTTCAATATTATTTTGTAGGTATTGAAGAAACGAACATTTTTCTTGGTCGCACATCGAAATCGATTGATTGGTTCTCTGGCAAAGTAATAAAAACCTGCTAAAATGGTTATTTCTACAATAACTAATTATTCATGCAATAATCCATGTATATCCTCGAAAGTCTCGCAATATATGCCTCTTGGTATACTAAAAAAGTGTGCGAAACCAGAGCTCGATCGGATGAATACTTTTTGAATAAAGCTATTTGTTATTAAAAAACCGACTTTTTTTGCACGGAATTTCCGGGCTGGAATTTTATCGCAGAGCAACAAAACTTGAAAAAGATTCATCCCGAAGAGTGCTACTATCACGTACATTTTGAGGCAAAATGATTTTTTACAATTAAGTGGGTGAAAAATGGCTCTAAAAAGGGGGTACGTTTTTCACTACTAAACAAATGGAATTCCGAGGCCAATTTTCATGTTACAGAATCGGGATTAGCATTATTCAGAAGCTGTTATTTTTACACGAATTTAGAAAAAAAAAATTTGTTTAAAGTTAATTAGGGGGGGAGATCATTTTTTTTTTTTCAAAAATTATTGCAGCTGCTCTTTTTAACATAGAGGGCTAAAATTTGGGTACAGTATAGATAAAGACTCATACTAACCGTCATAAAATTTGAGGAGAGATTACTTATGAATTGATTGTTCGTTATTGTGGTTAATTCACGGACAATATGTGACGCCGCGGAGAAAGACCATGCCCGCCCGGCAAGCGCTCGCGAAAAGTGAGTTCGCGCAACTTGGAATATCTCTTCAACAAATAATCATATCGAGATGTTTTTTTTTTTCAATTTCGGCTAACTTTTTCCGCTGATTATGGATTTGCTATCTGAAGCTCTAAAAAACTATATCTTAAGCTCAAAGTTTGTTCATTTTTCAATTTTTTCACTGTTCTTTACTTAATTTTTGGATTTTATCTGCATTGTATTTAATCGTTGTGAAGTTCCTCAATTGCTTTACCAAAATAAAAAATCAACTCAATGAGAAATATATTGTTACTGGAGCACACGTCATTACGTTTTGAGAAAAAATCAAGAAAATAAGGTACACGATATCTGAAATAATTACTAAACGTATTCACATTTGAACATAGTTTATTTATTACAAGAAACGGTTATATTAACAACACCAGAACAAAATATAAGAAGCCTTAAATCGAGGCATATTGTTTTTCAATGAACGGTTCTCAAAAATATTGGTATATACAATAGAAACGTACAAAAATTGATGCAATCTAATTGAACAATAAACGAACAATTTACGATATAAACAGCATCGCTTCTCAGAGGAAGCTGATAAAAAAAAAAAAAGAAAAAAAAAATGAAAAAAAAAACATCTCGATATGATTATTTGTTGAAGAGATATTCCAAGTTGCGCGAACTCACTTTTCGCGAGCGCTTGCCGGGCGGGCATGGTCTTTCTCCGCGGCGTCACATATTGTCCGTGAATTAACCACAATAACGAACAATCAATTCATAAGTAATCTCTCCTCAAATTTTATGACGGTTAGTATGAGTCTTTATCTATACTGTACCCAAATTTTAGCCCTCTATGTTAAAAAGAGCAGCTGCAATAATTTTTGAAAAAAAAAAAATGATCTCCCCCCCTAATTAACTTTAAACAAATTTTTTTTTTTCTAAATTCGTGTAAAAATAACAGCTTCTGAATAATGCTAATCCCGATTCTGTAACATGAAAATTGGCCTCGGAATTCCATTTGTTTAGTAGTGAAAAACGTACCCCCTTTTTAGAGCCATTTTTCACCCACTTAATTGTAAAAAATCATTTTGCCTCAAAATGTACGTGATAGTAGCACTCTTCGGGATGAATCTTTTTCAAGTTTTGTTGCTCTGCGATAAAATTCCAGCCCGGAAATTCCGTGCAAAAAAAGTCGGTTTTTTAATAACAAATAGCTTTATTCAAAAAGTATTCATCCGATCGAGCTCTGGTTTCGCACACTTTTTTAGTATACCAAGAGGCATATATTGCGAGACTTTCGAGGATATACATGGATTATTGCATGAATAATTAGTTATTGTAGAAATAACCATTTTAGCAGGTTTTTATTACTTTGCCAGAGAACCAATCAATCGATTTCGATGTGCGACCAAGAAAAATGTTCGTTTCTTCAATACCTACAAAATAATATTGAACATTTTTTCTCTCAGACCAATAGTTTCGTCGCTATGACGGAAAAACATCGTTTCAGCAACTTTGAACGCCCCGCAAATTTTTTAGACAGAAAATCTGTGGTCGGAAAACCATAGGTCTTTATCATGGGCATTAGCTCTATAAGAATATACAGGTCCCATCCGTTCTGGATCGGTGTCATGCAAAGATCTTTTTTTCGCTTCATTTCCTGGACTAATATTTATTTACCGTAACATTTGAGGGTTGCTACGTTTAAAATAAACGCTGGGCTCGTCCAAAACATTACGCGGCGCTCGCTAGCAATCGACAGCGCAATGAAAAACTTCGCTATGAGCGGTGAAAAGATCCGGAATGGCTGCCCACTATATTGGGTGTGTTCGGACGAACAAAGTGCTGAGTAAGCTAAGCTAGAAACTCAGAATATCTAGGGGAAGATGGCCCAAAGTGGATACCCCGGGCAAAGCGAATTCGGTGAATATTTCGGTGTCTGAAGTCGCCTGCTTATTGTCATATATATTGCATCATTTTACGTCAGAATATCAGTCAAAAACAGTGGCAAATGAGCTTAGACGCGTTGATGCGAAAGCTACGCAAAAGAATAACCAAAACACTTTGAATTGTTAAAATTTTCCGAAGGTATGTATCGCGATGTATTTCACTTAATTATTGCTCTGGTCTAATTGTCGTATTTTTTATGTTAAACGGCGTCCTTTTCTCGAGAAAAACACCATATGCCGATTTATTTATAATCAAATATATTCAGAGAGATTAATCATATTTGTATTCAATGTGCTGCCGGGCAAAGTGAACCGGGCAAAGTGGATAGATATCCACTCAATGAGAAGAACAAAGATAGTAGAGGCTCAGCAGGAAAATACGAAGACTGCGTGGCCATCCTGTGTAACGAAACCTACTCTGGAATAGGCAGCAAGCCTATTGAAAATTGGATCCAGTGCAACACGTGTAAGCATTAGGGACATGAGAAATGCACCATGTATGGCGAAAAAGGTGCATTCGTTAAAAAAAAACACTGGTATTCACTTTGCCCGGGCTCACGGGCAAAGTGAATAATTTTCCATTTTTTACTTTATGTTATTGTTTCGCTATAGCATTAATAATTTCACAACTTCTATTGATGTTTTGCATAGTTCATTGAACAACTTGAGAAAATCAGTTGTTGTTCACTTAATTTTTCGCTTTTTTCCCAAAAATATCCGCCGCTGAACATTAACCTATCCACTTTGGGCCATCTTCCCCTAACCTAGTTTTCGTCCGGGGAACCTTGCAAACAATGAAAACTAAGTTAGATATTGTGTCCTGGACGAAAACTAGGTTTGATGTGCTGAGTGTCTAGCTT
Source organism: Tenthredo mesomela (assembly GCA_943736025.1). Taxonomy (NCBI): domain Eukaryota; kingdom Metazoa; phylum Arthropoda; class Insecta; order Hymenoptera; family Tenthredinidae; genus Tenthredo; species Tenthredo mesomela. Next base: position 38,728,470 of record OX031014.1, on the reverse strand, counting down.
AGCTTATACTCAGCACTTTGTTCGTCCGAACACACCCATTGATAAGATATTAATGTTGATCCGGTTTGAATACATAATTATAATCAATTACATTTAACGATTCGGCGTTTTTTTCACAGGGTTCGGTTATCCGAATTTTCAACTACCAGATGTTACCCGATCCCAATTAGTTCGGATAATCGATGCTCGACTGTACATGATAATCTCACACAGAATATCACCGATATTATAATATTCGATGTATAATTATGAGATATGAAATATAAAGATGGTTGTATGTGTGCATTTATATATTAGAATGCAGTTGAACCAATACTTACTAGAAATTTTGCACTTTTTTCCTTTATTCTCGATGCAAGAACTCTGCTGCTCTTCACAAATACAAATTGAAGACTTACGATTCGTAACGATCTCTTTACGACACAAGACTTTTGACAAATGAGAAGGCTCTGTGTGCAGCGCCAAAACGGAAAAAATAGTCAAAACCCGCACAACTTAAAATCTACCCCGCGTAATACCAGTAACTCCGGTGCAGTGTGGAAGTCCGTGCCATACGAGTCTCATGCATTGCTACGTATACGTGACCATGCAAAGCAATGGCTCACTTGCTGGTTCGTGGAAGAATATCAGTTTTCTGTATGGTAATAGTTACAATACTATGGGCACAGAGTGAAAAATCTTTCTATAAAAACATATTATAATAGGTGTTGCATGGCCTCAGCTTCCATTGATTCTCATAAAATAATATTGCCAGTAGGGCAACGATTGCTATACGGTAGGAATAAAGTGCTACAATTATTATAATACGTGCATTACCTTGGAGCTCAACTCATCGTATACGATAGTCTCTTGAAAGTCGATATTCTTTGTATGATAAATATTATAAAACCATACAGGAGACTCTAATAAATAATTAGGGACACGTAAAACTTGAGTTCTGCAGACATTCTGATTGTGTATAGGATACGGAAGAATTGCTATTTGTGGATCACCTACTACTATAGGAACGATTAATTTATCATATAACCATGTGGTTGCTATATTTATAGTAGCGGAATGCATAAATATGGGAACGATCACTATATTGCAAGTATATTCCACGATTACGATACGAAGTATGGGAACATTTCCTATAAACTTTTCTCCGTGTACGTATCTATCCGGTTTGGGTCCCGCAAATCATAATGTGATTATTCACATCAAATTTTCCAAGTTGGACTCGGGGCTCTGTCCGTATCTATCCGGTTTCGTTCCCGCAAATCATAACGTGATTATTTATATCAAATTTTCCAAGTTAGAATCGGAGCTCTGACCGTACCTATCCGGTTTTGGTCCCGCAAATCATAACGTGATTATTTACATCAAATTTTCCAAGTTGGAATCGGGGCTCTGTCCGCACCGGTTCGGTTTCGTTCCCGCAAATCATCACGTGATCATTTACATCAAATTTTCGGAATTGGAATCGGGGCTCTATCTGTATACCTATCCGGTTTCGGTCCCGCAAATCATAACGTGATTATCAATACAGCTAATATTCTAAGTTGGAATTGGGGCTCTATCCGATTTCGTGCCGTATCAATTGATAATCACGTTAAGATTTGCGGGACCGAAACCGGATAGATACGGACAGAGCCCCGATTCCAACTTTGAAGGATTTGATATAAATATAATCACGTTATGATTTGCAGGACCAAAACCGTATAGATACGGACAGAGCCCGAATTCCAACTTTGAAGATTTGATGTAAATTTAATCATGTTATGATTTGCGGGACCAAACCCGGATAGATACGGACAGAACCCCGATTTCAACTTTGAAGATTTGATGTAAATATAATCACGTTATGATTTGCGTGACCGAAACCGGATAGATACGGACAAAGATTTTCAAAGTTGGAATCGGGGCTCTGTCCGTACCTATCCGGTTTCCATGTAATGCACATTACTTCAATATTTTCTCGTAAGGCGGCGACCACCGCTCTCAATATTCTCGCGAGTACCACTTTATAGGAGTTGGTGAGTATACAGGGTGATTTTTTTTTTATTGCCCCAGGCTAATATCTCTGAAACTAAGCAAGATACGGGAAAACACCTCAGACAAAACTTATAGGATATCGAGGGGGAAGGGATATGGTGCAATCATATCTTTTGTAGGTAGAGGCACTGAGCTATGGTGAAGGTCAACTTGGTTTTTTTTAAATGGAATGGTAAAGTTTTCTTCACAGAATCTGAAAGAGCATCAGATTCTGCATCAAAAACACCTGACCAGATATTTTCTAAAGTTGATGGTTTATGAGATAAGAGCTGGGCAAGTTGAGTCAAAAGAGGAAGTCCAAATTACCTGAATACTGTTCTTAAGTTTTATCGAAACTATCTCAAATACTTTTCTACTTGGAGTTGTCAAGATTAGATATCACGGTCAAATAAGTTGAGGTCAATAAATTTTATCAATAATGTTATCGTTATTACTGTCATTTCTGGGTTCAATCAGTTTGTACCAACTTGTAATTTTTATCTTCCATAAAAAAGTATCTCAGACATTGTCGAGAAAACTTAAGAACAGTATTCAGGTAATTTGGACTTCCCCTTTTGACTCAACTTGCCCAGCTCTTATCTCATAAACCATCAACTTTAGAAAATATCTGGTCAAGGGTTTTTGATGCAGAATCTGGTGCTCTTTCAGATTCTGTAAAGAAAACTTTACCATTCTATTTAAAAAAACCAAGTTGACCTTCACCACAGCTTAGCGCCTCCACCTACAAAAGATATGATTGCACCATATCCTTTCCCCCTCGATATCCTATAAGTTTTGTCTGAGGTGTTTTCCCGTATTTTACTTGGTTTCGGAGATATCAGCCTGGGGCGATTAAAAAAAATCACCCTGTATATAGAGGCGGAAAATATCATCTATAAACATCGCCTAAGTCCTGTACTGGTTATGTGTACGTATCAGTATGTCTGTTGTCGATCTATGTTGCGCCCCCTGAAGCACTGATACTTGAGAAGGAAAAAAAAAGAAAAAAAAAAAACAGAAAAAAAAAACGGAAAAAAAACGACAAAAAACGAAAAAAAAAAAGCTTCAATTTTTTGCAAATGGATCGGGATAGAACCATACAGGAAAAATGCTTAGGGCGGGGTTACTTTGCTGATAGAACCCGATAGGAAGCCTATCTGTATGTTCGCGAAAATGGCAGGATAGGTCCCGCATAGCACCAGATAGGGACACGACCGGAATCCCCGACAGATTCCGGACAAGCCCGGACATCTACCGGACCCAAATTACGTATAAACCCGGACACACTGCCGATTCAGTTTCTATCTGACTGTTCAAGCAGGGCGTTTCCCGTGCGCGTACATTACGGATTCAACCGAATAGGAATGCTGACACGAGAAAATATTTGACCGTCAAAATTCCGGACAGGACCAGAAGTTTCTAGGTACACAAAAACCAGAACTCGGACGTATACAGGCGGATATAATTCCGCCTATCCGGTTTTCTGTCTGGGATTTTGAGCAGGGTTGGCAATTTCAAAGTTCTCAGATCAAAGCGCTCATCTGGCTACCTCGAGATTCTCATTCAATGAGCATGTTGGTTCAAGATGAGACTCGTACGATAATATTTAGCACTGCCTCGGAGACATTGGAGTTTTTTCAATATTTTGCATTTTTTCGGAGATTCGATCGTCAGGTGCTGCTCATGAGACAGTTTCATCTTACCAATATAAGGAAGAAATCCAAGCAGTTTGCAGTCTGCGGGACCATTTTTACTACTGCCTCATTGAGGGCGACTTTCCTTCAAGTAAAATTAGCAACATGAGGCAGTAGTAAAAATGGTCCCACAGACTGCAAACTTCGTGTACTTCTTCCTTAAAATGGTAAGAAAAGACTGTCTCATACTCTCATGAGCAATATCACCTGGCGATCCAATCTCTAAGAAAACCCCTAAATTGTGAAAAAACTTCAATGTCTCTGAAGCAGTACTAAATATTATCGTACGAGTATCATCTTGAACCAACATCCTCATTGAATGAGAACCTAGAGGTAGCCAGATGAGGACTTTTATCTGAGAACTTTGAAATTGCCGAAAATGGCAAAATTTCGAAATTTCAACTTCACTGAGGCAGTAGTAAATATTGTCCTATAGAGCTCAAAAAAATGGAATAATTTTTCAAAATCACAAACAACATTTTCATGATTAATGAGCAGCAGCATCTGAGAAATGAGGTCTTTTTTGAACCACCCTAATGTACACAATGAAAAAATAGTTGATGCGCAGTGCACTCTTTCGCCCTGTCCCACATGCGCAGAAATTAAAAAAATAATATAACTTCCCGCGTAGTGCGACGTTATCAAATCGTGATCTTCTAGTCACTAGATTACGCGAGGAAAGTCGAAAACAATCAAAAGTAGCTGACTTTCAACATATTATATAAAAAAACGAATACCGCTTGCTATAATCAAGAGACTCGGTAGAGTCTCGCGCCAAGTGCATTAAAAAAAAAAAAAATCTGTATGCACCGCGCGAGACTCGACCGAGTCTATTTACCCGAACGAGAGCTAAACGGCGTGGTGGAGAGACAGTATTCTTCTATTTTCTTACGCTACGCAATAAATACGGGATTGAAATATTTATCATAGGATGTGGCCAAGAAAGGCTTCGATTTAAGCCATAGTTCGATGAAATCGGTGAACGGAGAGCTGAGATATCGGGATGTTTTGTTCACCTCCTCCACTGATATATATTATAACTGGATAGCCGATTGCGTATGGTTAGCATGGAACAACTTACAGATTTCGTAGAGAATGAATCAAGGAACACGCTCGTATTTTTTTCAGAATATTCGAAGGGGGCATGCATCTCGAAAATCACGTTTAAAAAATATAATTGTTTATAACAAATAGAAGATTGTTCATTACATGAATTTAAAATTCATAACATGAAAGTGCAATTCAAGAGCTTCAAAATAACTTTTTGATGATGTCTGTACGACAAAGGGAACCGGAGATATTAACGTTTAAAGGAGAGCGCGATTCCGATTTTTGGTGATTTTTTCGAAAATTCAACCCCTTGTAGCTTCTAAGCCCTTCGAGTAAAAAAAAAAAAAATGTTTCATGCATTTATTTTACCCACACAATATGTAAAAAAAATTACAAAAGAATCAGAAACATCGAGGTAAATTTTTGGCCAAATCCGTCCCGCTTGACGTGGACTGACTCAAATCTGCCTATTCTTCGCTCTGTTCTACGTCACTCATCTATCGTACTATCTCGTCTATCGAACCCAGATCACTACCCTGCTCAAAATCCCAGACAGAAAACCGGATAGGCGGAATTGTATCCGCCTGTATACGTCCGAGTTCTGGTTTTTGTGTACCTGGAAACTTCTGCAGGTCCTGTCCGGAATTTTGACGGTCCAATATTTTCTCGCGTCAGCATTCCTATCGGGTTCTATCCGGAAGGTAACCCCGCCCTAGGCATTTTTCCTGTATGGTTCTATCCGGATCCAATTTCAAAAAATTGAAGTTTATTTTTTTCTTTTGTTTTTCGTTTCTCTTTCTCTTTTTTTCGTTTTTTTTTCGTTTTTTTTCTTTTTTTTCTCTCAAGTATATATACTCACCAACTCTGATAAGTGGTACTCGCGAGAATATCGAAAGCGGTGGTAGCCGCCTTACGAGAAAATATTGAAGTAATCCCAACAAACGGAAAAGAATTGAAACGGATTCAAATTTTTCAATTCGATCCAATCCCGTTTCTTTATCCCGTATATCGTATAAGAACGAATTGAAAAAAAAAAAAACGGTCCAAATATGATCAAATTGAAACGAATCGAAAAAATTTAGTAATATGTTTCAATACGATACAGTTCGCCAACCTCATTCGTTAAATCGCATAAAAACGAATTAAAAAATGAGTCTTCCAATACGATGAAATAGACACGAACAGGTCACAATTTTTCAGTAGGATGTGAAATAAAAAAATTCAAAAAGTTTTTTGCAGTTCAATAAATTTAATCACGTTTATTGCAATACAAACATTTTCATTCATGTAGAGTATGATAATCATATATTTCCTATAAAATAATGACTTCGACAACATGTATGTGAGTATTCACTTATAGTACGATAATAACATTATTTCTGCTTAAAAATTAGTACAAAAATATATGAGCTATTTCACAAATTCCAGGTGTGGTTTTGTGCCTTAAAATTTTCGACCATTTATTTACGTCATCAATGGTTAATATCCTGGAAAATGATCTTTTTTCCGAATATTAACCATTGATAATGTAAAAAAAATGTTCGTAAATTTTTAGGTACAAAACCACACCTGTGTTGAGAATTGTTACTCAACATTCCATTACATTTCGTAATTAGGCTATCCTAAATAATTAAGCAAGGCATGACCTGGAATGCGACAAAGCGCATTGCATTGCAGGTTACGCCAATAATCGAGTAAGCATTATGTAAGTTATAAATTAGGCTAAAGACGGAGCCGCGCTTCAGTCTTGAGCGGATACCTTGAAGAAAGCGGAGGCTATCTCCGAATACTCATTGACTCGAACCGGAGCAAGTGCTCCAAATTCAATTCTTTTGTACTTGGTTAAAATATTAAATAAAAACTACTTTGTCACTATCAAGCACTTAGAGTGATTGTCAAGATCACCTCTGGGAACAACCCTTTTTAATTCCCCATTCCTTGTGTAACGGGAGTTAAATAAACAAATTACAACATTGGTGGCAGCGGTCTAGCGGATAAACCAGAGCTTGCAAGATAGTTGACGTTTAAAGAAAAGTAGAAAAGTGAAATAAAAAGTAAATAAGTAAAAAGAAGAAAGTTAAAGGTGCAACACGCAGTCGTTGTAACCTGGTGAAAGATACATCGCAAAGAAAGAGCTACAGCACGCAGCATTCGTGGCCAAGGCAAAGGAACCAGCACGGGGTACCTACAGCAGCAGCAGAACACAGCGATCCAGCAGCACCAAAGGGATCAGAGGGTCAGCAACAGCCCAGCGGAAGCGGAAGAAGCAAGATGAAGATATTCATTTTTGTGTAAGTCAATTTGAAATCTTTCGCAGTTTTAGTATATAAGCCGCAAACATTGTTATTGAGAGCTAACTGCCAGTTAGAAGCGTGCGAGCATTAAAAAATTATCGTGTTTAGAGAGTGCAAGGAATTTTAGATATTTTTCCGTCAAAGTAACGAATCAGTTCAGGCTCATCAGGCTTGAATTAGAATTTTTGATTAGAGTAGATGTCTGCTACATGGAATAAAATTGAGGAACTTGTCGCGCAAGGTCAAACCGGGTGGATACAGGAGATTCGGAAAGAGGTCCTCCTACAAATTTGCGAAAGATACGGGTTAGCAGTCGATGACTCAAACACGGTAGAGGAGATTAGGGCAACTTTACGAGCGTTTATTAAAAGCAATAGAAAAGGACAGCCAACTCCTTCCCCAAAGCCTAAACCAGGCACTTCCTTTTTTCCTGACCAAGCCCAAACAGCATCCCAGGAGACAATAACCATTCCGGGATCGGTTCCTGACGAGAAAGAATCAAAGCAACAGACAGCAACCAAGATGACGGACTACTTGACATTGAAGGAAGTACGACAGATGGTCAACGTTTTCGATGGAAGCGAACCACGTAAAGTGGACGATTTATTGCAAACGATCGAGTATGCGAAGAATAAAGTAAATCCAAATCAAAAACCAGACGTGTTAGAACTGGTCCTAAAAACAAAGATACAGGGCGAAGCAGCCATGGAACTTAGATATAAAGATATAGATTCTTTCGAAAAGCTAAAAGCCGAGCTTTTGGCATTGTATGGAGTTAAAAGCTCTACGCCAGCACTGTTGGTAGAATTATTTTCAAGTAGACAAAAAACAAGTGAAAATACGCATGATTACGGAAAAAGGGTTACGCGTCTTATGATGGATCTTATTAGAGCATGCGGAGCTAGGACGGAAGTAGCAGCGGAAAAAAAAGGAATAGAGGACCTACTCAAATACCAAACACTAGCCATTTTTGAGAACGGGTTAAATTATAATTTGAGAACGATCGTAAAATCATACCATTTCACGGAACTTTCGGCTTCGATAAAGGGCGCGGAAGAGGAAGAAAAATCGCAAAACGGCGTAAACTCTATAAATCGACGGACTAACCAGCCGGGCGATAGGAATACATCAACAGTAAAGTGTCTGAAGTGTAATCAGATGGGACATTTTGCACGGGACTGTACCCAGACAAAATACAAGCAATCGTTACCTACAGCAGGACAGAGTAGATCGGTACATCGTATAGAACTGGTATGTAATTTTTGTAAACGCAGAGGGCACCTATACAAAGACTGTAGGGATAGAATACGTCGCGATGAACGACGATCGGGAAATAACGGTAACGGATCAGGCGAAAACCAGAAAACTAGTACGGGCTACTCCCAAAATTCATATAGTCGAAACGCAGGACACGAAGGATCACAGCAATCGACGAGGAATGCAGGATCGTACAAATCAATGAACGTCGCCAACGCAAATAGAGCAAGTCGGAACAGAATAGAGTTAAAGGCGAACGGAACCACTAAAGAAAATATGACTCTTTTAGTAGACTCTGGTGCTGACGCCAGCATTATCAAAATAGGAATGTTGAAAGATGATTTGTCAGTTTTAGAAGAAACGACAAGTTTATCAGGAATAGGACAAGGCGTTGTTGAAGCGCTTTGTAAAGTCATATTAACAATTCCATTGAAGGATAGAACCATTAAACATCCCTTTTTTGTGGTAAGAGACGATTTCAGTCTAGATGCTGACGGCATCATTGGAATAGATTTCATAGAGGATCATGAAGCCGCGATAGGTAAAAGCGCTCATGCATTTTTCATACACGGGCAGCGTTTCGAACTCTTACGACCGTTGAAAGCGGAGAAAATTAGGTTAGCGCCGCGAACAATAAGGAAGGTCAGTGTGAAGACAAACAGCAAGTTCATCGGCATTGTAGAGAAAAAGGAACTCGCCGACGGAGTATACCTAGGGAATTGCTTAACTAAACCGGCGAACCAAGAATGCATAGTAGACATTTTAAACCTAAACAATCACGAGGTGATATTGGAGACGCCTACCGTGGAATTGGAGGAGTTATGCGAAGAAAATAACGAAACGAAGGAAGAAGAGACGGCCTGCATAAGACTACTTACTGGTAAGACGGGCAGACAACGAATCAAGCTAGTACATGATACTATTCGCACAGATCATCTCAACGAGGAGGAGAGAAATACTCTACTTGAGATATGCGAAAAGTATAGCGAAATTTTCTATTTACCGGGGGATAAGCTAGGCGTTACCAACGCGACCAGTCATACAATAACACTAACGGATGGGGGAAAACCGATTAATGTTCGTCCATACCGTCTACCTGAATCGCAGAAACAAGAGATAAACAAGCAAATAGAAGCCATGTTGGAGAGTAACATAATACGACCGAGTCGCAGCCAATGGAACGCACCGCTCCTGGTAGTACCGAAAAAACCTGACGCATCAGGGAAACAGAAATTTAGGGTAGTCGTCGACTATAGAAAATTAAACGAGATAACGGTAGGAGATTCGTATCCCTTGCCAAATATTACAGAAATATTGGATCAGTTAGGAAAAGCGAAGTACTTTACTACATTAGACCTCGCCTCGGGATTTCATCAAATTCCGATGGCCGAAGAAGACAAGGAAAAAACTGCTTTCTCAACAGCACATGGGCATTATGAGTATAATTCAATGCCATTCGGAATGAAGAATGCGCCAGCGACATTCCAACGTTTGATGAATACCGTTTTAGCAGGTTTACAAGCATCTAAATGCTACGTTTATTTAGACGACATTGTAATTCATGGAGCAACACTCAAAGAGCACAACGATAGGCTCATCGAGGTACTAAAGCGACTGCAGGAGAGCAATCTCATCCTTCAGCCGGACAAATGTCAGTTTCTTCGGAAAGAGACTAGCTATTTAGGGCATGTGATAACCTCGGAGGGAATCCTACCAGACCCCTCGAAAATTGCGGACGTCAAAAAATTTAAGAGTCCGACAAACGTTAAGCAAGTACAGTCATTTTTAGGGCTAGCAGGTTATTACAGAAGATTCATAGAGGGATTTTCAAGCATAGCACGACCGTTAACGCAACTAACACAGAAGGGACGCAAGTTCGAGTGGACAACGGTAGAAGAGAGCGCATTTGAAACACTAAAATCAAAGCTAATTACGGCACCCATCCTAAAATATCCGGATTTCACAAAACCTTTCTTGATAACAACAGATGCATCCGACAAGGCAATTGGAGCAATACTCTCTCAGGGACCAATAGGGCAAGATTTACCTATAGCATACGCAAGCCGAACGCTTAACAAAGCTGAAAGAAATTACTCGACAACCGAGAGGGAAATGTTAGCAATCGTCTTCGGGACTAGACAGTTCAGACCATACGTATATGGGACGCATTTCACTGTGATCACGGATCACCTCCCTCTTAAATGGATTTTCAAAATCGAGGATCCTGGATCAAGGTTACTGAGAATGAGATTAAAACTTGCCGAACACGAGTATGATGTAGTCTACAAACCTGGAAAACTGAATACGAACGCAGACGCACTCAGCAGAATATATAAGATTTACAGCAATAGCCAGGAATTCGAAGAGGATAAACCTTTAGAAGGTACAAAGATTCCCGTAATGTCAGAAGTAGAAGAAGAAGAAGTAGAAGAAGAAGAAGAAGAAGAAGAAGAGGAAGAAGAAGAAGAAGAAGAAGAGGAAAAGGAAGAAGAAGAAGAAGAAGAAGAGGAGGAATCGGAACCGGAATACACGGAAGACAGGAGGAAAAAGATCTTGTACGAATATCACGACGCACCCATGGGGGGGCACCAAGGCGTATCGCGTACACTGGAACGAATAAAGATGGAACACAGGTGGCCGAAAATGCGCAAGGAAATAGAAGACTACATAGGCAGATGCGAAAAATGTCAGAAAAATAAAACACAGAGAAAGCCGAAAGCACCCATGATAATCACCGACACTCCCTCGAAAGCCTTCGAAAAATGTGCACTGGACATCGTGGGACCATTGACTGAAACTAATTCAGGCAATAAGTATGTACTTACGTTCCAAGATGCTTTAACCAAATTTAGCAAAGCTATGCCAGTGGCTGACCAAGAAGCTTCCACAGTGGCTAGAGAATTCGTAAAAAATATTATATGCGAATATGGAACTCCCAAAGTAATCCTTACCGATCAGGGAACTAATTTTTTGAGCAATGTATTTAAGAATATGTGTAAACTCTTGAAAATCGAGAAAATTCAGACAACAGCGTATCATCCAGAATCTAACGGGGCGCTGGAACGATCACACAGAACACTAGCAGAATATCTAAAGAATTATATCGAAGAGGACCAAAGCAACTGGGATGAGTGGTTGCCGTACGCTATGTTCACGTACAACACAACCCCCCACACTGCGACAGGGTTCACGCCGTACGAACTTGTTTTCGGGCATCCAGCGGAAATACCGTCATCGGTAAAGCAAGCGCCGAGACTTACTTACGCGTATGACGACTACGTCCAGGAACTACGTGAAAGGCTTAGGGCAGCTCATCTCCAAGCAAAAGGAAATTTGGAAGCGGCCAAGGGAAAAGCGAAATCATACTACGACAAGAAAACGGTGGAGACCAAATTTCAGCCGGGAGATAAGGTTCTTCTGCTTGATGAGACGGTTCGGCGAGGAAGATCGGCGAAATTAACGCCGAAGTATGTAGGTCCATACGAGATCACGAAAAAGGATTCGGATGTCAACTACACCATCCGAAAGGGTCGGAAGGAGACCAAGGTTCACGCTAACAGGTTGAAGTTGTTCGTAGAACATTGACTAGAAGGAGCAAAGCATATACTCGACCCCTATCCTACCCCTCACATTATTCCTTACAAATTTTACGATATAACAAAGGGAGGGGATACTTTAGTATTAATGTCCAAATTAACTTGCAGATCATTGCTGGCGATGGCGCTGGCAAAAGGAGAAATCAGTTCATCTTACAAGATCGAGAGATTCAGGGATAATCCAGGCGTGTTCTTCGAGAAAATAGGGACACTGCAAGTGTACAAGGATAGGTGGAGCTTAGTAATAGACATGGACCTCCGCACGGTGTTCGAAAGAGAAGAAAACGTGAAGGCGCATCTAAACAACATACGCAGAACATGCGAGGGTCCAGATAACGCGGGCTCGCTTTTATGTGAGACTTTGAGCGAATCGGTAGAAAACTTATTAGGTAAAGTTGATAGGGGCTTGCAACTAGTTCGCGACGTCACATGCGTCGGGCCGGCACGAAGGCGCCGAGGTTTAATAGACGGTCTAGGCTCGATAGCTAAATCCTTGTTCGGGACTATGGATGCAGCAGACGCGGCTAGAATAGATCAAGAGATCGATGATCTTCGGGAAGATCAAGCCAACTTAAAAAAGACAATGAGCAAGCAAATCCAAATCGTATCCTCGACGCTAGGAGTGTTTAACAACACCATGAGGGTAGTGGAGGAGAATGAGAAAACCTTACTCGAGATAACCAAACAACTCAACATCAGTCTCTCGAACGGTATAGAACGAACAGCAGCGAGACAAAACCTTGACGAGCACATAGAGGCAATAGGCCTAATAGTAGATGCGCTGCTGAGCGATGTGAAGGACCTAGTACAATTCTTAACGGAAATTAAAAGGGGTATTATCAACCCTACGGTGCTTACACCAGCTAAAATACTAGAGTACCTTTCGTCGGCACTACCGCACCTGCCGGCAGGGCATAGCTTTCCCATACCGTTGACGCGACCAGGAGTGTCATCGCTGATGACAGTCGCGGATATTAAATCTTATGGAAGAGAGGACACCGTAGTTACAGTAATAGAAATACCTCTGATAGGTAGCGAGGAGTACAGCATCAATAAGGTATATCCTCTGCCTGTCAGGGCACAAAACAATACGTATTGCTATCTGGAAACTACGGAGGAATTAGCAGTGGTGGACCACGAGTATAGAAATTATCTGCAAATGAGAGAGGCAGATTTAGGAACTTGTAAGCGATTAGGCGAGCATTATTTGTGTGACCCAAGGCGCCCCACAAATTCGATAGGAATGGGTTCACCCTGTGAAATTGCAATCCTCTCGAAGCTGGACGTTGAACTTTCACAATGTCCTAAAAGAATAGTTAGGGTAAATAAGGCAGTAATTTTAGTCTTGCAGAGGCCAGGAACCTGGGTATACGTAGCGCCAGAGGCCGAGGCAATCACAATAGCTTGCGAAGGGTTGCCTTCGGCGCGCGAAACATTAGTAGGCTCTGGCAAGTTAACTCTCAACGGGAAATGCGCTGTAACTGCGAAGGATTTTCGTATGGAGACATTACGGCAATATCAGAGTAACCAGGAATTCAGTTATTTGCCGCCGTACAATCTGAGTCTCCACGAAACAGACTGGGAAGCAATCCCGAAGTCTAACGATAAAGGTGTCAGTGTCGTACTCAAGAGCGTCCTGCGAGACGCAAACGAGCTAAACTCATTGGGAACTAGCCTTGAGAACCTACACAAGGAATTAGACGATAAGAACAATAGTCACAGGCGGCACCTGCCGTATGTGGCACCTTTGTATCCCATAAGTGGATTAATATTAATAGGCATGATAGGTTACATAATCTATAAATGTGTATCTACAGGTAAATTTAGATGTAAAGAAACGTCACGACAAACAGTGGCACCGGAGCCTCCGCAACCGCGGAAACGGGTTCCGATGGCCAGGGAAACTGTTATCAATTTTAAACGTAACTCGTCTATCACGGGTACGACGTAATCAGCATTAAGTTATGAATGGGTTTTTACTAGTAAGAAACATGTAATGAATTGGGATAAGAGTATATGTAATATGTATGATATAAAAGTAACCACAAATAAATTATTGTATCTAATATCAAAATAATAAAGCCGGGTTTGGGTTAAAGTAAGATTAGCAAATAAGGTTAAGACTAAGGAAATTTGTTAATTAGAACAAAATAGTCCGGAGGCCTATTCTCCTAAGGGGGGAGGGATGTTGAGAATTGTTACTCAACATTCCATTACATTTCGTAATTAGGCTATCCTAAATAATTAAGCAAGGCATGACCTGGAATGCGACAAAGCGCATTGCATTGCAGGTTACGCCAATAATCGAGTAAGCATTATGTAAGTTATAAATTAGGCTAAAGACGGAGCCGCGCTTCAGTCTTGAGCGGATACCTTGAAGAAAGCGGAGGCTATCTCCGAATACTCATTGACTCGAACCGGAGCAAGTGCTCCAAATTCAATTCTTTTGTACTTGGTTAAAATATTAAATAAAAACTACTTTGTCACTATCAAGCACTTAGAGTGATTGTCAAGATCACCTCTGGGAACAACCCTTTTTAATTCCCCATTCCTTGTGTAACGGGAGTTAAATAAACAAATTACAACACCTGGAATCTGCGAAACAGCTTATTTATATGACTATTCGTTTTAGATAGTATGATAAAAACAGTGTCTACTTATAAATAATGACTGTACTTATATATTTCCTTAACTTATTTTTACTACAGAACTTTTCAGGTGAAGCATCAGTCTATACGATGCACTTATTGATAAAGAGTTAAAAAATGAGAATAGAGATGGTGATGACTTTTATGGTGATCCTGAAGCCTCATGTGTAACGCTGTCAGTCAGCGAGCTTATTGATCGCATGGCGTAGCCATGGTCAGAACAAATGCCACAGATTCTGAGGTTGGTGAGTGATTGTGAAGATTTTCTATTGAAATGATCTCCTCCCCCCTGGAATCCAAGGAGACTCCCAGGATTGGAATTCCGTTTCCATCCCACTTGAAAGGGCCTTCTTCTTCTGAATGCAGTGAATTTGTGTCCACGAACTCAATTACTTGAGCATTGTTATTGTATGCATCAACATGGTCTGCCTTATCTTTTTCACAGCCATCCTGGTTAATATTAGTGTCGTTATGATCGCCATCGTTGTCCGTTATCGATGATGTAGGGTTTTTGGTCTTTCGTTTTTGTTTTTGTTTTTCTTTTTGTTTTTGTTTTTTAGTCGGGTTTGTGGCTGCCAGATAACCAATTTCAATATTAATTGTAACTAAGTCACATAAAGATACTCCAAAATTTATTAAATAGAATTACAAATTGAGTTCTATGATTACCTTCCCGGGAAAAAAAATTTTCATGAAGTTTCATAAAATTTTATAAAATTTCACGAAATTTCAGTATTGAAATTTCATGAAATTTTATGCTGAAAATGGCCTGATGAAATTTCATAAAATTTTGTGAACTTTTAGGAAACTTCATGAAATTTCATAAAATTCCAACAAATTTTTTCCCGGGGATGGGATTTATTAAATTTTCATAAAATTTCGTGCTGAAAATGGCCTGATGAAATTTCATAAAATTTTGTGAACTTTTATGAATCTTTAGGAAATTTCATAAAATTTTGTGAACTTTTATGAATCGTTAGGAAATTTCATAAAATTCCAACAAATTAATTTCGATATAAAATTTCATAACATTTTGAAATTTTGTACTGAAAATGGCCTGATAAAATTTTATAAAATCTCATGAAATTTGACCAGGTCATTTTATGAATAAAAATTCATACCGAAAATGGCCTGTAATTGAATTGTATTAAATTGTATCATATCTCCAGTTGTGCATTTGAATAATGGATTTACTGGATGAAAATCATGAAACATACAATTAGCCCAGTCAACTTAGGAGTCAACCTCGGAATGGAACGGAAGAAGCTGAATTTTTGTGAGAACCTTTATTTTGGCATTCTAAATGTTGTTTCAAAAGTCTCATAAGGTCACGTGTGAGCGTCCTCAGATATTCAAGGTCAAAGGTCACAAAAATCAGTTTTTTTTTAAATATCTCCCTTTCTGTACCTCAAATCGTTTTTGCATATATTACAAAAATTGTAGAGCATAAAATTCTCTACAAATTTTGTTCAAAGCAATTTTTCATACATTGAACCGTTTTTGAGATAGAGGGCGGTGAGTGCGGGGCGCTCAGCCATACATGCCAAAGCGCAAGAATCGCGAATCCTAGTCCAGAGTACGGTTTTTTAACTTAATTATGTCTCAAATATTAGTTAATTGACTATTTAATACATTATATTTGCAAATATTACTCATAAATCGAATAGTCATTTAATATTACTTACCTTTCTCATGTAAATGATAGAGTCATTGAGAGAATTATTTTGAATATATTTGAATTATATTCTAATTAAACATAATTGCATCTCGAGCAGAAAAGAGATTGAGAAAGTATTTTTCGGTAATATTTGTATTTAACAATCATACACAACAAAATTAATACAATCCAAGTTGAGGAAGAATTTTTTTCGACTGTGAGCTAGTTTTCTTCTTCTTCTTCGTCGTCGTCGTCTTCTTCTACCACACGGAGAGAACAACACTGTTAAAAATTTCTGTGTGAAACTTCCTATACATTTGGAATTGTATTGGAAGTTTTTTGGCAGATACATGAGTAGTGAATTTACAAGACATTTCCTGTAAAATCAATTCGCAAATACTTCAAATTTACTAAACAATTATTAGAAAGTTCAAATACAATTTGGTGTTTTTCCTATGAAGGTTCAGTAAAATCAAGAATTTATTTGTAAATTTACAGAACAAGCTTAGCAATTTACTTTTGCTACACCACATTTGTAATTTTCCAATACTTTTGTTTAGTAAAGCATGTTGTAAATTCACAATCATTTTTAACAGTGAAAACGGCGATGCTCACCGTTACTCACGGTGCTGACGCGCGTGAGAGAAAAAATAATCGTTGAAATGCTCGAAAATGGATAAAAGTCTCGTTATAAGGAGGACCACGCGCGTGTTTCACAGTGACCATCACTGTGAAAAACAGTTCAGAGTTTCACAGCACCGATCACTGTTTTCACGCTGCTCGGTATTGTTTTCACGCGCATCGGCACCGTGACGTCGCAGTGACCGGGACACGGTTCTGAAACAGTCCGCGCAGCGATACAGCTCGAGCTAAAGCACGGCTCGAATCACTGCGAGTCACGGTGCCGATGCGCGTGAAAACAATACCGAACAGCGTGAAAACAGTGATCGGTGCTGTGAGACTCTGAACTGTTTTTCACAGTGATGGTCACTGTGAGACACGCGCGTGGTCCTCCTTATAACGAGACTTTTATCCATTTTCGAGCATTTCAACGATTATTTTTTCTCTCACGCGCGTCAGCGCCGTGAGTAACGGTGAGCATCGCCGTTTTGTTCTCTCCGTGCAGTCACTCGATCGTTTCAGAATCATCATCTTCATTCTCCTCGTCAATACTAATAACTTTTAACTCCAAATCTTCTATGATTGTTCGATCGCTTGCGGCCAATGTAATGGACATGCGTGTCTCAACGCTTCATCGTATCAAGATGACCTCGATGAAGAAATTGCATACGACCCTGAAGTTATAGAAGATTTGGAGGTAAATGTCATTATTGGCGAGGAGAATGAAGAGGATGATTCTGAAACTATCGAGTGACTGGTAGAAGAAGACGAAGAAGAAGAAGAAAACTAGCTGACAGTCGAAAAAAATTCTTCCCCAACTTGGATTGTATCAATTTCATTATGTATAATTGTTGAATAAAAAATTATCGAAAAATACTTTCTCAATCTCTTTCCTTCTTAAAATGCAATTATCCTTAATTAGAATAAAATTCAAATTTATTTAAAATAATTCACTCAATGACTTTATCATTTACATGAGAAAGGTAATTAGTATTAAATGACTATCCGATTTATGAGTAATATTTGCAAATATACAGGGCTGAGTAAAATGGTTTTAAAATGTATTTGAAATGGAAAGTGGTTCTAAAAATATATTTGAAATGTGAAATGGAAATGATTTCATTGAGAAACGTTTTGAAAACCATTTTCCATTTTCCATTTAAAATGAAATTTTGGGACCATTTTTACCCAGCCGCAATTATAGTGTATTAAATAGTTAGTTAACTAATATTTGAGACATAGTTAAGTTAAAAAATCGTACTATGGACTGGGATTCGCGATTGATCTTACGCTTTGGCATGTATGGCTGAGCGCTCCGCACTCACCGCCCTCTATCTCAAAAACGGTTAAACGTATAAAAATTGCTTCAAACAAAATTTGTAGAGAATGTTATGCTCTACAATTTTTGTGATAAACGCTAAAGCGATTTGAGGTACAGGAAGGGAGATATTTCAAAAAAACTGATTTTTGTGACCTTTGACCTTGAATATCTGAGGACGCTCACACGTGACCTTATGAGACTTTTGAGACAACATTTAGGACGCCAAAATAAAGGTTCTCACAAAAATTCAGCTTCTTCCGTTTCATTCCGAGGTTGACCCCTTTTTTTGGCTTAAGTGACTGGGCTAAATATATGAAGTTGATTTTTTCAAAACGGTAGTTATGTAGAAATGAACTCTCTTTCGAAAAATGATTTTATCAAATTATACGAAATTTTATGAAAATGTATCCATATTTTCGGAATAATGAAATTGAATTCTGTGAAATTCGTATAAAGAAATCCAGGGCATACAATAAGATTTTGTAAAATTTGATCGAATTTCATTTCTATGAAATATATTTTCGGAATAATGAAATTAAATTCTGTGAAATTCGTATATAAAAATATACGAATTGTATCATATCTCCATAGAAATATACGAATTTCACAGAATTTCATTTCATTATTCCGAAAATATATTTCATAGAAATTAAATTCGATCAAATTTTACAAAATCTCATTGTATATTCGTACTGCTCCGGAAAAAAATTTGTTCACAAAATTTGATAAAATTTCTTGAAAATGTATAAAAACTTATAAGAACTTATAAAATTTCATAAAAACTTATAAAATTTCATGAAAGCAATACTTTCTGCACTCGATTCTAATTTATAAAATTATATGTAATTTCTCAAGTTTTTATAAAAATTCACAAAATTTTGTAAAATTATATGAGATTTTATAAAATTTCATAAAAGCAATACTTTTTGTACGCGTGTTACGTCATGACCCGTCTCTTTCCCAGCAACCATCCGATCCGTCACTTCCTTTCCACCGCACGCTTTACCTGATCCTCCGTTTCCGCTAGAATGCAACTCGCCCAAAAACCCCTCCTAAAACCGAGCCTACCTTCTCCAGTTCTCACTCTCACTCAAATCACTTCTCAGACTAATTCCGACCTATTCACTTATCACCAACTACTGCACAACCGATCACTTACCAACTCCGGATATCTATTATCCAACCACTTCTTTCGTTATTAAGTTGATACATACAATAAAACAATAGTTAAATCAACCAAACACGGGTCAATATATATATATTGTTACTAAGCCACTTCATCTTCCACCGATCTCCTTCCTCCAATATCTGTTGTGATACAACAACTGGTGGCAGCGGTACCCCTCGTTTACCGGACTATATAGTGCTAAAATTAGTGAATTATCCACCACTTAAAACCGGTTATCCTTGGATGTAAAAACGAGGCACGAATCCAAGAAGCAGATATCCAAACAAAGGAGGAGAGAGAGAGAGAGGCACGTACTCAACGAACCTACGATCACAATCGTAAAATAAGGCAACGACAAAGACCCTCGCTACGAAGTGCAAAAAAAAAAAAAAAAAAAAAAAACTACGGATTAGACGAATCCAATACCACTGAAGGATCAGCAAGGTGTCGAGTCTCCGACCCCTGAACACGTCCCATTTTGCGGAGGCCCATCTGGATTCGTCGTACTCCTGAACTACAACGCTTCACGGGTATCGCCAACGCGATTAGGAACTACGGGCTACAACCTGGGGATGCAGCTGACCAGATCAACGTTTGTAGTGCTCACCATTCTGTAAGTCTTAGATAGTTTATCATTTAAGCGTAAAATATATAAGAAGATGTCTCACGATGAGAATCCTAACATCGGAACCACTCCCAGCCCGTATCTGCCACTGCAAGCAGTGATACCATTGATACCAAGTTTCAATGGTGCAAACATACCAATAAGTTCGTTTATTCGGAAAATAGAAAGTATCAAGCAATCAATTCATGCGCGAGACTTGCCTTTATTTACAAACCTCGTATTTTTAAAAGTCGAGGGCGCCGCAGAAAAGTATATACAAAAAACGAGTTTAACGTCATTGGATGACCTACTAAAAGATTTAAAACGGGCATACAAATCAAAAGAGTTGTTACCGGATGTGCAGGCGCAAATCACACGAGCAGTGCAGAACCGGGGCGAGAGTGCATTAGAGTACGGCATGCGGATGGAAAAACTCGTCGAGACGGCATTAGAAATATCCGGAAATTCAGAAAACTCAGACCAAGTCGTTATGACAAATAAATTTATAAGAGATTTGGCTGGTCGATCGTTCATAAAAGGTTTGAAGGACGAGGTTGAAATAAGAGTAACTTATGAGAAGCCGGGAACATTACGGGAAGCTATAGATTTAGCAATACGATTTGAAAAGTTCTTGGACGAAAGAAAAACCTTAAAACCGTCTCACGACACCATCCTGATGCCAGACTATGTAAACAAATATTATGCAAAACAGAATTTGAGACCAGAATCTCAAGTTAGACCTTACTGTAGTTATTGTAAAAAACCAGGCCATACCATCGATATCTGTGGACCGAGAGAACGTGCTGGAAAACACTGCACATTTTGTAAAGTCATTGGTCACACATTTGATGAATGCCGCGCGCGGAAATCACATAATCAAAGAAACCCCCAACCTAACATTCCCAGTACCAATCCTCAGAACACTCAGTACAACCAACGCGAGCAAAGTAGCCACGGACCGGGTAATGCACAATCACATAGCCACCAAGGGAATAATAGTCCACGTGGACGACCGAACCATTTTAACAACCGAAATTACGGACAGTATCCATCTTATCAACAGAGAAATAACGGACGGGTAAATGTTGCGGTAGACGATAACGCAGAACAAGCTAATGAGGATTTAAACGAGCAACGGGAATTTCGTACGGACGCCGCGATATCCCGAGCCGACGAAGAGCGTCCGGTCATGATGGAGAATTACTTCCCGGGTCACCAATAATTGTAATAAAATCGGAACAAATCCTGGGAAAAACTGCCTCACTTTTAGTGGATACGGGCGCGAATATTAATGTAATTAAAGTCGGAGTCATTTCATTAAAAACTCGTTTTACACCAACGGACACGCGTAACATCAGAGGAATAGGTGAAGGATTTGTAAAAACTCTAGGAAGTATCGATATGGAATTCTGCGGGACCCGGCACGAGTTCCACCTGGTAGATAATTCATTCCCGATTAAAGAAGACGGAATTCTAAGTATAGGCTTTTTGCGATCTGAAAATATGACTATATGTTTTAGAACGAATCAGGTTTTCTCGCGAAACACAGGCACAATTCCACTATCTTATCGAAATCACGGTGCTAATATCAATACTTGTCGTGTATTAACAACGTCGTCTCTCCACGCGTCCAAGACTCGGGTATCAACTCCGCAACTCGCGAATGAAACCACTACGTTTCTTCTTGACACTGGAGCTGATATAAACATAATAAAGCGCGGCGCGGTAAAGGATGACGCGTATACGCGACCCGACAAGATCAAAATAATAGGCATTACAGAAGATACTGCGGAGACTTCAGGAACGATAGACATCCAAATCGGGTACAATACTCACGAGTTCCATATAGTAGATGATTCATTCCCCATTAAGGAAGCAGGCATCTTAAGCATGACATTTTTACGTAACGAAGGCGCTACGATTTCCTTCCCAATGAACACAGTGACCTCCAATAACAACGAAACACTAAACATTTTTAATGAAGACATCATATCAATTCCTGCCCGAACTAGAGTAGTAATAGCATTAGAAGTAACAAAACTGTCACCAAAAACGGGAATAATTAACAAATTAGACTTAGGCCCGAATATCTTATTAGGCAATGCCCTCGTGACGAATAGACAAGGTCTGGCGTACGCTTATGCCATCAACAGCGGTGAAACAGCTGTAGAGATAAGACGACCTGTGGTAACTCTAGAAGAAGTAGACGAACCCGCGACAAACACAGATTCACACATAGCTTACAGCGAAGCAAGTCGAGTTACTTGTGACCGTCGCGGCATTAACATTGATAAAAAACAACAGACACTCCAAACCTCAACTAATCACGATGCGGGACGCATTGAAACCCTGCGGGAAAACCTCAGACTAAATCACCTAAATGAAGAAGAAAGGCAGTCAATAATTAATCTCGCAATTGAATATAACCACCTATTTTTCTTACCAGGTGACAAACTAGGGCACACCCAAGTGGTTAGCCATACTATACCAACTACAGACGACATACCGATACACACAAAGCAATATCGACACCCACAAGCTCACAAAGATGAAATTGAAAAACAAGTGACTAAGCTCCTCGATCAGGGCATTATTCAACATTCCACGTCCCCTTACAATTCCCCCGTCTGGGTCGTACCAAAAAAAGCAGACGCACAGGGTAATAAAAAATGGCGTATGGTAGTCGATTTTCGTAAATTGAATGAGAAAACCATAGGGGACGCATACCCCCTACCAAACATCATAGACATTCTAGACCAGCTAGGATCCGCGAAATATTTCACAACACTCGACCTAGCCTCGGGGTTTCATCAAATACCTATGCACCCCGACCACAAACTTAAAACAGCCTTTTCAACACCACGTGGTCACTTTGAGTACGCCCGAATGCCTTTTGGTCAGAAAAACGCGCCTTCCACTTTCCAACGCCTTATGGATCAGGTACTCACGGGATTACAAGGCAACGAAATTTTTGTATACTTAGACGACATTGTTATTTACGCAAGGTCATTGGAGGAGCATGCAATAAGATTCAGAAAGTTAATGGAAAGACTATCGAGCGCGAGACTGACCCTTCAACCCGAAAAATGCGAGTTCCTACGGACAGAAGTAGCATACCTAGGGCATATCATCACTCAGGACGGAGTAAAACCGAACCCTGATAAAATAACAGCTGTCAAGAATTATCCGGTCCCTAAAAATGCTAAACAAATAAAGCAGTTCTTGGGGCTAATTGGATACTATCGTAGATTTATTCCTAACCTAGCTAGAATTGCGAAACCTATAAATAATCTATTAAAGAAAAATACTTCCTATATTTGGACATCCGAACACCAATCGGCATTTGAAACCTTACGGGACAGTCTTTGCAATGAACCTATTTTACAGTATCCTAATTTCACAAAACCTTTCGTGCTGACAACGGACGCATCGAACCTTGCCATCGGTGCAGTCCTTAGCCAAGGTAAAGTTGGTGAAGACCTACCAATAGCCTATGCATCAAGAGCACTCCAAAAAGCAGAGATTAATTACTCGACAACTGACAAAGAACTATTAGCCATCATTGACGCTGTAAAACATTTCAGACCATATTTATACGGAAGACAATTTACACTCGTAACGGACCATAAGCCACTGCTCTGGCTAAACAGCGCCAAAGACCCGACATCACGTCTATTACGATGGAGATTAATACTTGACGAATACACGTACACTGTAGTTTACAAAAAAGGAAGAGCTAATGCAAACGCAGACGCACTGTCAAGGAATCCCCCTCCCGAAGTAACCCAGGCCTTACCCATGGACGGCAAACGCTTTCGGTCAGAGTCGGGTACCGCGGAAACCGAAATAAATAAACGCAAAAAAATAGCATATCAATTTCCGAAGCGTCCTAGACAAGATACCGACAATTCGGCAAACCCCGCACCAACCAAACTACGAAAAGCACGGGAAACCCTAACATCAGAAAACTCAGATACCGAAGTAAATTACGATAGACAGTATAAAACAAGAGGACCGTCCAGACGACCCCGAATGACTGAATCCTCAGGTAATCCAACACCGCGAAAGAAATTGACGAAACAACTAGGCTACCTTGACTCGACAGACGAGTCGGACGTAGAAACCATTCCATTCAGAGTGACACTACCTAAAAGAAAAAGACATACAGAATCGTCTAGTACTAGCCGAATACAGAAAAAGAACCGATTGGAAACCGATTTTACCGAACAAGAAAGTTGTGGTGACAATCAGACTGAAACACACTCAAATAAGACTACAACAACCTCAGTACATAAACGTAAAATAATATATAGGAAATTGTCCATACCGACTAATGAGTCTCCTACAGACTCTACGCAAGACCCACACAACTCAAGAATACACAAGAAACGCGGAGTCGGGTTACAAGATATAGCTCATGAGCCACAACCCAGTACATCTACAAACAAATCCCCAGATTCCACACCATCGTATACACAGTTTCTTGTAGACTTAGATTTCCTTCCCCTGACACAGAATAGAAATATCACAGAAATAGACGGAGACTTACTAAAGCAAAAAGACAATTTAGCCCATTGTATCTCAGCTGATTGTAAAACATCGCGGAGCATCGCGAAACAGATGGTAAAGAACGGACTCATACAGCGCAAAAGATTACAATCAATGAACCCGCGAGTAACAGATATTATTATAGTTCAGTATCCCCGACGCACAATTTACAATTTAGTCACGAAAGAACGACACTTCGACAAACCAACAAACGAAATAATGTACAACACATTAGTGAAGTTGAAGACAGCGTTAATTAGGGATAAAAAGAAGTCACTCTCGATACCAAAACTCGGTTGCGGTTTAGACAAACTTGAATGGGACAGGGTAAGCCGCATGATTCACTATATATTCAAAGATTCGGATATCAAAATCAACATATGCAGATTTGAAAATCCAACGGGACCCGAATTACCTTACGGACGAATAAAAAATAGGTCATCTAAGCCTGCGACGAAAAACTTTACCCGATCTCCTGGGGGACTCCTGATTCCTCCGATATCGGACACTCCCCCAACTATCCCCACACCAACGGATAACGATTCGGACAGACGTAACCCTACACAGAAACTAAACACCGAAAACTTTACCGGTTCTAATGCAATCTCAGACTCTGAAAGTGAACCAATGTTATCATCAGCAGATGACTCAACGGTCTCGGACAGTGCAGATAATATCAGCACTACTGATGAAGAAAATACACACCAAAGACCGCAGTGCGCCCAGGGTCCTCCACAACAACAAGGCACAGACACGCTTAGCTTCAAAGAATTTATAGACAACATAAATAATATAATGCCAACGACTAACGTGACGGAGTCCAAAGACGGAATATTCGTGAAAAGCGCAAATATTGCTCATTGCGTACCAGCCGGGTGCATGTGGAACGACGAACTAACAAAACAATTATTAGACAAAGGCATGTTACGAAAAGAGACGTTCACTATCGATAAACTCAGCAAACGTGGAATAGCCGTATCAAAATCCGGAAACAAATATATTGTAACCCTCGTAGTCAAAGGCCAGCACTCAGGCGGAATAGATTTAGAAGACCTTTATAGTACTTTAATTAGACTAAAACAATTATTACACATGTATAAAATTGAAGCATTTTCCTTTCTCAAAACAAACCCAGGGTTAGAAGTCCTCCAATGGAACATTGTCAAGAAACTATTTTATTACATTTTCAGAGATGCGAATGTAAGAATCACACTTTGTACAAATGAAACTATTACACCCGACGTAGCGTTACGCGCAGGGATCATTAAGGAATATCACGAATCGCTGCTAGGTGGTCATCAAGGTGTAACAAAAATCTACAACAGAATTAGAGAAAAGTACTATTGGCCGAATCTAAAAAACCAAATTCAAAATTTCATTAAATCCTGCGACAGTTGCCAGAGGAAAAAGTTAGTCCGGGTCAAAACACGACTGCCCATGCTGATTACAGACACCCCAGCAGATGCTTTCGATAAAGTTGCACTAGACATAGTAGGACCGCTTCCCACGACGGAATCAAACAACCAATACTTATTGACAATTCAATGCAATCTAACAAAATTTCTAGATGCCATACCTCTCCCCAACGCGACGGCCCAGACAATAGGCACGGCATTTACGAAAGAGTACATTACACGTTTCGGAGCACCGCGAATAATACTAACAGATCAAGGCCAAAATTTTATGAGTACAACGATTAAACAGATTTGCAAGTTATTTAAAATTAAACAAGTAAGAACCACCGCGTATCGGCCGCAATCAAATGGCTCCTTAGAGCGTAGCCATCTTGTACTTATTGAACACATTAAACATTACACAAGAACCGGTAAAGACTGGGACAAGTATGTACGTTTCGCAATTTTCTGTTACAACACCGCGGTACACGAAGGTACGAATTTCACACCGCACCAATTGATCTTTGGTAAAGAGGCTCGACTACCATCGGACCTACGAACAACCGTCGCGACGACAAACTCATACAACACATTTACCCTCGATCTACTAACAAACTTAACCGAAATTCGTAAAAGAGCAGCACAAAATTTAAAGGACGCAAAATTGAAATCGAAAGCATACTATGATAGAAAAATCAATGAACACCTCTTTGAAGCCGGACAGAGAGTATTTTTAATAAATGAAAACCGCACAAAATTCGAGGACCAATATAAAGGCCCATACATAATTAAGAGAATAATTGACGGAATAAACGCGGAAGTCTGCTTGACACCGAATAAAACTAAAATTGTTCATCTAAACAAACTGAAACTAGCACACATACGTGACGAAAGTAATTAACGCCGAATAGACATGTAAGAAATACAATCTATAAATAAGAACAACACCAACAAAATCTTGAAGTCATACGAAAGCACGTTCTGAAAGTGAAAATTTATAAATTCCAGGGTCGGGCTAACTAAACCGAACACAACCAATAAACCATATGAAGTCTCGGTATTCAAAGAAAACCCGGGAATTTACTACGAACAATGGGAAGACTTGCGGACGTTCACCAACAAGTGGAAGTTAGTAAATTTCTTGAGCATACGGAAGTTCACGGATGAGTCAGACAAGTTACGAAAATACTGCGACATAATTAGTCAACGCTGTAACGAGGCAGGGGAAGCATGTGACGTACAGGACGTTATTAATCTAACAAAAAACCGGTTATTAACCATAACGAAATACGAGGACCAGATCGAAAATCTACTAGGATACCAAGAAACAGACCAGACGCACACCAAACTAGCAGAATTCACACACACGCGCGTCAAACGAGGCTGGTACGATTTTACCGGATTCATACAAAAAACCCTTTACGGGACGCTAACAGACGCAGACGGAAAATACTACAACAGCCAGATAGACAGACTATTCAACGATACAGGACACGTAGCGACACTACTGGTCAACCAAACACACATCATCCAGTCGATGATAGGCACAGAACAGAAAGAAATAGACCTAATAGATAAACACATCGAAGAGATTGACCACCAAATAGTATTTTTCTCGCAAGCAACAACAACACTAGAAGCACAAATAAACCAGAACTCGTTAACGATAAGACTATTGAAAAGTCTCAATAGATTAGACAAAATGATGAACGAATATGAGCTAGACCTGAACAATATAATAGACGCAATTCTGTTCGTAAAGCAAGGTATAATGCACCCGAAGCTGCTAACACCGGGACAAATCATAGCTAGTTTACAATACATACAATCTCTGGAGCCACTCCTGCAATTCCCTACTCCTATAAGAAATGGGTACGCAGAAGAGTTGGTTAGATTATCAGAATTAAGTGTAATGTACAGTGAACCGAACATCATATATGTACTTTCTATACCATTACTGAACGAAGACAGATTCCATTTTTATCATTTACTTCCAATACCAGTCCAACAAAACTATGATCGCTCACAGAATAAGTTTGCATATATAATTCCAAGCCTAGACTACCTCGCGATAAGCTCGGACCGTAGCTCATATTTCCAGATAGCAGAAACAGAATTTACACATTGTAAGGTTTCACAAGGTGTATACATATGCGAACAACACCAACCGTTATACCGTACCAACAACCATCAAATATGTGAGATCGCATTATTCCTAAATAACCCACCTATTGACCTAAAAACTTGCAATATCAGAATGACGTCCTTCGACGGACCATATTGGTCCACACTGCAAACCCCAAATACATGGATCTATTCTTTATCGAAACCTGAAGTTTTACACATAACATGCGCAAAAGCAAACTCTGACCGCATCACACTGTACAAAACTGGAATATTACATCTAGATAGCCAGTGTAAAGCATTTTCACAATCCCTAACACTAACAACAACAAATACCTACGTATCTCTCGAACACCGTGCTTACGTGCCAGACTTCACGCTAAACCTTTCAGAAATATATGACGATCTTAACAAGAATTATTCAACAAATCTGTCATCAATACCAATGTTTCATGCGTTTAAACCATTACACTTAAATACGGACGATCTGAGAGCCAATAGTGTTGCGCTGAAGGAAATCATTAAACAAGCGACGGAAATAACCACGCACCATCGCGATAGGCAGGAAACAGGTAGCTTAAAAAGTGCCTTAACATTCGCGGGAGTAGGGTTAGGCTCAATAGGAATAATATATCTTATGTATAGATTTTCAGCATTCTCCGCGATTTTCAAACTCATTAAACTCTGCCCGTGTAAAAAACGGAAACATAGTAGATATGCCAAACGCACCTTTCGTGAGGCACCGGTAGAACTTGAGATTGTACACCCACATTTCAATACCGGAACTCGTGGAACTAATGATACAATACATAACATTCCTTTGAAACCATTGCCGCCACCCGTTCCCACAGAAGAACCTAAAATAAGTAAGAACAGCTCTAACATAAAAACACCTAAACCCCGAATCCTACCTATGGACTACACCGAAAAACACCCTCTGGAAACCAGGGAAATCACAGATTTCTTTTAAATAAATACAAATAAGTCGATGGTATGACCTAGATACAACAAATAAGCGACACATGTCAGCATTATTTACTGTTAAGAAACAGATCTCCTGACGATAAGTTAGAAAATTAAAAGAATGATAGTAATAAACAAAAAGTAGATAAGAATTGGAATGTAAAAAAAAAAAAAAAAAAAAAAAAAAAAAAAAAAAAAAAAAAAAACAAATGTATGTAGCACAATCATGTAGTAAAAAGGGAATAGAATTATTATTAGAATTACAGCCTTAAACGTTCTATTATATTTCTCCTAGATCATAAGCTTACTCTAGCTCACTGCCAAAATTACCAAGGGCAGCCCTAAACATATAGGAATAATGCATAACCCATCATATTCTACACATTATCATATGTACCATCGGACTGAATAAAGGTTTATACCACACTGCTTGGTCCATTTACCATACACACATACATTCACAGTAAACAATAATCATTATAAAGCACACCGAACGCTATATATTATGCCATACTGAATTTTCACATAATCATACCTAGTACTAAGCCTATTACATTCATAACTATGTATAATCACACATATTGCCTTATGCCACGCATATGGTAACATAGGTAATGCACCCCTATGTTCCCTTTAATGGGGGGGGGGTGTTACGTCATGACCCGTCTCTTTCCCAGCAACCATCCGATCCGTCACTTCCTTTCCACCGCACGCTTTACCTGATCCTCCGTTTCCGCTAGAATGCAACTCGCCCAAAAACCCCTCCTAAAACCGAGCCTACCTTCTCCAGTTCTCACTCTCACTCAAATCACTTCTCAGACTAATTCCGACCTATTCACTTATCACCAACTACTGCACAACCGATCACTTACCAACTCCGGATATCTATTATCCAACCACTTCTTTCGTTATTAAGTTGATACATACAATAAAACAATAGTTAAATCAACCAAACACGGGTCAATATATATATATTGTTACTAAGCCACTTCATCTTCCACCGATCTCCTTCCTCCAATATCTGTTGTGATACAACACGCGATTCTAATTTTATGTTATTTTATGAGATTTGATAAAATTTCTTAAAAATGTATAAAAACTTATAAGAACTTATAAAATTTCATAAAAACTTATGAAATTTCATGAAAGCAATACTGTCTGCACTCGATTCTTATTTATAAAATTATATGAAATTTCTCAAGTTTTTGTAAAATTTCACAAAATTTTTCAAAATTATATGAGATTTTATAAAATTTCATAAAAGCAATACTTTTTGTACGCGATTCTAATTTTATATAATTTTATGAAATTTGATAAAATTTCTTGAAAATGTATAAAAACTTATAAGAACTTATAAAATTTCATAAAATTTCATAAAATTTGAACACTGAAATTTTATGAAATTTCACGAGATTTTATGAAATTTTATGAAAACTTATGAAATTTCATAAAATTTCGTGAAAAATTTTTTTCCCGGGTTCTTTTAGATCAGCGATTTTTTTACTGATGTAATGCCTCACTGAATTTCATTTCATGAAAGCAATACTTTCTGCACTCGATTCTAATTTATAAAATTATATGTAATTTCTCAAGTTTTTATAAAAATTCACAAAATTTTGTAAAATTATATGAGATTTTATAAAATTTCATAAAAGCAATACTTTTTGTACGCGATTCTAATTTTATGTTATTTTATGAGATTTGATAAAATTTCTTAAAAATGTATAAAAACTTATAAGAACTTATAAAATTTCATAAAATTTCATAAAATTTGAATACTGAAATTTTATGAAATTTCACGAGATTTTATGAAATTTTATGAAAACTTATGAAATTTCATAAAAT
Organism: Tenthredo mesomela; assembly: GCA_943736025.1. NCBI lineage: Eukaryota > Metazoa > Arthropoda > Insecta > Hymenoptera > Tenthredinidae > Tenthredo > Tenthredo mesomela. The sequence goes on along the minus strand of OX031014.1, from coordinate 38,697,673 downwards.
TTCGTGAAAATTTTTTTTCCCGGGTTCTTTTAGATCAGCGATTTTTTTACTGATGTAATGCCTCACTGAATCTGCCTCTGTGTCCGCCACGTTCTCGGACAACTTCCACTCCTCGACGAGGTAGTAGCGGACGAAATCTAAATTGAGGAATGCAAGAGAAATATTTAGTAATGCAATTTTACTCCTCAAATATTGTTTGTTTTTCGAATCGCAATATTTTTTTACCTTTAAGGGGGTATCTAAGTCTCGAGCTCCATAAAACGTTAACACTTTTCATAAGGTTATAGCATTGAGGGACATCTACGGACGCAAATACAAATGATACCGTTTCAAAGTGTACAATTTCAGCTTCAGTTTGAAAAAAAAACGGTCACTGTAGCATCAAAATTATGGCCGTTGCAGCCACTGAAGTACTGGTCGGCGAGAAGCTGTGCTGAAATCTGCGACCACGATCCTGGCTGAACGGAGTATCCGAAAATAAAAAACTTCAGATTGTTTTGTTGGTCAAGGTACCCTTCAGGCTTCTATGCGACAGATTTTTGATAGATTGAAATTTGGCAGAATTATGAATTTTTTTACCGAGAGAAGTCCGTTTTCTTGATTTCGAGTAACGTTTTTACCTGTATTTTGGAAATTGAACGACCGATCAAAAATCTGTCCCATAGGAGCCTGAAGGGTACCTTGACCAACAAAACAATCCCAAGTTTTTATTTTCGGATACTCCGTTCAGCTAGGATCGTGGTCACAGATTTCAGCACAGCTTCTCGCCGACCAGTACTTCAGTGGCTGCAACGGCCATAATTTTGATGCTACAGTGACCATTTTTTTTTCAAATTGAAGCTGAAATTGTACACTTTGACACGGTATCATTTATATTCGTGTCCGTACATGTCCCTCAATGCTACACCGTTGTGAAAAGTTTTAACGTTTTATGAAGCTCGAGACTTAGATACCCCCTTAATTGCCATAATCTTTATGGGATCGAGTTGCACTAAATCTTCTTCCCGTGAAACGCCTTTTTTTGAGTTCGCAGATCTATTGGACGGTTTACCTGATAGAGTACTTTTAAGTAACGTACGTTCGTCAAATAAAGCGGTTGTTAAATTACGGGTCAGTCCTGATACGGACTTAACGCTAGCAGTCACAAACGCATAAGTCTGAACTGGTAGCCATATATCCCTCCCTAAATGTATCTAGAAAAAAAAATTGTATCAATGATATTTCAAAAGCAAAGTAAACGAATTTTCACATGCATCGAGACTTAATTCAGCACAAAACACCATTATAGCTTATCACATTTCACTTATCGACACGAAAAATACAGAGATATTAAAAAATTGAAGTTGTTTTTGAGGCTGTTCTACATTTATTATTCCATTCATCTCTATCAGGAAAAAATCTCTTTAGCTCATTTACTAACTTGGCTTCCATCGTCTGTCACATAACCGATTTCAAACTGTCCAGTTGGCTTATTGCCGGTCCTCGTCGGTTCACTTAAACGATTTTTGATATCGTCAAAAGCACCTATAACATAAAATACAAGTAAAGAATAATTATATTGTCCACCCTTTCGACGAGCATAGTTTTCTTCCAATGATATTCTAAATCATGGTTTACAACCTGTGATGAAAATGATTAATTAAATCACACCGCCACTGTGACGTCACTTGTTCAGTTTCAAAATAACGTTCAAATGATTAAACTACGTGATTTTGTTATACGCAATATTTAGAGTGCTCGTACTTACTCTGTATATTTTTCCAATTTGAGAGTCCACTTTGCTGCCATGAACGATTTAGCGACTCCACCTCTTGTAGTATATTGTCTTTAGCCTGCAATACTTTTTCTAAATCAGTAATCTTTTTTTCGAGTACATCACGATCTTTCTCCATATTTTTTATTGTCTCTTCCATGACGTTTTGTTTTTCTTTCGAGTCTGAAGTTTCCTTTTTATATGTAGCACACGATGCCTCCAAGTCAGCTATATGTACGCTACAATTATCACAATCTTCAGACTGCAAAATAATTTCCTTTAGCATTCACTGTTTTTTTTTTTTTTTTTTTTTTGTTGTATCAACGAATTTTAGTAACATAAATACAATTATCGTGCTACGCCCAACAGTCCCATTATTGTTTCGTCCATCGTCGTTGCCACTACTATCATCATCACTTGAGTGACGCACCGTCACCTACGCATATAAAAAAGGGTATCCTTATTGAACTATAGGTAATAATTTTCATTGCGTCATTCATTACTTTTATATATGTACTCATTATTAAAAGCTTCCACTTTTTGATATACATTATATCAAATATATTATTTAATTCCCAGTAAAAAATAAATAAAAAAATGTACGTACCTTTTTCTGCTTTTCCAGAGCTGTCAGACGTGCTTGCCGGCCAATTCTTAATTGCTCACAGCTATTACTCTTGTTAATCTGGCTAGCCTAACTCAAAAAAAAAAAAAAAAATTGTTATCAATTTCTAGTATTTTGACCGAGTTTATAACATTTACCTTTAACATTGAGGTTCCAGAATTAATGTCAATATCACTTATATCCGTGGCTGAATCAAAATTTTTCAGTGGTGGATACGTGAGTCTTTTTCCTATCAAACTCTTCTCCAGCTCTTGCTTAGATTCTGTTAAATAAATGGTTCTAATTGATAATTGGGTTATTTTGAAGGATGAAAAAAGTAGGAGAATATGGTATTTTTCGTACCTAGGCCGTAAAGTAGGATTTTACGGCCTAGTGAGGATAACGCGTTGCTCACGAGGCGGTAAAGTCTTACGGCCGAGGTGCGCGAACAACATTTTTCGATCGAGTATCCGCAAAGTACACCTTTTTGGTCGTGTTTCATGGCCGTAAAGGACTTTACGGCCGCGAAACATGACCAAAAAGCGTACTTTACGGATACTCGATTGAATAATTTGATTATACAATTTTCTACAATTCGCAAGATAGAAAATTGCGTATTGAGCTATACATTTTGAATGGAATCAATAGTAATAAGTATATTTACTTGCGATTGAAATAATCTGACATGGTTGGGTTGTTTTGTTATTGTCCAATGACACATTAAATAATTTATTTTTTGTCCTTTTCGGATCGAAATGTAAGATATTTGTCACCGGAACCACCCGCGTGTTGTTTGGTGGTTGAAGTTGTGACAGTCGGATGTGTGCGTACATGTTATAGTGAGATTTTATTGAGATTTACCACCACTGAACTGCTTATCGATTATTAGTCCAGGAATTTTAGCACCGAAAATGGGTTCGCTCCGCAAAAAATTCTGATAATTGATTTTTCGATTGGATTATGTCAGAGGGTGTCCCCTAAGTGTAAAACCAAGTTTGTGTCGTCCGAAACCGCGAGCGTTAGCCGCTATCTTGAAAAACGCCTTTTTGCAAATATCTCGGAAACGGTGAGTTTTACGTTAAAAATTGTAAGGACTTTTTTTGTAGAAGATGAAATTTCCCATTTTTTTTATTCGAAACTTTTTTTTCTATCGTTGATATTGGCTGAGATATAGTCGATTAAAAAAAAACCAAATGGAAAATATCTCAATAATTTGTGGAAATACGAAAAAAAAAATGAAATACGAAAAAAAAATGTAAAAATTGGTTTTTTCGATCGACTATATCTCGGCAAATATTAACAACAGAAAAAAAAGTTTCCAATAAAAAATATAGGGAATTTCATCTTCTACAAAAAAGGTTCTCACAATTTTTAACGTAAAACTCACCGTTACCGAGATATTTGCAAAAAGGCGTAGTAGTAGATGCCAGCCATGGCGAGTCATAACAAATGACGTCACCCTGGCCGGAGGTCAGTGACCGGGAGGGAGTGGGGATTTGGCGTCAAAACAATGAGAGACAACAGACTGTCCGATCCAAGATGGCGGCGCCCATACGCAATATTATAAACAAATATGGCGCCCGTTTTCCCAAAATCCAATATGGCGACTATTTTTTTCAAAATCAAATATGGCTACTATTTTTTTCAAAAACTAAGATGGCTACTTTTTTTCAAAAACTAAGATGGCTACTAGTTTCCAAAATCCAAGATGGCTACTATTTTTTTTTCTCAAAATCCAAGATGGCTACTATGCCGGCTCTGAAATAATAAATTCTTATCCTATATATATATATATCTATACTAGCTGAAATTGATAGAAAATGACAGGGTATATGCAGGGATTGACACAAATTATTTTCAAATATTCGTTTATTATTATTTTATCAAATCTAGTTTTTTACAAGCATATTTTATCAGATCTACTTTTTTACAATCATATTTTATTAAATCTAGTTTTTTACAAGCATCTTTTTTTTAACGTAGGTACAACAGAGCGCGCAGACCCGTCATTCGCGATCGTGAGACAAGATCGCACACCCGCATCGGTCATTCGAGACCTACCGAATCGATTAATAAAGCCGCGATCTTCCTCGTAATTCCGGTACAATCCTCCTGACTATATCTTGACGTATTCACACCTATGAGTACCCCAGGATAGAGTCGGGAGAATCATACCAGCCTTATGAGGAAGATAACAGCCGGATTTATCGCCCGTTAGATCTTGGACGACCGATGCTTGGGTACTATCTAGTCTCACGATCCGAAATACAGGTCACATTCATACAAGACCGCAACAGATCCCGATAAGAGGTCATCCGAGGCCTACAGAATCGATGAAACGAAACTGCGATCTTCCTCGTAATCCCGCTACAAGCCTCCTGACGCTAGCTTAACCTATTCATGAATGAATACCCCAGGCTAGCGTCGGGAGAGTCATACCGACATTAAGAGGAAGACAGCAGCCTAATTCATCGATTCTGCAGATCGCGGTGACCTCTTATTGGGATCTATTTCGGTCCATATTAAGACTAGTTTTCACATTCATCCCTTATATCGAACAGACTAAACTACAGAGCGCGCTGCCCCTGGGCTCGCATCACCCGCCATTCGCAATCACGTGACTAGAGCATATCCTCGCATCGGTCATCGGAAACGTATCGAAACGATGAACCAACCAGCCTTCCTCCGCGTCAACCCAGTACAAGTGTCCTGAGACTATCTTGACATATTCATGAATGAATACCCCAGGATGGTGTCAGGACGCCTATACTGAGCTCGCGCGGAGGAAGGCAGGAAGATTTATCGTCTCGGTACACCACGGATGACCGATGTTTGGGCTTGCTCAAGTCTCGTGATTCGAATCGTGCGGGGATGAAACCCCAGGGTCAACGCGGGCTGACAGTTTATTTCTCTCACACATACCCACTTAACAATGAAACCGCGCCGACATATGCCGGTAATAATGCACACACTTCACTTATCAATTATAACACTCTGGCGTATGTCGGCTATGATGTAAGGTAAAAACAAACGGGTCAACTCGTGAAACACAACATTTAAATGGTCACTGCCAAATTCCGCAGCCAGCATGCCCCTGTGGAGTGCATCCTTCGCTGCTTCAGCCTCCTCGCACACCACGACACCCCGATCTGTTGCAGAGTGGGGGCCGTCATCTTTCTGGATTGCACGATGCTGGCAAAGTGACGAACCAGCAACTCCTTGCACTTGTCGACATTATCTACCATATCCTTCAGTTGAATGATATACTCGTCTATACAGCAGGCGATATGGCGCAGACCGTCAAATGTAACCTTCTGCATCACAATTACCGGCGAATAGGTTTTTCGTTTCTTCCATCCAGGTTCACCAGTGTTATCGCCCTCCTCCTCCTCCTCGTACCCCTGCTGACTTTCGGCAGCGTCAGGATTGCTCGCATAGAATGCAACTACTTTCGAACCGTGAGCCGATGTTAAACGCAAGGAACACCCTCCGGCTAGCGAGATGGTATCGCTCAGCAACGAACTCAGACTACCGGCGGGACGCTCGCTTTTCTCGAAATACTTTTCGATATCCTCGAGCTTTTCAGTCAGATCTTCCCATGCGTCGGCGGTGAGGGATACACCGCTCGAGTAATTATTTACGAATTTCACCACAGGCTCGAAAGTCCCATCCAACCGGAGACGAAGCCCGACGTTCACCTTTTTCGACCACGAACCGTTCAGCCCGTACGTCCTCGACAGTAGCAGGCTACGCTCGGATTTCTTCAGCGCTATGTCAAAGGTCTTAGCCAATCGACTACACGCCTCTTTCAACGAGCCTGTTTTCGGTGTGGCCATTGTTCTTGACTGTTCGGTTGCAACTGAAAGCTCCGCACCCGATCTAGTCATCACCGAGGCCTACCCACCCCACCATTCTGCACACCTCAGCAAAAATACGCATCACCACGTGACAATCGCGTGACAGTCGCAGCAGCATCGCGCAGCGCGCTTCAGCGAAAATGTAACCTCATACCGATCATGCGAGGATTACTGTAGCTATGATTTTTCTATAACCACGTAATCCGACGCGCAACGGACGTCGTTATCTTCCAGGTATCGTCAACACGGTCTTCGTAATATTTCAACAATAAAGTCGTACGCCGACAGCGGTCACCCTCGCCTTTCGTAAAACGCTGATGGCACATCACGCCACTCCAGGTGTCCTGCATATTCGCGATGTATGCACACCCACGCACGCACACACACACACACACACACCATTTTTCATACTAGTCCTAGCGAAAACCTTATGAAGGGAATAGAGAGACTCGCATTACAAACTAACAGATAGTCCGGTGAAGAAGTGTTTCTCGACAGCAACAACAGAAAAGGTATGTCTTTACGACTCTATCCCTCGTTCAACCCTCTAATTCCGAAGGATTCTGAACAAAAAAAATGTTTAAAAAAAATTCAGATGGAACGGATCGCAAGACGTGCTCGAGTATTGCGGCTGAGGGGGGAGATGAGACAGAGGTATCTCACCAACGCGAGGGCGCTCTTGCAATTCCTGCGAGCAAACAATGTCGCAGAGGGGTTCGTCGCCGAGACCGATAATATACTGTTATAAATTTAGCTTCAGAGCTGGAAATTATGTAATAAAGAAATGGGTCCCTGAGTTGAAAGAAAGATTCAAGTCGATTACAAAGAAATTATATTGAAATATTTTAGCTTTTATGTTTATTGGAAAATGCATGCGTTTCTTTTAATGTCTGAAACAAGACTGTTATTTACAACAATATTCGTCGATCAGCTATCTGTATACATCTTTTATTTGTATTCATTTATCTTCATGACTGCTAGACTGAATGCGATATAAGGGAAATTTAATGACAAGTAGAGGAGGAAAATACACCTTCGTAACAATACATTATGAGATGCTCACCCATCTCAATAGGCAGTGGGAAATCAACGATTCCTTCGTCTACGGGACGAACCCCGCGGAGGCTGCAGGAGCTGTACAGAGCGAAGAAATTTCTTCAACCATCGCTGAGGAGGAGGAGGAGGAAAGAGACCCGCTAAATTTGGACGAGCACGACGGTCTGAGCATTCAGGAAGAAGAAGAAGAAGAAGAAGAAGAAGAAGAAGAAGAAGAAGAAGAAGAAGAAGAAGAAGAAGAAGAAGAAGAAGAAGAAGAAGAAGAAGAAGAAGAAGAAGAAGAAGAAGAAGAAGAAGAAGAAGAAGAAGAAGAAGAAGAAGAAGAAGAAGAAGAAGAAGAAGAAGAAGAAGAAGAAGAAGAAGAAGAAGAAGAAGAAGAAGAAGAAGAAGAAGAAGAAGAAGAAGAAGAAGAAGAAGAAGAAGAAGAAGAAGAAGAAGAAGAAGAAGAAGAAGAAGAAGAAGAAGAAGAAGAAGAAGAAGAAGAAGAAGAAGAAGAAGAAGAAGAAGAAGAAGAAGAAGAAGAAGAAGAAGAAGAAGAAGAAGAAGAAGAAGAAGAAGAAGAAGAAGAAGAAGAAGAAGAAGAAGAAGAAGAAGAATATAATTTTTACATGTGATATATATATATATTGATTTATTAAAAATGTAGAACCTATATTATCTAAATTTAAGAAAAAATGTACCAAATAATAGTATATTGTGTATCTAGGGGGGGAAAATGGCCATTTCGAGCGAGGGTGAGACGTTTTTAGCGCGAGTCGTAGTAGAGGGCGCCGAAGGCGCCCGAGACAAAGACGAGTGCTAAAAACGTCCCACCCGAGGTATAAATGGCCATCCCCCCCTAGATGCACACTGTACTTTTTATAATAAGGGCACGATATGGGCCTTCTTTGATGCGCGTCGATCGGATGGGGAATGGCGCATGTTGAGTCGTGTACCACACACTTATAGATGTTTGAATTAAATAAAAATTGAAAAAAATTGAAAAAAAAAAAAATTAAAAAAAAAAAAAAATTAAAAAAAAAAAAATTAATAAATAAAAAAAAAAAATTATTAATAATTAATAATGATTTATTTATGAAAAAATAAAGATCCAAGATTTGTCGTTGGAGCGGGAGGGAATGTACATTCCCTCCCGCTGAGGCGGGAGGGAATGTATATTCCCTCCCGCTGTTGGATATTCGGTACTCACGGTCGAAACACGTGATTTCCCCCCCTCTCGACAAGCATGAAAGAAGGCCCATTTCATGCCCGTGTTATGAAAATATATATATTGATTCATTAAAAAATGTAGAACCTATATTATCTAAATTTAAGAAAAAAATGTAGCAAATAAACATATACACGTTCATATGTATATTATATATATATATTGATTTATTAAAAATGTAGAGCCTATATTATCTAAATTTAAGAAAAAAATGTATCAAATAAATATATATATTGTAACTTTTGGCGAGTATCTTGAACCCGAAAGTTGAGAGATACCCGCAGTTATTGTGAGTTCTTTACCTATATAAAAAGGGATTTAAATTATCAAAATTAATAGGGCTTTTCTTTGAGGTACGTAGGTAGGGAAAAGGATGGGTTAGCCACCAAAAGCCACCTATGCAACCTTGTGAATTTACTTTATCTCAGGACTCGGGTAGATTACTCCACCAAAGCCTGTTCCCTTCGGACTCGGGTAGAACCAAAGCCGATCCTTCTCCTATTCGAACAGAGCCGGGAAGTGAATCCAAGCCTGCTTTCCTAAACACAAAACCTATTCTTTACTCGGATCCGGGAACCTTGCGATTCCAAGACCGTGTCTCAGACTCGGAATCGTATTTCCTTGGCCCTCGGACGCGGGAAGTTAACGCCGTTCGCACTAGGAATGATCCAAAGCTGGTCCCTATAAGGCTTATTCAGGGATGGAAATTGATTAGTTAGGAGTCAGTGCTGAAATATCCGACAAAGTTCAAATAAGAAAATAATAATTGTATTCAAATGAATTCTAATAAACTAATTTTTACAATGATTTACTTATTCTACTTCTATTCTAATTTCGTGACTCTAGTCGCGTTTGTTTGTTTGTTCCGTTTAGGTTTTCGTTCTGTTTGTATTTCTATTTTTATATTTTAGGCTATGCGCGGTTATGTTTTCTGTTATGATTCTATTTTGATTTCGTTATATTTCCTCTCATTCTCTTCGATTATATTTTAAATTGTGACCAGTGATATTTTATCTAAAGGCAATTGAATTTATTCTATATCATGAATTTATGTTAGTTATTCGGATCTAGGCGATCTGAAGCTATACAAGTGAATTTAATTTATCTAAGTTGTGAGTCGCACCGGTGCTCTACCTGACTACGCTCGGAGTTATGAGTCGCAACGGTGCTATACCAGAATACGCTCGAATATTGGATGTTATGAGTCGCAAGGCCTCTATGGCACAAATACGCTAATGAGTGATTGAGTGAGCCGTTTATATACTCTCTATCCCCACTTCTTAGCGTGACGTCAGACACTTGGTCGAACGTAGAGGATTAGTGTAATCCTTTCCTTTGTTCTGTCTTTGGCGATATTCGATGTGCACTATAGCTGGATATGTTACAATATATACACGTTCATATGTATATATATATATATCGACAGCCTAATAACATAGTCACGTAAGCGCCAAAAAAAAAATTTTTCGCAAACTGACAGACTTTTCGCCAAAAAAATTTTGGCGTCTATTAGAAATTGTTTGAAAAATAGGCCATTTTTGGCGCTTACGGGATTATGTTATTAAGCTGTCGATATATATATATATATATATACCCGACTCAGTTATTTGTTATCCCGTACCATCCTCACATATATATTTACAACATCTGCATGTATAGAAAGTACACGGGAGGTAGGGGGGGATACGGTAAGATCTGGTATATAAGCGGTAGGGTATTATATCTTAAATATATATATACATATATATATATATACATATATATATATATACCTATATACAGTAGTCTCTCTCTCTTTCTCATTTATACACAGACGCTCGTACGACTTGACGATGGAGGGGATTCAAATTATCGCGCTATACTGTAGGATCTGCTATAGGTGTGTGTGTGTGTGTGTGATACCTCGGATGTAGAAAATTTTTATGAAAACTACACCGGCCATCAGAACATATATATATATATATATATATATATATATATATATATACTAGGGGGGCTACGCCCCCCTGCGCGCTACGCGCGCCAACCCCCCATTGTGTAGCACCTATTGAAGTCAAATAATCGGTTTTTTTATGAAAAAAAAAAACGATTAACGACGAAAAACGACGTTATAGCGCAAAGCATCTATATGTCATTGCGCAAAGCAGCAATGTCTTGCTATACGTATATGTTTTTTACGAATAAAACATAACGCAATTCATGTTCAGGCAATTTTCATCGTCGGGTTTTTCCGTACCCATATGCTATAGCGCAAAGCAGCTAGACGTCATTGCGCAAGGCAGCAATGTTTTGCTATAATTTTCTTCGAATAAAACATAATCCAATTCATGTTCAAGCAATTTTCATTTTCGGGTTTGTCTGTTGTAACTTTATCCAGGATAGTGTTCCTTTTCTTCATTGATGTTGCTGAACCGAAGAATCGTAAACGTAGAACATGTAATCAAGGACAGTGATATTAATTGTTTAACACTGATAATAATCGGAAAAGTAATTGAATTTTTAAAGAAATTTTGTGAAAGTCTTATGCTTGCTTTTATATACTTAATTTTCATCTGAATTCCTATGAATTTCGATTGTCTTCAGATTCAATTATTTCCTTCTCGTAAACGTCTCTTTGTAACAATGCTTCCCATCGTTCCAATTGTAAGCGCTCACGGGCTTCTAGCTCTGCGTCCATCTCTACATCATCAGGGAATAAGTCGACGTACAGTTCTCCCTGTTCCGTTCGTAGTTCGAATTCTCTGCCCGCCTCATACGCCTCTATTGCTGCATGTTCTGCTTCCAGCTCGGCTTCTATTTCCTCAAATATTAGCAGGTTCCGCATGTCGGATATTTCTCCGGCTGTTAATACATCTATCACGCATAATACAATTTGTATTTAGCGATGTCACGTTTTTCTCCTGTTCGGTTCGGTAATCAAATATACATTGATCTAACATACCTGGCCCTATTGGTACCGTGTCTGTGTTCAGCCCGGTATCTAGTTCCGCTGGCTGTACCTCGGGCAATTCGGGCCATGACTCTTCTATACCCCCGTGTGTTAGTTCGTCTATTATCATAATTTAATTAATCTTTAGTGAAGGCATGTTTTTCCGTTGTTCGGTTCGGTAATTAAAAATAGGTAGATATTACAAACCTTGTCCTACTGGTTCCATTATCCAATTTACGTAAACGTTAATAAGTTCATAAAATAAAGTTTCGTGATATTTTTGAATATTTTTTAATTTATTCACATAAATTTATTCATCCACGTAAATTTACCATAAAATGAAATGAAGACCGCGAAATTTGATCAATTATAGTTAGTAACAAAAATTTATCGAATATCGATTTTATGTCTCGAAATTAAATGAAGAAACGGAAAATGTAAACCGTAACTATATTCATTTGAAAAATCAATTGTTCCTGTTTCATTGGGATAAATTTTTGTGACTGATACATTTATTTATTTTATTCTGTTTATTCAATTCAAATTAAATCCCGCAAAATGCCTCGTCGGCCAAACTCATCTAGAAGTCACTCACATGAACGACCTAAATCAAAAAAACCTAAGACTGACGACAATATTCCTTCGCTTTCTACTACGGAATATATTCAAAACATCGAAATTGGAGATAAATTTGCGTAAGCAACAACTTCACTAATATTATTATTATTTCAACGTAAAGTTTCATAATTATATATCCCCTTTGTTTATGTAGAGCTATTATTGGATACGTCGACTCTATTCAGCGTAGTAAAATTAAACGGAAAACTTCACTAAACAAGGCAGAAAACACCAAATCAGAATTGGACTTATTTAAATTCGTTCTGAATAATAATGATGGTAAAAGAGTATCTTGTTACAAATGGGGCGATGAGGCCCCTCAATTATCAAATGAAATCAAACATAATCAGGTAAATCGTATTTACATTTTTCTTCTGCATCACATCATTTTTCGCGGATATTTTTTTTTTGTTTGTTAACTGTATACCCTTTGTTTTTAGATTTACCTTCTTCAAAACGTAACCGCTAGTCCCGCCTCATTGTACAACCTCGGCAACGTTAACTTTGAATTACAATTGAAATCTTTTTCGAAAATAAGGTGTTTTGGAGTATTCCACGTACTCCAAAACTCCGATCGAATTAATTCCTGTGACTTTTCCGACATCCCTCACAAAACCGGAATTATAAGTAAGATTATTTTTGATCGACGATTGTCCGAAAACTTGTCCAATAACGTTTAATAACCTTAACTGCAGAAATCAGAGGCTATGTCAAAGACGAACTTATTCAGCCTTCCAAAATTCGAACCGACGAATACATTGGTACAGTAACTGACGGCAAATTCAAAATCGAAATTGTTTTATCTAATGTTACTAAAATAAGTCCAATTTCTGCTGGCCAACGAATAGAAATTGTAGGCGATGTTCAAAAAAACGGTAAATAAATTTTGACCAAAGTTTTTGATTTAATGATGAAATACAAAATATTTATACAGAAAAATGAAAGAATGAAAGAAGACTGTATCATTGCTATTGATTAAATGTCCTCCTTGTGCTTTTAACATGTCTCTTCAGACCACCATTTCTTCCTACACGTGCAGACCTTCGAAAACATCAAAATCCTGGATGACCCCCCTATGCCTCTTGCGAAATTATTACGTGTTTCTAGAATGTTAGCAATATAACAACATTGAATCTCCTTGTTATTGATAGTGATTTTATGTTTTAATAATCTTTTAATCTTAATCTTTTGTACATATGCGTAATTATGTGTTAAAAATATATAGTGGATTAGGCTTTCTTTTTTTTTTTTTTTTTTTTTTTCACTACGGTAATTGTGTATTGTTATATATGTATTAGAAATATATAGTGGATTAGGCTTTTTGAGGAAACCACTTTAAAAAAAACGCGCCGAGTTATCTACTGCAAAGTGGTGTGGAAACGATAACTGTCGCAGTAATGGTTATTATCCTCATTTACATGTATCTTATGATTTTCAGACCTTTCCCTACTTACCGCTACCCTACCCTTAGTGATTACGTCATCTAAAGACAGACCCTCGATTTTCGTCGATGGAAGTATCATTCACTTCAAGATGGTGTGAAAAAGATACGAATACAGAGATATATTTGATACGAATACAGACATAAGTTTTGAAAATCTATATTCATTAAATGATGTACAGTGACATCAGTGTTAAAGTTAATAAAATGTTAATCTGTAAGACATGTATTCTTCGACTGGAATGGTATTTTTATGGTGAAATCAGAAATTTATTAATTCGAAAGATGTTTACGTGAGTTTAAGATAGTTGAGATGCAAAAGTCAAATGCAGAAGAACTCGTAAGTGTTTCGCAGTAACAACCGTGAGAATAATTCAATGAATTCGATGTATCTATGTATAGGTGTTTTGCAATACTGATGATATGCACGCCGCCATCTGTCGGTACCCTGACATATTCGCACGACAGTTATGTATCGGCTGATCATCGATATTAGTGTGTCAGTTTTTCGAGCATTAATTTTCGCGCTCACTTTTTGTTTCGCGTAACCACGTAAGAAATAAACAATATTTGTTTTATTCAATTGATCGATTGAGCCGTCGAAGGTCCTCGCCAGATTTCGTAAGTATAGATAATTATCAATTACATTTAACATCAATATGTCTGAAATTCATTTACTGAATTAGTCATTTTCCGGTAGATTCACAACCACGTAAAAGAAATGGAGGACCTGATCGAAAATGGTATGTTGTATGATCCTCAACAATTTTTCTTCACGAATTCACATATATTTATAAATAGTAATATAAATTCGTTTCTATATTTTCATTTGAAGAAGAAGAACAACAACAGCAACAGCAACAGCAACACCAACACCAACACCAACAGCAACAACAACAGCAACAGCAACAACAACCGCAACAGCAACAACAACCGCAACCGCAACAGCAACATCAACAGCAACCTGGAGTCCAGGCCGCGGGTGTGGAACCGAATAGTAAGGATACAAACGTAGCATATTGACATTTGCGATATTAAAGTAGTTTCAATTAGTATCTGATCGATTCATAATCTTTTTTTCCAACACCAGGACCACGCAGGCATCAGCGCGCGGGGCAGTACGCTGCAAGAAGGAGGGCCTACTACAGGCAGGCGAACGTAGTGGCCCTCCTATATTCGGTGGCGAACCCGTCCCGGGGGTTCGGTCGGGGCCGCGGTCGCGGCCGTGGCCGCGGGGGGCCGAACGAACGGTTCGCCTAAAGCGACTGTTCTATGTTCTATTTTGTTCTATGTTTAATTATGTTCTATGTTTTATGTTTTATGTTTAAATAAAAAAAAAATAAAAAAAATAAAAATTCAATCATTTGGTTATAATATATATAATCGCATAATATTCATTTATTCACTGATTCGCAATTTTACCCTTTCTGTTACTGTCATGTCGCGAAATGCATCTATCATAATAATTTATTTAACTTTTGGTGAATTCATATTACGTTATATTTTTTCGTCGTTCGGCTGGGAATCGTATATTTGCATATATATATTATATACTTTGCCTCAATGCTTCCATCATCTAAATTATTCAAATTCAATACATACCAATAAATCTCAAATACTAATTTTTTTTTAAATTTGCTTACGTAAATTCATTTATTAAAAAAGTCCAAATCTCCAAAAAAATCTAAACGATTTAAATAACAGTTGCAACAATTTTTATTATATTAGTATTTATATAATAATTTATTTAACTTTTGGTGAATTCATATTACGTTATATTTTTTTGTCGTTCGGTCGGGAATCGTATATTCGCATATATATATTATTTACTTTGCCTCAATGCTTCGATCATCTAAATTATTCAAATTCAATACATACCAATAAATCTCAAATACTAATTTTTTTTTAAATTTGCTTACGTAAATTCATTTATTAAATAAGTCCAAATCTCCAAAAAAATCTAAACGATCTAAATAACAGTTGTAACAATTTTTATTATATTAGTATTTTTTGATTTTTCCCTATTTATTGCTACCTTAATCGTAAATACGTCATCTAAAGTCAGGCCCTTAACTTGTGGGGAAGTACTTATGGAATAGTTACCCAACATTTCGAAGTCTACTCTACTTTACTACTTAGAGGTTCGAATGAAAAAAATCCTCTGTATATATAGACAGGTCTTTGACCTGTGTTACCAAATTATTGACATTTAATTTTCAGCGTGAGATAGAATTATAGAATTATTTATTTGATATAGTAGGGTACATCCCAAGGTTATGTGAAAAATTAATACGAATAACACGAATATATAATGGATTTTGTAAATGATGTACAATGATCTATCTTAATGTATCATCGATCCGTTATGTGGAAGGAATCTTCATCGTCTTGCCAATCTTTGAATTACATGGTGATGAATTGTTCAAAAGGGTCTGATTACTTGATTGAAATTTTTCACAGGAATGCTGGAAAGGAAATCTAATTGAGACAAAAAGTAGGAAGTCATATTAAAAATGTAGAAAACAAATCTAGTTTGAATTCGAAGTTTTCCGTGCTGTTGGCACGTTTTTTTTTATCTAGTGGTATCCTCCTTAGGTTGTATGATTCGGTTTTCCAAATGCTCGGTAACTATTTCATACTTCTATGCCGAAGGTTAAGAGCTTATCTTTGGATTACGTTATCCCGAAGGGTAGGTAGGACAGTTGGTAGGGAAAAATCTGTAAATAACAATGTATATATATATATATAACGATAATAAGAATTATTGCAACAGTTATCGTTTCCACACCACTTTGCAGTAGATAACTCGGCGCGTTTTTTTTAAAGTGGTTTCCTCAAAAAGCCTAATCCACTATACCGTGAAGCCAAAAGGAAACCGAACGATGACCGCACTTTAGCTCGACTGTAGTGAGTAGAAGCTTACGTACACAATGCGAGCGAGTGTAGGTCGAACTATAGTGCAGTTATTGTTCGGGTTCGTTTTAATTTCACGGTATACTCTAATAGATATGTAAGTACAATTGATAAATGAAAAAAATTAAATCATTTATAATTATAATAAGATTCCGAAGTAGGTATATTAGTAATTTAAATATCGCAGAATAATTATTATTATCGATAGTATTGCTTCCTCTAACGATTTGCTCCAGGATCCTTTTGGTTTATATGGAGAGCTTTTCAGTTTTAACGCCTTGACAAATGGAAAAAAATTCGTTCACTATCCGCTCTATAGTTTTCGTAGTCTCTTTATATGTTAGTCTACTTTAGATATTATGGCGCAAAGCATCCATATGTTATGGCGCAAAGCATCCATTTGTCATAGCGCACTGCAGCTATATATCATTGCGCAAAGCAGCAGTGTTTCGTTATACTTTTCTATGAAAGAAAAATAATTAACGTAATGTAGGTCTACTACATTGCGTGAGACTCCGTCGAGTCTCTCGATCATAACATGTAACATCGATTGATAGGTTGATATTTAGTTTTACTGTAAACTACGGTACGTCGACGCGTGTTTTTCTTTTGTTTTTCTTTGTGGGTTCCCCTTTATGTTCATGGTTGTTGTTAAATTATAGCTAATCCTGTAAATATGGTTACTTCAAAATTTCTTTCCAGACAACATTTTTAATTTCTTCTGAATTTTTTGAAGTGTTCTCTATGTATATCTGATTTGAATTCCGACATCTAGAAAGAGCTACATATAATTGACCGTGACTAAATAAATCTCTACCAAAATATAATCCCACTTTATCGAAACTCTGACCTTGAGATTTATTGATTGTAATCGCAAATGCCAATACTATAGGGAATTGCCTACGATATAATACAAATGGTAAGCTCGAATGCTCCCCTGTATCCAGCACAATTCTCGGAATGAACACAATATTTCCAACATTATCTCCTGTAATAATTTTTGCTTCAATATTAAATTTAAACAGTCTAAGTATTTTCAGTCTTGTTCCATTGCATAAACCATCATTGATACTTAAATTTCGGATGAGCATTACTATAGCACCGGTTTTCAATAATAATTTATGTACTGGTAAGCCGGGAAATTTTAAAGAATTCAAATATTCGACGGGATAATTTAAATTCGCATCAGTTTCAGTCTGGTCCACTCCTTTATATTTTGCTCTATCAATACTGAAATAAGTTTTCTCAAAGGTTTTAATCTTTTTTAATATCTTATCATTTAATTTGTAAATGTCTTGATTATGACTTGCTAAAATCGTATGATTAGATAAATCTTCCATATTGTCATTAACGGTACCGTAAATTTTTTCGCAAATGTCATCAGTTTTCCATTCTTCGGGGATCTTAAATGAGTCTATCATTCCTTCTCCAATGTTTAATAAGAATGAGGAAAAGTGTATGTTGTTATTTCTCATATTGTTTTTTAATGTTAAAATTTTGAAATCTTTCCATAAGTTTGAATATTTAATTGTCTCTTGAATGATATTTAATCGCGAGCCATTTTTTATGACCGGTAAAATTTGACGAAAATCGCCACCTAGAATGATTAATTTACCTGCGAATGGAAGATTATAAATATTGCAGCAATCTTTTAATGTTTTATCAATAATTTCCAATGCTTTTTTGGGGATCATTGACGCTTCATCCCATATAATGATATCACATTCCCTCAATTTTTTTTTATCAGAATCTAACTTTAAAAACGAAGTTTCGATGTTTGATAAGTCTAAAGGTAGTCTAAATGTTCGATGACTTGTCATGCCACCTGGTAATAATACAGAAGCTATCCCAGTCCACGCCATAGATACAACTTTTTTGCCTTGACTGATATAATAATGAATCAACGTTTTGTATAAAAACGTCTTGCCGGTACCTCCGGGACCATCAATAAATATCAGACGATTTTTATTAGCATTCGTTACATAATCAAATATATATTTTTGATCTTCATTACATTTCGTGATCATTTGTTCAAATAATTTTTCATTATTCATCATTAATATTTTTTTTTCTTCGAAATTTTCACTATCTATTATAGGTTCTGGAAGTTGAAAATCCGAGCATGTCATATTTTCTGAATTTAAAATATCATTTATTTCTTTCAAAGCTCTGCCTTCGTTATTGTCCTTGAAATCTTCGCTAAAATATTTTTTATACTTATTCCAAATTTCTTTGGCAAATGACACATTGTCTGAAATAAGAAACCACGCGAAGAATTTACGTAACTGTTTAGGCATTCCAATATTGCACACTTCTTCAAAAATTTCAAAAATATGTTCATCGCTTTCAACTAATCCCATCGCGATTGCCGTCTCTTTATAAGACAGATAAATATTATTTTCGTGTTCTTTTAAATCGTTAAAAGATATGGCTCCTTTTTTTCTATTTAAAATTAATTTTAAATGAAAACGTTCCGAATCTTTAGGGCTGACGCTGTTGATACGTCCTACCACTTTTGAAAATTGTTTACGTTTTATCCATTTCTTTTTGGAAAGATCAAATAGATAATTTTTCGGTATGTTAATGTATAGTATATTTTTTGCAATTTGGTCTCGTTGATTTAATTTAAACCAAGCTGTTAAGGTGGTTTCATGATTTTTCAATGCAACTTCTACGTTATCCTCCTCAAAAATTATTCTCTGTTGGTTTTCGGTATGAACCGCTAAACGAATAATGGTATGAGATCTAGCAGAGAGGGGTAATTCTTCTATTCGCCAAGCAGATTCCATTGGACTTAAATACCGACTATCGATATATTCAGATATTTCGTCATAAGTTTCGTTATCTTTGTCGACCTCTGTCTGTTGACATTTCTTTAATTTGACGTATGCCCTATCATGTCCTTTATGTAGGTATTGATAAATGTATTTTATGCTCATAACCGAAGCACAATATTCTACATTTATATGACACTCATATTTTCTCAATAATTCAGGATTATAAGGTACTACCATCGAATTGTCTACGTTAATAAATTCACCGTTAATTTTCTTATTGTACACATATCCTTTATCGCGATTATCGGTACGTTTATAAATTGGAAAACCATTATCTTTAAACGCAGTATGCTCACAAAATGCTTTTGGAAAATTTTTGGTACAAATGTTTTTGTTGGAATCATAACATACCGAATAAGATGTATGTGGACCATGCAACATATGTTTGATTACTAAATTTTGTAAATGGATATTATTCGAAGGAATTTCAGCACTGATAAATTTATCTACTGCTTCCGGATTCGACAATTTGTTAGTATAGTCCAAAACACATAAAATATGAGAATGGGGTAAACCGCGTTTTTGAAATTCAATGGTATAAACAAATGCTAATATCTTTCCAAACATTTTTCCACTAATAATATCAGACATGATAGATTTAAGTTTAGAATAGAATAGCCTTACGATTAGCGTTGGAATATCGTTGCAAGTTGTTCCAGGTGGAAAATCATTCAATATCCTTTTAATTTCTGGCCAATTCGGATTGCAAGTAACAGTTATGAACAAATCAGGTCTACCGATATCCCTACAAATAGCAACTGCATCTTGATATAATTGATACATATGTCGCGGACTACCTATATATGAAGATGGTAATACAAACATATTTCCTAACCTTTCCTTGTTCTCGAAATTACCTGATCTATTCATAGCACTTCCGGCAACGTGATCCACTAATCCCTGATAACACTCTATCCGTAATTGTTTTTGATTGTACCTGATATAATTCAATCTATTATTTTCGATTATTATATAAGCTTGAACTATATACTGTTGTGTTAGCCTTCCACAATACAGAATAGGATTAAATTTACTTTTCGGTCTGTACGCTAAACGATATGAGTAATATTGAAGCGCTGTCAATCGTTTTTGAACATCGGGATTTTGTGTGAATATTGAACTCCAACCTAAATCACCACATGGGAACATCAAAGGAAAAACCATAGGGTCGATATGAAATGATAATTTGTTCAAAGATGTATAACTATTTACACCAGGTGGAAGATCTTTTGGATAAACACACATATCAAACGATGATGGTATCTGACCATCTTTGGATATTATTAAGGCAGCACATTCCGCAGTTGTGGGAGTATTGTACCTATTTTTATCCAAATTTATATCACGGACAAAATATAAATAATATTCCGGTAATGATTCGTCTTGACTGAGTTGATACAAATATTTATATTTTTTGGCATACGGGTTATGATTATTTAACAAATTTTGTATATATTCAATGTGACTTTGTACTAAATTATTATCTTCCTTTAGGCGTCTTTGTGTTGCTTCGTAATCATCATATATATAAATCTGTCCAAAATTTGGATTTTCATTATTTGCCGAAATGATACTGTTAGGAATTGTGTGACACACCTGACCTTGTATTTTCAAATTATAAACACCTTTCTTTGATTCGCTCAGCACATTTGCACTGAAACTTGCGAAGGAAAAACGATTATTATAATATCTAATTAGATCCCTAAATTTTTTGTCGTATAACACTAAATTTTGTAATATTTCGTCGTAATCACTCATCGGAGGAAGTTTTATTTTCCCATAATGACAGCAACTTTTTTTTGAAAATTCCACTGACCAAAATAGTGCTGAACAATGTGGGCACGTATAATTTAAATCCCCAAAATCAAGATACCAATTTTCCCGAGGCAATGCTTCTATTTGATTATTTAATTTTGCAGCTTGCTGGGTTATTCTCTTTTTATTTAATCTATTTTCCGCCATATTCATCACTTTATCTTTGTTTCTTTTCTTTTCTATACGCTTTTCGTTCATCGCTTCAACTAAATCTTTCTTCCGTTTTTGATTCAAACGCTTTTCATTCATTGTCTTAACTAAATCTTTCTTCCTTTTTTGATCCAAACGCTTTTCATTCATTGTCTTAACTAAATCTTTCTTCCGCTTTTGAACCAAACGCTTTTCATCCATTGTCTCAATTAAATCTTTCTTTCGTTTCCTATCCAAACGCTTTTCACTCATTGTTTCAACTAAATTTTTATTTCGTTTTTTATCCAAACGCTTTTCATTCATTCCCTCAACTAAATCTTTATTTCTTTTCTTATCCAAACGCTTTTCATTCATTTCCTCAACTAAATCTTTATTTCGTTTTTTACCCAAACGCTTTTCATTCATTCCCCCAACTAAATCTTTATTTCGTTTTTTATCCAAACGCTTTTCATTCATTTCCTCAACTAAATCTTTATTTCGTTTTTTACCCAAACGCTTTTCATTCATTCCCCCAACTAAATCTTTATTTCGTTTTTTATCCAAACGCTTTTCATTCATTTCCTCAACTAAATCTTTATTTCGTTTTTTACCCAAACGCTTTTCATTCATTCCCCAAACTAAATCTTTATTTCGTTTTTTATCCAAACGCTTTTCATTCATTCCCTCAACTAAATCTTTATTTCGCTTTTTCTCTATTCGCTCTCCTCCCATATTTCGAATAGTATCCCTTAACCTTTTTTCATTCAATTTATTCTCGGAAAGATTTTCTACCCGTCGTTTTTCATTAATTCGCTCATGGTTATGATAGTAGTGTAGTCTATTAATTCTATCTCTACCTGTTAAACTTGAATTCTGTGAATTGATAATGTCATAATGACCTCTGTCTAAACAGCCAGATAATAATAGAATCAACTTATTTACATTCATTTCATCCCCATATTTTCTTGGATCCTTAAAATGATTTATATATACCGATACGTGTATATTATAAATCTTGACGAACGACTCTATTTCTACTTCCCCCCCGTAAACTCCTGTTTTAGACATATGCGATTGGTATGCATATTTATCTAAAATTTCTGAATTGTACGATTCATCGCCCACAATAAATGATTCATATAACGCCCAATTGTGTACTACATTAGAAACAATTTGCAACCTTATCGTTTGATGTTTTTCTTGATCATTATATAAAAAATACGAAAAACACCGAAATAAACAATTACCGTCTCCCACTATACGTACTGCGATAGCCCGGTGATCATTCATTTCGATTAACTATCTCCTTAACTAAGTTTTCAATTAACTATCTCCTTAATTAATATCCGCAGTTAAATACCTACGCTTCATAAAGTAAATACGCAACGGAAAAATAAATCAACCGCAGTGAACAATATGTCTATTCTACTCTCACCTTGGCTATTTGACGGGATATCCGATCCGATCCACAAAATCTCTTCGGGATTCAAGATTCAGGATCAGATAATCGGATGTATTTTTCGATATTTCTTCAAATCTGTCAAAACTCCAAGGGATCTCAAGTTTCGCTGAACAGTTGGCTTGCGTTGTTTCTCTACCTATTGTTTTCCGCAAACCGTCAATTTACAAATAGGTTTGTCTCCCGTTTCTGCCATTGGAATAGGTTTGTTCCCTTAATATCAAGGCCCGATCTCGAATTCCTAATTCTTATTCTTTTCATGTCCTACGTATATCAAAAAATGTTCTCAGAATCCCCAAGATTACCCAATGTATTATATTATATTGGCACAATTACAATATATTATATTATATTGGTATAATTACATTGGTTATGTTCTGAGTAGTTCTGACAGTGATCGCGGCCATACTTCACATGTATTGGTACAATCAGTGGAATTAATAAATCACTGGTTGAACAGTGAATTATCCCCACTTCTATGTTTACTGGTTAAATTAGTGAGACTTCACTGGGCAATTAGTGAGATCCACTGGTAAGTCAGTGAAATTCCACTGATTCCTTTCAAGAGAGTGCATCTGTGGGAAACCGTGCTAATTTCTATGGCAACAGAGGCAGGGGGGGGGCAAAAAGAGCCGAGTGGGGTCAGGAAGGCCTAGGCTGAGGAGAGAGAGAGGAGGGGGGGGGGGGGGGTAGCGAAGGGTGGCCATGGAAAGGGGGGTAGCGAGCGGAGTCGAGCAGGCCATGGAAAGGGGGGTCAGGAAGGCCTAGGCCGAAGAGCGAGAGGGGGGGGGGGGGGGGTAGCGAAGGAGGCCATGGAAAGGGGGATAGCGAGCGGGGTCGAGGAGGCCATGGAAAGGGGGGTAGCGAGCGGAGCCGAGGAGGCCATGGAAAGGGGGGGGGGCGAGCGGAGTCGAGGAGGCCATGGAAAGGGGGGTCAGGAAGGCCCAGGCTGAGGAGAGGGGGGGGGGGGTAGCGAAGGGAGGCCATGGAAGGGGGGTAGCGAGTGGGGTCGAGGAGGCCATGGAAAGGGGGGTAGCGAGCGGGGTCGAGGAGGCCATGGAAAGTCTGACACGGCGGCGGCGGCGGCGGCGGCGGCGGCGGCGGCGGCGGCGGCGGCGATATATCTTTATAATATAGAGAGATATATATATTCACACTGTCTCTCACACACACGTGCACGGGAGGGATTATGATTCACACACACGAGACAGATGTAGTAGATGTGTAATATCAGCGAAATCTATAAATTTGGCTGCACCTGTTCAATTTGCTCAGTTTGAGTATAAACAGGCTAAAAAATGGAAGATAATAAATTTCAACGCGAATTAACGGGCACTAACAGGGCGATTTACCGGAGCAGCGTGATTCGAACCGTGATACGCGATGTGCTGTATTGCGCCAGGAGGTTCGCCCCTCGATTCGTGCGAGAGTTTGACGAAAATTGGTTTCTCGAGCTGGTGGACCTTCCGGCAGCCGCGCTCCTCTTTCGCCTGAGAAGTCTTTTATGGAGTTGCACCGTGCCGGATATCGGTCGTATGTACGATCGGCATGTGTTTGACGAGTCTTGGGAAAGTATGAAAATTGCCGTCGACGTGGTACGTCAACGCGGTGGTCAGTCATACCCCGAAGTCACCAGAATGGTACGGGCGTACACGGATCACGAGGGTAAGTAACAACTCTGTTCTACGGACTCTTTGTCAACGGCTCGCTTCATAGTATTGCCGGGTGTTGTTTCGCACCAGACAACGCGAGTAGCGAACCCGAGACGGAGTGGTTGAACGGAAAGGAGGATGAGTTCGACGACGAAGATCAACTCCTGTACGGCGCTGCGGCTCGTTACGAGCTTGCCGCGCGGGAGGAAGAGGAAGAAGAGCTAGAATTGATAAGGGTGACGGAGCAAGCCGAGGCTGTCGCGGATACACCTCTGCTCCAAGATGACCCTTCTGTTCGGAGCGATAAAACGACTGCCATCGCGGTACAATCACTACCGCGGTGTCTCGACTCCCCCGGTGAGTACCAGCGAGTATGCATTTTTGAGACGCCTCGTGTAACCCGGTCTTTAACTCTTGGTTATCAGAGCAACGCCGACCCGTCTACGCCGGTGGTATCAACTAGGGTGCCGGTACATCGGGCATACAGTATGGTGGGGGTAAGAGACAGAGAGCACCGCCACCGTCTCCCGAAAATTCCTCGACAGACGATGAGATGGAGGTGGTGTTTTCCGACGAATCTTCCGGTGAGTACACCCCCCGAGTACGCATTCTCCTTTTTCTAATTTTCAAGACGACTCGTGTAACCGGGACTTTACTCTTGGCCGTCAGAGCGGCGCCACGCTGTCTACGCTGCGTTGAAACGAGCCGGAGGTATCAACGAAGACGCCGGTATACAGCAGGGCGGGGGAAAGAGAGAGAGAGCCGCTAGCACAGCTGCGGACGACCACATCGCGCGTCCTCCGGGTGTCAGATTTCTGATTGTAGACGAGAGTCGTAAATATTATCGTAGATTTGCCGTAACGGGGAGCGTCTTGACGTTGAAAATCATCACACCCCCGGAAACCGTAGACCCTGTTACCTGGCTCGAAGAAGCCGTCAGGGATATTCACAATTACGCCACGACCACTGCCCCGGACTCTGTAGATGATCCCGCTAACGATTATATAGGATTCGGCCTAGACACCCCCTCGTTTGCTCTGGGCACGGCCGGTTTGTCGTTTCGACCGGTCAGGGACTCTCGCTACGAGGATCTCTGGCGGCTCGTGTTCAGTCTCAGTCAAAGCGCCTCCGAATTTCGTGTGGATGACGCGTTCAGAATCACCGTTAACCTGGTCAGCGTACCGGTGGGTCGCGGGCGAAAGAGCAAACCTCTCACTCACGAGGAGGTGAGCAAAAGATCGCTTCTCGAGGTCGAACGCGACAATCTTTGTCTACCGCGCGCTATAATTTCTGCTCGTGCCTACCTGAACAGAGAGGGTATCGGGGGTAACGCAGCTGATCCCGCACTTCGATGGTCCGATGTGTGTCACGCGAAATCAAGGCTTCAGAGGGAGGCTGCCCTGGCTTTGTGCAGAGAGGCGCGCGTAGAAGTCCCCCCAGAGGGCTGTAGTATGCGAGAGATCGTTAGATTTTAAGAATATCTGGCTCCTCTGGGTCTAGCCGTCGTAATATACGATTTCAATACCTTTGGACGCGGAGGCGAGGCCGTTTACAACGGGGCGCGCGTACTGGCCGAGCGGGGTGAATGCTCCAGCGGCACATTGAACATACTGTACTTTCCACGCGGCGGTCATTACAAACCTATATTAAATCTTACCGCCGCAGCAGCCAACAGACGCTTCTGCGAGCCCTGCAACGTAGCCTATCGTTATACAGGCGATCACAGGTGCTCCAACAGATGTCCCGGCTGCAACACCGTTCCGCAGTGCGACAGAGCGGGGGTACGTATGCCGTGCGTTGCCTGCGGCCGGTGGTTCTTTGGGGAGGAATGTCTGCGGAGACATCGCGTCGCGGGGTCGTTCGATCCTCGCAGAAGCGTCTGCGATACCCTGCAGATGTGCAGCGGGTGCGGTCTGTTCGTCGATCGTACTAAAAAGGGTCACTCCTGCGGCAACGCGTACTGCAACACGTGTGGATCCGTGCAGGCGGTAAACCACGAGTGTTACATGCAGCCTCTGAAGCCACCCACCGGAAACGCGGAGCATATATTCATGTTTTATGACTTTGAGACCCAGCAGTGCGCCCCGGTGGCCGGCAGCGGAGATGTCAATCTGCACGTGCCGAATCTGTGCGTGGCGCAGCAGGCGTGCACCAGCTGCATACACGAGCCGGACATAAGTACACCCTGTCCTAGTTGCGGCCTCGTGCGCGAGTTCGTATTCCGAGAGAACCCCGTTAAACAGCTGGTGGAGTTTGTCACGCGGGACGTTTGTCGGTTCAAAAAGATCTTCTGTATAGCGCATAACGCCAGCGGTTTCGATTCTCAATTTATACTGCGTTACCTGGTAGAAAATAACAGAGATCCGCCGCAGGTGATCCTGAACGGTACCAAGATCATACTGATGGAGACGGGTCACACGCGTTTCCTGGACTCTTTGGCCTACATGCCTATGGCTCTAGCCGCGCTGCCCAAGGCATTCGGCCTACCTGTGGAATCGCGCAAGGGTATCTTTCCGCATCTGTTCAATACACCGGAGAATCGAAATTACATAGGTCCGTTGCCAGACGCGGAATTCTACTCCCCCGACAGTATGAAGACCTCGGACAGGGACGCTTTCTACAAATGGTACAGGGAAGCCACAGCCGGCGGGTACGTGTTCGATTTTAACCGCGAGCTGGTGGAATACTGGTGGCTGGTGGCGGAATCAATCGGTGAAAGCGATCAAATGGCTCGTTTAGATGGAGAGGGAGCTGGGTACAGAGGTGAGGCACGCCGGACGAGGTCGCGAGTACAGGATTCCCGAGACGAGGCGGGTTGTCGACGGGTATTACACGGACGCGGCTGGGGAGCGACACGTGTTGGAATTTCACGGATGCTACTGGCACGGGTGTATGAGATGTCACACGATCAATCGCGACAAAGAGTTATCGGGCGGGGATACGATGGACAGACGGTGGCAAGAGACTGGGGCAAAAACGGCGCGCATGATCGAACTGGGTTACAGGGTCACGGAGATGTGGGAGTGCGCGTTCGACCAGATGATGGATGCCGATCCTGAAATGCGCGATTACGTCGAACAGCATCCGCTGGTCCTCTCCCGCGACTCGTTGAATCCTCGAGAGGCGTTTTTCGGAGAGCGTACGGGAAACACGAAGCGTTATCACGAGGCTGCCCCGGGGGAGGAGATCCGATACGTAGACGTATGCTCTCTGTACCCTTGGGTGTGCAAAACCGGTCGCTACCCCGTGGGCCACCCGCGAGTCTACGTAGGTAGGGAGTGCAGAGCGTTGACCGGTCCCTACAACACGGACATCTCCGGCCTCGAGGGTCTCGTGAAATGCGTTATCCTGCCACCCAGGAATCTCTATCATCCTGTGTTGCCGGTCCGTATGCGGGGAAAACTCATGTTTCCCCTGTGTCGCTCCTGCTGCGAGGCTTCTCTGCAGATCGATTGTCCGCACTAGTCGGAGGCCGATCGGTGGTTCGCAGGTACATGGGTGTCTGCCGAGCTGCAGAAAGCCGTGGCTGTGGGCTACAGCGTGATCGACGTATCGGAGATCTGGCAATACGAGAGTACGGTGTACGATCCGGCCAACGGTCAGGGGGGACTCTTTGCTCCCTACATAGACACTTTTCTGAAAATAAAGCAAGAAGCCAGCGGGTGGCCCGGCGAGTGCACCGACGAGGCTTCCCGCGACCGTTATCTCGCGGAGTACGAACGGGTGGAGGGTATCAGGTTGCAGCGGGAGAAAATAACAAAGAACGCCGGCCTTCGTTCCGTATCCAAGCTCTGCCTGAACTCGTTCTGGGGTAAATTTGGCCAGCGCGAAAACCTCCCACGTACCGAGGTGATCAGAGAGCATCAACGTCTGCTGGAACTGTTGACGGATCCCGAGAACGAGGTGGTCGATATCTTGCCGGTGACGGATCAAATACTCTACGCGCGGTGAATTAATACGGAAGAGAGCATCGTACCGTCCCCCCTGGCCAACGTTGTGCTGGCCGCCTACACCACCGCTCAGGCTCGCCTCAAGCTGTACAGCTATCTCGAGAGGCTCGGGCGCCGGGTGTTGTATTACGATAGGGACTCTGTTATTTACGTGAGGAGAAGCGGGGAATGGGAGCTGGCTACTGGTAACTTTTTAGGCGATCTGACGGACGAGCTGGCGGAATACGGTGAGGGGAGTTACATAAAAGCCTTTGTTTCCGGTGGTCCGAAATTTTACGCCTTCCTGGTACAAAAGGGCGACGGGAAGGTGGCTGAGGTTTGCAAAGTGAAGGGGGTCACTCTAAATTATCAGACTCGAATGAGGATAAATTTTAATTCGATCCGGGGCATGGTGGTCGAGGCTGACGAACCTATTCGCGTCGAGCGAAGAGCTATACAGCGTACGGCGTTGCACCGGGTCGTCACCCGCAGCGTGAACAATGATATGCCGTCCCGTTCAAACGAAAAGACGCCTCTGCGACACGGGCTACGACACTCTTCCTTTTGGTTACAAATCGCACAGCTGAATCGCTGTACATCTCGCTCTTTGGCTATAGAGCGCCGCAGCGAGGCTTAGACTCTCTCTCTCTCTCTCTCTCTCTCTCTCTCTCTCTCTCTCTCCCCACCTACTCTTATACTCTGTTATTCGACACGCGCATAAACAGAGATAAACCTCGACTTGCCGGACTACAGGGAGAGCACAAGTGTGCAGCGGTGACTCATCGGCTCAGTAGGTCAGTAGTAGCGGTAGTATTCGCTTATCAACCCGAGCGTAAAACGGCTGGTGCGGGGCGTGTGTGCGGCGGTCTGAGAAGCTGAGCTCACCGCACGCCGCGAGGCAACCCCCGAGTAAGCTGACACGGGTTGCCTCAGCCGCTTAACGAGCTGCTTCTAGCCGGCGTCCCGTCTCGCTCTCTCTCGCAGCTTTAGAGAGAGAGACGGGCCGTCACCGGACGCGCGCGCGCGTTCCCAACAGCTTGTACGTAACGCGCGCACCCCGCGGGCCCCGCACCGCGGTTAAGCCTTCGAGACAGGGATGAAGACGCAAAACCGATGATATCTATATATTCGATTGCAGATAGGACGGGGTTGTGAGTCGCGAGGATGGACACGCGCTGGAAACATCCCTTTTCCGCCATCGTAGCCGGGCCTTCCGGTTGCGGTAAATCCAACTTTGTGAAAAACTTTCTGCGACACGCGAGCGAGATGTGCGACACGGAGTTCGCGAGAGTGGTCTGGCACTACGCCGAGTGGCAACCTTTGTACGGGGAATCGAGCTCCGTGGAATATCGAGAGGGTTTGCCGCAACCGGCCGACTACGACGCGGACGCGCGACCCAAACTGCTCGTCATCGACGATCTGATGCGCGAGTCGTCCAACGGCGTTGTCATCGATCTCTTCACCAAGGGTTGCCACCACAAGAACATGAGCGTGTTCCTGATCACGCAGAATCTGTTTCACCAGGGACGCGGGCAGAGGGATATATCGCTGAACGCCAATTATATAGTTTTCTTCAAGAATCCGCGCGATCGCGCGCAGATACGTCACCTGGCTCGTCAGGTACACCCCGAGGACCCTCGCTTCCTGCAGGAGGCCTACAACGACGCCACAGCGCGCCCCCACGGCTATCTGCTCCTCGATCTGAAACAATCCACCCCGGAGAATTGCCGCTTTCGCACCGATATATTTCCCTCGGATTCGCGTCACTACGTTTACGTGCCTCGCAGGGATATAAAGGGTGGAGGATCGCACGCGGCACCAGTCTTTCGTCTGTGATGAAGCCCGGAACTAGACGAGGAGGAAGAAGAAGAAGAGGTTCGGCAAACAGGTTCAGCTCTTCCAACGCCGCGGCCTTGCACGCTATCTGTAAATCGGACCCCGCTCGGAGACGGGCTCTGTTGCGCACGGCCGACGACGCTCTGGTGAAAAACATTTGCGAGTGCGCTCTGAACACTCTGAGGGGTAACGTGAGCCTGAGCGCCGATCAGAAGAGACGTTTGAGCAAGCACAGAAAAACTTTACGTCGCCTGGCCTGCGACACGGGCAGCTGGAAAAGTAAGAAACGTTTGCTGCTTCAACGGGGTGGATTTCTACCCTTGCTGCTGGCCCCGATTATAGACAGTCTGATTGGCGGGTGACGAAAATTGAGGCAATGGAGCGGGCCAAGAAAATGGTCCTGATACCGCAGGAGACAGCCGAACGTATCCAGCAGCGTCGACCCGATACGGATCCCGCGAGCCGTCTGGATAGCGGGATGCACGCTATTCTCAACGACCCGGGGAAAAACGATCGGGAAAAATGGAAGCTGTACAGACAGGTGCTGAGACGTTACTTGTTTTTTGCCGCCGAGTCGCGAAAACCTTTGCAATTCCCCATACGAGGGGTGGGTGGCGAGGCTGCTGGTGGTAATACCGCTGGCGAAGAAGAAGCGGAAGAGATGGACGGGGTGACTGAGGGGAATGCAGCTGGTAACAGCGGCGTAGCTATACAGGATATCGTGGTGAGCGTGCCGGACAAGTTTCGGCGGAAAGCGGAGCTCTTGCTGAACTATCTGACCACCAACGGTCGCTCCGAGACCTCGTGGGACGACAAGGGGACGATAGCCATAAGGGGGACTCGGATAGCCGGGACAAACATCATCGATCTGATAAACGACGCGGTACGCGAGAGAAAATCTATGCAGGCCAGGGGGAGGGAACAGTTCGCCAGGATCCTTCACTCGATCAACACGCCGCAAGAGTACATAGGTAATCCCGTTTTTCAAAAACCTACGCGTCACGCCTCGTCACGATCGACAGCCGGCCCATCTCATCAGAGGCGTATCAACGAGGAGGAGGAGGACTGGGGTGTGGACGGTGACATTGACACGAATGAGGCGGGTGACGAGGAGGAGGAGGATACGGATTCGGACTCGATATTTGCCACACCCAAGAACAGACAACGACCAGGGCAAACCGGAAACGGTGCTTGGTTGAGACTCAGGTTGAAATGAAGATCCTCGAACGACTGTACTACGATCCGGCCAACGAGGCGGGTTACGCGGGTGCCAGGAACTTGACTCGATCCGCGGGTGAAAGAAAAAAGGGGAAAAAAAAAAATACCTCGCGCCGCGGTGGTCGAATGTTTGGCGTCGCAGGACGCGTACACGCTGCACAAGTCGATACGTAGGAAATTTCCCCGAGCCAGATACAACGTGCAGAATATAGACGACCTGTGGGAAGCGGATCTGGTGGATCTCAGATCGATCAAACAGTACAACGACGGATACGGCTACCTGCTGGTGATCATAGACGTGCTCAGCAAGTTTGCCTGGGTCGAGCCGCTCGCCGACAAGAGCGCGGCTACCGTTGCCGATGCTTTCGAGCGCGTGTTGTCCTCCACGGAACGCTGCCCGATTCAGCTGCAGACCGACAAAGGCAAGGAGTTTGTCGGAGCTCAATTCCAGAAGCTGCTCGCTGCCAGAGGGGTGCGCTACAGAGTCACGCGAAACCCCGACATAAAGGCGGCCGTTGTGGAACGCTTCAATCGTACTCTCAAGGAGAGAATGTGGCGTTACTTCACCCACAAGAATACCCATCGCTACCTGGA
Organism: Tenthredo mesomela; assembly: GCA_943736025.1. Classification (NCBI taxonomy): domain Eukaryota; kingdom Metazoa; phylum Arthropoda; class Insecta; order Hymenoptera; family Tenthredinidae; genus Tenthredo; species Tenthredo mesomela. The sequence goes on along the minus strand of OX031014.1, from coordinate 38,665,826 downwards.
TGTGCTGCGACAGCTGGTAGGGGCGTACAACGCCACCACCCACTCGACCATTAAAATGGCTCCGTCGATGGTAACTCTGGAAAATGCCGCAGCCGCCCGCTTCAACATGGAAAAGGCACGCGGTGGCCCGCCGCGATCCGGTGCAAAGCCACGGTTTCGAGTGGGGGAGCGGGTTCGCATCAGTAAGGCTAAGGGTGCCTTCAAGAAGGGTTACGAGGCCAACTGGACCGAGGAGGTGTTTGAGACTCGACGCGTTCTGCACCGAGCGCCGATCGTCTACCTGCTGGTTGATTTGGAGGGGGAGGAGATAGACGGCTTGTTTTACGAGGCTGAGTTGCAGCGCGTGATCAAGGACGATGTTATGACTGTGGATAAAATAATACGGACGCGGGAAAAGGGGGCCAGTAAGAAGCTGTTTGTCAGCTGGCGCGGTTATCCGGAAAAGTTCAACTCTTGGATCGCTGCGAGCAGCGTGCGAAAACAGGCATGAAGGATCAGTTTTACATCACGCTGCCCAGCAACAGCTCGATGAAATTTTTTCCCCACAACACGACGGCTCGATTCACCACCCAGCTACCGCGACAGATCGAGCTTATCGGAGAGTGGGAAGTCGCCCTGGTGGAGATCCACTACCCGCTGACGCTTCAAAACTTAAACGAACCCTAACACGCTGTGGGATTTCACGTGCATCGGTCGGACACTCCCGCGGAAAATTTTCACGATATTTCATCGTTCCCGGGGGAAAAACGAGTGGCGCAGGGTAAATTCCTCATCGAACCCGGTATTTACACGGATATTTGGGAAATTATCCAAACGTTGAACGGTTTGCCGACCATCAAGGAGCATTTGGAGTTTGGACGAGCCGACAGCGCGGACGATCGTTTGGACGTGGTCAGAAAATGCAGCTGCAAGGATGGTCACTACCTCTCGTTTTCCGGCGGCATTCGTCAACAACTCGGATTTCCAAAGCTCACGACCAACATACGCGACAGGCTGGTGGCCAACCATCCTTTGAACTTACCCAGCGGGATACCCTCGCAGATGTTTGTCTACACGGATCTCGCGGAGCCCAGAATAGTGGGCGATGTCTACGCTCCGTTGCTGCGTATAGTGCGGACGGTGGGCAAAAATTTTCACAACGGTGTCTCGGAAAGCAAATCCCTGGCACCCCCGCACTACGTACCTCTGCTTCTCACCAATTTCCGTACCATTGAAATCGATATAAGGGACTCTCAGGGTAGACCCATGCCATTCACGCGCGGGACGTTGACGGCTATGTTGCACTTCAAGAGGTTGCACTGATGGCTCGCTACCTTGAACATTACGACGATCAGGTGGGTGGTGGTGGTATAGGCAGAGTTTATTCCGGTGCGCCGCTACAGCGTGGTAGCGGAATCGGTAGCTTCCTGGGGGGGATTGTTTCGGCGCGTAATACCCATTCTGAAGAGCGGTGCGCGCGTGTTCGGGAAGGAGGCTCTGCGGACCGGTGTGAGAGTCGTGGAAGATATGGACGCCAACACACTCTTCAAAGAGGCGCTCAAGAATCGCGTCGTCGAGTCGGGTTACAATCTGAGGCGAAAAGCTACAGATAAATTGGGCAATCTGATGAAGGGGTCCGGATATAAAACGCTGCGCGGCGGACCGAGGGGGCAGTTGCTGCGGGGTCGCGGTGCAGGATCGATCGGGTCTCGTAGGAAAGGTGTCAAGAAAAGCAAACCGAGAAAGAAGAAGAAACCGGGGCTTGCCGGAATTAAAAAAAGAAAAAAAAAAAACAACTCTCAAGAAGAAGAAGAAGAAGAAAAGCTGTTGCGGGAGTAAAAAAAGAAGTGTGGCTGATATCTTCGAAGCCCGCTAACAACGAAAATAATAAACATCGACCATGGCGTACTTGCACACACACTCCTGCGAGTGTCTGAAATCGGAGCTGGATTTGTTCTCTCTACCACCGACGCAAATCACGATCGAGAGCGGGCAGTGGGTCCACTACAAGCCTGTGTCGTCGCTCACGGATGACTCACCCATAGAGTTTATGGTGCCCGGCCTCAGCGACGAGTATCTCGACCTCTCCCACACTATGCTCAGCCTGCGTGTGAGTCTACAAACGCTCAGCGGGGAGCCGGCGGCAAAGGGGGCTGCAAAGGCCGTCGTGGCCCCTGTAAACAACCTGCTGCACTCTCTGTTCAGCCAGGCCGACGTGTTCTTTAATCAGAAGCTAGTTTCACCGGCCAACAACGCGTACGCTTACCGAGCCTACATAGAGTCGTTGCTGAATTACAATTCGGCTGCGAAACAATCACACCTAACCACCACCCTGTGGTACGGGGATACAGCGGGGAAGCTGGATGAAATCGGATCGGCTAACAAAGGGTTTGCCCAGCGGCAAAAGCTTCTAAACGGTGAAACCAGCGTGGATTTGATCGGGCATCTTCACTGCGACGTGTTTAATCAGGAGAAGTTTCTGCTAAACGGTGTCGAGTTACGGGTACGGCTTGTGCGCTCGCGGGACGCCTTCTGCCTCATGGAGAGCACCAACACACACGGCGTACACATACTAGAGGCCTCGCTGCTCGTGCGACGCGTAACGATAAACCCCGGCGTCCTGCTGGCTCACGCCAGAGCTCTGGGTAAAGGCACGGCAAAGTATCCTCTTATCAGAGTGGAGGTGAAGGCTATGACTATTCACAGCGGTGTGCAGGGTGATACGTTGGACAATGTATTTCTGGGTCAACTGCCTAAAAGAATGATTGTGGGTTTTGTCGATAACAAGGCCTTCAACGGTGATAAAGCCTACAACCCCTTCAACTTTCAACATTTCAACATAAACTTTCTGTCGCTGTACGTGGACGGGTCGCAGATCCCCTCGAAGCCGCTACAGCCCGACTTTACGCGAAGCAAGCTCTACGTGGATGCCTACCACACCCTTTTCTCCGGAACAGGCATACATTTTCTAAACGAAGGGAACGGTATCGGTCGTGAAGATTTCCCCCACGGGTATTGCCTGACGGCCTTCGACCTCACCCCCGATCTGTCGGCAAACAGCGGCACCCACTGGAATTTGGTCAGACACGGCAGCGTTAGAATCGAGGTGCGCTTCGAGGCTGCCCTGGCAACGACGATAAATTGCATCGTGTACGCGGAATTTGACAACGTCTTGGAAATTGACGCGGCGCGGCAGGTTATAGTGGACTTTGGAGGATAGACAGCGAGGTGAAACCTGAACCACCTCCCCCACCATTGAAAAAAAAAAATAGCTGACGTTGCGTATCGAGGAAAGGTCGCTAAAGTCGAACGAAACACGCAGTATCCAGTTTTCCGTATACCCGCGAACACGTTTATAGCAATATGGTGGACTACGTGGTCGATGTGCAGGGTTTTCGAGACGCTCAAAACGGTTTTGCTGTCAAGGAGGTTTCCGTGTTAGCTTTGAATCGCGACCACATCGGGCACTGGGTAGCCACACCACCCTGCGCCTTCACCGATCTCCCGGCGAATATTTGTGCTCAGAACAATTATCTTTCGCGCAGCCATCACGGTATAGAGTGGTTCGACGGTGATATTCAAGACAAACAAATCTACAGAAAACTGCGCGCCGTGGCACGTTCGGCCCGCGTGATTTATACGCGCGGTGCGGAAAAGGCGAAATTGTTGCGGCGCGTTATGTCGCGTCAGGTGACGAATCTGGAGGACGAGAACTGCCCCGCATTCGGAAAGTTGCCGCCATCGGATACGTACTGCATGCATCACGCTCTGTGCAATCCCGGGGAATTTGTCTGTTCGTTGAATCGCGCGGCTGTCCTGAAATCTTGGCTGCTGGGGAGAGGGGCGACTGACGAGGTGGACGGTAGCGGGTTTTCTACAACCGAATCCGAAGAGTGCAATGAACAGTCTGGAACTGAGGAGAGTTTTGGCGTTGATACCGACGGCTACGTGTGGCGTGTACGCGGCTGATCGTATTCCTTTGCGGTGGTCCCGCCCCGCAGCCCTAATCGCAAACACCGATGACCACACACAGCCAGGAAGTCACTGGGTCGCTTTCTACAACGACGAGTCCGGAAACGGGGTGTACTTTGACAGTTACGGGGTTGCACCCTTCATCCCACACCACGTGCGTCGTCTGCGGAAAAACTGTCCGCGCTACCGGTGCAACACGCGCCAGCTCCAGAGTGTCTTTTCCGACGTGTGTGGTCAGTTTTGTGTCATGTTTCTCTATTATATGCATTTTGGTTACACGCTTGATGCTTTTGTAGATATTTTTACGGATGATTATGTAAAAAATGATTCGATGGCCGCGTCGTTTTACAATTGCGTGGCTAAAAAAATTAAGAGTTGCAACAAACTCGACGCCTCTTGTCTATCCTGTGTACAGACATGTTTAAGGAAACGTTGTTAATTATAGGCTAGTTTTAAGCAATATTGAATAAAGCGAAAATTTTGTAACGAAGTAGCGTGTGTCGTTTATTGCGAGCGCATCCCACCAGTATTTCAGCAACGTCAGCAGTTTTGGAGGTGAGAATGGTCATTTGACACCCGTCGGGACATCGAGACGTTTCTTGATAAGTATGTGCCTCTATCACTCCCCCTTGCTCTAGGTACGCGATGCAGCAAGGTATATTTCTCTGCAGGAGGTGTCACTCCATCTTCAATCCCGAGTCAGTTAAGAAGTGAGTGTGATTGTTCTTTGTTAATTTTGGTGGAAAGGGTAGTGCAGTTTTGTGATTAAAAAAGTTTTTTTCGTTGCAGAAATGGACGACTTCGTAATAGCTGTACTAATCCACGGTGACCCCCGTGACATGTGGATCCTCAGGGAGTATTTGATCGCTATGATAGCAGAAGTAGACAAGGAAATCGAGGCGCGGGAGGCAGAGTTGCTAGCCCTTGAGGGGGATAGCGACTTTGCCGAAAGCGCCTCGACGTTGAGCTCTGTGGCGTCAACCATCCCTGAGGACAATGAGCACATTGTCTACGGGGGTCACGGTGGTGGATTAGTGAGGGAAAATGCGATTGAGGAGGAGGAGATGCGTGGAAATGTGGAAATTTGGATGGGTCGAGACTGGGACGAGGGTGAGGAAGAGGAGAATGCGGGGGAGGAGAGAGACTTCGAGGAAGAGGAGAGGGAGCGAGCGAGGATACGGGAAGAAGAGGAGGACGAGGAAGAAGAGGACCAGTGGTGGTTGCCGTCGGAAGATGAGGGGTACAAATCCGGTAAGTTGATATATATATGGGGCTTTCCACGCCAACTCGACCAGTGTTAAACCCCGACCATCTCGAAATCATCACAGGTTTTTTTTCAACATTCTACTTAGTGAAAAATGCATCCAGATTTTTTTTCAGATTTTTTCATTTACTTGTTGATTTTTTATAAATTTTTGAATTCCATTGAGAAAGCCCTTTTTCAAAAATCTGAAAAAATTCTCAAAAATCTAGTGGATGATCCAGAACAGCTCCCCATACTCAAAAATGTGGAAAGAATTTTTCTTCCATTTATTTTCTCACCTTATAAGGATTTTAGAAATTTTCAACACTAAAAAAAAAAATGAAAATACCGGCACTTACAATTTGATCCGTACGATCCCACTCATACGATTTTTCTCATACGATTTAACCCAAATTTATCTCTGACACGGTCAATTTCAGTTTTGAAAATTTCTAAATTCCTAATAAGGTGAGAAAATATATGGAAGAAAAATTCTTTCCACATTTTTGAGTATTGGGGGCTGTCCTAGATCATCCACTGGATTTTTGAGAATTTTTTCAGATTTTTGAAAAAGGGCTTTCTCAATGGAATTCAAAAATTTATAAAAAATCAACGGCTAAATGAAAAAATCTGAAAAAAAATCTGGATGCATTTTTCACTGAGTAGAATGTTGAAAAAAAACCTGAGATGATTTCGAGATGGTCGGGGTTTAACACTGGTCGAGTTGGCGTGAAAAGCCCCATATATACAGGGTGTTACAACTAACTATGTCACCCCGACGGGTGGTGATAGGGGGGACCTTAACTAACATTTTCGATATAGGAACCCATGTCCGGAAAGTTGACGTTACCTTGATAAGAGGGATTCAAAGTTTTCAGCAAACGCCTGCAACGCTTTCTCACAGGCGCTGCGAAATCGTCGAGAATTTAGAAATAATCTAAGTCTCATTCAACTATTTATTAAGGGGACCAGTACAGCGACTTTTCGAGAAATGATCATAGTCCGAAATCAATTTATTTCATAACCAAAGTTCATTTCACATCAAAATATTTTTCTTTTTCAAAATCATGTGTCGTAAGGATTTCAGAGCACCGTTGGGCCGATTCAGGTCATTTTGGATTCATTTTCTTCAGAAAACAAATCCTCATCATGTGAATGGAGGAATTTTGAAAATTTTTCGTTTCGGCCAAGTTATTTAAGAAATGAGTGATAATAATTTTTGCAAATTTGGTAAATTGATCATAACTTATGACATAATTTTTTATTTTAAAATTCCTACATTCACATGATGAGGATTTGGTTTCTGAAGAAAATGAATCCAAGATGACCTGAATCGGTCCAACGGTGCTCTAAAATCCTTACGACACATGATTTTGAAAAAGAAAAATATTTTGATGTGAAATGAACATTGGTTATGAAATAAATTGATTTCGGACTATGATAATTTCTCGAAAAGTCGCTGTACTGGTCCCCTTAACAACATAATGAATCTAACGCAGTGTTCCAAATATCACAGAAAATAAGTATTTTCGTCGTTAAGGGGAGACTCCGCAGGTTTTGTTGAAAAAACCACGTTTCTGCTCTTGATATCACGAAAAAACATCCAATCGAAAATTCCTGACAGCAATTTTTCGATTTATAATATTACGTGTCTTGAAAAAAAATGTCAACCTCCTGCGATGAAAGCGTATGCGCAGGGAACCTTTCGCATTTTCTGCGCAGTCGCTTCGCTGCAAAAGGTTTCCTGCGCATACACTTTCATCGCAGGAGGTTGACATTTTTTTTCTCAAGACACATAGTATTATAATCAAAAAATTGCTGTCAGAAATTTTCGATTGGATGTTTTTCCGTGATTTCAAGAGCAGAAACGTGGTTTTTTCAACAAAACCTGCGGAGTCCCCCCTTAACGACGAAAATACTTATTTTCTGTGATATTTGGAACACTGCGTTAGATTCATTATGTTGTTAATAAATAGTTGAATGAGACTTAGATTATTTCTAAATTCTCGACGATTTCGCAGCGCCTGTGAGAAAGCGTTGTAGGCGTTTGCTGAAAACTTTGAATCCCTCTTATCAGGGTAACGTCAACTTTCCGGACATGGGTACCTATATCGAAAATGTTAGTTAAGGTCCCCCCTATCACCACCCATCGGGGTGACATAGTTAGTTGTAACACCCTGTATATACTAGGGGGGCTTCGCCCCCCTGCGCGCTACGCGCGCTAACCCCCCATATTCTAATTCGTATCAGTTGTTTCTAAAATTCAAATAATCCGTGGATTTTATGTTCTTCGTATTCCTCGTTGTTCAGGTCGTTTGCCAAGTATTTCTAGTAGTCCAGGTCCACGGCTTCGTAGTTCTCGTTGTCCAGGTCGTTCAGTGAGTATATCTCGTAGTCCAGGTCCTGGGCTTCGTAGATCTCTTAGTCCAGGTCACTCGCTAAGTATTTCTTGTAGTCCAGGTCCTCGGCCTCGTAGTTCTCGTTGCCCAGGTCCTTCGATTCGTATTTCTTGTTGTCCAAGTCTTTCGCTAAGTATTTCCAGTGTCCAGGTCTTCGGCTTCGTAGTTCTCGTTGTCCAGGTCATTCACTGAGTATTTCTCGTAATCCAGGTCCTCGGATTCGTATCTCTTGAAGTCGTGTGTAGAGATTATTAGGATATATCGCCGCCGCCGTGTCAGACATTTTGTGCTCTCTTCGGCTATCCTCGGTTATCCACGGCTATCTTCGGTTATCCTAGGCTATCTTCGGCTATCCTCGGCTATCTTCGGCTATCCTCGGCCGTCCTCGGCTATCCCCGGCTATCTTCGGCTATCCTCGGCTCTCTCCGGTTCTCTTCGGCTCTCCTCAGCTGCCTTGGCTCTGCTTCCCCCTTTCCCTTTCCTGGGCCCTCGGACCGAGGGAAGAACCGGGTTCAGCTCCCCTTGGCTCTCCTCGGCTGTCCTCGGCTATCTTCGGCTATTCAGGATAGTTTTCGATAGGGAAGCCGAATGGGCTGGGGGGAGGGGGCGAAAACAGCCGAGCGGGGTCGAGGAGGCCCAGGGCAAGAGGTAGGGGGGATGGGAGGGATAAACAAAAACCTAGCGGAGCCGAGATCGCTTGGATACTGACAAAGGTTAGGTTAGATTACCTAACCTTTCTAACCTAACCTACTCTATCCTGACCAAGGCAACCCAACCCAACCTGACACAACCTAACCCATCCTAACCTAACCTAGCCCACTCTATCCTGACCATGGCAACCTAACCCAACCTGACCTGACCTAACCTAGCCTAGTTAGGTTAGGTTACCTAACACCTCAAAGGTCAGGTCAGGTAAGGTTAGGTTAGGTTACCAACCTAACCTACTCTATCCTGATCAAGGCAACCCAACTTAACCTGACCTAACCCACTCTATCCTGACCATGGCAACCTAACCCAACCTGACCTGACCTAACCTAGCTGAGTTAGGTTAGGTTACCTAACACCTCAAAGGTCAGGTCAGGTTAGGTTAGGTTACCAACCTAACCTACTCCATCCTGACGAAGGCAACCTAACCTAACCTGACACCACCTAACTCATTCTAAGGGTTAGGGGGAGGGGAGGGGCGAAAAGAGCCGAGCGGGGTCGAAGAGGCCATGGAAAGGGGGGGTAGCGAGCGGGGTCGAGGAGGCCATGGAAAGTCTGACACGGCGGCGGCGGCGGCGGCGGCGATATATCTTTATAATATAGAGAGATATATAATTTTCGTCGAATTTCGTTCGGTTATTGTACTAATAATTCCCGTATGTTTCAGACGAGCTACCGCCTGCAGACGTTTAGATTGTAAGAAAATGTAAATAGTTTTTTAGTTAATTTATTTTAGTTTGTAAGAAATGTAAAATAGTTTTTAAATTTTTAATAAATTATTTTATACGTTTTTTAAATATAATTTGCGTCATTTCCTGAATATACCCCACCATTTTGAAGAATTTCAGATTTAGATATTATTTAGTATAAGAGAGAGAAATTTAAAGCAGTCGCCATATTGGAATATGGAAAAAAATAGTAGCTATCTTGGAAAAGCCGCCATATTGGTTTGTATGGGCGGGGCCATCTTAGATCAGACATCTTGGATTTTGAAAAATAGTAGCCATATTTGATTTTGAAAAATAGTAGCCATCTTCATTTGTTTCACACAGTGAATACACATTCCAGAGTTTTCCAGCTCCTTCGGGGTATCCGACTATCCGAAGGTTCTCGACCATTCTCGACAGTCAAGAAACTTGTCGCACTACGCAGTACAATGGAAGTGAACTGAAGTCAACGAAGGCAACGAAAGTCATCATAAACCAGGCTGACATAAACCATTTTCGCGTATATAAATCATCCATTTTTAGAATTTTTGAATATATCAAAGTGCAAAATAGCGTGTCGGGTGGAATTGATTGTTACAAACGAAAGCCTCGCGTTAGAACGATATCAGCCTGCATCGTTAACGGAACATTAACTCTACAGTTACAAACAGTACGCAACATAACCAATATTTTAAACGTTATCTTCCATATCATTTGAAAAGGGGATAATACATTTAATTTCATACTTTTTTCAGTTAATTGCGCTGACAAAGAAATCAATGCTCTGAGACGCAAAAGATATAAACTTTGCTTAACCCCCGGCTATGACTCTAAAATGGTTTGTCAAGCGACACGGAGATCATGGATGAGAAAATCCAATTGTGTCCTGGAGAAAATTAAGCTCAGCACAGCGGCAATCGGTAAAGAATAGATACGTGTGTCTAATGGCATTTACAGTTACCAATCATTTGGCAAGTACTGAAAGTACAAGTAGAGCGGGTAGGGAGCCATCGGTCAAATCATTTTTCTCAGACATAATATAACCGTACTTTGTACATTCTTCGCTCTATCTGTACTCCGCTGAACCGAACGCAGCTTTGGTTGATGAGCTTGCAATTGATTCCTTTTTCTGTTTCATTCATCAAACATTTGTACTACCCGGGAAAAAAAGTTCCATGTATGGTCATGTATGATCATGTATAAAAGTATATATGATCATATATGATAGGACATGCTCATACTCGATCATATCTGTTCGTATATGAATTTTGACCTGACATGATCATGTCTAATCACGTGCGTCATATATGATCATACACGGCCATATATGATGTTACGAGCTCATACATGATCATGTGCGGTCATTTCAGTTAGTAACCTGGCTGTAATAATCAGACTTATACATGCCCATATGTACTCATACATGTCCATGTATGACCATGTATGGTTATAAACGATCATAAATGAGCATATACACTCGTATCTGACCATACTAATAATTGCCCAATCTGAACTATACATGACAAACTATGATCATATATGATCATATATGATCATGTATGATTGTATATGCCCATATATTGTCGTGTATATGATGCAATGAAGCCTTCAAATAGAATTATCGAACTCACGGAAATACGATTCAAATATTCTAGGTCTTCGAATTTCCTCTCTGCGTTTCATAGTACTGAGATTGTCACCAATTATAACACATAAAAACTATCCATCGTATGCCTGTGTGTTCAACAACAATGACTTTACAATTTCCGATCAAGACCATGCAAAAATATCGTCGATTGATATGCTGTTATTGTTTTGATTTCATCAAAGTAACTCACAAAATTTGGGTGGTCGGTTTGACGTGAAACGCTCCATATAGGGTGGTCCTTAGATGGGGTAAAAAAAAAAAATCATATTGGATCCCCCCAAATCAGCTCCAAATAATTTTAAAAAAATTCCCTAATTTTTCCAGATTTTTATTTTGTTCCCCTAGTCTCCCTATTCGAGAAGGAATTTTCAAATGATTCAAAAACATGCTTATTCACTATATTTCATACTAAATTTTCTTTCATGGTTAATCGTGGGCCAAAAATTCATATTCTCGATTATTCAGTGAGATTCATCTTCTTTTCAGTGAAAAATAAAAGAATCACAAATGGGGTATCCCATGAGAATCGTGTGCTTTATTATTATTATTATTATTTTATTCAACATAACAAATGATCAAATTAGGCAAAAATTCAATTATTCAATAATTGCATAACCCACATGTCAGCACTACGTAACATCAAACTCGATGACATGCAAAAACTGCCGTGATTTTTTTGCCTAATTTGAAGAAGTGTCGTTCCTACAAAGTCACATTACTTTTACTTTTAAATGCTCATTTAGCTTATATAATGTGCTCAGATATATTCACAAATGCTCAGACATGTTCGGATATGCTCAGATATGTTCGGATATGTTCAGACATGCTCATATATGATCTCACATGCCCATACATCTTCATGTCATCTTTGATATGCTCATATATGCTTTCACATGCTCATATATGCTCCTACATGCTCATGTATCTTCAGATCAGGTCAAATTTCATACCTGATCATTAGGGTGGTCCACTTTCTAACTTTTATTTTGGATTCTGCGGGGCACCCCTGAATATTGTTCCAAATCACGTAGAAAAAATCGGTGTAAAACATGAATCCAATCGGAAAATATTTAGAGGTCGCTACCGAATATTTTAGTATTTTTTTCGATTTTTTAAACATTTTCATGCAAAGCTTTACTCCCGATGCGTCGGGAGCTTCTGAACCTTAGTCGGATGACTTAGTCTTATTGCACGAGGTATTTCTTCTATATCAATATTGTAGTAATGTAGTATGTTGTATGTTTACCACACTAAGAAAAAACTATAATTGACTCGATTAAATATTTTTGTCCACATATAGTCGCAAATAAATATTTAATTGATTCATCTCAATACGGTTGGCGCTACAACTCAATAGTTGCTTGATTTTAGGTGACATTCATTTGTACCGCAAATGATATTGAGATGAATCAAATTGAACATTTATTTGCAACTACAAGCAAAAGTATTTAGTTAAGACGATTATTTTCTCAAAAATCAATTTCCGAAAAATCATTTTTTTTTTTTTCTTTGGAACTATAACACATTTTTTTTTAGCATCTTCCACCAAATAAGAAACTATCAGCGAGAAATCTCTCCAATGTTGTGAAAAAAAAAAAAAATCATTGCCATCATTTGGGATTTTAAAAAATTGACAAATGATAGGAAGAAAAAAAAATTGGAAAAAATCGTTTGTCGGAAAAATTTTTGTTCCAAGGGAAAAAATCACTTTTCGCAAAAATGGCTGAGGAACTTTCAATCCCAATTTTGACAAGTATTAACCCTTCAAGAGATTCGTTACGAATTCTGAATCACCCTGTATAACATACTACAATATCAATTGAAGAAATACCTCGTGCGGTAAGACTGAGTCGTATCACTAAGATTTAGAAGCTCCCGACGCATCAGAAGTGAAGCTGTACAGGAAAAGCTTTATTAAATCGAGAAAATACCATAATATTCGGTAGCGACCTCTAAATATTTTCCGATTGGATTCATGATTTACACAGATTTTTTCTACGTGATTTGGAACAATGTTCAGGGGTGCCCCGCAGAATCAAAAAAAAAAAAGGTCAAAAGTGGACCACCCTACTGATCATGTATGGTAGTTCATATATGGCCATATCTGATCATGTATGGAACTTTTTTTCCCGGGTACCCATATTTTCAGATTGTGTTGAAAGGGGTCTGGACGATGAAGATAACTCCATTCCAGAAACCACGGAAATGGAAACTAATATCCCCAGTAATCAAGGTGTTGATAGCGACGACAGCAAGTACACGTCAACCGACGACAGTGCAGACGAAAACGAAAAATACTCTGATAATTGCGACGAGAAAAATTCCACGTTACACGATTCAAATTTTAACGAGAAAATTTCTGCTCAATGCCAAACAAATAATGAAGATGAAATGAAAGATCACAAACATTCGGTCAATTTCGAAAACTTGATAATGTTCGCGGGATATAATATTACGGTACGTGATGTAGAACTCATGGTAACAGGCTTCGCTTGGAAATTTGCTATTTGTGTCGAAGGGCGTAAGCAATTGATAGAAATGTTGAAATTATGTGCTGGCTCAAAATTTAGCCATATACAAATCTCTAATTCTCGTTTGGATAAAATATTGGAATTGCCAAAAGAAACAGTCAAGAGTCACTATTATTGTACTAAATGTTACAATGAAGTTCATTGCACCTGGAAAGAGTCCTTTAAACAACGGTCAGTGATTTGTGAGAAATGCAGTACCCAGATATTTCTTGATCTATCTAGCGATAATTATTTTCTCACAATCGATTTGAAGCATCAGTTGCGTGAAGTTATAAAGATAAAAAGCCTTCGTTCAGCACTCCAAAAAAATATATTTCAACGCGATGATGAAAGTACAGAGATTACTGATTGCAAAGATGGTGAGTTATATAAAAATACTATAGCAGATGGTTGTTCAATATTGAGTCTGAATTTCAATACTGATGGCGCTCCGATATTTCATAAATCGAAAAGAAACGTATGGCCCCTTCAGGTCATTCTTAACGATCACCCGAGTCGAAATTTTTCTCCTCCTTTCGACCTGTAACTCCTACCGTTTAGTAGGTTGTACAGGGTCACTGGAGGTTCACTTTCAATGTAGAATGAACTCCTACTTTGCGCCTAAAACAGTCAGATATCGGACAGTTTGCCACTTTTAGGCTCAAAATAGGAGTTCCCGAGAACCTCGTTGAACCCTCCAGACCCTAGAAATTCGTGATCACGCGGATTTATGGGGTAAATATCAAAATTCAAAGTCTTTTCAATTACATATTACATTTTAATTAAACTTTTTTAAATTACACATCATCAATGTAATAGACGATTGAAAATAATTCAATCGCACATTATTTAAATAATGTGTTATTAAATGGGTAATTTAATTGAAAAAGTAATTATTGACTCCCAACCCTGATTAGAACGTAGCGGTTCAAAGTAGGGGTTCCAGGTTGAACAGTACTGAATGAGGTTGAGTAGGCTTTAGAGAATCAAAATAGGAGTACAATTTCTACTGTAAGTAGAACTCCGCGGGTCAAAATAGGCGCTATAGGTTGGGCAGTATCAAAATAGGTTGATTTGAGTGCTTAGAGCATGTAAATAGGGGAAAAATTTCGACTCGGGCTACCACCTGATCTTCGGTTCAAAAATGTCATAATAGTGGCTCTAATGATCGTCCGGAAGGAACCAAATCCAAACTTGATGAATCTATTCCTTAAGACATTCGTCAATGATGTTAAACAATTACATGATGTTGGTTTTACTTGTGACATTAATGACAATGGTGTAGAGAAACTAATGAGAGTTTCAGTTTTGTGTTGCTCTGTAGACTCCGTTGCCCGAGCGATATGCCAAAATAGAGTACAACACAACGGTTATTATGCATGTAGTTACTGCTACATCCGGGGCGATTATAATAAAACAATGCGTTTCCCATTTATTGGATCCAGCGAAGAATTACGGACGCATTAATCACATATGGCAGATGTCGAAGATATATCGAAAAACCCATCAAAATTGAAATCTCGCGGAGTAAAGGGCCCGTCAGTATTATCGGAATTGCCTGATTTTGATATGGTATGGAGTTTTGCTTTTGATGACCTACATACAGGAGAATTAAGTGTTGAACAATTTCTTTGGGAATTGATGCTAAAAGGAATAAATAAAAGAGATAAAGAAAGAATGAATAAAATACTAAGAAATATTAGACCCTCATCATCTTTGTTTCGCTTCACGATTTTTTATACGATTCTACGACCTCGAAAAAGCACGGCTGAATTTTTCCAGATTTTTCCCTCCAACCGTTAATTTTCCATGATTATTCAAACCCATTTTGAAATTGGCATTTTTCAAAATGGTCTTTTTTTTTTTATTTTGATCATTTCGACACCCCTCCCATGATAGGATCATTATTCCTTCTATTTTTCTCAGCACTTTTAACATTTTGAACAAACGAAACACCATGTTCCAAAACATTGTTTCGAAAATTCTTGAAAAATAACGAAAAATTCTGTGTTTAATTCTGAATGTTTTCGCGTGAGACCCACGATGACGGACGAAAAAAAGTTGTTTTGATCCTGCGTAGCAACGAACGGGCCAAGTTTTG
This sequence comes from Tenthredo mesomela, assembly GCA_943736025.1. Taxonomy (NCBI): domain Eukaryota; kingdom Metazoa; phylum Arthropoda; class Insecta; order Hymenoptera; family Tenthredinidae; genus Tenthredo; species Tenthredo mesomela. The sequence goes on along the minus strand of OX031014.1, from coordinate 38,650,562 downwards.
CACAAAAATCTGCAAAACTTAGCCCTCTCGATGCCACGCAGCAAAACAATCGGGAAATATCAGATAATTTTGAAGGTCTTGTGGTATTACTACAGACAATATTTGAGAATTGGTCTTCAGAGTTCAACACTATATCGGCATTGATTTGAGGCAGTGGAACCTATTTTTTATACCGTGGGAACGAAAAAGAATAATAATTCCCTCTGCGGGGGGCTTGAAAAAATCCTTTTTTTCGTCCGTCATCATGGGTTTCTACAGTCCTCAAACAACGGAATATCAATTATACGAATATCTACGAAAATTTACAAAGACCTACGAACGAAATGAAGCTAAATCATTTTTCGTAGTCTTTCGTACATATTGGTAGAACTGATATTCTTCCGCTTGAAGACTGGAGGTTTTCATGATTTTTCATGAAAATTCGGAGATTTCTACTTCCAAAATTACAGAATAAACTCAAACAAAGACTTCGCTCCATTTTGTTTGTAGATCTTTGTAGATTTTCATAGATAATCGTAGAACTGATATTCCGGTGCTTAAAGACTGTAGATTTTCGGAATTTGTCATGGAAATTCGTAGTTTTCTACTTCTAAAACTACGATTAATTACGGAAAACTACGAAAACCTACGAAAAACTACGATTCTTTACGCTTTTTTACGCTTTGAATGTTTTCGTATTTTGGCGTAGAAATTATTTTCACCAGGGATGTTGACGCTGTTTGAAGTAACATTTCAAATGCATTACGGGCAATCTTGTATGAGATTCAATTTACATATGTTACTTCATGCAGTTGATTCCGTACGAAAATGTGGACCATTATGGGCGAATTCAACTTACCCTTATGAAGGCAATATACATTTTTTGAAACAATTGGTCAATGGTTCGAAGGGCGTTGAGCAGCAAATAATAAAGAAGTCCATCAATATACAGTCCTTCCGGAGGGAAGTAGACGATAATAGTACTTCAACGAACAACTCAAATGTCAAAATGTATTGTGGAAACTTATTTTTGAACCGTCGCACAACTCTCAGGAATGAAATACATAATGGTGTCGTATATTCTGATGTCTATGTCTGTGATAACACTGTTTCACCGAGTCGTGAGAAATTGTTTAGGAAATGTATCTGTCGAGGCACTATATACACTAGCGTAAAGGATAATAGATCCTCAAAATGGGACGATAGTTATATCCAATTAAAGAGCGGAACAGTTGCACAGATACATGATATCGCATTATCGAATGGAAAATGTTATTTTCACGTACAATTACTGTGCGCTAAAGAACTAGAAATAAAAAATATTGTTATTCCACACATTTGGAAGGTCATATCTGTGAGTAATCATATCACCAAAATATCCATTGATGACGTTCTTTGTAAAATAATATATATTACAAGCGAAGATAATAAATATGTGTGTAAGTTGCCGAACTACTTGTCATATTAATACAAGTAACTAAAAACAATTGTATAATGAATTTATTGTTTGCCTTTCATTTTGTTATACCTTCCCCAATTACTCCTTTGGAAATGAGGTGAAAACAATATATTGTTGTGTAGAATACATTGAAAACAATTATGTTTATCTAAATTTTTTTAGCTTTTTTTTCAAACATATCAATGAACTAGTACCATACAGGCGTGAGGGCCGGAGTTTTTCTTTTTATTTTTCGGAGATGCCCACAAGATTTTATATTGCATGAAAAAGATTTTGCCACTAAAAAAACGATTTTTTTTTTGGCGCTTACGCCCGTATGGTATTACTCCATCGATAGGTATTCATCAGTAAGTTGATTCATTTCAAGAATTGGTTAGAAAAATCCATCTTTCAGTTGAATTCGAGATATAGAATACAATGGAATTCATTGCGTTTTAAGCATTGGTTCGAATTGCACATGAGAATGAATCCGGAACCCTGTATTAAAACGAATACAGTAGCCTCTTGTATTCTTCCGAAAGAATTCATTCTGATAGAACAAATTATCCTCATTGATTCAAATTGATTCAAACGATTCGTATTCTTTCAAAAGAATTTGTTCGAATAGAAAAAACTAGGCTGAGTCACTCGGAAGGATTCGAATTGATTCAGGTGGTTCGTATTCCTCTGAAAGAATTCATTCGAATAGCGAGAACTGTATCGGATCGGACATTGCACAAACTTATTCTTCACGAAGGATTGAAACGAGTCGGCGGCGAAAGACTGCATTAGCGCGGATAGGACGGAATAGAAAAGGACGTACAGAAGCGAATAAGAAACGAATAGACGGATTGACATGAATACATTCTCATTCGGGAAACTTAAACTCAATTCGGAAATTTAAAGAAACCGGATTCACAAGTCTGAGAGTCAATTCCGTTTAATTATTTTCCGTTTGTTGGGATGTACATTACATGGAAACCGGAAAGGTACGGACAGAGCCCCGATTCCAACTTTGAAAATCTTTGTCCGTATCTTTCCGGTTTCGGTCACGCAAATCATAACGTGATTACTATATTTACATCAAACCTTCAAAGTTGGAATTGGGGCTCTGTCCGTATCCATCCGGTTTCGTACCCGCAAATCATAAAGTCATTAAATTCACATCAAATCTTCAAAGTTGGAATCGGGGGGCTGTCCGTATCTATCCGGTTTCGGTCCCGCAAATCATAACGTGATTATCAATTGATACGGCATGAAATCGGATAGAGCCCCAATTCCAACTTGGAATATTAGCTGTATTGATAATCACGTTATGATTTGCGGGACCGAAACCGGATAGGTATACGGATAGAGCCCCGATTCCAACTTGGAAAATTTGATGTAAATAATCACGTTATGATTTGCGGGAACGAAACCGGATAGGTACGGACAGAGCCCCAATCCCAACTTGGAAAATTTGATGTAAATAATCACGTGATGATTTGCGGGACCCAAACCGGATAGATACAGACAGAGCCCCGATTCAAACTTAGAATATTAGCTGAGGTGATGCGCTTGTTCCGGAAACAGTCCAGACAAAACCAGTCTAAAAACCAGATTAATTTTTTCAACCGACAGGATGCCGATTGGTCCGGATAAGTTACCCCGTCGCGGATTTTCCGAGCCGGATTGAATGCAGACAAGGCTTGCGCAAAATCGAGACAGGAATTTTCGACCGGATAGGGTACAGACCACAGACAGACAGATACGCGATCTGGTCTTGTCTGGAAACTTGTCCGAAAAGCTATCCGCTCCTGTCGATTTCAGTCTGGGATTTTGAGCAGGGTATCGTTATCGATTATCGTATCATATCTCGAGTATTACTATATTATCTTGTGGAATATCGTAAAGTTTCTGTAAAATAGTGTTGTGTTATCTGATTGAGCAATTTAAGGTAAGGTCTTGATTCTTTCTTTGAAGGCACGAGGTCGTTCTGATAAAAATATGGTTAATTAATTTGGTTATTGGGCTAAAAAGCTCGTTTTTGTCTATTGAGCTATGAAGCTCGTCTTTCGTCTTTATTCTGTTAATTTATCGAACAACCTCGAGTCTGGCTGAGTTACGTAGATCATACCCCGGCACACTAATTAGTCGAAAGAGCCTAAGCTGTAAATCCACTTAACCCGTTCACCGGCACTAATCCTTTTAAAGCCATTTCTTGGATTTTGGTAGGTATGAGTGGGAATATGCAGGTTTGCAGTTGTTGCCGTCCAAAATAGACCGCACACCCCTTAGTTCCTTTTATTTCTCCTGAACGCTGCCCCTACCATCGCACTTCCAGGTAAGGACGAGTGACCGTTTTCAGGTAGACCGAGGGGATTACGGGTCGCACTAATTGTCACTTAGAGCCGCTGGCTCCGCCGGAGCCCGGCGAGGCCGGGGTATGACGTAGATCTTTCAGAGATTTTTGGCTATAATTTATTGCTTATTATTGATTGATAATTGCTTATCGCTTCTCGTATGGCTTATGTTGCTGATTTAATATGTTAGAATATTGTGCATGAAATACTGTAAAAATTACCTTTCCTGGAGTACCCTGATGGTGCCGTCCTGTGTAGGCCCGGATCGCCGGAATCCGGAATCACGGAACGGAACGCAGACGAAATCTAGTGGATTTCCGAATCCGTTCCGGGTCTTGAAAAACCCTGCCGTCCCATGTACCAAAATTGCACGGAACGACGGAACGGAGCCGATCCATATTTGTGCTATTCGGCTTTATTTGTCTGTTTAGATACAATTTTTGTATCTGTAGTGTATGTATCTGTGTATACATCGCGGACTAACTCTAGAGAGACAACACTGGATTAAGCCAGTCGTCCGTAGGACACCAACCTGTATGTTGTGTAATAAATATATGATACCAATAAACGAACTGTGATTTATTAATACCCAAATACCACAGTATCAATATATGTAATTTATTCAATTAGCTTCTATGTAAGATCAAATTCTGTAACTATAATTGAGTATTTCATCAAATAAAAGTTGACGTTCCGGCATTCCGTTCCGGGATTTGGGTACATGGGACGCAGGGAAATGCAAATAGACGGAACGGAACACGGAACTTGTGTATACTTCTCATACAGCTTATATTCCTGGAAGGGGAATAGCCCATTTGCGCAATGAGCGGCAGACTGACGCCAACATGTTGAGACAGAGATATATTCTACTCTCTCTGCATTCTTAACGTCCGGTCCCCTCTCCGCGCATACCCCTCGCCGAAATAGTACCGTGCGAAGATTGATAGGTTAGGGTTAGCGCAAACTTGTAATCTATTATGTATTACAGAAATAATTTCGTTACTCTACAGTATTACAATACTGTCAATGGTTATAAATTCACATGCTATCACAATTTTCGGTTTGACATGACATGAGAAATGACGATGAATTTGGCGATTTGGGTAAGTATACCGTGAACTATCAGGTAGGACGAAATTCATATATTCATTCTATCTCATACCATCTCATACCTCATAATATGAAAGAAAAAATGTATGGTTGTTTTTTATTTTTCGAACAGGATGGTGGAGAGGAATGAAGAATGCGGAAACGCTAGAACTGCTAATAGACTTTTACATATGAAGCCTGTCTTTATACACGGAAAGACAAACTGCGCTCCCAGCGTACCAACCTATCGTGTAATAGCAGTACCACTCATGTGGTCGGTGTACTGTCTCCCGCTGAACGCGCGGTGGCGCAAGTGAGGGACGCTCGAGTGCCAACGGACCTGGGACGCCAGGCCTCCCAATCGAGAGAGACGATTGCGATTCCGTCGTGGCGTGTCCATGCGCCTTTTTGTGTTGCGAGTTAGGGATAGGTATCAAGATTTTCTCTTTAAATTTTACTCTTCATAAATGAATTCTGTATTTTTGCAGTAAAGTAAATTACTACTAGATAACACATTTATCCTATGATCTCCGATTACTGTTATTTAAAAAAAAAAAAATTATAATTAGAAAAATATTAAGATATTTAGTATCGTTAATCGTAACTTCTTTTTCTATCCTTTGTTTTGGTTATCGGTGCGTTTCAGAACCATGCATGTGCCACTTAATCGTAACTTGGGAATCGTCTTTCAAATTTTGATGGTAGTCTGGAAAACATTTCTTTTTTGAGTGTGGAAAATATTTCTCTTTAATATCACGTTTGTGAAAAAAAAACAAGAAAATTTTATAATTCCAAATTTTCAATTCTTGATATTTTTTTAGCTTTATGTAGAAAAAAATATGTGTTTGAATGAACTTTGTTTCAAATATCAGAAATAAAAATATCTCCAGAATTTTTTATTGATAACGTATCACGTTTGTCGTTTATTATTCCTGTATTGAATTACAAAAATGAACAATTTCATGATCTACCAATCACATCTTGTATTGTATTTCTGAGCCCGAACGAGGTCGAGCGGTTAACCGGGCTCTCAGTCCATCAGGACCATTGTGCCCGGGCCCTTAGGGGCACCTTAGTTTGTAGGCGCTGGGGTCAGGTGTGCCATCTGAGCAAAATGCAGTAGCCCTCCCACCCCCATGTCCTCGATTTTCCTACCCGCGCTATAGGTTTCACCGAGGGCCTCCTTCCAAGGTCCCTCCAGGCCCTTGCAGCGTGTTATCAGGTGTAATGGTGTTTCTTCTTCCTCCCCGCATCTGGTGCAGAGTGGTTCATCTCTGAGCCCCATCCGCACCATGTGCTTCCCTGTGAACCAGTGGCCGGTGACAAGTCCCACCAGGAGCCTGAGTCTGGTTCTTTCCAGGTTGGTAAGTGAGTTGCCTGTCTCACGGGAGGGTCCCTGGAAGAGGGCCCTCGTGTGAGCCATGCCTGGTGCCTGTATCCATAGGTCCGCGAAGCGGTGTTTAGTCCACTCACTCGCTAGGCCCTTGGCGTGAGTCGGGGGTAGGCCAATGAGGCACCCGTCGTCGACCCTGTTGCGTAGAGCCCCTGCCTTTGCCAAGCAGTGCGCCTTCTCATTGCCATGTATGCCGCTGTGACCTGGCACCCATAACAATTTTACGCGATTGTCGCGGGATAGCTGTGAGAGTATCTCCGCACATTCTCTGACGAGCCCGGATCTAACGACGCAAGCGCTGAGAGATCGGAGCGCCGTCAGGCTGTCACTACAGATGTAGATGTGTTTACCTCTGAGTTCTCTCGTCTGGATCTTTTTGGCGCAGGTCAGTATGGCAAACACTTCGGCCTGGAGAATCGAGGCTGTGGTCCCGAGCGCGAGCGATACACTCGTTTTCGGTCCCTCGCTCCAGATTCCGGCCCCGGCCCCTGTGTCGGTCTTGGACCCGTCTGTATACCATACGAGTCCCCGTGGTGAGAGCAGGTTGACCTGATCTTCAGACCAGGTCTGTCGGTTCGGTACTTCTACACTATAAGTTTCTCGAACTGGTAGTGGTTGGGGCAGCGGTCCCCACCTTGGGTTAGGTTCACCTGCGGTGCCCCTTCCTTCTGTAGTATCAACGTGTGTCCTACTCCAGTTCTCCTCCAGTGTCCTTGGTGCATCAGGCGCAGGGCTGACTTCCAGGCCTCCGCCTCTACCGTAATGTACGGGGGCGGGAGGTTTAGGAGAGCCCCCAGGGCGAGCGTGGGCGAGGTTCCAAGTGCCCCCGTTATCCCCAGGCACGCCAGCCTGTATACCCGTTCCATTGTCTTCCTTAGCGTGGACTTGCCCATGGCGGGCCACCATACAACGGATGCGTATGATATCTGGGGCATAAGGATGGCTGTGTATATCCACTTGACCACCCTGGGTTTTAGTCCCCAGGTTTGTCCTACCATCCTCCTGCAAGCCCAGTATGTGACCGTGGCCTTCCGTGCCTGCTTGGACACGTGTTCCTTCCACGATAGCTTGCTGTCCAGGTAGATGCCCAGGTAGCGTACCGTGTGTGAGACTTCCAGCTTCGAGCCGAAGACCTCAACGGGTCCCACTTCGAAGCGTCGTTTTTTCGTGAATACTACCATCTCAGTCTTGCTTGGATTTATTCTTAGCGCCTGAGATGTGCACCATTCTTGAACGATGTTCAGTGCCTTCTGCATCCTGCTCGACATGTATCGGGGGTGGTCGCCCGCAACTACCAGTGCCACGTCGTCTGCGTAGCCCACGGTCGTCACCCCCAGCTCCTCGAGCCTGACGAGGAGCCCATCCACGACAAGAGTCCACAGCAGGGGTGATAAAACACCCCCTTGGGGTGGGCAGCCTCTGTCGACCTGAGCTCTGGTCACTGTTCCGCCGAGACTCGCGGTGACCGTCCTGGATCGTAGCATTTGCCTGATCCAGTCCACCACCGCGATGTTGGTTCCAAATCTCGTCGCGGCATCGCATATTGCGTTGAAGGAGGTGTTGTCAAACGCTCCTTCTACGTCCATGAACACGCACAGTGCTGCTCTCTGCCGGAGTAGTGGTCCTTCTATCTCGCGAACGAGGTGATGAAGTGCCCTCTCCGTGGATTTGCCAGCTTGATATGCGTGCTGGGCCCGTGAGACCGGCCTCGCCGCCAGTACCCGGTCCCTTATGTACCTGTCTATCAGTCTCTCCATGGTTTTCAGCATGAAGGACATGAGGCTGATAGGTCTCCATGATTTCGCTTGGTCGTAGTAGCCTTTTCCCGGTTTCGGTATAAAGACCACCCTGACCTCTCTCCAGTTCCTGGGTATATAGCATAATGCTAGGCAGGCCCTGAAGATTGCGCTGAGCGAGCTGGTGAGGGTTTCTCCTCCCTTCTGTAGAAGGGCTGGAAATATCCCGTCAGTGCCTGGGCTCTTGTACCCATCAAAGGTATCGATAGCCCACCTTATCCTTGCTGGCGTGATGATCTCCGCCGCAATTCCCCATTCTCCCGGTCCTCTCCTGCTGGGTTCCTCCTCTGGAGGAGTTCCCCGTAACACAGGTGTGGAACCCGGGAAGTGGGTGCTCAGCATGTGCGACAGTATATCTGACTGTCTCTTCGCCATGCTGCCATCGGGGAGTATGAGACTGTCGAGTTTTATCGGAGGTCCTGAAGTGAAGACTTTGCGGAGCTTGGCCACTACTGATAGGGCCTCAGTCTCCTCGCAGAAGCCCCTCCAGGCCTCGTTCTTTGATTTCTTTATTAGATTTTTGTATTCCTTCTGTGCTGCTTTGTAGGCAGCCCAGTCAGCATTATTTTGCGTCTTTTGGGCCCTGTTGAGTAGTTTGCGAGAGCTGGTTCTGAGTTTGCCCAGCTCTCTGTTTCACCAGGGCACCTTCTTATTCGCTTTCCTTTGTTTGGCAGGACATGCCTTTTCATAGGCTTGTATGATGGCCGTCTGCAGTTTGGTCACCTCTTTTTCCACTAGCTCTGTTGTTCTGAGCCTCTTACAGGTCCCCCCGAGCCTCCCTTCTAGCTCCTCTTTGTAGGAGGTCCAGTCGGTGGCTCTGGGGTTCCTATATGTCTCCCTCTGTTCCCAGGTCGCGTTTGCGTTCAGGTCAAAGGAGATTCTTTTGTGGTCGGAGAGGGTCTCTTCTTCCCGCACTCGCCAGCGTTTCACGATGCCGGCGAGTCTAGGTGAACCAAGTGTGATGTCTATCACCTCTTGCCTGGTGGGGATGACGAATGTCGGTTGTGACCCTTTATTGAGGATCTCAAGCCCCGTGGATGAGAGGTATTCCAGCAATGCTGAACCCCTTTCATTCGTGTTTGAGCTGCCCCATACTTCATGGTGTGCGTTCGCATCGCATCCAATCAGTAGGTTGAGCCCTCTGTGTGCGCAGTGTTCTATCAATGCTCTGAGTTCCACCGTGGGAGGCGGATCCTCTGAGTCATATGGGAGGTAGGCTGAGCAGACGACCAGGTCGATCGTACCGCCTTTAGCCAATTTCCCCTTGATAGTCGCTGTTGCTAGGTCTCTGCTGCAGAATTGGCTCAGCCTTAGAGCGCAGTGTCTTTTGTTGATAAAGACACAGGCTCTTGGGCCGGCGCCCCCCTCCGCGCTTATCAGAGCCCCGTTGCTGGTGTCTATACCTCTAATAAGTCCCTTGATTACCCATGGTTCCTGTATTAGTGATATGTCTGTGTTTTCCACCGCCAGGTCTCGGCTGTGTACTGCCGAGGCCGCTTTGCAGTGGTGCAGGTTGATTTGCGATACGCTGATCTCGCCCCTAGTCATGGGTCTAGATCTTCCCTGCCTCTTTGCCCGGATGCGGGGAGTCCCTATTCTAGGTTCTCCTCTGCGCCCAGGCTGGCGTTTGCGAGAGCCCCGTCTGTTGAGGGCTCCTGCTCTACTCTGCTGGGTCCTGCCTCCGTGCGGTCCAGGGTCATTTGACTCCCGTCCCGCACACTCTGTTCGCCGACCCAGCTGGTTATTTGAGCCCTTGAGGGGCGGCCTCTGGCCCTGCCAGTTCCTCCCCCCCTGCTGCCTCGTGGTGGGCCCGCCTTGCCCCGAGACCCTGAGGCTTCACCTCGGTTCTCTGGGTTAGGTGAGCGCTGCCTTCTTATCTCTTCGGCCGCCACCTCGGTCGTCTTTTCGGAGGTCCCCGTCTCCATTTCTGGAGCCTGGGCCCCTCTTGCGGACGACTCTCCGGTGTTGCCTTGCGTTGGGGGTTCGGGGGCCTTCCGTGTCTCACCTGTCCTTCGGTGAGCCTCCCTGAAGGAGACCTTCCCGAGTCCATAGTGGGCTAGGTGGCCCCCCGCCCTCAGCGCGTCCCTGGACTGTTCGTCAATACCACAGATCAGAAGTACCGTTTTCGGTCCTTCCTTTCTCTCCCAGACTCTCCACAGTTGGGTCTGGAGCCCTGTGTTTTGGCGTTTCAGCCTTCTAAGGATGACCTCGGTCTTTTCCGGGATGCCCGGAAAGCTTGCGGTCATCCTCGTAAGCCTGGGCAGCCGTCCTCCCTCCAGTAGTTGGAGAGAGGCTCCCGCCCAGGGCGCTAGTGTGGGGATCGTCGTCCTTAGCCAGTTGAGTGCCCCCTCATCTGAGCAGGTCACCCATAAGAGTCCCTGGTCGCACCGATGCTGCTCGAAGCGCGGGACCCCCTGCCCTTCCGGGACGGAGTCCAGCGCCGCGCACAGCGCCTGCACCACCAAGTCCCCTTCCTCAGACCCCAGTGTGACCTCCGGGTATCCCGAGGGCGCGATAACCGCCCTCTTACTACCCTCGGCCGCCTGCTTGTAGCTCATGGGTCTCGGTTTTTGTGCGTCCCCTTTGCCCCTTTTGGGGGCCGAATACGCCTCCGGTGGGGTGCTATCCGAGGGTCTGGGCCTTTTCGTGCCCGATCCCTCCGCACCCCTCGGTGTGGTTTTGACCCAGTTCGCGCTCGTCCCGGGTTTCCCACTTGCTGAGCCCCCCGTTACGGCACGACCCGTTGTGGTCGTGTTTGAAGGGGCTTCACTCTGGTTCGGCTCTGAGGAGTTCAAGAGGTCCTGTCTGTCCCTCTGTGCTCTCCTCCTTGCCGCCCCTGAGATTCTACCCCTCCTTTTCTTTTTAGCAGGGGCATTGGGGTTCCCAACAGATGTCGAGCCCCCCTCCACCCCGCCTATTATAATGGGTGCGGTCTCCGAGTCCGTAGTTCGGCTTTCGGGTGCTGAGATACGAAACATCTCTACGTCCCTTAGCAGTCCTTCGGTGTCGGAGCCCCCCCTCGCCGATGAGTCAACTTCCATGGAAGTCGCCTCATCGTGTGGCGTTGCATTTATTTTTTCTATTATATTTTTGTCCATAATTGGTCCCACGAGTGTACAGGAAGTATGAGGTCCACCCCCACAGAGCCTGCCGTGTGGGGATAAGGCTATATACAATGGGGTGTCGCCTGGTTCCCCAAGGGCATCGTTCAAGACACTATTCCCCAGTGCCACTCAGCCCTCGGCACGATAGCTTTCCACCTTGGCTTGGGGAGTTGGTCCACGGTCGGGGCCTTAGATCCCCTGAGCTGGTTTTTACGCCTGCTGGTTCACCTATAGCCCCGACTAACCTGGGCGTCCACGGTCTCTGTCTCAGGTCCCGGTACCCTGCGGTCCCTGGTCCTCGAGACTTCCCCCGTGTACCTCCCTGGCCGTTCTCCTATCCGCCACCCGGAGACGCGCTCGGTTGGCGCTCAACCTCGTTCCCCACACTCCTTTACGGAGATAGGCGAACCCAAGAATCACATCTTAATAAGCAGATTGATATGTATGAAAAAAAAATTTCCATGATATAGATCGATCGTCCAAATTCGGAAGGAGAAAGTAATTCAATATACGATGGTTTTGGACGGCGTGCGGCGAGCTCTCAAACTCACAGCGACTGGGAGCTCTGCCGTCCCAGTCATGTGAGACCATGAGAGTCCACGCAAGCTGGTAGCGTCACCCGCCAACCAGCGGGAAGTGTATTCATCCTTGTACTATGAGCGGCTGACGCTCTCAGTCTCGAGAGGTTAGGAGCGCAGTTTGTCTTTCCGTGTAGGCCTCTTGGATAACATACAGACACGCTACTACACGGAGAAAAAAAAAACAGTAACCATTACTGTGCAGCGCACTAATCGAGTCTATTCAGTATTTGGAAACATGAATTTACTCTGAAAACAACAACAGTTATCGTCATCACAGCAATGAGTACTGGCAGAAACTATAATGACCGATGTTCTGTACATTTCGGGTAAAACAGCAATAGCTGTGTTCGCGTTAGCTACACTTTCTACACTTTTACTAGATTTTACACTTTTTACTAGAAATCCACACCTCCTATTGGACGAGCGTGAAAAGCGTAAGAAAAGTGTAGAAAGTGTAGCTAAGACGAACACAGCTAATGGTTACTCTAAAAACATCAACCGTTCACGTTTGGAGTGTTACGAGTCGAGTTCTGTGCAGTAACCAGTCGTGTCACAAACCAGAGTCGCAACCGTACTGCGCATGCTTCAACAAACAATAAACTCATATACCAAATGCCAGTTGATGGTTACGAGCGTTTCAACTAATAGTAAGTTTAGAATAAGAAGTTCTCAACTAATAGTAAGTTTTCGCTACAGAATTTAATTGAATATTAAATGATCTAAGGCAGCAAATAAATTATTCAGTTGTTTTTTTACAGTTATGAAATAAAAGTAATTTCTTTATTGAGAGATAAGTGTTTTTCAATCGCTATAGTATTTATTCTATATCCTAACCCTACTTTTAAGAAAGTCCATACCAATTTATTTCACTTAAAAAATTCATACATACTATCATTAGCTTTTATAAATACTGAGAATTTTATGATCTGTCGTAATAATTTTATTTATTAGCAATAACATGTTTTTTCGAACTGAATTTGGCTTTCTTAAAAGTAGGGTTAGGATATAGAATAAATACTATAGCGATTGAAAAACACTTACCTCTCAATATAGAAATTACTTTTATATAACGCAAGCATGTTTTCCTCGCTTTTTGATTGCGCGCTCGTCTACGACTCATACTTAAAACATCGCACTCGGCCTTAAAAGTTCCACTTTACGACCTTGGTGCACAATGTACTATTATTTCATAACTGTAAAAAAACAACTGAATAATTTATTTGCTGCCTTAGATCATTTAATATTCAATTAAATTCTGTAGCGAAAACTTACTATTAGTTGAAACGCTCGTAACCATCAACTGGCATTTGGTATATGAGTTTATTGTTTGTTGAAGCATGCGCAGTACGGTTGCGACTCTGGTTTGTGACACGACTGGTTACTGCACAGAACACGAGTCGTAACACTCCAAACGTGAACGGTTGATGTTTTTAGAGTAACCATTGCTGTTTTACCCGAAATGTACAGAACATCAGTCATTATAGTTTCTGACAGTACTCATTGCTGTGATGACGATAACTGTTGTTGTTTTCAGAGTAAATTCATGTTTCCGAATACTGAATAGACTCGATTAGTACGCTGCACAGTAATGGTTACTGTTTTTTTTTCTCCGTGTAGTGTGCGTGAGAGCTGTGTACATATACGGCTGACAGCGCCGCCTAACGTGGACGTTTGACAAAACAGTGACGTGAATTTCATGCATGTATACGCCACACAAGCTTAGTCTACTTTGTATGTAAAGGTATCCAAGAGGCCTATTGATGTTTAAAGTGTATAAGTTTTGTGTACTTATGTCTAATAAAATCCGTTTTATGTAGATTAGAAATTCTTATTTCAATAATCATAAATATGTATTGTGACGTGGCAAACGTTCGGACCTCCTCCATACCAGCTAAACGAGCGTACACATTTCCTAGAGTACCGAGTCGGTATAGCTAATTTGAATATCTGCCGCCCTTTGTCCTAGCGCAGCCATATCGATCGTAGATCAGCGGATTGGTCTATCGATAACGGCTAGTGCTAACAGGACGAACGGCGAGGATAAGCAATTAGCAAAGCGGAAACGAAGAGTCATTCATTGTCTAGCCGTGAACAAAGTAGCGAGCCATTATTGCCAGTGAATCGAGAGAGTATTTTGTTGAGAGAGTTTTTGAGGAGTTAGAAGTGTTAGTTAGTGTGATCTTGGAGATATTGTGACCTGTGCTTTATCAATTGGACTTTGATTTGGATTGTTGTTTGGATTTCTACTGATTACGCTATTATACGACCCTCGCCTATCCCCGGACTACGAGTCGGACACGAGGCTGAGCCAACGTAGGCGATCAGGTAGGATCTTTCCGACCTAGAGTCAAATCATATAAAATCCTTTTCCTAAAATCATATAAGCTACAGAGTCTCGAGTTATCGCTAGGAATTGCTTTTTCGTTTCCCCTGTACCGTAAGAGTCCCGCTTTATATTATCGTCATACTAGTACCGCATGGTCGTTGAGAGCCGGCAAGATTCGAACTTGTTGTTGTTCTCCGAGCCTGTCGACTCTGCGCATCCGCGTGCCGGTTTTCAACTGTGCTGCGCAGGATTTCGTGCATCCAGAGTCGGCGCCATATTGCCCGAGTTCTCTGACGTCACGCGTCGCAGTAGACTGCTGCGTGTCAGAGAGCTCTAGTGGCAGAGTACGGAATTATTGGGTCCCGCATTCCTTCCCCTCCTAGCCGTAGAGCGCACAGCTGTCAGTCAGAGACTAGAGACCTCGCGTAAAGTGAGGTACTCGAAATCGACTTGACAGCCGGACCTCCAGCTGGTAATAGTGAGGAAGAGACTGAACTGTCTGTGATATTTGTCAACTATACCTGTTCTTTTCTAGCTTTCTTATTATTAGTGTAATTAATTGTGAGTAATTCAGAGTCATTATTATTATTATTTTTGGAGATATTTAGCGTAGAGTCTTTTTGATATAGTAGAGTCCTTTATTTAATTTATTTCTTTTTTCTAGTTTATTCTTTCTTTAATTTAATTTATAAACCTAAAATAGCGGTGAGCAAGCCGAAAGCCAGATAACAGGCTGAACAAATTAATGTTATCTTTTTCTTTTTTTCTTTTTTTGATTAATAAATAATCAGTTCAAATATATTTCTTGTGTGTTGGGTATTTTTATTTCTCGCCCCCACGAATATCCCTCTACCGACAGGCTAGCTGAGACGAGAGAGAGAGAGAGCGGACTTCTCTCAGAAGTCTGGCGCCCAACATCCACGTTGCTAGTCGGAGGAGGTTCAGCGTTGGTGTTCCAATTTTGTTTTTGATAATAGATCGTAGTTCCTGCGGGTAATACCCGAACTCGCAGGAATCGCTGTTACAGTATACAACACCCGAAAATCATAAAAGCAACAAACAATTAGGTTAGGAATCGCTAGGACTAGGGCGGTGCGCGGAGAGGGGACTGGACGTTAGGAATAGAGAGAAAGAGAGAACAAATGACGTTTGACCGCTCGCTCGCGTATGAGGCCACGGAGCCGCTGGGACGCGACGCCTCGAATTTGCATCGATTCAATAATTAATTTTTTACGAAACCGGAGCTCAAATCTGAATGAAAAAATTCATGGTTGATCCTTGTGGTATAGTCCATACGCAATACCCCCTTTCTGTATGCAATGGTAGGTCCGGAAACGTTTAGGGTGTTTTTATATGTTTTCGGGAATGAGGAATCCGAATCCATCGGTGGTTTTTTCAAAAAGTTGGGCGAACACATTGTTATTAACAATTTTCAGTGTTCTTCCGACAAAAATTACGTTTTTCGCAAAAACTATCATATTTACGAGAAAAATGACGGTTAGCATTTTTATTCCTAATGTTTCAATGAACAAATTAGTTTTTTGTTTTTCCAAATCGGATGATTAGTTCCGGAGTTGCGTGCATTAGTTTATGAAAATCGCGTGCTCCGACGTCATCCACGGCTCGCATGTGTTAAAGTAGTGGCTTTTTTTTTTCATAAACTAATGCGCGTAACTCCGGAACTAATCATCCGATTTGGAAAAACAAAAAACTAATTTGTTCATTGAAACATGAGGAATAAAAATGCTAACCATAATTTTTCTCGTCAATATGATAGTTTTTGCGAAAAACGTCATTGTTGTCGGAAGAACACTGAAGATTGTTAATAACAATGTGTTCGCCCAACTTTATGAAAAAAACACCGATAGATTCAGATTCCACACCCCCGAAAACATATAAGGGGAACCAATTTGGAATCCATTCGATTTCAAGCGCGCGCGAGCCGTGGATGACGTCGGAGCCAGCGATTTTCATAAACAAATGCGCGTAACTCCGGAACTAATCATCCGATTTGGAAAAACAAAAGACGAATTTGTTCATTGAAACATCAGGAATAAAAATGCTAAGAACAATTTTTCTCGTAATTATGATAGTTTTTGCGAAAAACGTAATTTTTGTCGGAAGAACACTGAAAATTGTTAATAACAATGTGTTCGCCCAACTTTTTGAAAAAACCACCGATGGATTCGGATTCCTCACCCCCGAAAACATATAAAAACGCCCTAAACGGCTCCGGACCTACCATTGCATACAGAAAGGGGGTATTGCGTATGGACTAGTATGGACGAGGTACGGTTTTTTTTTCAATTATTTATATTATTTACTTTGATAATAAATTGCAAATGAGTAAAAAAAGTGTATCTCCGGTTCTAATGATGATAATGATGTTTTTTTTTTTCAAAGTTTCCGCCTCGAAAAAAGAAATAGCAATATCAAAAAGTGATTTTCGCCAGTCAATAATTTCAGTCCCAATACTATTTGTTGATTGAGAAAATTTTTATTTCCTTTTTTCCGATCGTTTTCAATGGAAGAAAAAATAATTTTCAATCACATTATGAATCTGCATAGTTTAAACTACCACCAGAATTTTCGTTAGACGCTGTAATCCCATTGGCTCAAATGTTATTGGTATTCGAATATTTTTCGAAAATCGCTATTTGTTGCTATAATATGTGAGGTAATCGAATGATTTTTGGACGGACTCTTGCAGCACAGGTTTTATACGCGTCATGTGAGTTTCAAGGGTATACATTGATCATTAAGGGGACAGGAACGAAATTAAAAAATTTGTAAATAATTTGGTTTTTTGCATTTTGCGACTAGACGAACCGACATTTTTTGAATTTTCAAAATTTTCTATTAAACACGAGGATGAGACATGCAACTTTTATATACAACATTTTTGCCTCACACGCATATGAAGGAAATAAAAAATCAAAATGGCGAATTTTTTCTTTCAACATTTTTTTAAACAATGTTCCACACATTTAATCAACACGCAAAATCAGGGGCTTATTTGTCGAGGTCAAATCTACCTACAAAAAAATCGGCAAAACTGTACTCAGAAAGAATAGGAGTCAAGTCGAATCCGACTGGACTAACCGCTTAGTCTATTCCTCCCATCACTCATATTCAGAGATAAAATTCAATTGACGATGTCACTGGTCACAAAACTCGCTCAATTATATTGTATGTCCCAAGAGATTGGAAGAATACGATACACCACAAGACGTGCCCACCGAGATATTGGGAATATATAATTTGCCAATTGTTCATGCCGTAAAGCCGGAGACAGACTACAGGATTCTGCAGACGTGAGCGCAATGCGACCAGTTGGTGCATACATTGTAGTAAAAATAGAAATTGTGTAGTGACTCTATCGTTCGAAACCTATTAATTCATACCATATGTGAATTTATCGGACCAGTCGAACCAAATTTTTTAAGTCTTCTAACTGAAGCTCACCTCTATATAGAGCGTGCAATCTCCAGATAGACCGAAAAAAACGGAAGTGCATCATAATTATTTTTTCAAGTAAAAATTCCTTCAGCCCGGGTTTGAACCGGGACCTCCGGATTTGTACTGCGACGCCTTGTCCAATTAGACCACTGAAGGACTGAAGGAATCTTTACTTGAATTTCATGTTATTGTCAATAAAAGTCATGTCAATAACATGAAACATATTCATGTCAATAACATGAAATTCAAGTAAAGATTCCTTCAGTCCTTCAGTGGTCTAATTGGACAAGGCGTCGCAGTACAAATGCGGAGGTCCCGGTTCAAACCCGGGCTGAAGGAATTTTTACTTGAAAAAATAATTATGATGCACTTCCGTTTTTTTCGGTCTATCTGGAGATTGCACGCTCTATATAGAGGTGAGCTTCAGTTAGAAGACTTAAAAAAAAAAAAAATTTGGTTCGACTGGTCCGATAAATTCACATATGGTATAAAAATAGAAATATTCATATTTCCATGATAAATACCTTACTGTACTCGATTCGTTCATATTTTCAAACAATTTTAGACAAAACTTGGTTATCTGGGTTTGCGAGGATTCGGGAAAATAAATGTCGGGGGCAGCAGGCTGAATGCAAATCGTTTTCAATTCGCGGTTTACTTTGAGATGGATTCGGTTACATTGTATTAGTTTACGATTTGTTTTTAAGGTGAAGTGAAACGTTTCAAGGCCACGGCCGGGTGCCTTGCACCGCGGTAAAACAGAACTACCGAACGTTTGGTACCTCTGTCCACCGCTAGATTATTTGCAAATATACCGGCTGCAATTTCAATACAGGCTGTGATCTCGACTAAATGTAGATAAGGGTTGTGATCTCAACTGAATGTCGGTTTTTTAGTTATGAGCAACGGAGAATCGTCAATTCTCAGCCATTTCTCCATCAAATGACATGGGATTAGGCTCAAAGTGTGTGGTTTTTAATTGCGGAGTGGATTGCAATGTTGCCGCAAGGTTGCTGCAATGCAACTATGTTATATTTATATATTCACGCATGTGAAAATACAAGAATTCAATTTTCCATATATCAATCAAACGGACAAAATAATTACGGACAAAAACGGACACTTATAATTAACTGTAACTTGAATGCCATATGGTGACAGAATTTATCACTAGATTTCATCATTTATTTTTATTTCCCTGAAAATTAACCCGCCACGGGTCAACAGTTACAGTTACATACATATTGATGTCAATCCTCACGAATCAAAGTTTACCTATTGAGTCTAAAAGTGTTAAAGATTGTAACAGATGACGTTGGATCCAAATCGATACCGGACGTCAGTTGATCAACGAAGTTAAGCAATCTCATCGGCGACCAGAATTTGGATGGGTGACCCACATGAATAAAAACGATTAGTCTGCGAATAGAAAATTTCGAAAACTCCGAAATAATCACTGTGCTCGACCGCTCAAAAAAGAATTAGTTGTGGGTGAAAAAATCTCAATCCGTTTTTTTTTTGATTTTTTTTTTTTTGTGCTAGAAGAAACGAATGGAACCGATAGAATCCTATATACAAAATGAGAAAGTTAATTGAGTAACACCGATACGAACGAATTGGAAATGTAAATTGGAAAAGGGCCTTTCATTAGGAAATAACTTAAACAGAAATCCGATTACGACCCATACACAACCTTCTATTGGTTTGAATAATTTTTTTTAAGCAGGGAATGTTGCAGGAATATTGCAATGTTATGCAATGAAAAGCGGACATAGAGACATTGCAGCAACATTGCAGGGGCATTGCAGCAACATTGCGCAATATAACTGCAATATTGCCAATATTGCAAAGTTATGTTGCTGCAACGTTGCTGCAACGTCTCGGTGCTGTTAGGGGAGCCTACTGGCTGCCAATCCGGGGGCTTATACCTACTAGACCACCTGGCCGCCTTCAATTTTTCTCGTCAAAAAATTTTAAGTCTTCTATCTTAAAATCATTCTTCGACGAATTTACACCAGCTTCGGTGGTATTGGTTATATTTAATTAAATATAACCAATTATATTTAATTAAATATAACCAATAAAATAATAGGTACGTAAAGACGTAAGTCTTACCTAATAAGTGTATGTGAGCCCGTGTGCTCACTCACTAACTCATAAATTCAATAACATGTGCGCATCCGACGAATGTAACTACTACAAACCGTGCACACTAATAGACTTGAAATTGACGAGAGAAAATTTGAAGGCGGCCAGGTGGTCTAGTGGGTATAAGCCCCCGGATTGGCAGCCAGTAGGCTCGGGTTCGATTCCCGGGACGCCGGATAAATTTTTCTCGTCAAAAAATTTTAAGTCTTCTATCTTAAAATTAGTAACTAAAATTAGTAACGAAATTAGGCAGTTCTAAATATCAATGTTAAGAGCTCATATTTGGCTGAGATATTCTATTTGAGATGCTTTACCGGAATGTTGATGTGCATTTGAATTTTTTTTTTTTTTTTGGCACACCCTAATGTACATATTAGGGTGGTCGTTAGAAAAAAAAATTCCGCTACGCCCCCCAAATCGACTCCAAATAAATCAAAACTCATCCAGTAATTTTTTCAGATTTTTATTTCAACGCTTGACCCTTGACTACAGAGGATAAACTTCTCCATTTAAAATACACGGGGTTTCGTGATCTTTTCAGTCATTATTTCACTGTGGGTCTAATTATGGACATAAAAATCTGAAATTCTCACAGATTGGTCTACGGAAATGCTGCTCTGTGAAAAAAAATCGCCACCCCCCTGCCCTCAAAATTTTATATGGTTCCTCCCATGCCAATGTGGTGATTTTTTTTTTCTCTAATTTCATGGAATGTTGCTCAAAAACATTGGAAATATATGTTTTCCGATGTTTTTCGGTTTTTTCACATTTCGTACGGGATGTTCCGACATTATCCAATATCATACGGACTTGAGGTAAAGGGAATAATCGATTATAATGCGAAAGTTGACTTTATAACTCCTTGTTGATTTCTTTTGCGAAAAAAATCTATAATAAAAGAGTCGACTTTATTCAAAAACTATATGGATGACGCTACAAACAAAATTGCTGAACACAAAAAAAAAAAGGAAAACGAAAATGCTGTAAAAACACACCGAAAACCACTTTCGTGAAATAAACTGGTGCGTCTTGCTTATAAATGTATTATCAAATTAACGTAGATATTGTAGATGAGTTATGCAGTTTTTAGTACTGTCTCTTTTCTTGTGTCTGGACGATTTTTCCGACATTCACTGACGATTTGCAGAATGAACTGCTTCTGTTCTTCGTTCCTTGTGAGAATTTGATGGTAATCGGTGAACAAACGCACTGCTCTTTCTGCGACATCGTTGACCACTTTTAATTGTTTCACAATTTTCAAACCGTTCGTGTAATTTTCATTTTGACCCCAAACGGATGGATCACTCTTCAGGAACTCTGGATCAATTTCAAACCTTTGGAAGAAATTTAACGTCTGAGGAGTAACAAAATGATCCATTTCTTTAGTACAGTAACCACCAATGTCTTTCAAATTAATAACGATTCGTTTGGGGAATAATTCATCGATTTCGTCGTATGGATCTAATTCCAAAACCATCCTGCGTTTGATATCGAATGATACATTTTCATCGAAAAATGACATGGCAGCTGCCTCAGCATTCAAGTACCATAGATGGTTTCTGAATTTATTAACGGTGACATTCGATACCTCTTCGTCAATCGATTTATAATTGTAGAGCTTCTTCAAAAATTGTAAATCGCGATTCGGCGCTGTAGATGCAAGTGGGGCAGCGAACCAAGCTTCATCGTACAGCATCACAATAAATATCGACGTGTCGCGAACCGCCAATCTTTCTTCGTCTGTCATTGGATACTGCTCTCGAAAGATGAAAATTTTCAAGCAATAGATGGCTTTTGCCATCCATCGTGCATGATGATATGCTCCAGGATAAATAAACGTGTACTTAGGAGATGGGACAGATCCAAGAAAGATGAGGGTCAACTGCAGGAACTCCTTGTAATCGTCCCTCGGTTAAAGATAGTCCAACGCTTTCTGTGCAAATGATATTATCCTTTCGATATGGTTAGGCGTCAGAATTCCCTTGACGTATTCATCTTCGATCCCACTGTTGTAACTGGTTGCATCAATTTTTTTCCAGGTTTCCCGAAAATGTTTGAAAAGCGGAACGTTTGGCCCAGTTGTCAGTGGCAATTTTTTTTCGAAAACGCTGCGCAAAACCAATTCAAAGATGTGGTGCCTGCAAGGCAAGAATAAAAGACGTGTCTGCAACAGGTTCTCTAATAGTATTGCTGCACCGTTCTTACTGCCTAAATTAGATGCCGTTGTGTCGCAGCAAAGTGCTTTTACGGATTCGCAAAGCCCCCAATCTCTCAGAACCTCATGAACCGCATTTGCTTGGATAACACCTTTGCTATTCTCTAACGCTGGAACACCAAGGAGCTTTTCAACCTCACCATTTGTGACGACAACAGGGAGTCTGTCGATCATAGCACGTTTTGTTAGATCAATTAATAATTTTCCGTCCCAATGTAAAATGAGAGCGTTCAACTTTTCGGTTTGGAAAACGCTTTTAATTTTATCAGCCCTTGCCTCACGCACTTTCTGTCGACTTAGTCGAATCGATGTTCGGTTGAAAGTCAAGGGTCTTGGATCGACATTAAGAGCTGCCGGTATGGCAGAAACTAGATGCACCGCTTCTCTATCACTTACTTTACATTTATCGAGAACGGCAACGACTTTCCCTGGCGAAAATAATTTCTACGCCAAACTATGAAAATTATCTACGAAAAAGTAGAGGATTTCGGACTTTTCGTAGTTTTTTTTTTACGTCAGATTTTGCACAAAGTAGTAGTTTTTCGTAAATAGTTCTAGAACGAAATTTGATATGATTTCGATCTTTGTAGTAAATATCTGTAGTTCATCATGGTTTTCCGTATTTTGTCATAGTTTTTCGTAGATAGTCGTAAAATGGGATAATACTGTATGCGATATTTGTAGTAAATATCCGTAGTTCACCGTAGTTTTTCATGGATAGTCATAGAATGCGATACGATGATATGTATATGGGGAATTCAACGTGAACTCGACCAATGTTTTTCTCTCACCGTTTTTGATTCGCTTCACGATTTTTTATACGATTCTACGATCTCGAAAAAGCACTGCTGAATTTTTTCAGATTTTTCCCTCCAACCGTTAATTTTCCATGATTATTCCACCCCATTTTGAAATTGGCATTTTTAAAAAATCTCGAAAAATTCTCAAAAATCTTTTTTTTCTTCACTTCGATCATTTCGACACCCCTCCCATGATGGGATCATTATTCCATTTTTTTTCTCAGCACTTTGAACATTTTGAACAAACGAAACACCATATTCCAACGTTTCGAAAATTCTTGAAAAATTACTAAAAATTCTGTGTTTAATTCTGAATGTTTTCCTATTTTTTTATACCGTGGAAACGAAGAATAATGATAATTCCCTCTGCGGGGGGCTTGAAAATCCTTTTTTTGTCCGTCATCGTGGGTCTTTACAGTCCTCAAACAACGGAATATCAATTATACGAATATCTACGAAAATTCACAAAGATCTACAAACGAAATGAAGATAAATCATTTTTCGTACTTTTTCGTAGTTTTGGAAGTAGAAAACTCCGAATTTTCATGACAAATTACGAAAATCTAGTCTTCAAGCACCGGAATATCAGTTCTACGATTATCTACGAAAATCTACAAAGATCTATAAACAAAATGGAGCGAAGTCTTTTTTTGAGTTTATCCTGTAGTTTTGGAAGCAGAAATCTCCGAATTTCTGTGAAAAATTAGGAAAATCCACAGTCCTCAAACAACGGAATATCAATTATACGAATATCTACGAAAATTTACAAAGACCTACGAACGAAATGAAGCTAAATCATTTTTCGTAGTTTTTCATACATATTCGTAGAACTGATATTCTTTCGCTTGAAGACTAGAAGTTTTCATGATTTTTCATGAAAATTCGGAGATTTCTATTTCCAAAACTACATGATAAACTCGAAAAAAGACTTCGCTCCATTTTGTTTGTAGATCTTTGTAGATTTTCATAGATAATCGTAGAACTGATAATCCGGTGCTTAAAGACTGTAGATTTTCGTAATTTATCGTGGAAATTCGTAGTTTTTTACTTTTAAGGTGAAGTGAAACGTTTCAAGGCCACGGCCGGGTGCCTTGCACCGCGGTAAAACAGAACTACCGAACGTTTGGTACCTCTGCCCACCGCTAGATTATTTGCGAGTAAACTGGCTGCAATTTCGGTATAGGCTGTGATCTCGACTAAATGTCGATACGGGTTGTGATCTGAACTGAATGTCGGTTTTTTAGTTATGAGTAACGGAGAATCGTCAATTCTCAGTCATTTCTCCATCAAATGACACGGGATTAGGCTCAAAGTGTGTGGTTTTTCATTGCGGAGTGGCTAATTATCGGGAAAAATGCGATTATCTACGGCAACAGTGAATAATCTCGCGATTTATGTGGTCGGTACGTCAATCTGTGAAAATTCTTGTCAAATTTTGAAAAAGTGAAATAATCAGCCACTTTCTGTCACAATTATGTGTAATCCCTCAAAGTTTCATCGCGATTGATTCAGTAGTTCCGGAGAATTCACGATTCCCGTTTTCGAGGTTCTGACAAACGTTTCACTTCACCTTAAAACTATGAAAACCTACGAAAAACTACGATTCCTTACGCTTTTTTACGCTTTGAATGTTTTCGAATTTTGGCGTAGAAATTATTTTCACCAGGGTTGTCATTATATATATTAACATATCCTCGCGACTTTTTGCACGCAGATGGCCCAGGTTCATTTTCACTGTCATTATCGAGAGTAATATTAGAATATGCACCGATACTTTCTTGACTCAGAATCTGGGAGGAAGGGTCTCCTTCATTCGACGATGGTTCCGCGAAATTGTCTGAAACCAATTATCATCGTTAGTGTCGGCGTTACGAACCGGATTTTGCGTAAGTTAGGCTTGATCATTGATTAGGGTATAAACTGTCACTTGGCATCCAAGATGGAAACCAGTCGGCGAAACATTATTAAAAAGATAACACTGTGTGTAGAATTATCATTTCAACATTGCGAAGTTAAAGATAAAAGATGAAAAAAATTTAAATCAAACCTGACGACCTCAGAAGACAAAGTCAAGAACTGATTTCTATTAAAAAACTATTTTTTTCCAAATGAAATTAAACATATTATTCAAGTGAGTGATTTACAACTACACCGAAAGAAATTTATTCTCAAAGTTAGTATAATATACTGAAACTTAGTATATTTCCGTCTAAAATAGGCGGTAAGTATATTTTCTAATCTTTAGAGGAGAATAATTTAATAAACACATACTAATGTGAATACATACTAGCTTTAAGAATATCCTCTAATCTAAGTTTAGTATGTTATATTCGGAAAGGAATCAGTGAAATTATAAAATAATCTCTTTATTTTTATTTTATATTCATATTTTACATTCCTGGTATAATATATTTATGTACCTATATATATGTATTAGACCGGTTCAAAAAAATCGACTATTCTTTTTCTTACAATTTTCGCATTGAAATACTTTCGGGGGGCTGAAAAAAGATGCCTGTTAAAAGCGGAGCTCTTAATATTAAGATTTAGAGGTCGCTCATCGCGGATTTCTATTTTCCATTTGAATAGCATAGGAAATTTTTTTTTTTTTTTTTAATAATTTTGTAGCTCACAAACCAATGAACAAATCCAAATGACTCAAACATATTTTTATAGGAAATCGAACACTCTACAAAAAGCTTCTCTTATCATTTTTTGATAAATTGACTCCTTCCAAAGTTATTCAAGGTCAAATTTCGATTTATAGTTGAGATAATTATTTTTTTTTGTGATTTTTTTTCCACAATGATAGATACATTTTTTAGAGTGTTCAATCCCCTATCAAAATATGTAAGAGTCATTTGGATTTGTTCATTGGTTTGTGAGCTACGAAATTCTCAAGAAAAAAAAATAAAATTCCTATGCTATTTAAATGGAAAATAGAAATCCGCGATGAGCGACCTCTAAATCTTAATATTAAGAGCTCCGCTTTTAACAGGCATCTTTTCTCAGCCCCCCGAAAGTATTTCAATGCGAAAATTGAAAGAAAAAGAATAGTCGATTTTTTTGAACCGGTCTAATATGTATACTAAATTATATTCATATATCTTTTTATCTTTTTATAATATATATTGTAACGTTCCGGCTGTGTTGGCTACCGCCAGCGCAGCCGGAGCACGTCCATCCAGCAGCGGAATCCCGCAGTTCCGTGCATCCCGCGAGTCCGCGCTTCCCGCGATTCCGCGCTTCCCGCGATTCCGCGCCTCCCGCGATTCCGCGCCTCCCGCGATTCCGCGCCTCCCGCGATTCCGCGCCTCCCGCGATTCCGCGCCTCCCGCGATTCCGCGCCTCCCGCGATTCCGCGCCTCCCGCGATTCCGCGCCTCCCGCGATTCCGCGCCTCCCGCGATTCCGCGCCTCCCGCGATTCCGCGCCTCCCGCGATTCCGCGCCTCCCGCGATTCCGCGCCTCCCGCGATTCCGCGCCTCCCGCGATTCCGCGCCTCCCGCGATTCCGCGCACCCCGCGGAATATCGGTATAAAAAGGGGGCCGCGGAGGCAACAGCTACCGATTGTGTGGCAAAGCGCCCGTCGAGTCACTTCGTATTAATTGCTAATTAGGCACGTAGCCAAAATAGTGCGTGACCTTTATTTGCTCTTAAATCGCATTTCAATACTTGCTAAAATTGAAGTGATTAAAATCGCGATTTCTGATATTGAAAAACAAGTCTATTTAAAAACTTACATTCATTCATTTCATAGTTTTTACTAATTTTGGATGTACTATAAAAAATTAGACATTAACGTAAAAGTCGCATTAATAATATTTAACGGCGCAATTTCATCGATCACGATATTGAAAACCGTGATTAACCAACCTAACGAACTCGGACAAATCAAATCTAGAATTAAAAACTCTAAATCTGAAACATTCACTAACTAGGAAAATTAGCTTTAATTTAGATTTAATTTATCTTTTTTTTCTTATAATTTCTCATTATAAAAACTCCACGCTCAATGAGCTATTTCTTTTGTATCGTTTCCGGTGCTCAACGATTTAATTTCATTAAACATTATCTATTGTTAAAACGATATCTTTTTCTTTCAATTTCCTATCTCCTGTTAATTAACAATCTCTAAACATTTCAGCTTTTCTGTCTTTATACGCAGTTAACAAACGACAGCTACGGTGCGGGTGCAAAACCCAATCCCGAGTCTAGTCGTACAGCTTGGTACGCTTAGCGACACCCAGCTCTGTATTATCGCAGCAACGGTTGAGTTATATGCTCAATCCGCGTCTGTCGCGCAGGCTCGGTTAGCGAAGCAGATCCAAGCCCAGTAGGTAAACAGCTCAAATCGGTTGACTTCTGATTTGAGTCTGTAATAGGGTATTTTGTGGTTTTTCACTTTTTCCACGAGAGGAGCTCCAAATCACACCCGTGACAAAGACACTCACGCGGACTAGCACCGTATCTCCAGCCATCAGCTGAGATATTGGTGCAGTAAGTTACAATATGTATATTTATTATTTATATTATAAACTTTTCAATCATTCAAGACTATGAGATAATTAATTAAATTGAAGACAAAAAAATGTTCAACAAATTTAGGAAATATATTTATATTTATATAGATATTTATATAGATATTTATTCGTATCAAAAGTGTTGGTTTCAAAACATTTTTTCCAGAAAGATGGGAAAACAATTCTTACAATAAAAAATTTCTGTGTCTCAAACAATTCATCAAATATTATTGGTTTAAAGTTGAAGAAATTTCATCCAACGCAGCAGCCTGTACCCTACGACAACTGCTTTTTCTTCGATGGACTGAATTTATATTCAGCAGAGGACATAAAATCTGGAAAAATCATGAACTTTGTATCAAAATATCACTAATCAACTGTAGAAAAACTGAGTCACTAGAACGTTTTCTCAGAGCGTAGCAGTAATTTGGAAAAAATTATTTTATACTCAGAATTTTAGGTTTACTTACGTTCAAATGTTGCGACCAGTTCGCCTGGATCGTTTTTGATGAGCCACTTCATGACTTCGTCCATTTTTTCGAATGAAAAATATAACTTGATCACTCACACTCAAAGACAACGCGACGCACGACACGATGCAGGACCTGGACGCGGCCATATGCAAAATGCGACAAGTTTTGATCACGTGGTCACACCTTAATAGATGGCATATACTAACTTTAAGAGGATATTCTAATACTCTAGCATTCTACATAAAAATATACTAAACATTTAGAGGATTTCATTAGTATATACGATTAGTATGTTACCATACTAGAAATAAGAATAAATTTATTTCGGTGTAAAGTTATCACCTACCTATCAACAAAATTTCTTTTCGCCTTTCTTCTTCTCTTTCCATTCTGTCGAAAATTCCTTTGACGTCATTAATATATCCAACGCGACCATTTCGTCTTTGATTTTCAAGAAATGTTCTACTGTTTTGATCAACTTCTTCGAGCAGATTTCCATGAGAAATATCGAATAAATTTTTAAACTGAGAAGTAAAATGTTTTTCTTTTTCACGATTCGAAGGTCTTGTCCTGTATCTATGCAAATCAGTCCATTTTTTATGCAGAGCTAATACTTTGTCTTCACAACGGCACTTTTGTTGAATCGGCAGCCGAGCCTTGCCCCAAAAAACTTCTAGTTCAGTTACGACCAACTTCGCGCTTTCACGTCTACTTAATTTCACTATTCGAATGTTGTAAAACAGAACTTTCAGCACTTGCTCATTTAATGGTAACTTATTACCATATATTTGAGTGTCTACGTCACCGAGTGAAAGAATATTCTGGCGTAGATCTGGTCTTAAAGACATCGTGAAATAAGGTTATGATATTTACACACGATATTTATATTTCCTAAAAAAAGCTGCTTACTCAAAGTAACCATTTGAAATACACACACAGAATTATAGCGATTTAAGTTCATAAATATAGACACCGAAAATTCGTATTTGCACGAGGTAATACCACAATTTTCAAGAGCGCATGCGTCGATTGCACAAGTTAGCGACAAGACGGGTAAAGGCGACCGATGGGTAATGGATTGAGGAGTGTACTCGGGTGGTAAAACAGTCCCAGGAGCTCATCAGATATTACTTCACCTATGACGAAAGTATAGGTTAGTCTGAAAATGATGCGGACTCTAGTAGTTTAGCGTTCGCCTGGTTTCACGTTTGTTGAGTTTATATAATATTGGCTAATGACAGATTATCCCATACAAAATGTGGGAAAACCGAGAAACATCGGGAAACATATATTTTTTAATGTTTTCGGGAAACATTTGATGGAATTGTAAGAACATAACAAAAACTTTCGGAAAATAATGTCGGAATATCCCATACGAAATGTAAAAAAACCGAAAAACATCGGGAAACATATATTTCCAATTTTTTTAGCAACATTCTATGAAATTGGAGAAAAAAAAATCACCACATTGGCATGGGAGGAACCATACAAAATTTTGAGGGCACGGGGGTGGCGATTTTTTCCCACAGAGCAGCATTTCCGTAGACCAATCTGTGAGAATTTCAGATTTTTATGTCCATAATTGGACCCATAGTGAAATAATGACTGAAAAGACCGCGAAACCCCGTGTATTTCAAATGGAGAAGTTCATCCTCTGTGGTCAAGGGTCAAGCGTTGAAATAAAAATCTGAAAAAATTACAGGATGAGTTTTGATTTATTTGTAGTCGATTTAGGGGGCGTAGAGGGATATTTATGTTTTTTCCCGTTCTAACGACCACCCTAGTATACACTAGAACCTCACTTATTTTACCGACTTGGGACCGGGCTGCTTCAGCTATTTGACGAGAAGAGGGGCCCCCACTCCGTGTCGCAAACTGCGCAGACTTTCCGTGCGCAACGCTAACCGGTTAGACTTCGCATATACACAGCCTTGAAAAGAAGGGGACTCAGTCAAGTGGTGGGGGTACAGACCGTCAAATAGCTCAGGCAGAGCCGGTCAAATAGCCGAGTTCGTAAAATAACTGATGGTAAAATAAGTGAGGTGTATTGTAACGTGGCAGATTTGATATTTAATATTTTGTATTTATCATCTGCCACTGGACCGCGCCTCCACTCGCAAGCGTGAGCGACCATGCTGCTGCCGTACCGAAATTCTTCACCGAAGCGCAAGTCCAACCTTTAGTTTCTATGAATAGTGTGTCTGCCTTAAGTTTTTATTGTGAACCACAGGTACCACGTCGCAGCTAGGACATCGTGGGATTCGTCGATCGTCGCAGGATCATCTGGGGGACGTCCTGGAAACCTCGGCACTAGTAACCGCACCTAAGTCATCAACCTCCGTCTCTGCAGCTTCGTCACCTGCCGGCCGGGAGAGGGCTGCACCCCCCAGCCTGCTATCGCCGCCAGCCGTTACCTCCCGGCCTGATTTTGAACATGTTCAGCGCTCTAGGTGCGGAGAACATGTCGAGTGTGGAAAGGCTTCCCCCTCCACTTTTTGGATCGCCGATCGACGATCACTCCGTTGCCGACCAGCGTACCGAAGACGTCGAGTATTATCTATTACCGTACCTTACGTCTATCTTTAGTTTATCTTATCTTTATCTTTTCTGTTTTTTTTTTTGGGGTTTCTTTTCTCTATCTTTTCGTTAGTTGTTCGATTGGGGGGTTTTCTGTAGTTTTTCTTGCCTTCTGCATTTTTATTTTTGTGTGTGTGTGCTCTCTTTTGACGCCGCCTGGGCTGCGACCCTGATCAAAGGTAGGCTTGCTGTACCAGACCTCGACCGTCCGTCCGCCAGCCTTTCGCCTCTGTAGTACCTAACGGCTGTAATTTCGAATTCGCGTCTGACGGGCTGTCGTGGTCTGACATCTTCTTTAGGCTAACTAGCATAATTACGACTATTATCTTTTCTGGACTTGCGCTGTGCGGGAAGAATCCCTTGCCGTCTCGCATACGTTATCTATAAATTTCTCTTTCTAATTTTTGCGTACGTTAGTTTAACTTTAAATATTATTATTAGCGTTATCTAAATTTTACTTTGCGTTCACTTCAGTATTCTGTCTTTTCGTTATTATTTATTTAGCTTTCGCGGCTTAACCGCCTTACGGTATTGCGACGCCGGAATATAATTCCGCCGCTACCTTTTTTTTTTTTTTTGAATTAATTTGCGCTACCTATCTTCAAACATATTGTGTTATTTTCTTTTTCTTTTGCGCTCTAACTTTTCTTTTGTTCTTTTGCTTATTATTAAGTTCACTTTTGTATTATTCTGCCATTCTGTACTATCTTTTGTTATTTATTTCTTATTTATTTTTGGTATCGCTGCGTTTAATTTTGAAATTGTAGTTACGTTATCGTCTACCTACCGAGAATATTCGGTGAAGGTAGACAGCCCCCTTCCTACGCCAAAACCAACACAGGCGCGCACCGCGTGCGTGAGGCTCGGCGGGCGGGGCTATTCGGCCAGTGATGCTTCTACCCAATCTTCCGCGCTATGCCGACTCCAGATAGCCCATCCGCGCTAACTCGATAAATACTATAGCCCATCCGCGCTCACTCGATAAATACTTAACTCAAAAAGCAATCATCACACTGAATACGGAAAAGAATGAACGCGAATAAAATGAATTCGCCTAATGCGAATATTTATTTTCAAAATTTATCAACAAATTTGAAATCAAATATCAATTAATTGGATTTAAGTATTGATTATCAGTGTTTAGGATCGATATTTGAGACGAAGTTGAACAGGTAAGTGGAGGGTGAATCATTGAAGACAACATGGTCAAAAATTGGTTTATTTATTGATTTATTTATTTACTCATTTATTTTCAGGACATCTTATTTTCAAAACAGAAAAGTGAAATTGAAAAAACAGTCTGAAACAGAAAAAGGAAATTTATCAACGATTATTGGTTAATCGAGGGATCCATTACTGTTGAATTATGGTGTACGCACAAACTTATCGGAGATTGAATGCTTGGGAATCGAAGGAAGGCTACCGATGAGCCACTGTCGAACGCAGTACACTTTTACTCAAACCATTTTCGTCTCTCAACGATTACTTCTATCGGAGAACCGAGTGCTGAGATGTACCTCAGCAAGGCATCATAGCGTGCGGAGTAGCTTCGTTGCCGGAGTTGGTAAGTGCGTCGTCGATCTCAGTAGACATTTTCCACTCGTCTGACGAGCATTCAACGTTCATGTCTCGTAGAAGGCGAAGGAGCTTCGTCGCAGATGTTTGTGGTGCGTTGAGACAGCGTACGGGAGCTTCGTTGCAAGAGTTCGTAGCACGTCGACGATATTCATCGAACCTTTCTTACTTGTCTGACGAGCATTCAACGTTCATGTTTCGCATCTTGCAGAGGAGGTCTCTCTCCGTCACAGTTGTTTGTACCGCGTTGGTAGCGTACAGTGGAGCTTTGTTGTCAGATTTTGCAGTGCGTCGGCGAGCATTTTCTATTAAATTTTTGTTCGGCGAGGCTTTGCCAGAGTCCAGAGAAGGACTGCATATCGTCGACGTGCTACGAACCCTTGCAACGAAGCTCCTCGTACGCTGTCTCAACGCACTACTAACATCTGCGACGAAGCTCCTCCGCCTGCTACGAGACATGAACGTTGAATGCTCGTTAGAGTGAGAAATGTTCGATGGATATCGTCGACGTGCCACGAAACCTTGCAACGAAGCTCCTCGTACGCTGCCTCATCGCACTAGGATCATCTGCGACGAAGCTCCTTCGCCTGCTACGAGACATGAACGTTGAATGGTCGTCAGACGAGTAAGAAATGTTCGATGGATATCTTCGACGTGCTACGAACCCTTGCACCGAAGTTCCTCGTACGCTGCCTCGTCGCACTACGAACATCTGCGACGAAGCTCCTTCGCCTGCTAAGAGACATGAATGTTGAATGCTCGTTAGATGAGTGAGAGATGTTCGATAAATATCGTCGACGTGCCACGAACCCTTGCAACGTAGCTCCTCGTACGCTATCTCGTCGCACGACAAACTCCTGCGACAAAGCTCCTCCGCACGCTATGAATCCTTGCTGAGGTACGTGTCAGCACTCGGTTCTCCGATAGAAGTAATCGTTGAGAGACGAAAATGGTTTCAGTAAAAGTATACTACGTTCGACAGTGGCTCATCGGTAGCCTTTCTTCGATTCCCAAGCATTCAATCTCTGATAAGTTTGTGCGTACACCATAATTCAACAGCAATGGATCCCTCGATTAACCAATAATCGCTGATAAATTTGATTTTTCTGTTTCAGACCTAAGGACGTGGCCTGTGGGTGGCAGCCTTATCCTCGATGACTCCATTCTCTGCAATGTAGTCTGATCAAATGATTCATTATGTTATTATTAAACTAAAGTTGACACAAACACTGAAAACTTTCTCACGAATTCTTAATTTTCATTAGATTGAATACTGGTATTCCGAACAGATGTTTTGAATAAGATCGAGTTCTGAAAAATGAATAAATAAAGAAATCAATAAATAAACCAATTTTTGTCTTCAATGATTCACCCTCCACTTACCTGTTCAACTTCGTCTCAAATATCGATCCTAAACACTGATAATCAATACTTAAATCCAATTAATTGATATTTGACTTTAAATTCGTTGATAAATTTTGAAAATAAATATTCACATTAGGCGAATTCATTTTATTCGCGTTCATTCTTTTCCGTGTTCAGTCTGATGATTGCTTTTTAAGATAAGTATTCATCGAGTTAGCGCGGATGGGCTATAGTATTTATCGAGTTAGCGCGGATGGGCTATAGTATTTATCGAGTTAGCGCGGATGGGCTATAGTATTTATCGAGTTAGCGCGGATGGGCTATGCGGAGTCGGCATAGCGCGGAAGATTGGGTAGAAGCATTACTGGCCGAATAGCCCCGCCCGCCGAGCCTCACGCACGCGGTTCGCGCCTGTGTTGGTTTTGGCGTAGGAAGGGGGCTGTCTACCTTCACCGAATATTCTCGGTATATCTGCGTAAAGTGTGTTATTTCTACCCCCCCACGTTCCCCTCTCCGTCTACCTAGTCGGTTATCGTCTCGTTTCGGAATTTAGTTGTTGCTTACTGCGTTTTGTTTTGCTAACTCTATCTGGCACCTTCGTGTGCCTGGCGCCCAACACTATCTTTTAGCTTTCGTTTCGTTTCTGTCTCGTACCGTGTTTTGAGTGAGAATACGTTGGGACTTCTTTGAGCGGGATTTATTTTTCTATCTAATTTCCTCCGGGTAGGAAAATTGCTCGTTACAGTATATATAATAAATAATAAATTAAATTACTACCGTACGTTGTGTAGCAATTTTTTTTCCCGCAACTTTGTAATGTAATGTTTGTTATTGCTAATAAATAAAATTACACGGAGAGACTTTTCATGGCAAAAAGTCCAATAGTTGCTGGTAATTCACGGACATATCGGCGTGTTCGGTAGTATTTCCCACGATAATAGAGAAAACTAATATCTTGAATGGAACATTTTACTATTCGGAAGAGCAACAAGTAAGAAGCGGGTATTAAGGATTGCTAACCTGCAAATAGTAGAAACGAGAGTGGCAGTAAATGACATCCATAATAGTAAGAGATGCCAAAACTGTTGTACTGTTTCCGACCGATCCTAACACAAGTTGAGAACTTATATTACGAAAATTACGAGCGAGAATAGTAAAATTGAGCCCAGAACGTCCTGCGTCACAGAGCCCGGCGTCACAGAGATTTGCGTCTCGTGAGTTTGTCGATAGGTGGCTCCCATGGTGGTGATTTTTCTCACTAGTTGTCAAAAGCATCTTCGCCCGGTATATAAGGACTAGAATCTGCCTACATATATGTATTATGTATACATGTGTCTGCGATGCGTCCGGACTTGCGAGCGTATAGTCGATATAAGTGGAAATAGGCTTAGGTTAGGTTAGGTTAATGTTAAGTTGAGGAGCGGCGGCGAAACATCAATGTAAACCCTGTGACTGTATCAACCTGAAAGTAAATAATACAACAATAATACTATACAATAATAATACAACCGAACGAACTCCCCTAGTAAAATTTTTTTTAAATTTATCTGTATACTTTTTCCTACCGTGAACAGTAAAACTTGCAAAGATTATACTATACTCTCCAAAGCAGTATGGTAATTATCACGAGTTTGGCTAGAACTTGTGACCATTGGAAATGATTCCTTCATTGCTGTTTATTTTACCATACTCGATGGTAAAGTTTACCACACCTCTAGGAACTAGCACTGGCCTCTATTGGTTAAATTCTTATTACAGCTAGTAATTTTGGGAATCAATACACAATCTAGGAATTCCTGCAACACTGCAGACATGTCCGGAGAGTGGCAGAGAAAATGGTAATATCTGGTAGGAATTTTAAGAAAATTTGCCATCAAAAGTCTCTCCGTGTAGATACGTAGACGAGAAAAAAAAAAGCATTTAAAAAAATGAAAAAAAAAAAAAAAAAAAAGTCGAGCGCTGACGGGAATTGAACACGAATCAGAAGGGTGGCAGTCGCACACCTCGCCTATTGCGCTACGCTTGCTTGCTCGATGACACGGCAAGGTTACTGGTATACATATCACGCGTGAAACTTTGCCGTGAATTTTCTCGAAAATCAAGCCGTGGTGCATAAATTCCCGTTAGCGTGGTACTTAGGGCAAATACTTCTACAACATACCTGAGTCCCATCAAAATCCATTTTTAGCAAATTTGAACCTCCCCTAGTTTTAGTTAGTAACAAAATCACCCCACTGGCAAACGAGAGAATAGTCCTACCTCCCAACAATTGTAACTCTATCTTTTTAAATCCAACAAACAGAGACGAAGTTGCAGCAATAATAAAAAACATGAGAAATAAAGCGGGAGGGGTAGATAGCATAAATGCCAAGACTTTGAAAACATTAGCCAATTATGTAATAGATTCCCTAACGCACATCTTCAATCTTTGCATAGAAAAGTCAATTTGGCTGCAACGTCTAAAAGAAGCTGAAATTATACCAATATTCAAGGCAGGAAATAAACATAGTCCATCCAACTATAGACCGATCTCTCTTATATCCGATATAGCAGAAATATTAGAAAAAATAATCTACAATAGAATTTACTACTTCATTGATAAAAGCAACATACTCTCTAGCAAACAATTTGGATTTATTAAAGGTAGAGGAACAACAGACGCACTAAAATATGTCACAAACATAATATACAATAGAATGAATAAAAGTAAACCAATTATTGCCACCTTTTTGGATCTAGCGAAAGCTTTTGATACTGTCAATCATGAAATCTTGTTAGAAAAATTGTATAGGTACGGAATCAGAGGTACTGCATATGATCTATTGAAAAGTTACCTTACAGGTAGGACGCAGAGAGTAAGAGTAAACGGGTGTATTAGCGGCAATAACAAAGTTACCACAGGTGTACCGCAGGGAACAATCCTTGGACCGTTACTTTTTATTCTATATGTGAATGATTTGCTAAAGAGCATGCCGGAGGATTCTATCCTATCGTATGCGGATGATACGGTTATTCTTTCATCTGAAGATACTTGGATAGCTGCTCAAAATAAGATGAATGCACATTTACCGAAGGTTGCTTCTTGGCTTGCCCTAAATAAATTATCATTGAATGTAGAGAAAACTGTGTGTATAACCTTTGGAAACTATGTAGATAGCGTTCCCATTAGTCTGGATATAAAAATAGGATTACGACAATTGAACAGAGTAGGCAGTTGGAAGTATTTGGGAGTAATTTTTGATTTTAATATGAGGTGGGATATGCATATTGAAAATATCATTAATAAAACTAAGTACACTAAACGTAATGGATTCTGATCCGGACGAGTTGGACAATTCTAGAAACAGCCAATCGGCGCTCTGGATTTTTTTAATCCAGAGCGCCGATTGGCTGTTTCTAGAATTGTCCAACTCGTCCGGATCAGAATCCATTACGTTTAGTGTACCTAGTCTTCTTTTCTCGAAAATTTCGAAAATAATGCAGTCGAAAACGTTAATGATAACATATTATGCATTTTTCCATAGTTATATCAACTATGGTATAATAGCATGGGGAGGTGCATATAAATGTAATATAAACTTGCTTCAAAACCTACAGAATAGAATTCTGAAAATTATTAATAAAGCCAATTTGGTAACACAAAATTACCCACTCAATCTTGAGCAGGTATTTATCTTGAAGATTTAATGACTTTATGATTTGCGGGTACGAAACCGGATAGATACGGACAGAGCCCCGATTCCAACTTTGAAGATTTGATGTAAATATAATCACGTTATGATTCGCGTGACCGAAACCGGATAGATACGGACAAAGATTTTCAAAGTTGGAATCGGGGCTCTGTCCGTACCTTTCCGGTTTCCATGTAATGTACATTACTTCAATATTTTCTCGTAAGGCAGCGACCACCGCTTTCGATATTCTCGCGAGTACCACTTATCGGAGTTGGTGAGTATATATAGAGGCGGAAAATATAATCTATATACTTGAGAGGAAAAAAAAAAACGAAAAAGAAAAAGAAAAAAAAAAAACGAAAAAAAAAAGAAGAAAAAAACGAAAAAAAAAGAAAAAAAAAAAAAAAAAACGACAAACAAAAGAAAAATAAACGAAAAAAAAAAAACTTCAATTTTTTGAAAATGGATCCGGATAGAACCATACAGGAAAAATGCCTAGGGTGGGGTTACTTTCCGAATAGAACCCGATAGGAATGCTGACACGAGAAAATATTGGACCGTCAAAATTCCGGACAGGCCCAGAAGTTTCCAGGTACACAAAAACCAGAACTCGGACAATTCCGCCTATCCCGTTTTCTGTCTGGGATTTTGAGCAGGGACTGCCTCAGTGAAGTTGAAATTTCGAAATTTTGCCATCTTTGGCAATTTCAAAGTTCTCAGATCAAAGCGCTCATCTGGCTACCTCGAGATTCTCATTCAATGAGCATGTTGGTTCAAGATGAGACTCGTACGATAATATTTAGTACTGCCTCGGAGACATCGGAGTTTTGTCAATATTTTGCGTTTCTTCTGAGATTTGATCGCCAGGTGCTGCCCATGAGATAGTTTCATCTTACCAATATAAGGAAGAAATTCACGCAGTTTGCAGTCTGCGGGACCATTTTTACTACTGCCTCATTGAGGGCGACTTTCCTTCAAGTAAAATTAGCAACATGAGGCAGTAGTAAAAATGGTCCCACAGACTGCAAACTTCGTGTACTTCTTCCTTAAAATGGTAAGAAAAGACTGTCTCATGAGCAACACCTGGCGATCCAATCTCTAAGAAAACCCCTCAATAGTGAAAAAACTTTTTTCAATGTTTCTGAAGCAGTACTAAATATTATCGTACGAGTCTCATCTTGAACCAACATCCTCATTGAATGAGAACTTGGAGGTAGCCAGATGAGGACTTTGATCTGAGAACTTTGAAATTGCCAAAAATGGCAAAATTTCGAAATTTCAACTTCACTGAGACAGTAGTAAATATTGTCCTATAGAGCTAAAAAAAAAAAATGGAATAATTTTTCAAAATCACAAACAACATATTCACCAGCGAGCAGCAACATCTGAGCAATTAGGTCTTTTTTGAACCACCCTAATAAACATATATAAGCATATACAATCAATCATGTATAATTGTATTCGAAAATTGGCTCGATCGAGACATATATAATTATATATCGGTATATAAAATGATATACAATTATATATGGACTTGTATATAATTATATATGATTCTATCTGAACATTGTATGAAGAAAAATGGTTATAATTGTCATATAAAACTGATTTTATAGTTAATTTTGAATCTCATATGTTTATAAATGGCCATATAGAAATCCAGATATATTCAGATACAATACTATACATTGTCACATATAACTGTATATAACTATATATGATGATATATAGTACTGTATCTGAATATCTGATATATTTGGACACATATAATTGTAATTAATTGTATATGATTGTATCTGAGCGTCCTATACGAAGAAAAATAATTATATCTGGTCATAACTGATTAGATATAGTGCATTTGTTACCTCATATGTTCATACATGGGCATATGGGACGTCATATACATTCGGATACAGGATTATATATGGTCATATATACCGGTATATAATTGTACATAATCATATATGATTCTATCTGAACATTGTATGCGATTATATATCGAAATGAATGGTTATATATGATTATATATGTTTATATATAATCATTTTTTCTCGGGAGACCACCCTGTTGAAAATGTGGATAGAGTTCCGTTTGAAACCCATAGAAAACACGATCCAAACTTATCAGTACCTAATGGAATTCTATACGCATTACCCGCAAGAGATGGAGTAACGATTGAATGTCTACCCGTTTCTGTCGTATTTCTGTCGGCTCAACCATAACGTATTCGTTTCTATGAGAGATTATGTATCCGCGTCTGTCTGCAGTGTTGAACGCCACCAGATCCTATCCGCAACCTTGCGAGTAATTCTATCAGTTTCTGTCTGCATCCCGCACGCACTCGACACTCGTCCGTTTCTATACGTCATTTCCAATCGGGCACCTATCCGCGTCTACCTGCAGCCGACCGCCATATCGAACGCTACCTGATCCTATCCGCGACCTCATGGGTGATTCTATCAGTTTCTGTCTGCATCCCGCACGCACTCGACACTCGTCCGTTTCTACACGTCATTTCCAATCGGGCACCTATCCGCGTCTGCCTGCAGCCAACCGCCATATCGAACGCTACCTGATTCTATCCGCGACCTCGTGGGTGATTCTATCAGTTTCTGTCCGCATCCCGCACGCACTCGACACTCGTCCGTTTCTATACGTCATTTCCAATCGGGCACCTATCCGCGTCTACCTTCAGCCGATCGCCATATCGAACGCTACCCGATCCTATCCGCAAACTCACGGGTGATTCTATCAGTTTCTGTACGCATTGCACACGCGCTCGACACGCATCCGTTTCTATTGGCAGTTTAAAATTGCAATGCGAGACCTGGTGGTCGGCCCGTAAACTAATTGTAATGGCGGATGTAACAGTACGAACAGTACAAACGTCAATATTTTTCTACGTAAACGAACTAATTCTACAATAATAATTAGTGATAATTAAATATATTCAAAGTAGACTCGGAATAACTCGGAGAAATTTGTTCGGAAATATAGAGATTGTTGATAAACGATCTGAAAAACACGAAAAAACATACGTTCTATCCTTCGATCATATACCGTGACGACGGCGTAACCTTGGTGAAGGCACAAGGTGTGTTTAGTTTCGAAAACGGCATTATTCATGTGTCTGATTATTTATTATT
The DNA here is from genome assembly GCA_943736025.1 of Tenthredo mesomela. Taxonomy (NCBI): domain Eukaryota; kingdom Metazoa; phylum Arthropoda; class Insecta; order Hymenoptera; family Tenthredinidae; genus Tenthredo; species Tenthredo mesomela. Next base: position 38,610,559 of record OX031014.1, on the reverse strand, counting down.
CTCGGTTTTGTGTAGCACTCCCATACAGGGTGATTCAGGTTGGACGCAACATATCAGGTGAGTGTATTTCTCCCGAAAATCTTGGACTAACGTCTTTTTACCAAAACTTCCAGGGTCCAATAGTTTCGAAGCTACAATAGATCTTGGTCTACCAATCAGAGGGTTTATAAGTGCCCAAGACAGGGCCGGTTCAAGAGTTTAAGTTGAGCAGAGCCCGCGTCGGATCGATTCTTATCGATCGACGTTCCAGTCCGATTTCTAGACGAGTATGATGGCGTCGTCACCTGGAGATGTCTTCGTACGGCATAGGCATCCGTTCTCGTAGTCCAGGCCCTCGGCTTCGTGGTTCTCGTAGTCCAGGTCATCGGCGTCGTAGTTCTCGTAGTCCAGGTACTTCGCCTCGTTTTTCTCGTAGTCCAGGTCCTTCGTTTCGTATTTCTTGTAGTCCAGGTCCTCCGCCTCGTAGTTTTCGTAGCCCAGGTACTTCGATTCGCATTTCTCGTAGTCCAGGTCCTTCGCTTCGTGTTTATCGTAGTCCAGGTCCTCCGCCTCGTAGTTCTCGCAGTTCAGGTCCTCCTCTCTGTAGTTTTCGTAGTCCAGGTCATCAGCTTCATAAGTAATTATTGATGAATAATAGATATTGTAGGAACGAAGCGGAGGAGCTGGACTACGAGAACTACGAAGCCGAGGACTTTTACTACGAGAACGGATGCCTATGCCATACGAAGACATCTCCAGGTGACAACGCCATCATACTCATCCAGAAATCGGACTAAAATGTCGCCGTTCTGTACAGGTGCCTACGTATAGAAACCCATTCAAATCTGCTCATAATTTCGGATAAAGGATGCCTGCATCGTCTGCGTATAAGGACGTATAGAAACTCATTCGGATCTGCTCATAAGTACAGATGAAGAATGCCTGCGTATAGAACCAAACAGATGCCGATAGAATTTGTTTCCATATTACAGCAAGTGCGAGTAGAACCATACAAATGCAGATAGCATTCCTGTCCATGTTACACCGAGCTGCGTATACAATCATACAGACGCGGATAAAATTTTCATCCGCTGGTGCAGATAGATGCTTGTAGATGACAAGACGGTTTCCATACGTTTCTATTCGCGTTTCTATCTGGCAAAAAACGCATACGAAACGGATAGGATCGAACCTTCTATCCGTTTCTGACGGAATTCTATCCACATTTTTAACAGGGCAAGGTACCCTGGTGAAAATAATTTCTACGCCAAACTACGAAAATGATCTACGAAAAAGTAGAGGATTTCGGACTTTTCGTAGTTTTTTTTTACGTCAGATTTTACACAAAGTAGTAGTTTTTCGTAGATAGTTCTAGAACGAAATTCGATATGATTTCGATCTTTGTAGTAAATATCTATAGTTCATCGTGATTTTTCGTATTTTATCATATGGCGTTTTCCGCTCGGCTGCACCGTCCTGCACCGTCCTGCACCGCTGCACTGGTGTGAGCTTTAAAATTAGCTCGCAGAGTGCGCTGTCGTACTGGCTTTACGAGATACGCGTGTTCTGCTCACAATTTCTGCTTCGAGACTGTTTCTGATGTAGCGGGAAATACAAACAAATGATCGGGAGATGAAGAAGAAGGATCCAAACAAAATAGCTTGGTCGTCGATTCCCTGTCCCTGTACATGTCTGCATTAACTACTAAATAATAAAATGGAGTTGTACGTTAGTGGGAAAGTGAATAACATACCGTTCAGTATTGATTTGAACTTGGACCAAATCGAACAGTACCAAAAATTATTAAGTAAGTATTCTTTATTTATTTATGTAGCTGTTGGTTGTGTTGATTCTAAACCAAAATTAATTTTTTCTATCATGTCAATTATACAAGCTCTTGAATTCGTTTTTATTTTATTGCCAGCTGACAATGAATATTTTACGCTATACATTTACGCAATGGTCGCCGACGGACGTATCCTCATCGAGGGTGATACGATTTCAAAAATAACTAGATTTCGGGGCCTTGAGTAAGTATAATACATATAATTTAAGTAATATATGTAATTTTTTTTTTTTCTTTATGTAGTAAGTAATATATATAATTTAAGCAATACATGTAATTTTTTTTCTCTTTATGTAGGGAGCAAGTTATAGAAGAAAGATTAGACGTGACAATAAATAAAAAGGTCCTCACTTTGAGTGGTGATGATCTTTCTCAAGACTTCCATCAGACTGAGGCTGGAAGCAGCAACAGCAGCAACGAGGAAAACTTTGACAAAAATCACGTGAGCACAGGTAAATTTAATGACACAATTGAATCCTATTTTGACTAATATGGTTAATTTGAATTTAACGCAATAGTACCTTGAAGTATAATGTTTATTATATGTTTATTATAATTAATCGCGACCCCGACAGTGTTTCACATCCATCCGAATATATTCATGTATTATATTCAGATTACTCGGTCAGTAATTTCTCTTCCGAAGTATTCTTCTTGATTACTAGTTATTATTATCGGCCCAGAATCTACTATACTCCTTGAAGAATTCGGATGATAAGTACCATAATCACGAACTAATCGAAACTTTGTAAAAAAAATAAATAAATACATAGGGGCGAGGGGGACAAAATGGCCTACCCCAAAAATTTTTCATACTTTTTCGAAATTGAAAAACGTTTTAAATTGCATCATTTACATTGCTTTAGCAAACTTTAAGGTGGTTCTTCCGGTACAGTCCCACCAAACGTGGGTTTCAAAGAAGATTTTGAATACTTCTCGATGGGAAAAAAATCTGAAAAAAATCAAGCATATAGAAGATCCTCGGGTGATGGATTTTGCATAATAATAATTCAAAAAAGTTATCAACAAATTGATGGAACAAAAAAAACTGTTTAAGAAATTAGCCGGTGACCCAACTTTTTTTTCGGGTGAAAATGATTTGTGAATTTTTCTAAACGCGTATGAATTTTTTAAGAATTTTGTCAACTTTTTCAAAATTGCGTTTTTGCGTTTTTTTTTTTACCGAAAAAATTTAAAAAAAATTTGATTACAAGCAAATAGACTGTATTTGAAGGCCCGCGGATGCTATACATATGTCAAGTCTAGTTGTAATCCTTCACCCATTTGTTAGGGAATGTCCATATTATGGTCAATTGATCATTTATTACATCCAAGACATTTTTCTATTTCTAGAATTTGGCACAAAAGAGACGAAGTATCTCCTCGACAAATACGGAATTTATATGCAAAACATGGGACCAGGAAAGAAGTTTAAGAACAAAAAAATTATTTGGTCGACAATTTCTCGTAAACTTTTTCATAAATATGGTTTGAATAAAACTGCAACTCAAACCGAAAATAGATTCAAATCGGTAATGAGAGCCAGGAAGGCTGTAATAACTAATAACTCAAAATCAGGCGCTGCAAAAAAAGACATGCCTGAAGATATGCCTTTCGAGGATGAATTGAATGTCATCGAGACACTGGACGACAGCGTCCAACCAGAAATCCTTCGCAGTGCTAGAAGTTTGAAAAAATTGAAACCTAGCAGAAGTACTGGGGTACTTAAGAGGAAAAACAATAAGGCGCCAGAACACGTTGCAGACGTCAGCATGACTTCTTCGTCTTCTCTGTCAGATGAAAGCGATGAAGAAGACGCTAAAAATTCCAACTCGGTAAATAAAAAAAAAAATATTGCGCAAAAAAATGCACGATGCCGCACATTTTGACCTTAACAAAAAAAAAGTGAGACATATGACTATTGCGGAAGCAATCATAGAATCTGCAAAGATGAAAGAGATTTCGAAAGATAGGCGACACAAAGAGAAACTAAAAGTTTTTAAAAAGATGCATGGAAATCACAAAGCAGATAAATCGAGTAGTTCTGAGTAATGAGCTGCGTCGATTTTATTATTTTATTTATTTCACTTCATAATCCGTCGCCTTGTGCTTGATTGCCCTATACAGACCATATTCCAGCTACCTGACATTTCATTGAATATCTTGTAAATGAAGTTGAATTACGTAATTTAAACTGAAGAACGGTTGTAAGAACATGTTACCATCGGGAAAATATATTCGATGATGTTTTTTTTTTTTTTTTTTTTGTTACAACTCTGGTTTGAATTAAAATGGTCTGTAGAGCAAACAGGCACTGTGCCAACGAAGTCTTTTTTTCATTACTCTTACCGCTATTATTCCATTAAAGGGATAATTTCACGTCAAGCGGGACAAAAACGGGTGAAATCTAATCTCATGTCTTTTGATTTGGGTATCTATTTTTTCACAGGTTCTTTGTAACAACTAAATACATCATACAATTTTTATTTTATTTTCATCGCCCCTAGTTTGAAAGTTACACGAGGTTGAAGTTCCGGAAAAGCGGCAACAAATCGAAAATACGCTCTTTCAAAATTCATTGAAAAAAAAAAAAATTGTTTGATGTACTTATTCATTATTTGTTACAAAAAACTTTTTAAAAAATTGATACCCAAATCAGAAAACATGAGGTCAGAAAGCTGTCCCGCTTGACGTGGAATTACTCAAATCTGAATTATGCTACATGTGTGATCTGTTAGCACACCTCTCTTCACGATTACACAACATCTATACAAGTTTTGGATTCGGATAGAATCTGTAATAACTATGTCTTGACCATGTGACTGGTTTATTTATCTTGGTTTAAATATTCTGATTATAAATGTAATATATACTACTTTCACATATTTAATGAATTAAGTAATAAATAAAATAATAATGGATTGATGAATAAATAATGGTAATTTAATTCATGATTGATAATGAATGAATGAATTAACAATAATAATTGAATAATTAAATAATCATAAATTAATTAATGAACAATAATTATATGTATGTGCATTGCAAATAAGAAATAAATTTATACTTACAGACGAACGTCAAATGATAATTTTACTGAACTGCTATTATAATTTAATGCAAGTTACTATACATGTCGTGATAAGCGCACAGCAATTCTAGTTAAAAAAGATCTACTCTCTGTAATTTTTATACTTTTTTCAATTACCGTTTACATTAAGCAACTCAAGATCTGAAAGAAAAAAATTAAACTTTTTTGTAGGTGTGACTTGGTGATGAAACGTACAGATTTCGAGTTACATCAGATTTACGAAAAACTTCAAAAAATCGTTGCTTCGGAACGATAATTGGAAACAGTCTAAAAATTTCAGAAAGTGTGTCTTTGCTGAGGTATAAAATGAAAAAAAAAAAAAAAAATCGGCGACCGAATCGGTGAGGCTCGTTCACATACTTTGCTCACGTTCATTTCGACTACCCCATTTATAAGTGCAGAAAATTGTTGTGATCAAAATTTACAAGGTCGTCAGTTAGGAATACGCCGCAGGTTATATATCAAAGAAAGCTGTGCTTAATTTGTTCCCGTTTTTGAACGCCGGCCCTTCGCAGTGCAATGTCTGCGACTTCGGCAACGTTATTTTGAGGCGGAGCAATCAGCCCTATAACGTGGTTGGCAGCAACTAAGAAATTATACTCATCTCCATGATCAATACACAGGTTGTGTAGAACACAACAACTAATTATAAATATTGACATCTTGTCCACCGTATGCATGTCGATTTGTAGGGCTAGCTGTCGGAATCGGCCCTTTAGCAGTGCAAATGCGTTCTCAATAAGTACTCTTGTCGCGCAGAACTTGAAATTGAACCTCCGTTCCTCTTCCGTCATATTTCCAAAATCTTTATACGGTACCAAAAGCCAGGTTCGAAGAGCGTAGGCTCCATCACCTAGCAAATGATAACGGTTCCCACATATTTCAGGCAATTTCGGATTTATGTCCGAAAAATTGAGGATTCTAGCATCATGCATCTTCCCAGGAACTCCGGTGAATACGTCGATAAATTTTCGGTCTGAATCACATATGGCTTGTAAAGTCAGTGATGGCCAATCATGCCGATTGACGTATGTATGTTTCAATTTTCCGGCAGGTGTTCTAATAGGAATATGGGATCCGTCAATACATCCGATAACATTGGGAAATCCCGAAATCTGAAACATAAGGTTATAACGAATTAAAATGCTAATCTCGTGTCTAATGGTAGGTCGTATGCGCTAATATGCGACCTTTTACGACATGTCAAGTTTGAAGGGCATATCAATTTTTTCTCAGTATTTACGCAAAAATATTTTCATAGTATTCATACTTGAGAAATTCCGATATTAACGGTAAAAGGTTGTAATTGAAATAAAAGTCAACTAATGGTTAGAGAAGGTTGTACGTATTCAGCTATATAATTATCTTCGAAATTTTCAGATTGATTTTCACTTTAAATCCTGCTTTGTCTTGTCTATGTTGTGAGAAGGTATTTTGAGAGTTTGCGGTAAATAAAAAAAGGCGGACAAGACCATATACCGTTAGCTTTGAATTTTTTATTTTCGAAAATCACTTAATTTCTTTCATAAGAGTTGATTTATTTACGCGCTTCAATGACCTTCAAAATTTTTAAATATGCAAAAATGAACTTTAGCTAGCTGTAGCTTTCGAACGGTCATTCACAGAGAAAAATTCTATTAGTATTTTTTATTTTTTTATTTTTCGATTATCTATAGGAACGATATTTTTTTATTTACAACGAAAACTAGAATATCAAGACTGATGACCGGTAGAGAAATAAGAACAAAGGCCAAAAAACAGTACACGATAATCGATCCATATTAATGTTTTCTAAATAAATCTACGGTCCGAAAAGTGAAGCATGTCGATTCTATTACCTGCTCGAATTTTGCAGCAGCTTCTTCTTTATTATCCGGGAATTTGATCACGTTCGGAGCAATATGTAACAGGAAATTCATAACTCGTATATGTTGCCTGAAACAAGTTGTTACTCCCGTTCCAAATCTTTCCGCCACATCCCTGAGGCAACATTTGTTCCCAGCAAACCTTTGAATCGAGAAATTATCTTTATTACGAAATCCATTCAACCAGAGCCGTGAACACGAATGGAATTAATATTTTAAATCATCACATTCAGACTAGTATCGAATGCACAAGTTTTGCTAGTTAATACATGTACATGAATATTGGAAAAGGCAGATAGAAGGCAGAAACATTATAACGCAAAAAACCAGAGAAATGATAAGATATCCTCCTCTGCGGATTTATATTCTGAGCCACCATGCAGACACATTCCAGGTGGGTGAAATTCCGATCGTTCATATTCCTGCATCAACCGGGTTGCCATTGCTCTCCCAACACGAAACGTTTGCTTAAACTGCGTAAACAGTAGAGATCAATTGCGTTACAAATAGGTATTTTATGTTTAGAAAACACAATTGAAATTAACAAAAAATAAAACTTACCTCTTCGTCCGTGTAATAATGCACGGTTTTTTTCACATAATCACGAACCCGAGGCCTGCTTCTTTTAAGTGTTGCAAATACGTCATCGTCGCTTGATGACGATGATGATTCTAAAAAATCGATGACGACTTCGGGATTATATTTATTTTTATTTTCGTCTGCTAATAAACATAAGTATTCATCGCCATCACTCGACGATGATGAGGATGATTCAAAAATTTCTTGATCCATGGATCGTTTTTAAACAATTATTTGAAACCGATCTTTCGTAACCTGTCACAATTACACTTAATTAACTAAACGTATTTTAATACACAACTTTCGAACTATATATAACCATACAACATACATGTAAAAAATATTTCAAATACCAGTTTGAAATTTTGTAACCTTCAAACGGCCCGCGTCAAAAACAGATTCAAATGACTCGCGGGTAAATGGATTGGAAATTGTGAGCGGAAGACGCGTAACTCGAAGAGCCTGCACCACAGCGCACTCTGCGAGCTAATTTTAAAGCTCACACCAGTGCAACGGTGCAGGACGGTGCAGGACGGTGCAGCCGAGCGGAAAACGCCAATAGTTTTTCGTAGATAGTCGTAGAATGGGATAATACTGTATGCGATATTTGTAGTAAATATCCGTAGTTCACCGTAGTTTTTCATGGATAGTCATAGAATGCGATACGATAATATATATATATATTATATATTGTAACTTTTCGGATGATGAGCGTCACCGAAGGTGACGCGAACCGGTTTGTTTTCGTGTTTTCTTTCCTCGATTTATATTTTTTATTGAGACTTCTTCTATTAATTGTTAGCCGTACCTACTACGGACTTGAGCTACCGTGTAGCTGAAGCCGCCTCCCCACAGACCTGAGCACGTAAACGCGCTAAGGCTGCACTCCACCCTCTTAACTGTTAAATATTAATTTAATGAAGTTAATTTATTCCCAAATAATAGCTGTGCCAGACCTGGGTAGATCGGAAATCCACCAAGGCTGTATCTAGCTTTCCGTTAAGATTCAAACTATAACCTGGAAATGGCGGAGGAAGGGGTTTGGCATCTGATTGAATTGCTTTTTTATAATAACCAAAATCTATTTATTCAATTAACTTACTCTACTGTTGCAACCCTATTTTATATTTACAATGTCGCCTAATAACTACTTACTTGTTATACAAGACTTTTATTCAATGTGATTTTTTCTTTGTTCGTTTTATTCAATATAATGATATTTTTTAATTTCTCTATTTTCTTAGTTTATGCTGTTATCTTTTATTTTTTATTTTCTATATTTTTGATTCTATTTGATCTAGTGATTTTGATAAATTATATTTAAAGTGATAAAGTGATTCTAACGGATCACTAGGCGCTATGCCTTTAGTGTCCGAACAATAAGAGCGTAGTGAGTCAATCAGGTGCTATACCATGGAATTGCTGGTGAGCTGAGCAGCGTCACGCCTTTTATACCCGTCGTGACGTCACTCAGCTCGTCATTGTGCGAAGCTTCGAGACTCTTCTAGTCGCTTCGCACGACCGTTGACAGTTTTAAATGTAACCGCTCAGGCTAGGGTAGCCTGGCACGTTACAATATATATGGGGAATTCAACGTGAACTCGACCAATGTTTTTTCCTCATCATCTTTGATTCGCTTCACGATTTTTTATACGATTCCACGACCTCGAAAAAGCACTGCTGAATTTTTCCAGATTTTTCCCTCCAACCGTTAATTTTCCATGATTATTCAAACCCATTTTGAAATTGGCATTTTTCAAAAATCTCGAAAAATTCTCAAAAATCTTTTTTTTTTTTTATTTCGATCATTTCGACTCCCCTCCCATGATAGGATCCTTATTCCTTCTTTTTTTCTCAGCACTTTTAACATTTTGAACAAACGAAACACCATGTTCCAACGTTTCGAAAATTCTTGAAAAATTACGAAAAATTCTGTGTTTAACTCTGAATGTTTTCGCGTGAGACCCACGATGACGGATGAAAAAAAGTTGTTTTGATCCTGCGTAGCAACGAACGGGCCAAGTTTTGCATAAAAATCTGCAAAACTTAGCCCTCTCGATGCCACGCAGCAAAACAATCGGGAAATATCCGATAATTTTGAAGGTCTTGTGGTATTACTACAGACAATATTTGAGAATTGGTCTTGAGAGTTCAACACTATATCGGCATTGATTTGAGGCAGTGGAACCTATTTTTTATACCGTGGGAACGAAGAATAATAATAATTCCCTCTGCGGGGGGCTTGAAAAAATCCTTTTTTTCGTCCGTCATCATGGGTTTCTACAGTCCTCAAACAACGGAATATCAATTATACGAATACCTATCTACGAAAATTTACAAAGACCTACGAACGAAATGAAGCTAAATCATTTTTCGTAGTCTTTCGTACACTGAGAAAAAAGTATTTTTCCTATCAAAATACCAAGTATTACCGAGCGAGTTTCGTTGTAGTCAAAATACGTATTGCTCTCAGCAAAATACGTATTGCTCTCAGCAGAATACGTATCGCTTTCAGCAAAATACGTATAGTTCTGAGCAAAATACAATGTATTGTTAGTAGAGCAATACGAAGTTTCGTTGTCAGAACAAGAAATATTGTCGGTGGAAAAATACAGTTTTCTCAGTGTACATATTGGTAGAACTGATATTCTTTCGCTTGAAGACTGGAGGTTTTCATCATTTTTCATGAAAATTCGGAGATTTCTACTTCCAAAACTACAGGATAAACTCAAAAAAAGACTTCGCTCCATTTTGTTTGTAGATCTTTGTAGATTTTCATAGATAATCGTAGAACTGATATTCCGGTGCTTAAAGACTGTAGATTTTCGGAATTTGTCGTGGAAATTCGTAGTTTTCTATTTCTGAAACTACGACTAATTACGGAAAACTACGAAAACCTACGAAAACCTACGAAAAACTACGATTCTTTACGCTTTTTTACGCTTTGAGTGTTTTCGTATTTTGGCGTAGAAATTATTTTTACCAGGGTATAAACTGCGGAATCGGGCATAACAAAATAACAACAGACAAGGAGGAACTCTTTTGGAACGAAAGACAAGAAAAATGGTTTCGAAAGAACAAACCAAGCGGGAGAGAATAACAAAAAAAGGAAAAATATAGAAATCCTCTTCTGGAATGTAGCTGGAATAAAAAACCTGGAGAGAGATGACTGGGAAAAAATAAAGAGCTTCGAAATTATAAACCTATCAGAAACCTGGCTTGAAAAAGATGATAATAATAACACATTAGAACGTAACCTCAGCAATTTCGAAATCCTAACAATAAAGGCAAGGAGAGAAAAGAAGAAAGGAAGAGCCAAAAGTGGAATGATAACAGCATGCAGGAAGGATACAAGGATTAAGAACATAGAGACTAGGATACTAACAGAGGAATTCACACTGACAAACCTGGAAATAGAAGAAGAAAAAATCCTAATGTTGAGCGTTTATATGAGAGAAAAAAGGGAAGCAAATTACGAAAAAATCGCAGAAATTCTGGAAGAAAACAAGGTGAAAAGCATCATCATCGGAGGAGATTTTAACGCTAGAACTGCATCCAAAGGTGGAAAAACAGAGGAAAGCGAAGACAAAGAACTCAGAAAGTCAGACGATATAAGGATAAATGAGGAAGGTGAATACCTAATCAAATGGCTAGAAGAAAATGGACTCTACATAATCAACGGAAACGTACAAGGAAAGGATAACGCCAGAATGACCTATCTAGGAGCAGCGGGGAGTTCGGTCATTGACTACGCGATCACCAATAAAAGTGAGGAAGAACTAATCGAATACATGGACATCGTTGATTACACATCCTCGGGCCACATGGCAATGAAGATCAGCCTGAATATCGAAGTAAATGAAAGAGAAAGGGAAAGGGAAAAAAAGGAAGTCACGATATGGTCCAAAGAACCGATCAAGGAATACAACAGCAATCTGAAAGAAGCAGGAGCAGCCAAAAACTGGACAGAACTATAAAACAAGATTAACAAGAATTTGCCAAAAAAAATGATAAATACGGGTAAACCACAACAAGCGAGATAGTGGGATGAAGAATGCCACGAAACCAAAATAGAGCTGAAAAGAACGAGAGCGATCTATAGATTATAGCGATCTATACGTGTTCTTTTTCGTTTTTGAAATATTACAGCTTGAAATTTCAGCATGTATGCTGAGCTGTATGCTAAGATTTAAAACTGCAATAGTTCGAAAACGGAAAAGAACACGTTCTCGAAACTCAACGTATCGCTTATAGTTGCCATTGGGAAACTACAGTATTTTTTTCTTCAGATTTTTAAATCTGTCACTCATTGTGAAAATGACTCTCGAATACCGCAGCTACGCGTCCGTCGAGTAGCGGCGAAACAGCAGTCTAACGCACGCCATTACGTTTCACGCGGCGTCGACTCGGAATTGGCGCGCGCCGCCAACTTCACCGATTTTTTACTCTAAAACAAAAAATAACACGTTCCTAAATTTAATTCACAGGCTGTAGTATAGTGCAAAGTATATGTCAGTATTTAAAAAAAAATTTTATCGTGTCACACCCTGTTTTAAAAATCTTTGAAAACTTAATTGTTAAATAAACAATGGATGAACAAACTTTTTTCAAAGTACATATTTTTTTTATTTTTTTTTTTATTTTACAAGACGAGCCTCAGCTGAGTCCGTATATAATAAGAGTTGTCACACCCCTCTTGTTTCATTAAACGTTTCACGATCACAAGATGACAGACTGCTCATCCTGTTGTGTGACAATGGCCAAATTAAGGATGCCAAGTTTTTTCACCTAACACCAATTGATTAAGGTAATTAGATTTTGTTTACGATTTAGTATTAGGTCTTATCCGTCTGTTTACTTTGTATTATATGTGACTTCCATTAAATGTTTGACTTCCTTCGTATCATTTGCGATAAGCTTGATTTTAATCATATTGACTTTTAACATAATGTAAATAATTTATACACATTGTCAGACATCTGAATTCTGTAATAATTTTTTTTTTAATAAACAGCCTGTGATGAGGGCAGAACATGACTGCCGAAACGTCAGGCATTTTGAACAAAACGAAAAAGTGACTCGACTTGATTGATTGAGACCTTCCTCTAAAAATTAAGAAGTTCGAGTGTTACCTTCACGATGAATAATACATATTTTTTTATACATTCTATGACTCTTTCCGCGTAAACCGAAAAAAAAATTGAGTCCAGTGTCATTTTTGGCGGAGTTATGAATTTTTGAAAAAAACCTTGCTCGAATTTGTTCATGCAAATAACTCAACGAATTTTGCACTAATTGAAAAATCCTTTGGCACAAAAATCTAACTCCCCGAGGACAATCGACATGCAAAATTAAAAAAATATCTGAGAGGTGACTGATCCGGTTCACGTGGAATGGCCCATATCCGTACCATGCGCAACTGCCCTGTCGCACAAACCCTTTGATTGCTCCACCAATGCCGTCTGCCGCCCTCTTTCCATGACCTGCTCCAGTAAAGTTCCACGATGTGAACGTAAATGACAAACTTTTAGAGTAGTGATGGAAAAGGAAAAAATTTGTTTTATTCTTATACTGGATAGTAGGCCCATCGCTTTGGATATTAACTATCCTCACATTCGGAACAACGTTCTTTATTTCAGTTAATACCGGCAGCAAGTGTCCCCACACAGATGCGGCGTCATGCCTCAGGCATTCAGACATCGTTGTAAAAGACCTTAATGTCAGTTTTTCTTCAGCATTCTTAAACCAGAATACCCCCGTTTGCAACGATATCTGCTTCTGGGACGCTCCAAAGTGTGTTTCCTGGACTTCACTGCTATATTTGCACAAATAATTTTGAGAAAAATCAATAACTATGTGAACTTCATTCAAATTCAGGTCTTTCTTTATTGCAGAAACTGCGGCCAGCTGATGATTGGCTATGTATTGCATTGTAGTTTCGTGACCGTGTGATGTACAGGGGAAATTTTCGTCGGATACAGTCAAATGATACTATTTTCTGGGAGCAGGACGATTCGGCGCGGCCGTTTCGGCGCCACCGATTCGGCGCGACCAATTCGGCGCTAGCCGTTTTGGCGCGAGTCCTTTCGGCGCTGGGGCGTTTCGGCGCGAGTCCTTTCGGCGCCAGCCCTTTTGGCGCGAGTCGTTTCGGCGCACTCCTTCTGGCACGTGGACGCTTTGGCGCATCTGCTTTTGCACGGGGACGTTTGTTACGAGTTTTCTGATCGATCAAGGTTAGAATAGGTGAGGACTCCATTGATTTGTCGCATATTCGAAACCACAACACCATACCCAGTACGGAACGCGCAGTCGGTGGTTACCGCACCCCCAAAGGTTAGAATAGGTTAGGACACTAGTATTGCACCCCCAGAGGTTAGAATGGGTTAGGACTCCAGTATTGCTTCCACGAAGGTTAGAATAGGTTAGGACTCCATTAATCTGTCGCTTATCCGAAACCACAACACTATACCCAGTACCGAACGCGCAGTCGGTGGTTACCGCACCCCCAAAGGTTAGAATAGGTTAGGACACTAGTATTGCACCCCCAGAGGTTAGAATGGATTAGGACTCCAGTATTGCTTCCACGAAGGTTAGAATAGGTTAGGACTTCATTGATCTGTCGCTTATCCGAAACCACAACACCATACCCAGTACGGAACGCGCAGTCAGTGTTTACAGCACCCCGAAAGGTTAGAATAGGTTAGGACACTAGTTTTGCACCCTCAAAGGTTAGAATAGGTTAGGACACTAGTATTGCACTCCTAAAGGTTAGAATAGGTTAGGACTCGAGTATTCAATTTAATTGTGTATTCAATTACACATTTTAGTAAAAATAAATTGACCTAAATCATTTCATAGTCGCCATCGCGCCGAAACGGCCCGAGCGGAAATGGCCGGCGCCGAAACGTCCCAGCGCCGAAAGAACTCGCGCCGAAACAGTCGCGCCGAAACGTACTGTACCCCTATTTTCTTTGTGTCAAATCTTTATTCGTGACGTTTCGGCTGGCGACGGCCGGCCATCTTCAGACTAAACATACATTACAGAGAGAAATTAGAAATAGATTCTTAATATATAAGATTTATGAGTTAATGTTGGAATTAGGTTGGCTTAAGATTAATATATAAGCCTTTAATTAGTGAACAATGAAAACAGAAACTGATAACATGTGGTTGATAGGTTAGAATTAAATTTCTAGGAAAACTTGATAAATATATCGTTGTTGTTGTTAAACTTAGAGTGAGCTCTATTTTGATATAGAAAAGATTGTATATGTTAGTGAGATTAAGAAGGAATTGATAGATTACCAAATTTTGACGTTCCTCATTGCCTGAGATGTTGTTGGTTCGGCGATTAGTCGGGAAGTGACAGTTCTGATTTGAATTTTAAGATGGTGGAGTGAGACAAGTCAAACCGGAAACATATGAATTAGTGACAATAGATAGTCATAACTTTGGCAATTAGTTAGACTTAAGGATGTCAAAATATAGATGGCTAAGGTTTTGAATATCCATCCTTTTGTTACAAGCTGTTGCATCAAATTTGGTCATCTGTATCATCTCCTTGATTAATCTTTTCTGAGTGTTGTTCTCAGTACAAAGAATTGTGGTGTTATCAAAATCAAAAACGTGGTGTTGTGTGAGCAAGTGTGCGACTAAGGCTGATTTGTCCGGATCTCTGGACTTAACGTCCGCTTTGTGTCCTCTGATACGGTTTTTAAGGTGTTGCGAGGATTGTCCGATATTGGCTATGTACACATGTTTGAGGTATTTTGGTACACTCTTATTGAACTCGGTAACCAAGTCATGAATCGTGCATTCAATAGTCTTCTTTGACGATAATTGGACCTTATAAATTTTTCCCTTTGCTTCAGGCCTTGAAACTTTCTCCCGCACCCACTGAGAGTATGAAATCATTTTCGTATCATCACTAATAAGGAGTGGGGATGCCATACATTGGTTACACTCTCGAAACATACACGCTTTATTTTAACTGTCACAACAAATTTGCTCGATGAATGCTTGAATATTGGAGCTCTCAGTAACCTTCAATAATTTTAGCTTGTTGATCTTGAAGTCAAAGTTTGAGTGTTCTTTGCAGAGGCATGTATTTCTGACAGTTACATTTAGATTCTTCACAAAAAAGGTTTCAGGTGATAGAACTGGGCTTGCGATCCGGGGTCAAGACTTTGCGACTTATATTTATTGTATAGGACGTATATTGGTTCAGTTGAATATCTTACACGCTCCGTTTGTCGATTTCTGGTCATAGATCTCTTTTCCCTGGTGCAGGTATTGTCACATCGTCTTGTAAAAAAAACGAGACCACATTTTGATTTTTCGCTTTGCGTTTTTCGGAATTTCTGCTCAGCGTTTGTATGTAATTTTGGACAATCCTGGTGCTTTCGGCTTGTTTTCTTTGAAATAATTCCAAGGGCATTAGTTCTATCGACCTGGGATATTATTTTCGAAAAAGTTGATTTATCAGCCGTTTTACTCAAGCCAAGTTTCATTACCTTCAACTCAGTCATCAAATTTTGGTGCTGCACTAATTGTCTTTCAACTGAATCTTGACCTAATGATATAATTTTTTCCACCGCGATTTCAGCTGCTAATGCGCTCTTCTTAGCTTGGGCCTTCTTCAGAATTCTTTTTGTTGCATAGTATTTATTTTGCCAGTATTTGGCCTTCTTACTCTCTGCATCTGATTCTTTCTACAATTTAGCAACTTCCCTTCTCAGTTTTGCTTCACATTTCCGCGACACTGGTTTTTTTGGTTCTTGTTTTTCCAAAATGGAACGTGAATCCACCAACTGAAGAGATGGAGATGGAGATGGAGAATTCATCGTATCCATAATGCACGGATTTGAATTTTCGCCGACTTTTGTAAATCTATTCCTCGCGTTCAATTGACGTAAACGTTCTTTTACCTTCTCATTACCCCTGTTAAAAATTCCATTAGAAACGGATAGGATGTGAATTCTATCCGTTTACTATCGGTTTAGTATGTGTTTTTATCACTGCTTTTACCGACAGAAGCAGATTAAAACTATTATACATGCATTTTCGTACAACAACGTATAGAAACGAGATCCGAATCTATGTGGTTCTTGACGGAGGCATAGACAGCCGTAATAATGAGCAAATACAAACAGGAAACCTATCCGCATTTATCTACGAGGACTCTAATCGTATTTGTTCGGAGCACCGGATACAAATATATCCGTTGATATATTGGCTCAGTACTACTGTCTGTTTGTATGCGCAATGGCAGACAGAACACAGTATTTTTTTTATCTACCCCAACTGTATTCGTTGCTATACGTACATATTAGGGTGGTTGTTAAAAATTAAATTTTTCCAGGCGCCCCCTAAAGTTCCCTTTTCGTGTAAAAACTTAAGGGAAATTTTTTTTTTTTTTGCGAAAAAAGAATGAAACGTGCCGCGAGACGATCAAAGTTTTTGTTCTAATGAATCTGTTTTTTGGAAACGTCTTACAAAAGGTGCAGAATTGATGGAAAACTGATGTAAAACGGAAAAAAAATTCTTTAAAATTTTCAGAATTGAAAAAAAAAAAAAAATGAACAATTTTTTTTCGGTTTTCCATTGGTTTTTCATCAAATCTGCATATTTTGTGAGAAATTCCCAAAAAACTGCGGATTCCTCGAAACCTAAATACTGCAGTATCAACAAGGTGGTATATACAGAGCGATTCTGTGGATAATCACGCGCCTAACGGTAGGCTAACGGGAAACACCTGATTGAGCAGATCAAACATCGACGATTGGGTTTTATTTATTTCTGTGGGAAAACTAAATTTTGAAGCCATCAGCGAAGGTGGGTGTGGATATAGTTTGGGAGGTATATACAGGGAATCAAACTTTGTTTTATTTCAGATGTACTACATTTTTTTTCTGGTATACTCACAATCCGTTCAGCTCGAACCATATAAGTGAATGATTTGAAATTGAAGTTATGATCTTGAGATTGTAACACCGATATCCGCAAGGCAAAGTTGTATACATTAGTGGCTTCCGTGGTTCCTGGGTTCGATTCCCGGATCGTCCGTTAATTTTTCTCATCAAAATTTTTCAAATAAAATACTCGGAGGAGAAAAAAATGTTAACTAATTAATTGACTGCAATTAATTATTTAATGAAAATAGTACGCAACATTTAAAGGCCGTGGTATACATAAACATCTCAACCTGGTGGTGACACATCCCGTCATGCAGGTACAACTAATGTATACAACTTTGCCTTGCGGATATCGATGTTACAATCTCAAGATCATAACTTCAATTTCAAAACATACACGAACACAAGAATACGATGAGAAAAATTGCGGCGATCTGTGGGCGAGCTAGGTGGTCACGGGTGTAAGTCCCCGGATAGGCTTCCGTGGTTCCTCGGTTCGATTGCCGGATCGTCCGTTAATTTTTCTCATAAAAAGAAAAAAAAAAAAAAAAAATTTCATATAAGTGAATGTTATTGGTCGTATAGTAGCCTGGAGATGGAAAATTTATATCAAACAATAAAAACAAATCATTTCCCTGTATCTCCCAAACCAGATCCACGCCTACCTTATTCGCTAATGGCTAAAAATAGTACATTATGTCATTAGGCCGATGAAGTATTTTCCGACGAATTTGAGTTTATAATCCGAGCCGAAGGCGAGGATTACAATGAAATTCATCAGAAAATACTTTTTGTAACACATGCATGATTTCTGCGTTTTTTTGACCTAAAAATAGGGCCTAAAGTAGCCGTTTATTGACCACTTGAAAAGAGCGGGCAATAAAGAATCCATTATTGCCCGCTTCTTCAATAAGCGGGCAATAAAGAATTCTTTATTGCCCGCTTCTTCAGTAATATATATATATATATATATATATATATATATATATATATATATATATATATATATATATATATATATACTAGGGGGGCCTCGCCCCCCTGCGCGCTACGCGCGCCAACCTCCCCATATTCTAATTTGTATCAGTTGTTTCTAAAATTCAAATAATCCGTGGATTTTATGTTCTTCGTATTCCTCGTTGTCCAGGTCGTTCAGTGAGTATATCTCGTAGTCCAGGTCCTGGGCTTCGTAGATCTCTTAGTCCGGGTCACTCGCTAAGTATTTCTTGTAGTCCAGGTCCTCGGCCTCGTAGTTCTCGTTGCCCAGGTCCTTCGTTTCGTATTCCTCGTTGTCCAAGTCTTTCGCTAAGTATTTCCAGTGTCCAGGTCTTCGGCTTCGTAGTTCTCGTAGTCCAGGTCCTCGGATTCGTATCTCTTGAAGTCGTGTGTAGAGATTATTAGGATATATCGCCGCCGCCGTGTCAGACATTTTGTGCTCTCCTCGGCTATCCTCGGCCATCCTCGGCTATCTTCGGCTATCCTCGGCTATCTTCGGCTATCCTCGGCTATCTTCGGCTATCTTCGGCTATCTTCGGCTATCCTCGGCTATCTTCGGCTATCCTCGGCTATCTTCGGCTATCCTCGGCTATCTTCGGCTATCCTCGGCCATCCTTGGCTATCCCCGGCTATCTTCGGCTATCCTCGGCTCTCTCCGGTTCTCTTCGGCTCTCCTCGGCTGCCTTGGCTTTGCTTCCCCCTTTCCCTTTCCTGGGCCCTTAGACCGAGGGGAGGACCGGGTTCGGCTCCCCTTGGCTCTCCTCGGCTATCCTCGACTATCTTCGACTATCTTCGGCTATCCTCGGCTATCTTCAGCTATCCTCGGCCATCCTTGGCTATCCCCGGCTATCTTCGGCTATCCTCGGCTCTCTCCGGTTCTCTTCGGCTCTCCTCGGCTGCCTTGGCTCTGCTTCCCCCTTTCCCTTTCCTGAGCCCTTGGACCGAGGGGAGGACCGGGTTCGGCTCCCCTTGGCTCTCCTCGGCTATCCTCGACTATCTTCGGCTATTTTCGGCTATCCTCGGCTATCTTCGGCTGTCTTCGGCCATCCTCGGCTCTCTTCGGTTCTCTTCGACTCTCCTCGGCTCTGCTTCCCCCTTTCCCTTTCCTGGGCGCTCGGACCGAGGGGAGGACCGGGTTCAGCTCCCCTTGGCTCTCTTCGGCTGTCCTCGGCTATCTTCGGCTATCCAGGATAGTTTTCGATAGGGAAGCCGAATGGGCTGGGGGGATGGGGCGAAAACATCTGAGCGGGGTCGAGGAGGCCCAGGGCAAGAGGTAGGGGAGGGAGGGATAAACAAAAGCCGAGCGGAGCCGAGATCGCTGGGATACTGACAAAGGTTAGGTTAGATTACCTAACCTAAGCTAACCTAACCCAACCCAACCCAACGCACTCTATCTTGACCATGGCAACCTAACCCAACCTGACCTGACCTAACCTCACCTCAAAGGTCAGGTCAGGTAAGGTTAGGGGTCAGGTACGGTTAGGTTAGGTTAGGTTACCAGCCTAACCTACTCTATCCTGACTAAGGCAGCCCAACCCAACCTGACCTGAACTAACCTCACCTCAAAGGTCAGGTCAGGTAAGGTTAGGTAAGGTTAGGTTAGGTTACCAAGCTAACCTACTCTATCCTAACCAAGGCAACCTAACCTAACCCATCCTTACCTAACCTAACCTACTCTATCCTGAGCATGGCAACCTAACCCAACCTGACCTGACCTAACCTAGCTGAGTTAGGTTAGGTTACCTAACACCTCAAAGGTCAGGTCAGGTTAGGTTAGGTTACCAACCTAACCTACTCTATCCTGACCATGGCAACCTAACCCAACCTGATCTGACCTAACCTAGCTGAGTTAGGTTAGGTTACCTAACACCTCAAAGGTCAGGTCAGGTTAGGTTAGGTTACCAACCTAACCTACTCTATCCTGACCATGGCAACCTAACCCAACCTGACCTGACATAACCTAGCTGAGTTAGGTTAGGTTACCTAACACCTCAAAGGTCAGGTCAGTTTAGGTTAGGTTACCAACCTAACCTACTCTATCCTGACCAAGGCAACCTAACCTAACCTGAAACGACCTAACCCATCCTAAGGGTAAGGGGGAGGGGAGGGGCGAAAAGAGCCGAGCGGGGTCGAAGAGGCCATGGAAAGGGGGGGGCGGGAGGTAGCGAGCGGGGTTGAGGAGGCCATGGAAAGTCTGACACGGCGGCGGCGGCGGCGGTGGCGGCGGCGGCGGCGGCGGCGGCGGCGGCGATATATCTTTATAATATAGAGAGATATATATATATACTAGGGGGGCTCCGCCCCCCTGCGCGCTACGCGCGCCAACCCCCCATATTCTAATTTGTGTCAGTTGTTTCTAAAATTCAAATAATCCGTGGATTTTATGTTCTTCGTATTCCTCGTTGTCCAGGTCGTTTGCCAAGTATTTCTAGTAGTCCAGGTCCTCGGCTTCGTAGTTCTCGTTGCCCTGGTCCTTCGTTTCGTATTCCTCGTTGTCTGAGTCGTTCGCTAAGTATTTCCAGTGTCCAGGTCTTCGGCTTCGTAGCTCTCGTTGTCCAGGTCATTCACTGAGTATTTCTCGTAGTCCAGGTCCTCGGATTCGTATCTCTTGAAGTCGTGTGTAGAGATTATTAAGATATATCGCCTAGGGTGATTCAAAAAAAAAAAAAAAAATCATTTTTTCTTCCAAACAGGCTCAAAAGTTTCATTCAGGTCAAAAAGTATGCCTGTTAAAATTTAAGCTCTTAATATTAATATTGAGTTGCTCCTCATCGCACTTTTCGATTTTCCATAAGAATAACATGGGATAGATCATTTTTGCTTCTTCTGATTTTTATAACTAGCAAATGATATGTCACACCGAGAATCTACAAACATATTTTTGTAGAGAATTAAAGGCTCTACAAAAAAGTTCTGAGTTATTTTCCAATAAGTCCACTCGTTCAAAAGTTATTCAAGGTCAAAGTTTAATTTATTTTAATTGATTTTAATGTTAATTTTTTCAATTTTAATTTTTTAATTTTTTTGTATTTTTCGTTTTTCATTTTCCAACCAAAACATGTCTGTAGATTCTTTGTGTGACGTATCATTTGCTAGTTATAAGAATCAGAAGAGGCAAAAATAATTTATCCCATGTTATTCTTATGGAAAATCGAAAAGTGCGATGAGGAGCAACTCAATATTAATATTAAGAGCTCAAATTTTAACAGGCATACTTTTTGACCTGAATGAAACTTTTGAGCCTGTTTGGAAGAAAAAATAATTTTTTTTTTTTTTTTTGAATCACCCTAATATCGCCGCCACCGTGTCAGACATTTTGTGCTCTCCTCGGCTATCCTCGGCTATCCACGGCTATCTTCGGTTATCCTCGGCTATCTTCGGCTCTCCTCGGCTATCTTCGGCTATCCTGGGCCATTCTCGGCTATCCTCGGCCATTCTCGGCTATCCCCGGCTATTTTCGGCCATCCTCGGCTATCTTCGGCTATCCTCGGCTCTCTCCGGTTCTCTTCGGCTCTCCTCGGCTGCCTTGGCTCTGCTTCCCCCTTTCCCTTTCCTGGGCCCTTGGACCGAGGGAAGGACCGGGATAGCCGAAGATAGCCGAGGATAACCGAAGATAGCCGTGGATAGCCGAGGATAGCCGAGGAGAGCACAAAATGTCTGACACGGTGGCGGCGATATATCTTAATAATCTCTACACACGACTTCAAGAGATACGAATCCGAGGACCTGGACTACGAGAAATACTCAACCCAACCTGACCTGACCTAACCTAGCCTAACCTCAAAGGTCAGGTTAGGTAATGTTAGGTCAGGTAAGGTTAGGTCAGGTAAGGTTAGGTCATGTAAGGTTAGGTCAAGTAAGGTTAGGTCAGGTAAGGTTAGGTCAGGTAAGGTTAGGTCAGGTAAGGTTAGGTCAGGTAAGGTTAGGTCAGGTAAGGTTAGGTCAGGTCAGATAGCCGGTTCGGCTCTTCTTGGCTCTCCTCGGCTATCCTCGGCTATCTTCGGCTATCTTCGGCTATCTTCGGCTATCCTCGGCCATCTTCGGCTATCTTCGGCTATCCTCGGCCATTCTCGGCTATCCTCGGCTATCTTCGGCAATCCTCGGCTATCCTCGGCTATCTTCGACTATCTTCGGCTATCTTCGGCTATCTTCGGCTATCCTCGGCTATCCTCGGCTATCTTCGGCTATCTTCGGCTATCTTCGGCTCTCTTCGGTTCTCTCCGAGGGGGGTAGGGGAGCCGAGCGGGGTCGAGGAGACCCAAAGCGAGAGGTAGCGAGGGGGGGATAAACAAAAGCCGAGCGGAGCCGAGATGGCTGGGATACTGACAAAGGTTAGGTTAGGTTACCCAACCTAAGCTAACCTAACCTGACCCAACCCAACGCACTCTATCCTGACCATGGCAACCTAACCCGACCTGACCTAACCTAACCTCACCTCAAAGGTCAGGTCAGGTAAGGTTAGGTCAGGTATGGTTGAGTAAGGTCAGGTCAGGTAAGGTTAGGTCAGGTACGGTTGAGTAAGGTTAGGTTAGGTTACCAACCTTACCTACTCTATCCTGACCAAGGCAACCTAACCCAACCTGACCTAACCTAACCTCACCTCAAAGGTCAAGTCAGGTAAAGTTAGGTCAGGTTGGGTTAGGTAAGGTTAGGTTAGGTAAGGTTAGGTTAGGTTACCAAGCTAACCTACTCTATCCTGACCAAGGCAACCTAACCTAACCTGACACAATCTGACTCATCCTAACCTAACCTAACCCACTCTATCCTGACCATGGTAACCTAACCCAACCTGACCTGACCTAACCTAGCCTAACCTCAAAGGTCAGGTTAGGTAATGTTAGGTCAGGTAAGGTTAGGTCAGGTAAGGTTAGGTCATGTAAGGTTAGGTCAAGTAAGGTTAGGTCAGGTAAGGTTAGGTCAGGTAAGGTTAGGTCAGGTAAGGTTAGGTCAGGTAAGGTTAGGTCAGGTAAGGTTAGGTCAGGTAAGGTTAGGTCAGGTAAGGTTAGGTCAGGTAAGGTTAGGTTGGGTTAGGTTGCCATGGTAACCAAAGTCTGACACGGCGGCGGCGGCGGCGGCGGCGGCGGCGGCGGCGATATATCTTCATAATATAGAGATATATATATATATATATATATATATATATATATATATATGCCGCTTATAAGCACAAAAAACGCAGAAATCAATACATGCGTTACAAAAAATATGGTGTGTACCAAGGGCTAAGTGGGCTTTTTGACCTCGTGTGGTTGCAGTACTCGTCTTCGGCTCGCGGATGCACTCGTCTTCAACTCGTGCTCCCTCGCCTCCGACTAGTACTGCAAACTCCACACTCGGTCTAAAAAAGCCCACTTTACGCCCTTGGTACACAATATACTATTATGGGCCGTATGGCATACACAATTTTATGTTTCTAGGTCAAAAACCACGTTTAAACCGAGCGAAGCGCGGTTAGAATCGCGGTTTTTCGGGCCTAGACACATAAAATTAGTTTTTTCGCAGAGACTCATCTCTCCAAATTTCATTAGAATCGGATTGGTTGGACAGTGTTTTGCTTTTTGAAATTATAACGATCAGATAAATTTTTCAAAGAATCTGAAACTTGGTGTGGCGGGCTTTTTTGTGATGACGAACAACATACTAGTAGGGAAAAGAAATTAAAAATGGTGAGGGTCTCGGCCAGGTCGCTTTGGGAGGGAATGCCCCATATATATATATATTAGGGTGTCCGTTATTTACCAAGTTGTTTTTTTTCTTTGCAGCGCCCCCTAAATTTTTAGTTTATGATCTAAAAAAAAACATCAGACCAAAATAAGCCCTTAATGTTCATATTAAACCGTGCCGCAAAGACGATACATTTTCCATTTAAATAACATGGGATTTTGTCACTTTTTACATTTTTTTTTTTTTTTCTGAGCAAATGAATATATAGCAACAAAAGACATATATTCTTGTAGGTAATTGAACGCTCTACAAAAAAGATCTCTTATGATTTTTCGATAAATTGACTTTTTTCAAAGTTATTAAAGGTTAAAGTTGAACTTAGTTATTTTTCAAATTTTTCCACTTTGACGGCAAAAGTATTACCATTTAGATATAAATGAATTGTTTATATCGAAGAATAACTGGTTCTCACTGTATTATATGAAAAATTTCTAAAAAAAAGTTTCAATAACTCGAAAATAATGTGATTAGACGTATATTTTATTATAATCAGACAGAATTTTGAATACATTTGTAAGAAGTAAGAATTAAAACGTTTTATAATTATTAATTATTAATTATTAATTATTAAAGTCAATCAATTATTAATTATTAATTATAAAACGTTTTAATTCTTACTTCTTACAAATGTATTCAAAATTCTGTCTGATTATAATAAAATATACGTCTAATCACATTATTTTCGAGTTATTGAAACTTTTTTTTAGAAATTTTTCATATAATACAGTGAGAACCAGTTATTCTTCGATATAAACAATTCATTTATATCTAAATGGTAATACTTTTGCCGTCAAAGTGGAAAAATTTGAAAAATAACTAAGTTCAACTTTAACCTTTAATAACTTTGAAAAAAGTCAATTTATCGAAAAATCATAAGAGATCTTTTTTGTAGAGCGTTCAATTACCTACAAGAATATATGTCTTTTGTTGCTATATATTCATTTGCTCAGAAAAAAAAAAAAAATGTAAAAAGTGACAAAATCCCATGTTATTTAAATGGAAAATGTATCGTCTTTGCGGCACGGTTTAATATGAACATTAAGGGCTTATTTTGGTCTGATGTTTTTTTTTAGATCATAAACTAAAAATTTAGGGGGCGCTGCAAAGAAAAAAAACAACTTGGTAAATAACGGACACCCTAATAATATATATATATTAGACCGTTTAAAAAAAATCCATAATTTTTTTTTCACTTCAAACTACCTCAAACTATACTTTGAGATGAGAAAACAACCTGCGGGAAGAATGAGCCCTGTCCTCAAAGATTTAGAGGTGCCTCGTCGGACGTTTGTCTTTCTGATTTCATTAATATGAAATATTCTTGTTTAAAACAATGGATCATACACCAAAGTCATATATCTGTGATATTTAATTAACACTTTTCACATTCTTAATATATTTTATAACTTCTCTCTGATGAAAGCAGTGGTCGTAGAAATCTGAAAGTAAGAACATACCATACTTCGTAGCCTAATGTGTTTCTTCCTCAACCTAAACAGTACTCTGGTCATTTGGGTATATAATATCGACCTAATATTACTAATTCACAACTTGTGCTTTCATATTTCTAATACGAATATACATAAGATATCTGACAGAAACGTTTTGTTATAGGTTATAATCAGTAGCTATATACATTACATTACATATTATTATTCTTACCATGATGAGAATAGTGACAAAACTATTGCAAATACATAAAACTCTTTAATCTGGTTTTTAGAAATGTATATTACTCTGAAAACGTATACTATTTAGCTAGAACGGAGATATCTAACATAAAACACATCCGCGAGGCTGCGGACCACCGGTCGGCCAAAATGAGGTTAAGTCGGCGCTCGGCGGCTAACAGCGCATGCGTTGGAATGGCCACTTTACCCCAACTACACTACCCCGAACGTAACGCAAGTACAATTTAAGTTGTAAATTCATGAAAATCGTGTAAAACAAAAAAAATTTAATTGTTTAGATCTTATCGCGTGTTATGATCATTACACAGATGCAGCGTGTGCGTGTAAACCACACACCATCTTTGTAAATTCTGAACACAACACATGTTCGCGGTGTTAGTTTTACACTTCAAGTCAAATCACATACCAGAAGTGCGTGTTGTGTGTTTAATTCACAAACGCTGTAACACATTTAGCTTTGCGGTGATAAATTCGAATGTGTGAGCAATGCGTACACGAATCGGTTCCATTCACAGCGGGCTTGCAGATTCGATTCGGTGAGGTCCAAAGATGCGCATACATGCTCATAGATCTTGATGCCGAAGTCGCAGTCAGAAGCGACGATTTCGACTGCATATGAGCAATGCGGATAAGAAGCGTAACATTTTATGACGGAATTACAGATCTGATCCAATGAAGTTCGAAGATGCGTGCACATGCAGATGAATATGATCGCGGAAGTCACAGACAGGAGCGATAAAATCAGACGCGCGAGCAATGCGAATAGGAACCGTTACATGATAGAGCGGGATTGCACAGCAAATCCGATAAAGTTTGAGGATGCGTGTGGATCCGGATAGATCTGGTAGCCGAAGTTGCAGTCAGTAGCGATCGAAGTTTAGTACGTGAGCAATGCATACAAGAATCGACTTATTCTAAGGAGGGATTGCAGATCCGATCCGGTGAGGTTCAAAGATGCGTGTATATGCTCATAGATTCAGTAGCCGAAGTCGCAGTCAGAAGCAATAAAATTTTATTGCACGAACAATGCGGACAGCAACCGTTACTTCAAGAAATGAAATTGCAGTTAGATCCAAACCCGTTTGCATATACGTATTCATACGGATAGATCTGGTATACGAAATTGCAGTAATAAATGAAACGAGTTCGATACTCACGGAGTTGCGGTCTCCAGCTGTTAGATTGTATCGCGGAATTACGGATAATATCTGATGACCAAAAGCGACGCGTACAGAGACGGATACGTATTCTATCTGAAACTCCTGGCAGAAGCGTACACCTTAGGGTGCGTACAGAAAAGCGGACAAAAATCTCTAATGGGGCTGTTACACAGGGCGCGTCGCGTCACGCGGCGCGCCAAACAATATGCAGTAACCAATGGGAGGGCTGCTTTTTACGCGTGTATACGAAAAAGCAGCCCTCCCATTGGTGACTGCATATTGTTTGCCGCGCCGCGTGACGCGACGCGCTCTGTGTAACAGCCCCATAACATTCATATACGTTATCACGGACAAATACAGATGGGCCAATAGAATTCAGATAGCTTACGTTAAAGATATATGGCTGTGCAGATATTAGACGTATAGACACGGATTGAAATGCAATCATCGGTTATTTCTCGCAGATGGAACGGATAGGATTCTGTTAAATTCTCATAAGTTTGACATGAGGATTCTGTGAGCTTCTGACGGATTTCTGTTGGAATTTTTAACAGGGACGAAGTTTTTCTAATTTTCTTTTCGCACGGGTGTATTCACGTTTCTTTATCAGTTGAGATCTGTAGTTGCCGTCCGGGATGTCCATGATTTACGGAGCAGCGAACTAATGAAAATGTATCTAGACAGAATGCCCTTTTCTTTGTGTACGGTAAACATTTGCAAAACTGCCGGCGGTTACCTGGTGACGATAATTTTTTTTTTTTTTCATGTACGTGCTGGAAAAATTATATGATATTGCAGAAATCGATTATACCTATTTGGATTACCTAAAATCGAACACACGCTCGCACGCACACAGACGCACATGCACCCACTCACACACACAGCCACATACAAACCCACCCACACACACTGACATACACTGACGCCCGCATTCACATAGGGTAATTCCGGGTGAGATGGCCATAGGGGAGAGATGGCCTTCGATGATATTTCTCATGCTATTCGATATATGACACTTCCTATTTAGAGTAGATCGCTTCGTACAAAGTACTACTACCGATCTACCCCAAATAGAAAGTGTAATATATTGAGTAGGCTGAGAAATATCATCGAAGGCCATCTCTCCCCTATGGCCATCTCACCCGGAATTACCCTACATTTCTAGCTACAGCCTAAGTCCTAACTTTTTTCAAAGATTCTCTTGGTGCCGCGAATGGTACCTGCAGAAGTAAATTTTCGATCGGACCCTGGGAAAAAGGAGAGGAGAGCACACTCATGCGACTTAGATCATCTGATTCTTGATTGACAAACAAAGATTTTGAGCCCACGCAAGACTTTTTTTGACTGCAGTTCTCTTTCCTACATAACTTTTTCGGAGGGTCTTAGAATGACGCAATTTAATTTCGGAAAATGGCTGTTTAAAAAAATTGCTTAGTCCAAATTTCGTGTACACTGGTAGAAATACATTCTCCCAACCCCAATCAATCTATTGGCATCGGGCTTACTCATGTGCTTCGACAAAACTTGAAGAAAAAAAATTTCCAGCGCCGGGAACGCTTAATTAGAAATGCCCATATATGTAATCAATACAAGTTTAATATTTATAATATATTTTGTTACATTTATGTATTATTTATGTTATATTTATTTGGTGAAAGGATTCTACAACTAGAGCTCACATCATTCCAACGTTTTTTTTTTTAACTTTTTTCTTTTCAATATTTTTTAACATTTTAACACATGCTGTGACATATATGTAATCAACACAAGTTTTATATTTATCGTGGTTAATAGGTATACAAATATAGTTATATTATCATGCTGTGGAAGAATCCTACGACTAGAGCAACATTATTTCAACCTTTTAATTAAACTTTTTTCTTTTTAATATCTTTTATCATTTCAACACATGCTGTTGGATACTAGACCACTGGCCATATAATACATGCGCATGCCTAAATACTCTACGTTATGACGTATACACAAATGTGGGCTTCCACTTTTGCATCATAATCCACCTCTGAGTGTTTTGCGTTGTCGTTATGCAATAACCAATTATCTTCAGTTTTGAGATACGCAATATAGTTCCCTGTTGATTTGACTCTTCTTGATCCTGTATATGCAATCACGCCGGCGAGGCGATACGTGCGTGCATTAGCAGGTGTAATCTGATTCGGAAATTCAGCTAGGGCAGTTTTTGTTATTTTACCAGGGTCCACCTCACATACAATATATGAGCGGAATGCGGATCCACGTCACTTCACTCAAAAAAAAAACCGTCAAGTCACGAATCTTTGCGCCATTCAACATATCTTTAGTAATATGGAAAAGAAATACAACTTCAAGAATTTTGAAAATTTTTCAAAAATGGCGGTGCTAGAGCTATGTGAATTTTTGTGAACCGCTGTTGCACCGCTATGTTTGAAAATTCATATCTCCGAAAGTATTCATCGGAGCGGACTGATCCTGGAATCATTTTGTTTGTAATGGAATGCGCTTTGACACAAAAAATTTCATTTTCAAAAAAAATTCTTTTAATTTTTTTTCGTCATTTTTTTTTTTAAATTTCGCTGCCATTTCCGCAGGACTAACAGAAATTCATGGAGACAATTTTTTTTGTTTACCTGAATCCTTCCCCTTCAACCCTAAAAAAAAAATTCATGGAGAACCTACCTGCGCCGAAGAAAAAAAATAAAACGTCTTGTCGCGCGTCGCTGCGCGCGTCAATCCACGTCCACGCGGCGAGCTCCTTGTGTTGCGCAGTGGAGTTGAATTTCATTTGATGCTTCTCTACTTACCCGGGCTATTCATTCTCCAAAAATAGTTGTTCAACCACCTTATCCCTCGTTTATTAGACGGTACAACCCATCATCATCAGCTTTACATTCTGGTGATAGGTACAAACACACACGGTGTGTGTACCACTCGGTCCTTCGTCGCGATTTCTCGGCAATCCTGATGAAAAATAATAATCGTTACTTGTACGTAAAGGTTTTTTGACGAACCTCGTTACAGCACTCGCCTTCGGCTCGTGCCGTAAACCTTTCGTTTCGTCAAAAAAGCCTTTCCTTACTCGTACTGAAATGTACTATTTTTATCCGGATAACGATCACGAAACAATCGATACAACTCTCTCAGATTATTCAACATCAGATGCTTTTGAACCGATACTTTTTCACCATTTCTTTCAACGGTTATGGTGCCGTCCCATGTAGGCCCGGATCGCCGGAATCCGGAATCACGGAACGAAACGCAGACGAAATCTAGTAGATTTCCGAATCCGTTCCGGGTCTTGAAAAACCCTGCCGTCCCATGTACCAAAACTGCACGGAACGACGGAACGGAGCCGATCCATATTTGTGCTATTCGGCTTTATTTGTCTGTTTAGATACAATTTTTGTATCAATATATGTAATTTATGTAATTAGCTTCTATGTAAGATCAAATTCTGTAACTATAATTGATTATTTCATCAAATAAAAGTTGACGTTCCGGCATTCCGTTCCGGAATTTGGGTACATGGGACGCAGGGAAATACGAATAGACGGAACGGAACACGGAACTTGTGTATACTTCTACATGAACATAACCCTGCAAATTGTGGAAAGACGCGTGTGTGGATACAAATTTTATCGTGGATCCTCAAATGTGTCTATTAATGATGATTCGGTTATTCAAGACTTCCAAAAGTGCATCAATTTCTCAAAGCAAAATTATTTAAGACTATAATTTGCGAATACCGGACGGATCCACCATTGCGTAAAAATACGACGGAATGAAATTAGCGGAACGCGGATTCTAGTGACTTTTCCGTCCATTCCGTTCCGTGATTCCGGATTCCGGCGATCCGGGCCTACATGGGACGGCACCATTACGCAGCTTCTTTGACCTGGTGTTATGCAACTGACCTCTTCACTTCGATAAAATTGTACCACGAGTGATACAACTTCAGATGATATCGTCTTGCCAGGTCTCGAATTTGGTGGGGATAATATTCTTTCATCTTCAGCTAACCTTTTCGCCGTCCGAGCCATATGATTTGTGACGTTAAACTCTTCCTCGATTTTTCCCACACTCCAACTCTTTGGAAGAGCAGTAAGAATGGTCAATCTGAATGCCTCATCATCTGTTTCGTTAAATATATCATTTAACTGAGTTAACCACTCGTTATAATCGGCACTGCTGTTCTTGTAGCTCTTTTTGCAGCATTTCCTTTTGCTGTTTATTTTGAAGTTCCATCATATTCTTCAAAACTTGTTCCTGGGAGTCTATCCATTTCTTATTATAACCATCCAACATCGACTGATAACTGTTCCTTCCTGTATCATAGGATAAAGTCGTATCGGACCAAGCTGTGATCTTTAGATGAAAACAATTAATTGTCAATTCAATTACTTACCTGTGAGATTACTTCGACGTCTCTTCTTTGGTGGCTCATTGACACTGGATTGTGAAGCTGATTCTTGGGCAGAGTCCTCCGGTAAATCACTTGTGAAATCTGTGCTATCATCATTTGCGGCTACACAGAAATAATAAAAATACAAGCTAATGAATATAATTAAATAAATACAACAATTAAAATGACGAACATTAAAATAGTTCCGTTACTTATTGGATGTTACTAGAATATTATATTGTCAGCACACTTTGGTTAAAGTTACTTACACTCGTCTTCTATCAAAAGTGCATCAGCCGTGTCAATTCCAGATGAGGAATCTAGTGCTTCGGGGTTTGGTCGAGATCCATATAATAAATCCAATTCCTCATAAA
The DNA here is from genome assembly GCA_943736025.1 of Tenthredo mesomela. Lineage (NCBI taxonomy): Eukaryota > Metazoa > Arthropoda > Insecta > Hymenoptera > Tenthredinidae > Tenthredo > Tenthredo mesomela. The sequence continues at coordinate 38,578,944 of OX031014.1, read as the reverse complement.
AAGGACACGTGTTTCTTCCAGCACCACTTTTATTATTATCGCGCTTACACTTGTAATATGCAAGCTTCAAATTCTTCAATTTCAATTTCATTTGTTCAGCAGTTTTGTGGAAGGCTTTAAGAGCCATATCTTTTTCCAAAATACGAAAAATGTCGACATGTTTTAATTGTGTACCATCCATTAGATCGGTAATCTTTTTTACTGTGCATAATGCGAGAAATTCCTTACTCTCCGCCGGCGTCCAATTTACACCTTTTTTGCACGACATTTTGACGAACAATTTTCGTTAGGTTAAGTTGAGGAACTGTGCCACGAATTTGAATTGGTACGCACTATGCACCACGAGCTGTTTACACCGCGAGTTAGACGATTGGTCCGCGTATCAGCTTGGTCTGATACGTTTGTTTTGGGGTATCGGACCAACCTGATGCGCGACTGTTTACACCGTGCGCACCAATCACTTGATACGACATTTGGTGCTTACTACGCGTATCAAGTGCCCGGTGTAAACATGGCCATTGCGAAGCGAAGTACCGAATTATCGCCGAAGGAAGATCACTTCTACGTTCAGCTCTGAATTAATCAGACGTGTTTCTACTCTTCTCTCGCTACTCTAGTTTCCGCCGTACATTAAGTTAGATTCAGTTAAAGTTAAAGTTTTGTGCATCACTTCTTCATAAGGTAAGGTCTTTATGATCATTGCTAGTAATGTAAAAGTAAAAGCCACAAGCTACCGCTGGATTTCTGTTAGCATTATTATTAGTTAGTATTATAAATTAGTTATCTTCGATTCCCGTCTTTTCGGTTCAGTTAGTTAGTAGATCTAGTGAGTTTAGCTAACTCCATAAGTTGACTGGTCAAGTCTCGAGCAGCGATCAACCACCGGGTGACGCTCTCTGTTTTATATTAGATTTAAGATGAAGAAATTCAGCGGAAGCACTTCGTGGCTTTTACTAGCAATAATCATAAACACCTTACTTTATGAAGAAGTGATGCACAAAACTTTAACTTTAACTGAATCTAACTTAATATACGGCGGAAACTAGAGTAGCGAGAGAAGAGTAGAAACACGTCTGATTAATTCAGAGCTGAACGTAGAAGTGATCTTCCTTCGGCGATAATTCGGTACTTCGCTTCGCAATGTCGTAGGTTAAGGTGGGGAACCTATCAGGACCAATTAATTGTCTGATTGGTCCTGCAAGCGACAATGTTCGAACAGTCAACTCGTCAGCTAACCAGTTCGAAGCGTAATCTTGTTGCGGAGCGTCAGGCGTTACTTTCGAGCGTCTCCGCGATAGAACAACCGCTCTGCGATATTTCAGCGGCGAGATGACTAGCGGGAGGGTGTGACCTTGGCTCTTCTATGCAATTCCTTCCAACTACCAATCCCGAGGGGTGCACTCCACAGTGGTAATCTCTGTCGTAGACTACCCAGCTGAAAATGGTCCCTCGGCGATACGTTACGTCACTTGTCCAGGTATGGATCTTTGTGTGACGTCGGCTTCTGATATTTGGTGCGGGTGATGTAAGCTGGCACTGTAAGGGGAGGTGGTAGCGATTTGTGCGTGCCACCCCATACGCCGTTGGCGCGACCAGATGCTTCGGTAGCAAGATGCATCCGCTGGCAGGAGGTCTTATCCCTTTGAAGCATACATTTTTTGAATGATCGTATGATCGCGAAAATTCTTACTCGGGGGTTTTCGGGGTCGCTGATAACGAATCTGGAATCAGATTTTCGAAATTCAAAATGGCGGATCCAATATGGCCGACCGAAAAATTAAAAATATTGCTCCAGCTTGGAAATTTTGTATATTGGGGTTTTCGGGGTCGCTGATAACGAATCTGGAATCAGATTTTCGAAATTTAAAATGGCGGATCCAATATTGCCGACCGAAAAGTTAAAAATATCGCTCCAGCTTTGAAATTTTGTATATCGGAGTTTTCGGGGTCGCTGATACCGAATCTGGAATCAGTGATCACTGGAATCAGATTTTCGAAATTCAAAATGGCGGATCCAATATGGCGGACCGAAAAATTAAAAATATCGCTCCAGCTTTGAAATTTTGTATATCGGAGTTTTCGGGGTCGCTGATACCGAATCTGGAATCAGTGATCACTGGAATCAGATTTTCGAAATTCAAAATGGCGGATCCAATATGGCGGACCGAAAAATTAAAAATATCGCTCCAGCTTTGAAATTTTGTATATCGGGGTTTTCGGGGTCGCTGATAACGAATCTGGAATCAGATTTTCGAAATTCGAAATGGCGGACCAAGATGGCGGACGCCAAATGTAACTCTACGGGAATGTTGCTGACAATTTTTACTCGAAGGGTTTTTGGGGTCGCTACTTACGAATCCAATGTCAGATTCACGTAATTCGAAATGGTAGACCCAATATGGGCGACACTGACAGGTAATTCTTCGAAAATATCCATGAGATTTCGGAAATTCACTCTTTCTTGGCACAACCCAGAGCTAACGACGAGGACGTGAAGAGTTATTATTTATTTAATATTATTATTATTATTTTTTTTTTTATTATTATAATTTTTTTTCTATTTTATTTATTCATTTATTTATTTTTTATTATTATTATTCATTTATTATTATTATTTTTTTTTTTTCTACTTTTTTTCATTTTTGAATTTTTTTTTTCCTTGAATTTTTTTCCATTCCTCAGTCATGTAGAGTTATGAACAGATAAGTGTCGACTTCGAATTATATGTGGTAGCTTTGAAAACAATTTCGATTATTATTGGTAGAACAGTTAGTAGAGCATAGAATTCCAAATCTTAGAGGTAGGAAGCGTCAAAGTCGTGTCTCAGATATTTCTCAACATGGCAAACCAAAAGTATCTCCAGAGAAAAGACACCCTCAAGCAGTTCATATGCCTGTTTTCGCAAATGAGTCGAGACGATGTGCTCATTGCAGTACAAAAGCGGATCAGAAAAGGACTAAATGGAAATGTGTGACCTGCAATGTACGACTGTGCCTTTTGCCAGACAAAAATTGTGTTTAAAGTTACCAGATCTAATTCGAAGTCGACACTTATCTGTTTATAACTCTACATGACTGAGAAATGGGAAAAAATTCAAAAAAAAAAAAATAAATAAATAAATAAAAATTCAAAAATAAAAATAAAAAAAGTAAAAATAAGAATAATAAAAAAATAATGGAGCTAGCACTGTTCACGTCCTCGTCGTTAGCTCTGGGTTGTGCCAAGAAAGAGTCAATTTCCGAAATCTCATGGATATTTTCGAAGAATTACCTGTCAGTGTCGCCCATATTGGGTCCACCGTTTTGAATTACGTGAATCTGACATTGGATTCGTGAGTAGCGACCCCAAAAACCCTTCGAGTAAAAATTGTCAGCAACATTCCCGTAGAGTTACATTTGGCGTCCGCCATCTTGGTCCGCCATTTCGAATTTCGAAAATCTGATTCCAGATTCGTTATCAGCGACCCCGAAAACCCCGATATACAAAATTTCAAAGCTGGAGCGATATTTTTAATTTTTCGGTCCGCCATATTGGATCCGCCATTTTGAATTTCGAAAATCTGATTCCAGTGATCACTGATTCCAGATTCGGTATCAGCGACCCCGAAAACTCCGATATACAAAATTTCAAAGCTGGAGCGATATTTTTAATTTTTCGGTCCGCCATATTGGATCCGCCATTTTGAATTTCGAAAATCTGATTCCAGTGATCACTGATTCCAGATTCGGTATCAGCGACCCCGAAAACTCCGATATACAAAATTTCAAAGCTGGAGCGATATTTTTAACTTTTCGGTCGGCAATATTGGATCCGCCATTTTAAATTTCGAAAATCTGATTCCAGATTCGTTATCAGCGACCCCGAAAACCCCAATATACAAAATTTCCAAGCTGGAGCAATATTTTTAATTTTTCGGTCGGCCATATTGGATCCGCCATTTTGAATTTCGAAAATCTGATTCCAGATTCGGTATCAGCGACCCCGAAAACTCCGATATACAATATTTCAAAGCTGGAGCGATATTTTTAATTTTTCGGTCCGCCATATTGGATCAGTTATTTTGAATTTCGCAAATCTGATTCCATATTCGTTATCAGCGACCCCGAAAACCCCAATATACAAAATTTCAAAGCTGGAGCGATATTTTTAACTTTTCGGTCCACCATATTGGATGCGCCATTTTGAATTTCGAAAATCTGATTCCAGATTCGTTATCAGCGACTCTAAAAACCCACTCTCATCAAGATTTAAGTCTTTTCTTCGAATGGATTCTTCAAAAATGAATTTTTCCGAAAAAAACGTCATTCCGTTCAGTTTGTTTATTTATCAATTTTATATTATAAACAATCTCGCCAATTGGACTGTATTTTTATGTTCTTTTATTACTGAAGTAACTGAAAAGTGCAAAAAACCGGATCTGAATACGTTGAAAAGTAAATAAATTAGAAAAATTCAAGAAAATTGAGGTGGTAACGTGGGTTACCACCATGCTGCAAAGGGTTATAGGGACCCTGTTCACTCCCTAGCGATATTTCTCCGAGGTCTACATCCCTCCCCGTAGATGTTGCGGTACTATCCTGAGTACTGGCGCCTTACTGGACTGCATACCGTCGATAGCATCTCTGGAACGGAAGTTCTTGCAGCGGAAGTTCGGAAGTCGTCATCTTCTTTCTCTCTGTCTCTCTTTCTCCCCAAGCGAGTCAAGGAAGGCCTGAGCGGCAGCCTGCAAAAAATGTAAGACGGGTCACGCCGTTCAGGTGTAAACTTGACTCACGGTGGTTTGAGCTTGGATCCGGCTACACCTGGATAAGGTTTTTCCGGCGGTTTCCCTTGTCTCTCGTGCGAATGCGGGTGTTTCTATATATGTACAGTAATGTTCATCGATGGTGTCCTAGTGGCTCACTATTTTTCGTAGCCTTATTTCAGATAGCATTTCCCTTCTACAAACATTTTATTTGCTCATGACCAGTGAAGCAGCCCATCTAGGGATGTTCGATCTTCAAAAAAAAAAATCGATTTCGGGATCGATTCTGAATCGGATGTCTGAGAATCGATTCTGCAAAAAATCGGTACGTGAAAGATCGATCTTGCGAAAATCGATTTTTTTTTGTATTATCCGGTGTCTAAAAGAAAAAACGAAAAATCTCAAGTGTACGCCGATGAACTAAACTGCACTTTCTGAGTGAAAAAAAGCGTACATATTCAACCCTTCAAGGCCGAAGCCTCTTTTCTGGTGGAAACAAAATATTCTGAGTTGATGAGAGATTTTTTTTCTGCTGGAAACTGGAAGTCGGAACCCAGATACGACTCAAAGACAAAGAATCGATTCTGGTCTAGAAAAATCGATTCTCAAAAAAATCGGACGCCAGAGAATCGATACAAAAAATCGATTTTTCGCGTCGAAAAGATCGATTCTCCTGAAGATCGATTCAGAATCGAACATCCCTAATGCTGGGTCTACACGCTATGATTATGTTGATATGATTAGATATGATTAGCCAATCACTGAATTTCCACAACAGAAGTGACCAGTCAGTTAATAGATTTCCTATCATACCAACATAATCATAGCAACATCATCATGGCGTGTAGACCAGGCATAATGCCTCGTCTATACGCTGTGTTGAAGATCGGGTATTTATCATCCCTTCATCCCTATTAGAGGACGACGATGATGGGGTTAACCTTTGAAATTAAAGTTATTTATTTATTTAATTTTCATTTTTCAGGTTAACCCCAAATTGAATAATATAACTATAAGAATATTATAGTAATGTTATACAATAATATTAAATCATCTTTATCCCTATTAGAGGACGACGATGATGGGGTTAACCTGTATCGTGATCATGAGAATAGTGAGCTAACCTATAACCAATAACCTATACCACTAACCTTAAAGTGTTCATTAAATTCGTTTAGGTTATTTAATGAATGAATAAATGATTTAATAATTATATTATATCATCTTTATCCCTACTAGAGGACGACGATGATGGGGTTAACCTTTAAAATTAAAGTTATTTATTTATTTCATTTTCATTTTTCAGGTTGACCCGAAATTGAATAATATAACTATAAGAATATTATAGTAATGTTATATAATAATATTATATCATCTTTATCCCTAATAGAGGATGACGATGATGGGGTTAACCTGTAAAATTCAAGTTATTCGTTCAGTCATTAAATAACCTAGAAGTTTTCAGTGAATTTTCACGCCCAATACATAACCACAAGATTCACAATTGCCTGAATGTTATTATTATAGGTTAGCGAATTACAGAATTCAAAGCGCCCAGAGTGATCTTTAGACGATGAATATAATTTGGTGTAAAGGACGACGATGATACGTTCAATGAGTCAATCTCGAATGGCTGCGAAGCAAGTTGAGGGGGTTCGATAAGTGCCAAGACTGCTAGTGGCACTATGTCAGTAAGAATCTTCAATCTTGAATCGAATATTGTGTTCTGCTGAGGCTGTGTGAACAAAACTTTGTAAGAAGAGAATATACGTGCTCCGAAATAGCTTGAATAACCATTGCGTCGTTACAGACTATAATAACAACAGGTAGCCTAGTTTGGTTTGTGATTTACTCATGTCAATCTATTCCATGTTCCGTCCAGAGATATATCAAAGATAGATGGTCAAAATAATTCAGAAAAATTAGATAGGTGTTTTTGGACTTAAAACTAAGGGATAAAATTGGTAGGAGAGACAAAACCGTATGAGACAATAGTTAGCTTTTGGTGACAGGGGTCAACAGATTCGCGTCAGTCGAATGACCTTGATCGGTTGAGCAATGGCTTTTCAGCCTTGGAGGTAGGGGAAAGGTGGGTAGCCCCGGACAGCGGGTACCCCCGGTCATCTCAAGTTTTGGACACTCACGAACAAATAAATTTGAAAAATAAAATGCGAAAATGTGACCAAGATCGTTGCCCTAATTTTCACGTTTTATTTTTCAAATTTATTTGTGCGTAAGTGTCCAAAACTTGAGATGACCGGGGGTACCCGCTGTCCGGGGCTACCCACCTTTCCCCTACTTCGGATTTTTAGTGATCGCGCGAGTTCTAAGGTCTGTTTTTCGGACAGCGGAACGATACCGGTGTAAGCACACGGAAAAAATGTTGGGCAGACGACTGCACTACCACATGATCGCGCAGCGCCACCGCATATTCGGTGCGGCGGCATAACCAGATTCGGGAGAGCAGCTCGCCCGCATGTCGCTTCACCCACGTTTCGGGGCTACAGCCGCACCGAAACGGGAGAGCTGACTGCCCGCAAGGGACTGCAGCAGCACCGAACTGTGGTCGTACAACGCTCCGTGCTTTCGGGTGTGCGGCTGTAGCTGTTGGGCGCGCGGCTCACCCGACATTTTTTCCGTGCAGGATGCACTCAATTCTCGGTAAAGTTTGTGGGTTCTACCACCTGAGCGGAATCGTCTTTAAGGGAAGACCCTGGTGAAACTCAAAACTTCGACATTTCTTTCATAATCGAAATTATTTTTAGATCATGTGAAAGTGTACTGAGAAACTAAGAAAATCCCACCTTGATCTCACAGATTACTTGATAAATGTGGAAGTTACGCAACATTTAATGGTAAAAACATACTGAACTTCAAAAAGTCCCCTGCGTCATAACTTTAATCGAATCATATTTATCTTGAACTATAATCTTTGAGACACTCAGGTGAAGAGATTTGCTGATCAGATTTGCGAATTAATTTTTCGTTCTTGTTTAAGGGGGTATATACTGTAACTTATGGCGAGTATCTTGAACCCGAAAGTTGAGAGATACCCGCAGTTAGTGTGAGTTCTTTACCTATATAAAAAAAAGGGATTTAAATTATCAAAATTATTAGGGCTTTTCTTTGAGGTACGTAGGTAGGGAAAAGGATGGGTTAGCCACCAAAAGCCACCTATGCAACCTTGTGAATTTACTTTATCTCAGGACTCGGGTAGATTTCTCCACCAAAGCCTGTTCCCTTCGGACTCGGGTAGAACCAAAGCCGATCCTTCTCCTATTCGAACAGAGCCGGGAAGTTAATCCAAGCCTGCTATCCTAAACACAAAACCTATTCTTTACTCGGATCCGGGAACCTTGCGATTCCAAGACCGTGTCTCAGACTCGGAATCGTATTTCCTTGGCCCTCGGACGCGGGAATTTAATCCAACGCCGTACGCACTAGGAATGATCCAAAGCTGGTCCCTATAAGGCTTGTTCAGGGATGGATATTGATTAGTTAGGAGTCAGTGCTGAAATATCCGACAAAGTTCAAATAAGAAAATAATAATTGTATTCAAATGAATTCTAATAAACTAATTTTTACAATGATTTACTTATTCTACTTCTATTCTAATTTCGTGACTCTAGTCGCGTTTGTTTGTTTGTTCCGTTTAGGTTTTCGTTCTGTTTGTATATTCTATTTTTATATTCTAGGCTATGCGCGGTTATGTTTTCTGTTATGATTCTATTTCGTTTTCGTTATATTTCCTCTCATTCTCTTCGATTATATTTTGAATTGTGACCAGTGATATTTTATCTAAAGGCAATTGAATTTATTCTATATCATGATTTTATGTTAGTTATTCGGATCTAGGCGATCTGAAGCTATTCAAGTGAATTTAATTTTATCTAAGTTGTGAGTCGCACCGGTGCTCTACCTGACTACGCTAACGAGTGAACGCGTGAGCTGATTATATACTCTCTATCCCCTCTTCTTTGCGTGACGTCAGACACTTGGTCGAACGTAGAGGATTAGTGTAATCCTTTCCTTTGTTCGTGATTTGGCGTGTTTCGAGGTGCAATAGAACCGAGTATGTTACATTTGCCCCCTTTCATCAAGTAAACTTCTGCATCTTCATAGTCTCATTTTTTTTTTTAGCTGATGTCATGGAGTTTTGCTTGATGAATCTTCAGTCTTGTCAAGCCCTTCTTCCTGATCGGTCGATCTCCTTTAGATTTTCTCCTTTGTTATATTTGGTGTTTTATATTTATTTTATATGTCATGTCCGGTGTGTTTTATTTATAGTCGTTTAAGTCCTAGCGGATCCGTTGGGTCTATGTCCCTAATGTAATCCGGTAGTGTGGGTGCAACGAATATTGGCAGTTCTGGGAGTGATGGTCCAGGTAATTCTGTCTTCTTCGTCTTCAGTGCATCCGGTAAGGTAGGTGGTTTATGTTGTTTTATCAATGTTCTTTTATTGTCTATTGTCGGTTTGGTAGGTATGTGTGGTCTGTGTGAGTCGATGAACGCGTACATGTTTTTCTTATACTCTTTCTTCTCCTCAGGAGTTCGATCAACGATGTCGAGTCTTCTCATACCCCACTGCAGTCCAAGATCGATGCTCTTCTCATCCTTCGCGACGTCATCTTTCCAGCGTATCTTCTGGTCGTTCGGTAATATGACATCTTCGGTGATTATGGGTAGGTTTTTCTCTGGCTTATGTACCAATTCCTCTATTTCTTGTAAGAGGCTATCTCTTAACTCCTCGATTTCCTCATTTGGAATTTCTGCTGTTTCCGCCAGCATTTCTTCAATTAGATTATTGTTGTCGTCACGTTTCTGTTTTTTAATTTTCCTTTTCAGGTCTAACGGTTTTCCTGGTTTCGGTGTCATCGTGTCTCTCCCTGGTCGTGCCACTCCATATCCGCTGGTGAATTTTCCCGAGGGATAAATGAGTCTATCCTCTTCTGCGTCCACTTCATCACCATCACGGTAGGTCTGCACCTCTTTATCTTGCACGCTTGTATATCCGTACGACATCATATTGATTAGCTGTACTGGATTATCCGAATTGACATGCCGATTTATATAGTTGAAAGCTATAATGGATTTATTTTGAATCCGTCACTCACGCCTTCGAAATGGATTATATTCATTGTTTTCACGAATATTTCGGACTTTGACATTATTATCCTACATTTAACGTTTAACTTATATAATGTTTGAACATATTGACGTGAAATCGTCCTCTTTCTTTCAAATTCGTTGGGTTCTCTAGAATAAACGTAGCGTCGCCAATCTGACTTTTTATGCGATACGGTCCTTCGTAGAGAGAGAAAAATTTAGCCATTTTTTTTGTTTTGTGTATCAGATACATTTAATGCACGAACTAATACTAAGTCGCCTATCTTAAAACTAGACATCCTATGTGTACTGTTGTAACGATCCGCACGATACTTTCCTCTCCTTTTTATGTTTTCTTTTGCCAATCTGAGTTTATACTCATGAGGTAAATCAAATTTATTTTCAAATAGGTAATTTTCCCAAAATCTTTGAGGTTTCTCCTTCTTTTGCAATTCACAAGGAGCGAATCCCGTTGTGTCGTGGTATACTTCGTTCATACACGTCTCGATAGTGCTTAACCATTTAATCCAGTCTGTATGTTTATCCGTTATGAAAGTTCTAAAAAATCTCCCGATTTCCCGATTAACCCTTTCCACAATGTTCCCTTGCGGATGTCTTATAGAGGAAAATATCGGCGTTACATTTTCGTCTTTCAACTTGTCTAACCATTTTACCGATGTAAATTGTGTACCATGATCAAACTGTATCTTTTTAGGTTTTCCTAATTCTGGTACGTATTTATCGAATATGCTGCGGATGGTGGATTGCGCATTTGCGGTTTTTAGCGGGTACAATTTCACGTACTTACTAAAAGCATCTATAACTACTAACAACCACCGGTAGTTTCCACGGCTTGCAGGTAATGGACCAAAAAAATCAATAGAGATTAAGTCTCCTACACCAGCAGGTATGATATTTTGCATATTCGCATAACTGTAACAGTTTGTTACTTTGCATTTTTGACATATGATGCAGCGGGCTAGTTCCTTTCGTATGACTTTACCGAATTTAGGATAATAAAATCCTTCTCGCAATAACTTGTAGCATTTTGCTGATCCTACATGTTCATAAACTTCATGGCATTCAACGATTAGCATTTTTACTATTGATTCTGGCAAGTATACTCGTAATTTGCCCCCTACTTCTCTTTGGTACAAAATGTCATTTTCGTATTTAAATTTTAATTGATTGTTTACTATTCCTTTTTCCACCAGATCAGCAATCCGGAGATCCGCCTTTTGTAACTTCGCTAAAGAACGGAGCTTTTCCATCAGATCTTCGCTGACTCTTTTCGCTAATTCCGCGATTACTTCGGCTGAATTTACTACACTTGACTCTTGATTCTGTTCCGGAGGATATCTACTGATAATATCAGCTACGATATTGTCTTTTCCTTTAATGTATTCAATTTTGAAATCATAGTTTTGTATGTACAACACCCATCTGGTTAATCTTGAGCTAGTCAATCTACAAGTTAAAACGAATGAAAGTGCTTTATGGTCACTTCTGATAATTAATTCCGCGCCAATAATGAACGTTCTGAATTTTTCAAGTGAGTACACTATCGCTAGTAATTCTTTTTCCGTAGTAAAATAACCCAATTCTGCCCCCTTGAGCGTTCGACTTGCAAATCCTATGATTCTATGTTCGTTATCTTTGTCGATTTGATATAGCATACCCCCAATTGCATAATTACTTGCATCGCATTCTAAATAATACTTTGCTTTTGGATCCGGGTGGTGAACTATCATCGTTTCGCAAAATAAATCTTTTATTTTTATAAAATACTCGTTAACTTTTTCTGTCCAATCCCATTTTACTTCTTTTCTCAATAGTTGTAAAAGCGGATAGGTTAGTTCAGAATAATCCTTAGTGAATTTATTGTAATAGTTCGCTAATCCCAGAAATCCTTTTAATTGTTTTACATTTTTCGGTACCGGAAAGTTTTTTATAGCCATGATTTTGTCAGATTGAGGTTGTATACCGTCTTGTGTTATTTTGTGTCCCAGAAATTCAACTTCTTTTCTAAAGAACTTGGACTTCTGGAAGTTTAGTGTTAAGTTATGCTTTTGAAATGTCTCGAAAAGCTCTTCCAAATTTTTTAAATGGTCTTCGACCGATGCAGATGTGCATAAAATGTCATCAACGAAATTTATTGTGAAGTGTGCTACTTCTTGTAATATAATATCTAACGCTCTAACAAGACTTGCTAAGCTTGTGTTCAACCCGTATGGAGTTACTTTAAATTGATAAGTTTTACCTTCAAACATGAAAGCTGTGTATTTTCTTGATTCTACTTCTAAAGGTACTTGCCAAAAACTGGCTGTCAAATCCAAACTAGACATCAGTTTTGTGTTTCCACATTTCTGAAAGAGTACCTCAGTAGATTGAGCACAGTCTCTATCAGGTATGATTAATTTGTTGATAAAACGAGCATCAAGTACTAACCGTATTTCACCGTTTTTCTTTGATACTACCACAATAGGGTTTACGTACTCGCTACATGATCGTTCGATAATTCCGTGATTTAACATTTTGTCTATTTCTTTTCTTACTTTTTCGCGGTGCATGATTGGTACTGGATATGACCTGCGTACAAAAGGTCTATCTTCGTAAGTCTGTATTTTATGTTCGTAAACTGACACCCTCCCTGGGATTTTGCTGAAAATGCCCCGATATTTCTTTAATAAGTCAATAAAGTTTCTTTGGTGCTCGTTTTCCAACAAATCGCATTCTGAGAGTTTGTCTTTGATCTCATCATCGGTTAACTCATATTCTTCACATAATTTTATTTGATTTTCAAGTTGTGAATTTAAATTAGATAATTCTAAGTTTTCACCACCTGACGGTAACTCATTCGATGTTTGTAATATGACGTTTTCCGTTTCCGAATCAGTGTTTATCGTTAATACGTTCAAATCCAAGTTTAAATGTGCTTTCCACTTCCCTAGTGTGTCAATTCCAATAATTATTGGCTTTCTGAGTTTAGGGATAACAAGAAAAGGAATTTGATCAGTGAAATTTCCAATTTTGATTGTCATAAAAAGCTGTAATTTTACTGTAACTGGTTTGCCACCGGTGGCTCCTACGATTTGATAGTTCACCACTGGGAGTTTTTCGCAAGTTTTAAAATTATCTATGTTCTCTGAATACCAATTTTCAGAAATTCCCGTTACTTGACTTCCTGTATCTATAAGTGCTATGTTTTTTAAATTTTGTAAATAAACTTGTATTGTTGGACAATATACGATTTCTTTCTGCTTTATTTCATCTTCTTTTAATAAAAACTCTGTTGGATTTTCAAAAGGGTTTGAATCTACTTTTTCTGCCGCATTTATTTCGATTCCGCGCTGTGCCTTGCATTCCGGCAGTGCTGTGCTCACAGCGCTAGTTGGTTTTCCGAACCCAACTCTTCGATTTCGATTTTACCGTTATCGCAGACTTCTTCTTCAATTGAGTTTACCTGCCGAGTGTTTGTCCAATTTTGGCGACGATTGCCTTCTTGAGTGTTTGATTTTACTTTGTTGTCATGAGAATCGTGTACATTTGAGTCTTCGCGTTGCGTGTTAGGTTTAACGTTATTGTTTTGCTGAGTATAGCCGCTTCGCCATGTGTATTGTTTTGGTCGCTCATCAAGATGGCGAGTTGTGTTTGAATACCTGTTGGCATTTTGGTTTTGAGAACTCGTTTTCGGAACATTAGAACGTCCGCCGGATTGCATCTGGTCCAAAAAGGTAAGCAAACTGTCTATATCTCGAATGCTTCTACATTTCGCTGCTTCTACGACGTGTTCGTCGAAGTGACGTATTATATTATTTACGATTTCGTTTTCTGTCATTGAAGGAACCAAACCGCTTGCTGATGCATATTTCCTGCTGGCATATTCTGACCATCCTACTTTTCCTTCCGGTAAGTAATACCCGAATTCTAAATCTCTTCGGATTTCACGCTGAGTTTCTTCTCCCCAATACCTAGCTAAAAATCGTGTTTTGAACTCATCCCATGAATTTATTACGCTGCGACGCGCAATCCACCAGTCTTTAGCATCATTCGTCATACTTTGACCTATAAGCTTAAGTCCGATGTCGTCGCTAACCCCTAAAAACGCGAAATATTCGTCCAATTCTCTTATATAATTAACGGGTTTTTCCCATGTTTTTCCCGCATAAGTCGGTAATTTTAATTGTTTCGCTATTAAACCGGTATTATCGTTAATAGTATCATGACCAACTCGCTGTCGTCTAAGACGCCTTATATCCGAATCTATTCCTATTTTTAAACTATCATGCTTATGACTAAGTTCTGTTATCATTTCTTGGTTTGTTTTATGACTTTCTGTTATTTTATTTTTCAGAACTTCGTACGTGCTTACTTGTTCGCCTTTAAGAATGTTTTCGCATGTTTCAAGTTTGTCTGTCCAGTCAGCAGTTTCTTTGTCTAATCTATCAACGACATTTCTCAGGTTTGTATTTATTTGTTCAAATTTTGCATTACAATCAATAGCATTATTTTCTAATTTATTATCTATTTTAGATTCATATTTTGCTCTTTCTTCTACGTTTTCCGCTTGAAATCTTAATAAATTTTGTTCCATTGACTCGAATTTTGACTCCATTTTCTTTTCCAGATTATCTAAAGAAGCTAAAATCTTGGCCATCGGATCTACCGGGTTTCCTTCTGGTACTTGAGCCATTTCGGAAGATTGTGTACTTGATCTGCCTTCTGTAAAACCTGAATCTCGTCCCTGATTACCTAAATTGACGACACCGGAATCTTTTGATTTGTTTGATCCTTTGTCGGACATTTCAGCCCTGACTCCGATCAAATAACAATTCCAAGCCTGAAACACAGGTCTCTTGTCGGTCTATTTTTTGAACTTTGAAGCTTGATTCTAGATTCTACTGATTTTACTGTTTTTTGACTGATTTTAACGTTAATTCATGTGATTTTATTGATTTTATCTTTTATTTATGCTTTTTCCAAACGATTTTACTAAGAAAAGCCCCGCACGTTGGGCGCCAAATTTAACTTATGGCGAGTATCTTGAACCCGAAAGTTGAGAGATACCCGCAGTTAGTGTGAGTTCTTTACCTATATAAAAAAAAGGGATTTAAATTATCAAAATTATTAGGGCTTTTCTTTGAGGTACGTAGGTAGGGAAAAGGATGGGTTAGCCACCAAAAGCCACCTATGCAACCTTGTGAATTTACTTTATCTCAGGACTCGGGTAGATTTCTCCACCAAAGCCTGTTCCCTTCGGACTCGGGTAGAACCAAAGCCGATCCTTCTCCTATTCGAACAGAGCCGGGAAGTTAATCCAAGCCTGCTATCCTAAACACAAAACCTATTCTTTACTCGGATCCGGGAACCTTGCGATTCCAAGACCGTGTCTCAGACTCGGAATCGTATTTCCTTGGCCCTCGGACGCGGGAATTTAATCCAACGCCGTACGCACTAGGAATGATCCAAAGCTGGTCCCTATAAGGCTTGTTCAGGGATGGATATTGATTAGTTAGGAGTCAGTGCTGAAATATCCGACAAAGTTCAAATAAGAAAATAATAATTGTATTCAAATGAATTCTAATAAACTAATTTTTACAATGATTTACTTATTCTACTTCTATTCTAATTTCGTGACTCTAGTCGCGTTTGTTTGTTTGTTCCGTTTAGGTTTTCGTTCTGTTTGTATATTCTATTTTTATATTCTAGGCTATGCGCGGTTATGTTTTCTGTTATGATTCTATTTCGTTTTCGTTATATTTCCTCTCATTCTCTTCGATTATATTTTGAATTGTGACCAGTGATATTTTATCTAAAGGCAATTGAATTTATTCTATATCATGATTTTATGTTAGTTATTCGGATCTAGGCGATCTGAAGCTATTCAAGTGAATTTAATTTTATCTAAGTTGTGAGTCGCACCGGTGCTCTACCTGACTACGCTAACGAGTGAACGCGTGAGCTGATTATATACTCTCTATCCCCTCTTCTTTGCGTGACGTCAGACACTTGGTCGAACGTAGAGGATTAGTGTAATCCTTTCCTTTGTTCGTGATTTGGCGTGTTTCGAGGTGCAATAGAACCGAGTATGTTACAATACACCTTTGAATCTTCAAAAAATCGTTTTTGTTTTTATATTTTTTTTGGAATGCGAGTGACCTACTTTACCTGCAAATAAATTAGCGTCCGAAAATCTAGAGGGTTTGAAAAGTTACAGCCATGACAGTCCCGAATTGCGAAAAAGCGCCGCCGCGCGGCGCGCGGACGCTCATATTGGTCCCGTAAATATTGTACAATACCGCCAACACCACTGTCTTGCTTTTTTTGACGTTTTCATATATTTTACTTTTGAATTTTATTTTGTGATTTTTCAATTCTTTGTAATTATGATTTTTATATATATTTAATTTTTAATTTTCTTTTGAATTGTGATAATTGACAGAACACATGGCTGCGATCTACATTTTTTCGAGGTTAGGTGTCTACTTGTTTGTAAATAGTCGTGCTGTCATTGCGAATTCAAACCAATAGTAATTTTCAATATTGAACAAACACAGTGTATATATTTGAGATGAGATGAGACGTCGGAATCGAAAGAAGATGATCCATCAAAAAAGTGCATTTGAAATCGATGCCAGGAGACTACACATTCAGATTTCTAAAAAGATGAGTATTTCTATAATATATTAATTGCGAGAGTTTGATAAATATTATAAGAAAAAAGGTATGATTGACGCAAGATGGGAGAATTTTTGGAGTACTGACAAAAATTGTGCTAGCATCTTCTGAATCTCGAAAATATTGAAGATTAAGGGGAGACTTCGGTGAAATTTTGAAAATCGCTATTAGAGGTTGTATAAAAAAATTCTTCCAGCAGTTTTTTAATAATGTCAGTATAGACGGTGAAAAAAAATTTCAGCCTCCTGCGATGAAAATGTAAGCGCAAGGAACCTTGCGAAGAAGATTTTTCTCACCGCTGTCAAAAATTCCTTGCGTCTACACTTTCATCGCAGGAGGCTGAAACTTTTTTTCACTATCTATACTGACATAATTCAAAAACTGCTGCAGAGATTTTTTTATACACGTCTTTTTAAAGTTGTAAGAATTAAAAAACCTGTTTTTGCCAAAAATTTCACCAAAGTTTCCCCTTAAGAATTTTGAAGGATTTTTATGTTTTGAAAAATTTTGATCAGATTTTTCCTGACGCAATTCATTCTTTTTCTAGCAGTCTTACTGGACACCTACCGGACACTGTTGTTGGACAGAACAGGTCAAACTCACTACAAACCTCCGCCTGGCACATGTGTCTAGACTCGACTCATAACACATCTATGCCAGAGCAGCTGCGGATCCAGCATATTAATCATTAGCAAAATCTTAGAACTTGATTTTCTGTATCTACATTTCCTTCTCTAGGAGAAGTAGAAAATAAAAAAAAAATAAAAAAATAAAAAGTTTAAAAGTTGATTCCTGAACAATCATTATTTTGACCGGTTGCCGTAAAGAATAAAATCAACCGTTGGACCGATCTCTGATTTTTAGGTCCTGAATTATTCATGAGAGATGCCTCTATCAGATGAACATAGAACTTTTTGATAAACCCATTTTTACTTGAAAAAATAATTATGATGCACTTCCGTTTTTTTCGGTCTATCTGGAGATTGCACGCTCTATACAGGGTGTTACAACTAACTATGTCACCCCAACGGGTGGTGATAGGGGGGACCTTAACTAACATTTTCGATATAGGAACCCATGTCCGGAAAGTTGACGTTACCTTGATATGAGGGATTCAAAATTTTCAGCGAACGCCTGCAACGCTTGCTCACAGGCGCGGCGAAATCGTCGAGGATTTAGAAATAATCCAAGTCTAATTCAACTATTTATTAAGAACATAATGAATCTAACGCAGTGTTCCAAATATCACAGAAAATAAGTATTTTCGTCGTTAAGGGGGGGACTCCGCAGGTTTTGTTGAAAAAACCACGTTTCTGCTCTTGAAATCACGGAAAAACATCCAATCGAAAATTCCTGACAGCAATTTTTTAATTATTAGTACATTGTGCACCAAGGTCGTAAAGTGGAACTTTTAAGGCCGAGTGCGATGTTTTAAGTACGAGTCGTAGACGAGCGCGCGAAGCGTGCGAGGCGAAGACGAGTACTGAAAACATCGTGCGAGGCGTTAAAAGGCCCACCTCCATGGTGCACACGATACTTTATATAACGCAAGCATATTTTTCTCGCTATTTGATGCCTCTGTATAGGACCTAAAAGTGGTACTTTTAAAGTTCGAGGACTTAAAGTGGTACTTTAGGTCCTATACAAAGGCATCAAAAAGCGAGAAAAACATGCTTGCGTTATATAAAATATCATGTGTCTTGAAAAAAAAAAATGTCAACCTCCTGCGATGAAAGTGTATGCGCAGGAAACCTTTTGCAGCGAAGCGACTGCGAAGCGACTGCGAAGAAAATGCGAAAGGTTCCCTGCGCATACACTTTCATCGCAGGAGGTTGACATTTTTTTTCAAGACACATAATATTATAAATCGAAAAATTGCTGTCAGGAATTTTCGATTGGTTGTTTTTTCGTGATATCAAGAGCAGAAACGTGGTTTTTTCAACAAAACCTGCGGAGTCTCCCCTTAACGACGAAAATACTTATTTTCTGTGATATTTGGAACACTGCGTTAGATTCATTATGTTGTTAATAAATAGTTGAATTAGACTTGGATTATTTCTAAATTCTCGACGATTTCGCAGCGCCTGTGAGCAAGCGTTGCAGGCGTTCGCTGAAAACTTTGAATCCCTCTTATCAAGGTAACGTTAACTTTCCGGACATGGGTTCCTATATCAAAAATGTTAGTTAAGGTCCCCCCTATCACCACCTGTCGAGGTGACATAGTTAGTTGTAACACCCTGTATAGAGGTGAGCTTCAGTTAGAAGACTTAAAAATTTGGTTCGACTGGTCCGATAAATTCACATATGGTATGAATTAATAGGTTTCGAACGATAGAGTCACTACACAATGAAATAAACCCATTTTTAGTTGAAATATTAGAAAAATAAGCAAAATTTTTTTTCAAATTCAGAAAAAAAATCGAAAAAATTCAATAACTCAAGTAATTCTTGCAATATCAAAAAGTTCTATGTTCATCTGATAGAGGCATGTCTTATGAACAATTGAGAACCAAAAATTCCAAGATCGGTCCAACGCTGGGTCTGATTCTTTACGGCAACCGAGTGATTTTGTATTTTCCTGTCTTCAGCGCAGCCACTGTTAGACTGGAAGTAATACGTGATGTAAGATATGGATAATGAAGGTCGAACCCTCCCCAAACATGATGATTTTTTTAAATTTTATCAGAGTCTTCAAGTTGAACAAAAAAGGAAAATTGTTTTTCAGAAATTCAACCCATTTAAAGGTGTATATACCCCCTTAAGAGCATTTAATATTTTCACTTCCAAATTTTTTGCATTTTTCATGTTATTTGAAACTTGAAAAGTATGTTCATTTTACAATTTGGAAAATCTGATCAGTGAATTTGTGCATAAGGTATGTGTGAACTTCCTCTGCGAAGGAGAAGTTGATCGGAGCAAAACAATGACGCAAGGAGTTTTTAGCGTAGCTGAAAATGTAGTTTTGAGTAAATCGTGTTTTAATGAAAATTGGTACAAATTAAATAAATTCTTCAGAATATATGGTCCGAGGTCATAATGTTACACTTTCTGATGAACGCATCTTAGATCCTCGATTTCTTTTGCTCCGACATATCTCGGAGCACGGATTATCTTCGCTCGACATTTCCAGGTTCACCGCCACATGGAATAAAATTAAAAACAAAAATGAGCATTCCAATAGAGTAATGGTGAGGGTCAAATGAATATCAAATAATACTCATGTCATACTTTCCCCAATGAATGATGACAAAAATATGAAAATAGCATAAAATTTGGAATATTGATTTGACCCTTGACGAGATAGCTAGCAGTACTCACTGAATTTCCAGCAGTTCAACTAGCAGGTTGATTATTGAATTATGGTCCGACATTGCCTGGCCTAGAACTGTCCTGCTCCATAAGTTGTCCCTTCCTTTCTGATGTTCAAAGCTTCAAGCTGCGCCTTTGTCAATTTGACAGCACGCCGAAGCTTTTTTCGTCGTGCTTCATTCTGCCACTCGCTTTTTCTTTTCCGTTGAGTGTCCCGCTCTTTCAAAATCTTGGTGCTGATTTTCATCACCTGTTCGTCCCTGGCTCTTGCCTTAGAACGATAACTCATCGCACAGCCCATGTTAAATTCTGCAACAGCGTTCACTGCGGCAGAATCAACTCTTCCTTTCGAGACGAAGACATCCTTTGGGCACTTACGCCAGATGCTTGCGTGAAGGCTTTCGTTGGCGTTCTGAGTTTTTCCACGTGCGCACCTACTCAGCAGCTCGTCACTGGCTAATCTATCGTAGAGAGGCATCAGTTTCTGAACTATTCGTGGAGCCAATTGGACCGGCATAGTTTCGTGGCCATCAAGAGGTTCACCTCGTGCCACTTTGTTATTGTAGAAACACCAAGACTTGGGACCTGGCGGGCAGTTCTCGTGCTGAGGTTCTCCGTCTGTTGACTGGCAATGTTTGAGCGTAGCATAGATTGCCTTCTTCATTTTCGAGATATCAGGGATGTTTCTTGTGATGGCTGTCCTATAGAAGTTTGTAAGCGCGACGATCGTTGTTTCTTTCAAAGAACCCTTTCCGCGTCCTCCAAGTCTTATTCCTTGAGCATTCGAGCTTTTTATCAAACTTCGGAGTCCAGTACCCATACGTTTAGCTATGTGGTTCACGCATTCCTCTTTGGAAATTGTTACTTCCGGGCCATAAACAGCTATTTTCTGCAGATGCGCGTGCGTCTTCGCATCGCCATCAGATAGCATTGTCGTATATCTCATCTTGGAGTCTCTAACAGATCTCATCCACATACGCTCAGCGGCAGCAATTTCCATAGCTCCAGATGAGCCTTCATAGTTCACGCTACAGTCTCCGCTACTCTTGTGTCCGGTATTTCATATAGCATAGTCGGGTGAGTCAACATCAAGACTCGCTGCTGTGAGACTGCACATGTGACAGAATTTTGATAAAACTTCAAAATCAATTACCAAGCCAGTAAGAATATCTACAACTGCCCCAATTCCGTATAAGGAAGTGTGGCCACGTTTGTGCCATGTGCCATCATAAGAAACCGCTATATCTATTACTTCTGTATCTTTGAGATCAGGATTCACTGTCACATGAGCCTGTCGAACAGCGTCGCGAGCCTTGGCAAGCACCTTTTCTTTTAGCGACTCACCTTCGTCTGCCAATCGCTTCGAATGTGCGAAGTATGTCTGGGATGCCATCACGCTCATGCCCATTGTTGCTCCAAACTTTTGCATTTGAGCATGTCCCCCTCCAGATTCTGAGAAAACTTCCACCATTTTTCTATTCACATCGAACGGTGGCCGCTTGGTGTTGTCTGTTGTTCACGGACTCGTAAAACTTTGTGCGGAAAGAAAGCCACAGTCTTCGCATTTGACGCACAGCCGTGCTGCGAATCCTCTTCGTTCTCTCATCTGCACAGCGAGGCTCTTCTGTCCACATTCACCGCATGCTAAATTTTTAAAAAGCTCCTGCCAGGTACTGGAATGCACAAATAAATAATTTTCACAAGCATCGCCTGGCTCCGACGACTGTGATGAAACAAAAGTTTCAATTTTTCTTTTACTAGTAGATGATGTACTAGGTCCTAGAGGGTTACTTATCTTTTTGATCCTGATTGCATTCCAGATGGGCCAGGCTCCGGTTCGTCACGCAATTGTTGTTGACCAACTTCTTTTCCAGAGGCAAAGTCTTTCGATTGAAATTTATTTCCAAGATTTTTTTTACCCTGCTTGTTTTTAGACGTTGGGCGCTTTCTAGACTTGCGCCACCGTGAGGTAATCGAATCCATTTTTTTCGTTGAGATTTTTTTATTTCGTAATGAGTGAAAATCACAAAATTGCAGAGTAGTTTACACTTGCTGTCGCCAAGATGCCAGTTCGTAGTAAACTAACCACTAAACGCAGGAAAGCGCGCGAACAATCGACTACAGGTGGTTCGATCCCGAACTACACGGAGTTGTGACGTCACAAGTTTCAAATTAGCGTCAAATTTACCGAGTTTTTCAAACTTTTACCTTGTATATTACTATACTCCCATTCAATAGTATTTTTATGGAATTATAGAATTCTAGAGGAAAATAATCACGAAAGAAATGCAAAAAAAAAAAATTTCATCGATTTTATTTATAAAATTCGCTGCCAATGAACCAAAAAAAATCGAAGGGCCTTGAAAGTTTCTCACAAGGTGGAGACAAGCCCCGAGAGTAATTTTCCGGCAAAAACAGAAAATCGATTTTTTGAGCGATTTCGGGCGAAATCTCACCAGGGTCTTCCCTTAAACTACAAGGTAGCTGCCGGTTGTCTGACCGGCTGACATATACGGTACGATTTTGAATATTATGACGCTGAAGGTCTTATAATTTAATTCTCGGTCTCCAGTGCTTGGCCGGGCGCGAGAGGAACTGCAATTAGCTAATGCATCACGAGAATATTCCTGAATCGGAATGCAATGAACAGCGTAACTCGTGTGGAAATTTTTACCGGGTTGCTATACAAGAGTTCGGATCTCTCGAAGCGTTACAGTGGTTGTGTTTCGGTAGGTGATAGCTTACTGAGCGGGAGAGGGATCTTCCGAAACTAGCCGATCTAATCGGCGTTTTTCCTGCATTTCCGCGCATTTCCGCGGGCAATTGGCTTTAGTTACGTTTGGGTATCCGCAGCGATAACAGAACAGGGTTCGCGGTTCCTTGCAAGCGGGAAATCGGTGACCGTCTTGATGAAAGTTATAGCAGAGCCGTGGTTGTGAAGGTTGCGGACCTTTGCTTGCTATTGGTGCAGTATTTTCGGGTGCAGTAATGGTACTCGCGATATTTGGTACCGGAGCGATATCGCTGACTTCGGGATTCGACGGTTGACTCGTGGTGGTATGCGCGGGCTCATTTTTCTTCGCGCTTTTTTTGGGTGTAGGTTGCGGATTAGGTGTTTGAGCAGTAATTACGATCTTCCTAATCTCGTCAAAAAGTCTTTCCAACTCATCTAGTGGTGAGAGTACTCGAGAGTCACTAGCGATACTTGTACTCGGACGCGGATCGGTTGAGGTTGAGGCGCGCATCTGCGGTATAGGAGGTTCTCTATCGGAATTTCTACCGAGTGCAGTGTGTTCGCAGGGCGGAGGTGCGATATTTACGGCTGTATGAGGTGAAGGCGTTATTTGATTTGCGTGAACCGGATTGATTTGGACGTTTGTGACTACAGAGTCGTGCGGTTCGTGTAGTAAAATAGGCGGAGGGTCTATTGTCGCGTCTTCTGGGTAAGAGGGAAAAGTCCTCTGACCTACGGTACTTTCGCTATGTGGTGGGGGTATCTCTATCAGGTTTAGGAGGTGTAGAGTCACATATAGAACGCGCGGGAGCATGACGACGTTGCGCTGGCTTCCGGTTGCCGGCAGCGCTACGCGGTATTTTCGGTGGTGGAGCTTCGGCTGGCTCCCTTGTCGTGAGTCGTATGTAGGAGTTTGGTGGAGTCTCGGATAACGGACCTTCGCGGGTGTATCGGTCTCGCGGGTGTATCGGTCTCGCGGTAGTTGGCTCAGCGGTGGTCAAGGTCGGGTGCCGGTGGCTGGTGGTGTACCCACTGGTTCATAGTCCATGGGTTCTGGCTCTGGAGTTAGTGGCTGAGCGGGAACCGGAGCGGTAGCGGGAACGAGCTGATAGAACCGGAATTCGGTCTCGTCGGGTATGCGAAACCTCCCCAGCTGGGGGCTAGGCGAGCGGTCGGTTGGTCGCGGAACCGGGCCTCTAGGCGGAGAGGCGAAGGTGACTCTTCGAGTTTGGGTGGTGGCGTCCCGAGTTGGGTTTAAGTCTTTGCCTGTCTGTGTACTACCTTCCCAGCGGTATATCCGGGTGGTTTGTGTGGCGATCTCCGTCGTGGGTGGACGGATCGAGTTCGGTCTGCGTAGAGATCTCTAAACCGTCTGGGGGGGTAGTTTGTGTCCCCTCGTCCGCGACTGCGGGAATAAATCGGGCATGACCGGTGGCGACAGGATCGGGCTCCATTCGCACCGCGTTGATTGCCTCGGTTACGGCTACGCCTAGGCCTGGATACAGAAACTCGATGTCGGCTAACGCCTCCGCGAAAGGCTCTTAGTATCGGCGGGCCCTTGGGTCCGTCCACCATTTATCCATGGTAGAGCGGTACTTCGCACAGCGGTAAGGAGCGGTAGCG
This sequence comes from Tenthredo mesomela, assembly GCA_943736025.1. NCBI lineage: Eukaryota > Metazoa > Arthropoda > Insecta > Hymenoptera > Tenthredinidae > Tenthredo > Tenthredo mesomela. The sequence goes on along the minus strand of OX031014.1, from coordinate 38,554,750 downwards.
TGACGGTTGGTCTCAGGATCGCTACGAGAACTGGGGAAAGAAACCCAAAAGTTGGTATAATTGCGAATGTTTAGCCCGAATTTTCCCAACTACTTTCCTACTACGTGTGTCGCTTAAATCATGCACTACGGGTGATAGGATGTGAGACAGGTAGTATTCTTCAGCAAAAGTGGTACTACGGATTTTTGGTGATCGCGCGAGTTCCAGGGTCTGTTTCTGAACGGCGGAACGATACTATATTATGATGCTGAAGGTCTTATAATTTAATTCTCGGTCTCTAGGGCTTGGCCGGGCGCGAGAGGAGCTGGAGTTAGCTAATGTATCGAGAGAATATCCCTGAATCGGAACACAATGAACAGCGTATCTTGTGGTGCAGAATTTGTCTAGATCGCGATGCACGAGCGTTCGTTTTCCGAAGCGATACGGTGGTTGTGCACTTTGGTAGATGGTAGCCTACGGAGCGGAAGAAGTGGCTTCCGCGATTGTCTGCGTTAAGCGGCTTTAGCTGGTCTTTTCAGCGCATTCCCGCGGACAGGTAGCTTTAGTAACGTCGGGGTATCCGCAGCGGTAGCAAAACATGACTCGCGGTTTTGGACAAGCGCCGAATCTATGACCGGTTCAGTGGCAATTATAACAACGCAGGATTCGAGGACGTTGAGGACTTCCGCCTACGCCTGGGGGTTCACCTCCGATGCAGTAGCGTCATCAGCGGTAGTGGAGGTAGGGACGGAGTCCACGGTGACGGTATTTGATAGTTGGCTGGTAGCGGTAGTCGCGGATGTTGAGGTCCTTTCGCGAGTGTCAACTTCGAGTTGCATGCTAGAGGCGGGATCTAAAACGGTAGCATTTGGCGACTGACGAATAGCGGTTCTCACGATTTCCCTAATTTTACCGAATAAAATTTCCAACGCGGCTAGGGTTGAGGTTAGCTGGGGATCGGTAGCGGTACTCGTGTGTGAACTTAGACTGGCGGTGTTCGTTGTACACGTTTGCGTTATATAGGGCTGGTTGCCGGAATCTTCATCTGGTGCGGTGAGTTCGCAGGGTGGAGGTGCGGTGTTTATGAAATTACCGATCCTTTCGAACTTAGCTTCAGCAGTGTGGAGCGGTATCGTGGAATTTGAGTGATCCGATTCGACAGAAACGCGTGCTTCTACAAGGTCATGCGAATCGTCCGGTAGAGTAAGATACCAGGGATCTAGTACTGCGCCTGCTGCGTTAGCGGTAAGGATCCCCGAGCCTTCCGCGGTTTCGCTGGAGGGTGGGGTTATTTCCTCCCCCTCTCGCGGATTTTCTCGCGACGCGTCTGCTCGCTCGGTCCTACGGTAGTTTCTCGACCGTTCACGTGATTCCGTGACTGACCCGTTGGTCGCGAGATGATGGCGCGACAACACTAACCTGAGGGTCTTTTCCGGCAGTAACTGCACCCACTCGTCATCACTTGAGCTTTGTGACATGTCGTATTTCGAACTAACTATGCTATATCGATGTCTAACGGATGAATTGAAATTTGAATTGCCACCGGATTATTTATCGGGGTGGTGGTGGTGGGGGGGGGGGATTAGCGATATTTAACGACAATAGCGGTACGATGTTATGAAACCGAGATTTGAGTCGAGGAAATAAAGCGATAGTCTCTACACAATGATAACCGTTGCGCGATAGTTCGAAAACAGCAAAGAAAGGTTATTATTCGAGTCTAAGCGGATTATAGAACTCAATTTCAACAAAGAGATAATACTTTGTTGCTAAGCGATTGTTTTCGGATTACTAATCGACGGTTAGATGTGCGTTAATTCAAATTTGCGATACTCGACTATGGCGATAACTAGTTCGAATAACTAATTTTATAACGGTTTGTCTCTTTTTACCTTGTTCTTAATTCTAGGGTGTTTTGGAAGGAGGTTCGTCAGCAAGAGAGAATTAATCTAGATTATCAAAGAATAGCTATTTATGTATCAAGTCCGAAAAGTGTCACAATCCGGTATGGGTAATTTCTAATATGAGCTGATTGAGTGTGCTGTGTCACAGAAGAATGAGTGTGGATTTATCGCTCGAGCGCAGCGAGGGCGATAATTCACACGAGTTCTTCTGTGACAAAGCAGACTCAGAGGCGAACGTACCATGTGGGTGACCATCAAACCCATGTGGGTTCCCAGCCAAACCATGTGGTTTCCCAGAAAAACCATATGGGTTCCCATGTGTCCCACCTGGATTTTTTCAATAGGGTATAGGCTCCTGTCCTATAATATTTCACTATATTTCAGTGACCTGAAATTGGTCACTTTGCGGTCTAAATCCGATGCTCAAAAAGTGAACTTTCAAACAACGGGTCGCATAAATAGTATTATTCCAACCTTGTCGTATTATTTTAGCGAAAGACTTTTTATAATTCTTCCACCTACAACGTGGTCACGACAGCTGAACAATATACGAATCGGATTTATATCTGGGTTCCTAGAGTATATTCTATAGCGGTAATTTTTCAATCAAAAATACTCTGAACTTTATTGGCGTGGCCCCACGTTGGGCGCCATTTTGTAACGGAGTTTTCCAGAGCGCTAACTCCGCACCCTACGGCGTTCCTTGATAAAGACAAATTAATGAAATAATAAAATCGAGAGTTGGGCGCCAGACACGTGAGTGTCGTTTTTCACAAAATCTGAATAATAGCGATAATCCAAGAAAATACTAGATTGCCGGAACGACGGCCTTAAAGCGTCAGGTAACTCAGACTTAACTGCGATAAGGGTAGAGTGGGTGGATTCACCTTAATCAATAGTCAAATAAAACATAAAACACCAGATATAAAATTCCTTCAATGAAATCTAGCGATTTCGTATATTGTTCGCAGTAGATATAGAGAGGTAGAGAGGTAGAGACACGTCTAAATCGTTTCAAAGCTGGACGTAGAAGTGAAGATTCTTCGATGCTAATTTTGCGAGCTGGCTTCTGTGAGGTAGGTCCAGGTGGGGGACCTATCAGGACCTCCTAATGACCTTAACTCTGTAACGGAGTTTTCCAGAGTTCTCAACTCCGCACCCTACGGCGTTCCTTGATAATTACTGATTAATAAAACACTAAAATAGAGAGTTGGGCGCCAGACACGTGAGTTATAATGAAATATAAAACACCAGGTATAGATTTCCTTCAGTGAAATCTGCGATTTCGTATATCGTTCTTCTTAACAAAGCAATAACAAAAGAATATATCAAGCGATATCAAATTACATGAGATATTATCAAAAGAATAGTTATCAGAATTGCACTTAAGAAACAATACTCAAAAATGACAGGTTTGCAATAATGCTTAAGAAAGGAATATTATACTATTGAGCCTTATTACGTCTCAGCGGTAACATAAAAAGCATAAACACGCCGGTTGGCTAGCGAGCGCCGTAGAAGCGATATAATGCAAGCTATACTACTTTCCAGACTACGTATCACCGAGCGATACGATACTCAGAGAAAAGATTCTATTATAGCGGCACGCTAGCGATATTAATAATTATTTGGCGATAAAGTACTTAATAATTAATACGGAAGAATCTAATAATGACGGTAAACTAATTTAGCAAATATAAATCGAACTACAGAGCTTAGGATTAACAAGTTACCATAATAGATCAAATATTACACAGAAATCAGATTAAGCGAATCAATCAAATAAATCAAAAGAACAATAGAAAAATAGCAAATTAGAATAATAGAATAATAAAATACTGAATAATAAAGAAATAGAACAACTTAAAACTATGACTAACTACGTCAGCCAACCCTCGGGGAGTTGGATGTTAAGCGACACACCATGCGATATTATAAGTAGTAGATGCCAGCCATGGCGAGTCATAACAAATGACGTCACCCTGGCCGGAGGTCAGTGACCGGACGGGAGTGGGGATTTGGCGTCAAAACAATGAGAGAGAGACAACAGACTGTCCGATCCAAGATGGCGGCGCCCATACGCAATATTATAAACAAATATGGCGCCCGTTTTCCCAAAATCCAATATGGCGACTGTTTCGACTAATTTTTTCAAAATCCAAGATGGCTACTAGTTTCCAAAATCCAAGATGGCTACTATTTTTTTCAAAAACTAAGATGGCTACTAGTTTCCAAAATCCAAGATGGCTACTATTTTTTTCTCAAAAACCAAGATGGCTACTATGCCGGCTCTGAAATAATAAATTCCTATCCTATATATATATATATATCTATACTAGCTGAAATTGATAGAAAATGACAGGGTATATGCAGGGATTGACACAAATTATTTTCAAATATTCGTTTATTATTATTTTATCAAATCTAGTTTTTTACAAGCATATTTTATCAGATCTACTTTTTTACAAGCATATTTTATTAAATCTAGTTTTTTACAAGCATCTTTTTTTTTTAACGTAGGTACAACAGAGCGAGCTGACCCGTCATTCGCGATCGTGAGACAAGATCGCACCCCCGCATCGGTCATTCGAGACCTACCGAATCGATTAATCAAGCCGCGATCTTCCTCGTAATTTCGGTACAATCCTCCTGACTATATCTTGACGTATTCACACCTATGAGTACCCCAGGATAGAGTCGGGAGAATCATACCAGCCTTATGAGGAAGATAACAGCCGGATTTATCGCCCGGTAGATCGCGGACGACCGATGCTTGGGTACTATCTGGTCTCACGATCCGAAATATGGGTCACATTCATGCAAGACCGCAACAGATCCCGATCAGAGGTCATCCGAGGCCTACAGAATCGATGAAACGAAACCGCGATCTTCCTCGTAATCCCGCTACAAGCCTCCTGACGCTAGCTTAACCTATTCATGAATGAATACCCCAGGCTAGCGTCGGGAGAGTCATACCGACATTAAGAGGAAGACAGCAGCCTAATTAATCGATTTTGCAGATCGCGGTGACCTCTTATTGGGATCTATTTCGGTCCCATATTAAGACTAGTTTTCACATTCATCCCTTATATCGAACAGACTAAACTACAGAGCGCGCTGCCCCTGGGCTCGCATCACTCGCCATTCGCAATCACGTGACTAGAGCATATCCTCACATCGGTCATCGAAAACGTATCGAAACGATGAACCAACCAGCCTTCCTCCGCGTCAACCCAGTACAAGTGTCCTGAGACTATCTTGACATATTCATGAATGAACACCCCAGGATGGTGTCGGGACGCCTATACTGAGCTCGCGCGGAGGAGAGCAGGAAGATTTATCGTCTCGGTACACCACGGATGACCGATGTTTGGGCTTGCTCAAGTCTCGTGATTCGGATCGTGCGGGGATGAAACCCCAGGGTCAACGCGGGCTGACAGTTTATTTCTCTCACACATACCCACTTAACAATGAAACTGCGCCGACATATGCCGGCAATAATACACACACACACGCTTCACTTATCAATTATAACACTCTGGCGTATGTCGGCTATGATGTAAGGTAAAAACAAACGGGTCAACTCGTGAAACAGAACATTTAAATGGCCACTGCAGAATACCGCATCCAGCGCGCTCCTGTGGAGTGCATCCTTCGCTGCTTCAGCCTCCTCGCACACCACGACACCGATCTGCTGCAGAGTGGGGGCCGTCATCTTTCTGGATCGCACGATGCTGGCAAAGTGACGAACCAGCAATTCCTTGCAGTTGTCGACATTATCTACCAGCTGCTCCAGTTGAATGATATACTCGTCTATACAGCAAGCGATATGGCGCAGACCGTCAAATGTAACCTTCTGCATCACAATTACCGGCGAATAGGTTTTTCGTTTCTTCCATCCAGGTTCACCAGTGTTATCGCCCTCCTCCTCCTCCTCGTACCCCTGCTGACTTTCGGCAGCGTCAGGATTGCTCGCATAGAATGCAACTACTTTCGAACCGTGAGCCGATGTTAAACGCAAGGAACACCCTCCGGCTAGCGAGATGGTATCGCTCAGCAACGAACTCAGACTACCGGCGGGACGCTCGCTTTTCTCGCAACACTTTTCGATATCCTCGAGCTTTTCAGTCAGATCTTCCCATGCTTCGGTGGTGAGGGATACACCGCTCGAGTAATTATTTACGAATTTCAGTTACAGTCTCGAAAGTCCCATCCAAGCGGAGACGAAGCCCGACGTTCACCTTTTTCGACCACGAACCGTTGAGCTCGTACGTCCTCGACAGTAGCAGGCTACGCTCAGATTTCTTCAGCGCTATGTCAAAGGTCTTAGCCAATCGACTACACCCCTCTTTCAACGAGCCTGTTTTCGGTGTGGCCATAGTTCTTGACTGTTCGGTTGCAACTGAAAGCTCCGCACCCGATCTAGTCTTCACCGAGGCCTACCCACCCCACCATTCTGCACACTTCAGCAAAAATACGCATCACCACGTGACAATCGCGTGACAGTCGCAGGCAGCATCGCGCAGCGCGCTTGAGCGAAAATGTAACCTCATACCGATCATGCGAGGATTACTGTAGCTATGATTTTTCTATAACCACGTAATCCGACGCGCAACGGACGTCGTTATCTTCCAGGTATCGTCAACACGGTCTTCGTAATATTTCAACAATAAAGTCGTACGCCGACAGCGGTCACCCTCACCTTTCGTAAAACGCTGATGGCACATCACGCCACTCCAGGTGTCCTGCATATTCGCGATGTATGCACACCCACGCACGCACACACACACACACACACCATTTTTCATACTAGTCCTAGCGAAAACCTTATGAAGGGAATAGAGAGACTCGCATTACAAACTAACAGATCGTCCGGTGAAGAAGTGTTTCTCGACAGCAACAACAGAAAAGGTATGTCTTTACGACTCTATCCCTCGTTTAACCCTCTAATTCGGAAGGATTCTGAACAAAAAAATGTTTAAAAAAATTCAGATCGAACGGATCGCAAGACGTGCTCGAGTATTGCGGCTGAGGGGGGAGATGAGACAGAGGTATCTCACCAACGCGAGGGCGCTCTTGCAATTCCTGCGAGCAAACAATGTCGCAGAGGGGTTCGTCGCCGAGACCGATAACATACATTTCGAGATGCTCACCCACCAGTAGTGTATATGGCTCAAAATCACCAAGGTGGTAAATTCGTGTCTGAGACATTTAAATCATTAAATTTATTTGTTTTTATTAAAATAATGTAGCACAAATTATTCACATCAACTCATTTAAGCAATGCATCAGAAAAATTTGTTGGAATTTATTCATAGAATATATTTTTTTCTATGAAATACCCCCGAAAAGTCATTCCGGGAACGCGTCCCTAAGTAGTAATCCACGGACAACAACAGCTAAAACACATAGTAAAAAAATTTTTTAATGTTTCGACGGTACTTGTTAACTTGGTTAATTTTATTATAAAATGATATTTATAAGTTCCCGAATCGACACAATATTATTTTGTCCGAAAATTTAATACAAAGTTTGTCTGACAATTTGTGCATCATTTCCGGGAACGCAGACATTTTTATATATATTAATTTTCAGCACAACGCAACAAATAGCGCTAGTGGGTAATCATATAAAACACTCAAGTACAATCGGTTGACCAGCCTGTTTTTTGTGAAAATGTGAAAAATTTAAGAGCTAAGCATAGTTTTGTTTGAATTTTTGGCACCGTACATCAATTCAGTGTCATTCCGGGAACGCCAATAATTGTAGGAAAAAAACAAGCAAATGCTTTTTGATACGATATTTCTTAAAGATGAATGTGACTCGCTTTATATTAATCTCAAATAATCCCGTTTAAGTGACTAATACTTATTTTACACGCATCTTTATGTAGAAACGTCATTCCGGGAACGGTCATTCCGGGAACGGTCCCGCATATGACATGCGTTCCCGGAATGATCATTGGGTTCCCGGAATTATGATTGTATTGTTAATGATGGTTTAAAATTTAAAATATTGATTTTTTTTTTTAATTTTTAATTTTTTAATTTTTATTTATTTATTTTTTTTTTATTTTTATTTTTTTTTTTAGGATTACTTATGAATTTGTTTTTGAAGATTCCAGGATTGCATGCATATCGTCATTTCGGGAACGATTCGTCATTTCGGGAATGATTCGTCATTTCGGGAACGATTCGTCATTTCCGGGAACGCTACTAAAAGTCAATTAATAACGAATTAATAAGCAAAAATCATTTTTTTTCTCATCAAATCAATGATCAATTGCAAATACAAATTTATTTCTTTGCTTTTATACTAAATTAAATGTCCAAAATTATATGAATATTACTTTTAAAGGAACTATAACTATGAAAACATGTAAATTTATGTTTCTCATGATTTATTTTTCAAAAAACTTCACATTCACACAGTAATTGATATGTTTATCATTTTTAAAGATTGAGGACATATCTCAGCTATGTATCTACTATAATAAACAAATCATTTTCCGTATTTATGCATTAGTAATTATTACTTTTTCAAGCGTTCCCGAAATGACGGCAGCTCATGACTTGTTTTCCATAAATACTTTTTATTCACGTAATTTTTAATTTCCAGCTTGCCCCGTTCGGATATCAATTAAAGATAAGTTGGTCAATGATTAGAACTGGTTTGCAGAACAAAAATATAATAAATTTTTTTGAGAAATTCCAAACTTGGAATTTACCACCTTGGTGATTTTGAGCCATATATGACAGTTCTGGATCAAGACTTCTTTACCGGCCGAGTTGTGATGGTAAGTTACCGGCCGTGCGGGGTAAGTTACCGACCGTCGGATGGTAACGATTTGGGTACCGATCGTCGATCTTTGTTACCGACAATCGGATGGCTGCAATTTTCGGTCGTGCGATGGCGCCACTGCCGATTGTTACCGATATTCCGATGGTAAGGATCGAGAATCCTGCATTGCCGATCTCCGCTTACCGACAATCTGATGGTTGCGATTTGCCGTCATGCGATGGCGCCACTATGGATTATCGATCCTTAGTTACCGATAATCCGATGGTAACGATCCGATCATTACTTATCGATAATCCGATGGTAACGATCCGATCATTAGTTACCGATAGTCTGATGGCTGCAATTCTCCTGCAATTTTCCGTCTTGCGATGGCGCCACTAAGGATTCGCTTTTGAATCATGGTAACGATTACTGATCTTTTTTTTTTCTTACCGACAATCGATCCAAGATGGCTGAAATATCTAATTCTTAGCTTATATATACGAATTATACTAGCTGAAAATGCTCGAATAGTGACAGGGTGTTATATATTGTTACGTTTCGGTTCTTGAGCGATACCATCGGTATCGCGAACCGAGTGTAATTGTGAGTTCTTTGCTCGATTTTATATGTTCTAGACCTTTATATCAATAATTTAATGTTCCCTATTACGGACTTGAGTCGCCGTGCAACTAAAGCCGCCTCCTCACAGACCTGAACACGTAAACGCGCTAAGGCTGCACTTTACCCACCTAACCTTTTGATTTCAGTTATGTTAAAGTTAGTTTATTCCCAAATTTTCTAAACAATACAACCAGCTGTGCCAGACCTGAGTGCGTCAGAGACACACTAAGGCTGTATTTAGCTTTGGTTGGTTATACAGACGAAGAAGAACCTGGAAATGGCGGATAAGGGATCTGCATATAGTAACTTACTTTTAGATCATCAAGAGATTCGATTTATTTTATTTTTACCAAAACAAGCGGTTGCAACCAATTCCTAAACTATATTTACAGTGATTGCTTACTTACTAAATTATTTAATATCGAAGACTATTCGTTTTTCGTTATTCGTTTTTTGAATTTTGACAGTTTCGTATTTGATTTATTTTATTAGATACTTTGATTTCGTATGACTATGAATCTATTGACAAAATAATATTCTTTTTTCTAAATTAATTTCTTTTTTAATAATATTTGTAATTTATTTAATTTTAGTTGATTCTCGCGAATAAAATAGAGTAGAATTTATATTGAAGTGAAGCTATTAGTTCACAAGGCGCTCTGCCTATTGTGACTATTGAATTGCTATTTAATAGATGCGCGGTGAGTCAACCCGGTCGCTTTGCCGAAGATTGCTGCTGCTGAGAGCTGTGTCTCGATTTATATACTGTTTGTGACGTGATGCGACTTGTCGCTCTCGTCGAATATTCTAGATCGTTCGACGTCCGCAACGGTTGGCGTTCGAATTATTAACGGTCAGGCCTAGGTCGCCTGATCCGTTACATTATATATATATATATATATATTAGACCGGTTCAAAAAAATCGACTATTCTTTTTCTTTCAATTTTCGCATTGAAATACTTTCGGGGGGCTGAGAAAAGATGCCTGTTAAAAGTGGAGCTCTTAATATTAAGATTTAGAGGTCGCTCATCGCGGATTTCTATTTTCCATTTGAATAGCATAGGAAATTTTTTTTTTTTTTTTAATAATTTTGTAGCTCGCAAACCAATGAACAAATCCAAATGACTCAAACATATTTTCATAGGAAATTGAACACTCTACAAAAAGCTTCTCTTATCATTTTTTGATAAATTGACTCCTTCCAAAGTTATTCAAGGTCAAATTTCGATTTATAGTTGAGATAATTATTTTTTTTTGTGATTTTTTTTCCACAATGATAGATACATTTTTTAGAGTGTTCAATCCCCTATCAAAATATATAAGAGTCATTTGGATTTGTTCATTGGTTTGTGAGCTACGAAATTCTGAAGAAAAAAAAATAAAATTCCTATGCTATTTAAATGGAAAATAGAAATCCGTGATGAGCGACCTCTAAATCTTAATATTAAGAGCTCCGCTTTCAACAGGCATCTTTTTTCACCCCTCCGAAAGTATTTCAATGCGAAAATTGAAAAAAAGAGAATAGTCGATTTTTTTGAACCGGTCTAATATATATGCAATCAATGACGCGAATTATCTGATAATATATTCGTTTATTTGTTATGTCTCAAGTCTAACCTATTCTAAAATACAACAATTTCAATAATAATAATAATAATAATGGCCGTAACATTTATCCCTCATCTGTATTCATCAGCATTCCCTATGAGAATGGGATCTGAAAATAGAAAAAGTGAGCTTAGATGTGTCAGAATGATTCCTCAATGATAAATCATACACACCATTCTTCTTCAGACGCATTCTGTATATCTTGATCATATTCGCCCTCGCTACCGCTATCCAGTCTTTCGTCTATTCGATCCCGAAGAACCATAGAGACTGCATAATCTTCGGAATTCGGGTAATAATGTTCATCATGCGCCTTCTTAAACCACCAACAGCGAATATCGTGGCCTATCTGAAGCTTTGCCTGGACACCATTAATTGTTAACACGGCATCATCCACGCAACGCCTGGTTACATATGGCTTCAGCTGTGGATCAACCAAGTCATCAAGATTAGGAGCATTACCCCATTCCACAGGAGTCGCCCAATCCTTGAACAAATACATAATCAACTTAGCAATTCTAAAATAACAATATTGTATCCAGACATCGGGCTCTACTTACGATTGCGCATGTTTGCGGAATTATGAGCCATCACATCGATATCTTTCCCCATCATCTCGTCTATTCGATACCGAAGAATATTGGCGATTGCATAATCTTCAGGATTAGGGTAAGCCTGATAATGATCCACCCTCCTAAACCACCAACAGCGAATATTGTTGTCTATTCGGAGGCCAGCCTGGATACCATTAATTGTTATTAAGGCACGATCCACACGTCGTCTGATTACATATGGTTCTAGTTGTGTATTAATCAATGCACCAAGATGAGAATCATTACCCCACTCCACAGGGGTTGCCCAATTGTATCGTGAGGAAACGTCTTGAATAGAACACAATATTAACTTAGCAATTGTAACATAATATCATATGAAGACATCAGGCTCTACTTACAATAGTATATGTTTGCATGATTACCAGCCATCACGTTCAGGGATTTTCCCTTGATTCTATGAACTTGCACTATTCGCCGATCTTTTCAGACTGAAAATTGTCTTTTCCGTCTTAAACTAACCTGGCGGGGGTTAGGTTGTACCCTATTTGCTGCATACCATCCCCAAAATAAAATCAAACTCAACCAACCAGAGAACAGCTCTCAAAAAGACACCACCTCGGCTCATAAAAACCGGCAAGTCCCAAAGGATCGAGCAATAAATATCATTCAGAAGTTTTTCACTATACTTTCGTCGCTCGAAAACGCTAGAATTCTGCAAACACGAAGATTGCAATAATCAAAAGATCCCACCTCCCACACGGAAGATGATATTGCCTGGATATCCCGCGAATAACTCTATGTCCATCTAACGTCCATATCAATTGTAGATATCCCATTAATACCCATAGGATATTGCGAAATCAATATCGACAAAACCTTTACACGGTATATCCACTGGATATTCCTGAATGGATATTTATCGTCAAATCCTGAATGTCCACGTAATGTCCATATAATCAAATTTTTATCGCCTGGGGCGATTAAAACCGACCACCCTGTATACACAGATGTATAGAATATAATATATATGTGCGGTATACAATATTGTTTGGTTCTATAATCAGAGATCGGTGACAAATTGCTATATTGTTTATGAAAATAATATTGAAATAAGTAAGTTCTATTCATGTATGAATAAAGCTATACAGTTCCTCTTCTGTGACTTCATATATTCTATCATGAGTTTTTATTTCAATTACATTACCAACGATGAAAATTTTTTTTTTTTTTTTTTTATATTTATATTTAACATTATAAGGCAATACTCGGAATGACAAGTGCAATAAGTATGATTTAAGATTTTGGTATTTTTGTTCTACATGTGTACAGAATAGCGTATATACTTGAGATAATACTGTATGATATTTCTAGTCTGATTATTTCACTATGTATGATAACTATAAAAATCTAACCACTCTAATCACTAACTTGAGCTATTCATTAATTATGTGCATCTTTAAAATCATAATTGAGAATGTGCTCTAATAAAAAAGATCTCAATTGAAGTGTGTCATTATTGTAAGTAGCCTATTAACTACAATAAATATCTTTCATGTATATTATATACCATATACATTATACATACTGGGAGTCTTCGTGGATGCGGGTCAGTCCGGGAAAAATTCCAACACACGCTCTTGACTCTTTACGGTCTACGGTACTAGAGGGTCTAGAGCGTAGAGTGACATTTTTCCCGTCCGACTGACCCGCATCCACGAAAACTCCCGGTATGTATTTCCTATATAAGAGCGATTCTGTGATCTGCTGAATTCATGCGTTCCCCGTTTGCCTCCCTTTTAGGCGCGTTATTTTTCACAGAATCGCTCTGTATAAATATCTATGAGATAGCTCCAGGTTATTCTACAGATATTCACAGAAATATAATATGGATATCCAGTGGATCGGATATTGCGGACATTTCTCTATCCAGTGGATGTCCACTGTATATCCCGAACTTTACCAGGGATATCCCAGTGGATATTACGTATATCTAATGGACATCTATTAGATGCACTTCTTCCGTGTGGGCTAGGCCCATAAAAATCGACAAATCTCAAAGGATCAAGCAATAAATATCATTCAGAAGTTTTTCACACCTCTCGCCGCTCAAAAATGCTAGAAGTTTGTAAAGACATAGATCGCAATAATCAAACGAGCACACCTCGGCACATGAAAAATCGTGCATAATCTTCAGGATCCTGGTAATACCGATAATTATCCACCTTCTTCAACAACCAACAGTGAATATTGTTGTCTATTTGAAGCCTTGCCTGGATACCATTATTTTTTATCATGACATCATCCACACGTTGCCTGGCTGTATATAGTTTTAGCTGTGTATCAACCAATCCACCAAGATGAGGATCATTATTCCATTCTACAGGCGTTTTTCAGTCATATTGTGCGTAAAATCTTCGAATATAACACATGATTAACTTGGCAATTGTCAAATAATATCATATAAAGATATCAGGCTCTACTTACGGTGGTGCATATTTGCGAAATTACGAGCCATCACGTTCAACGATTTTCCTATGATTCTATGAACTTTCAATATTCACCGATCTTCTTTCAAAAACTGGAAGTTGTCTTCTTTTCTCAAACTGATCTGGCGGGTGGGTTGCATCCTATTGGCTGTACACCACAAAAAAAAAAAAAAGAATCAACCCCAGCCAACCAGAGAACAGCTATCAAAATACTCCGCCACAGATAAAATCGGCAAGTCTCAATGGATAGAGCGATAAAACATCATTCAGAAGTTTTTTCATGCTTTTCGCTGATCAGGACGGAAAATTGATCATAAAATCAGTCAACCCTTGACGAATAAAGCAATAAATGCTGTTCAGAGCATCCGAATTTTTCACCCATTCTTCGGTGATTCTAAACGCTTGAATTTTTTGCGGAACGCCATCTGCGTTTGATTTATAAACAGAATTTGGTTGTAAAGTTATTGCAACAATAGTGGTCAAATACATCATATTCTAATCAACGAGAATCGGGAAGGTTCTAGACAAGGACCCTATTCGACTAGACCTGCTGAACAAAGAGGTGGATGAAAAATGATTGCAGGACTACTCTATCTCAAAAGATTATACAACAAATTTGAATTTTCAGGCAAAATTTAGACACACACACACACACACACATGTAATGCGATGGGTTGAGTTGAATAAAAAACAATGAAATTGTGATTACATTTGCAGGGTGATGCTAATTATATAATAGAGTCGTGTTCCCCACCACCGTTCCTCAGTCATTTGCCTGTTATCGAAAAAATCGGATTCGTCGGTGGACATCATCCCATGGTTGGTGATTAGCTCTAGCTGTTGCAAAAAATAGAAATAAATAAATAAATAAAAAAATAGCTCGGTTGAGCCACTTCTCATCCATATCCTCCTTCAAAACAAATCTTCTTGAATCCATTCAGGTGTACAACCCACGACAAACAGATTCAAACATGTCCATTGAATGATCAAATATATTGGATATAATATTAGAATCAAATGAAATTCTGTTGGACAAAAGTATAAAGGCCGAGGTCCACCAGCCGGCAGCGAACGGCGGTGACCGGCCGAAAACAGTGATTCACATTCAAAACACGGACCAAATCTAACTTTAACGCCAGATTTGGTTGATGTATGGGATGTGAACCACTGTTTTGCCGTTTGCCACCGCTCGCTGCCGGCTAATGGGTTTCAGCCTTAACTGGAAGCATTGCCGGGAAATAGAAATCTATAATACAAGTACTTACTATGATATTCCCATAGATGTTACGTCATGAATAAATGTTATGTAAAGGATGCGAATCACTAGTTAGATGCGTTGACATTCTGATCTCGAATTGGTAGAGTTTTATGTTTGTTACCGAGTCTTGAATAGATAGTTCTTCGAGGTGTTGTCTAACTCTTATCTATCGATGTAAATGCGTTTTATCAGTCGCCACTATGCGGAGGTGAAATAAATGATCGACGATTTTACTTTCAATTAACAATATTCATTTAACAATCCGTCGGAAATTTTGGTTGTTAATCTCGCGCATAAATGCCAATTAACTTTAGTTTGCAATTTTGATAGTTATACAGGGTGTATCACCTCATGTGTTCAGAATTGGAGGGACTCAGTCGACGCGAAGCCACTTCTCTATAGCCAATCAACAAACAAGAGATTTTCGTAGAGCGAAATTCTCACGAGAATAGAAGATACAATTTCTTGGTTTTGGAAAAAAAAATGTCAACAACGACTATTAATATTTGTATTGATAGAGAGGGCAGACAATTCGAGGCGTATGTGTCAGCGTCAGAGTGAATAAGTACTTATAACAAGCACATTAAATCGTTGTTGACATTTTTTCCTACACTAAGAAATTGTATCCTCTATTCTTGTGAGAAGGGATACCATGCTCATAATAACAACATGCCGACTTACCTCTCTGTCCCGAATATTTCACACCACCGAGTAGTAAAATTAGAAAACTTGCGACAATGCTTCTACCTAAGGAAAAATATGTTCTACACTATCGTAATTTGAAACAGTGCATCAAATTTGGTTTAAAGCTGACGAAAGTGCACAGAATTCTAAGGTTCGCACAATCACCATGGTTAAAATCATACATAGATCTCAATACAAATATGCGAAAGCAATCGAAAACGAATTTGAGAAGAATTTCTACAAGCTTACGAATAACGCCGTATTTGGCAAGACCATGAAGAATGTGCGTAACCATAAGAACGTGAAACTAATCACGAAGTGGGAGGGTAGGGGCGGTGCACGTGCTCCCATTGCAAGGCCAACATTTCATAGTTGTACCATATTTTCTGAAGATATGGTGATTATTCAGCTAAGTCGAACCACTGTATATTTCAATAAGCCCATTTACATTGGTGCTGCTATTCTCGATCTTTCGAAAATATTTCTATACAACTTCCACTATGATTATGTAAAAAAAAATTTTTCAAGTACCGAATCAAAATTCATGTATACCGATACAGATAGCCTGATATATCAATTTACTGTTCCAAATATCTATGAAATCATCAAGCGTGATGTTGCGACAATGTTCGATACATCAGACTATCCGACGGATAATACCTACGGCATTCCCCTGTTGAATAAAAAACGCCTTGGTCTGATGAAGGATGAGAATAATGGAAAAATTATGACCGAATTTATCGGCTTGCGAGCAAAACTCTATACATTCAGAACTCGTCGCGATACCGACAAGAAACGTGCAAAGGGTGTAAAAGGCTCGACATTAAAATCTATCACGTTTGATGATTACAAACGATGCCTTTTCGACTATCAAAATTTGGCTGAGCAACAGTGTATGATAAGAAGTAGTCGACATACAGTTAGCACTATTCTACAGAATAAGTTAGCTCTAAGCTGGTGTGACGAAAAGCGAAAGTTGATACCCGGTAGAACTGATACTTTACCCTGGGGTTACCAAGATCCTGCAAACTTGTAAATTTCTCACATTTTCTCACATTTTCTCACATTTTCTCAAAAAATTTCCCATCTACTTTACACGTAAATGGGAGAAAATGTGAGAAAATGTGAGAAAATGTGAGAAACTGTGAGAAAGTGTGTGTGTGTGTGTGTGTGTGTGTGTGTGAAAACATTTTTCCACAATGATCATGTAAGCTGGCATTAAGATTGAGGGGAATGAAGAAACAAAATGTAAATATGTTGATAATAAGTTTATTCATGACAATTATATTACACATCCGATTTATTTATCCAACTATTATGTGAACCGTCGAATCCCAACCATTTTACATAGAGTTGAACATCACGCCTCCGCAAGACCATTTCTATACAAGATAGCCATCGGGATATTGCACCCTGCTGAGCTCCTCCTTATAAAACCCGCCTTCGATGGGTTGATTCAGGTAGTCGGTGAGTTTGTCAGTTGGAGGGTTGGTATTTTTCACCTCATGAATCGTAAATATTTCTCTTGTCCAATTCGGCGTATAACCCTCTTCGAACACATTTTTATATTTGCTAATTCGAACTTCATCGCCGACGCACAGGTTGCTTTCATATAATTTAATATTTATAGAGGTAAAGATTCAAACCTATGTTTACTAGAAAAAGTTCAAGCTTATGGTAACTAAGATTTATTTTAAAGTATTGCGTATAAAAATTACAGCCAATTATGTTGATAATAAAGGCCTATTCTAGAGAAAGGTTAAGAATCGTTGTTTCTTATAACAAACTAGACGTCGTTTCAAAGTCTTGCATATGATCACAGAAATGCAATACATGCTAAATGCTCAGCGTGGGTATACACTATATGCTGAATCCTTTAATTTCCTCGGATATGTCAAGAGCGAATAGAGCTTTTAGTTGAAGCAAAACAATTTTATACACATTCGTATCAATATTCGGTTTCAAACTCGACTCTATCCCTTCCAGCCGCTCGTCAATATCTTTCAAGACAAGCTTTGTGAAACAATGAAGAGGAGTATCCGTAAAGCCAAACGCATTTGCCAATGTAGAGAGTTCCCTTACCATTTCGTCTTTTAGTTTGTTCACAGCAACCATATGTTCTGATAGACGACATAAATGATTACAGACGCACGGAATTATGGCGTTTAGTCCATCGATCGATGATTTCTGCAGCACGATGGACGGCGAGTACAGCTTCCGTTTCTTAAGACTGAGGGAGTTGCAAGTAGATGCCTCATCTTCTGTGTCTCGATCTTCTTCCTTTTTCCACTGCCCAGCTGGTTCTGTTAGCTTGATGGCTCTCGAACCGTGAGCCAAGATGAACGAAACGGTATAACCCTTCACATCTACGGGTGTAGTATCGATAGAAACGGCTGGAGTATAGGCTGTGGTCGTTGGTTTAGCGAAGTATGTGTTGATTTTGCTCTCGCTTGTCAAAAAGTTCCACCAAATGTCAGTTCTCATCGCGATAATATTTCCACCTTGGTCACAGAACTGCACAATAGGTTCGAAACGTTCTCCGACTAAAGAATATCCAACCGAGACTGTCGTGGAAAACGGAGGGTTTATTCCATATGTGGTTGATAGCAACATCCGCCTGGTTGGTCGCAGAGGGTCAATTATGAGTGGTTTATCAACCGAATGAGGTTTTTGCAATGCACGCACAGTTTGAGGGTTAAACATGATGAAATTTTGATTCAGACACTGAAGAGTATTGATGCAGAGTAACTGATGTTCACTATTGCAAGCACGGTCTATCTGCAACTACTGGTGTAGTTGCTTATAGACCCCTTAATATTTCGAGAAAAACCCCCACTACCTGGTGAAGTTTTACTATTCGCCAGAGGATAAGGAGAAGCGACCATTTTCAAGTTCACGCTTCGGCTACCCTTGCGAACGTGCGAGCGTACATTCTTTTGTCTTGAATGCAAAGGTGTGATTGGGGGTTGAAGGCGAAGTGCATGCAGGTGCGTAAGGGACGGTCGGGTAAAAAGCAATATGAAGGTGACGTCAATCAGGTCGATGTATAGTGACAGTGTTTCAGGTAGGCAAAAATGGTCAAGGGTTGGCGGGTGGTGGTAACATCAACGATTGGTTCATTTACACTGAGTGGGGATGAGCAGGGTACCAAGCATAACATATATAGACTCGCCAAAAGTGTGTCATTTTATCAGTTTGAAAAACTATTCAGTAGGGAAGACTCTGCTGGTTGTGATCTTCCCATTTCGAGTGGTTAAACAATTACTGTTGCGTTTGTTTTTTCATTCGTGAAAGGCATTGTTACCAAGCGAACAAGTTTGAGCTTCGAAAAAATTCTGGACAAGTCCTTATTTTTCTTTTGTTTGAATTTATTTTGAAGGATATTTTTTGCGATGAATCGTGTTGAGGATAAACGTATCATATCAACCGTGAAGGGTTTAATCCTGATGGTGATACGGTACCTCGATAATACAAGGCCGGAAGTTATTACGACGCGTATGCGTGATTGGTACCATCGAGTCAAAGGAATGCATACTGAGCAGGAAGTGACGACAGTTCTACGTAATATTATCGGTATACTTGACATGCCGATAATCATGCAAATCATGACATTGTCGGACTTAGTGGACAACCCTTTTTGGATGATACAAATGCTGGAAATCGCGGAAGCTGCCCTTATACCATCAGATCTTCGAATAGTGACAGATGTCATCAAGCGGCTAGGACGGAAGATGAGGATGGCACCACGTGAGGATGCCGCGGCTATAGCATGAGAAGAAGCTATTGCTATGGAAACTGTCGAGGCTTATGAATTGGCGGCGGAAAGTGTGATGGCATTTATACAGGATCATCCAGCACTACACCCGCGGAATTCCGATTCCGGCTAACTCGTTGAACAACAATCAAAATAAATAAACTAAAAGTAGGTGCAAATGCACGAGCATGAAGTCGGTAATAGCGAGCGAACTTCATAGACCCGCCCGACATAATTATCCACAGCGTTATGTCGATATACGCGGTCTGGATGAAACCTGGCAAGCCGAACTTGTCGATATGTCCGCATACTCATCCGTCAACAAGGGCTCAAAATTTTTGCTCACAGTGATTGATATCTTTTCCAAATTTGCGTGGGCCGTGCCGATCAAGAGTAAAAATGCCACAGATGTAACAGCTGCAATGAAATCTGCAATCGTACACTGAAAAATAAAATGTGAAAACAGTTCACACTTCAAGTTTTAGTAGATGGGAATGTTAAAGTAGATGGGAAATTTTTTGAGAAAATGTGAGAAAATGTGAGAAAATGTGAGAAATTTACAAGTTTGCAGGATCTTGGTAACCCCAGGGTAAAGTATCAGTTCTACCGGGTATCAACTTTCGCTTTTCGTCACACCAGCTTAGAGCTAACTTATTCTGTAGAATAGTGCTAACTGTATGTCGACTACTTCTTATCATACACTGTTGCTCAGCCAAATTTTGATAGTCGAAAAGGCATCGTTTGTAATCATCAAACGTGATAGATTTTAATGTCGAGCCTTTTACACCCTTTGCACGTTTCTTGTCGGTATCGCGACGAGTTCTGAATGTATAGAGTTTTGCTCGCAAGCCGATAAATTCGGTCATAATTTTTCCATTATTCTCATCCTTCATCAGACCAAGGCGTTTTTTATTCAACAGGGGAATGCCGTAGGTATTATCCGTCGGATAGTCTGATGTATCGAACATTGTCGCAACATCACGCTTGATGATTTCATAGATATTTGGAACAGTAAATTGATATATCAGGCTATCTGTATCGGTATACATGAATTTTGATTCGGTACTTGAAAAATTTTTTTTTACATAATCATAGTGGAAGTTGTATAGAAATATTTTCGAAAGATCGAGAATAGCAGCACCAATGTAAATGGGCTTATTGAAATATACAGTGGTTCGACTTAGCTGAATAATCACCATATCTTCAGAAAATATGGTACAACTATGAAATGTTGGCCTTGCAATGGGAGCACGTGCACCGCCCCTACCCTCCCACTTCGTGATTAGTTTCACGTTCTTATGGTTACGCACATTCTTCATGGTCTTGCCAAATACGGCGTTATTCGTAAGCTTGTAGAAATTCTTCTCAAATTCGTTTTCGATTGCTTTCGCATATTTGTATTGAGATCTATGTATGATTTTAACCATGGTGATTGTGCGAACCTTAGAATTCTGTGCACTTTCGTCAGCTTTAAACCAAATTTGATGCACTGTTTCAAATTACGATAGTGTAGAACATATTTTTCCTTAGGTAGAAGCATTGTCGCAAGTTTTCTAATTTTACTACTCGGTGGTGTGAAATATTCGGGACAGAGAGGTAAGTCGGCATGTTGTTATTATGAGCATGGTATCCCTTCTCACAAGAATAGAGGATACAATTTCTTAGTGTAGGAAAAAATGTCAACAACGATTTAATGTGCTTGTTATAAGTACTTATTCACTCTGACGCTGACACATACGCCTCGAATTGTCTGCCCTCTCTATCAATACAAATATTAATAGTCGTTGTTGACATTTTTTTTTCCAAAACCAAGAAATTGTATCTTCTATTCTCGTGAGAATTTCGCTCTACGAAAATCTCTTGTTTGTTGATTGGCTATAGAGAAGTGGCTTCGCGTCGACTGAGTCCCTCCAATTCTGAACACATGAGGTGATACACCCTGTATAACTATCAAAATTGCAAACTAAAGTTAATTGGCATTTATGCGCGAGATTAACAACCAAAATTTCCGACGGATTGTTAAATGAATATTGTTAATTGAAAGTAAAATCGTCGATCATTTATTTCACCTCCGCATAGTGGCGACTGATAAAACGCATTTACATCGATAGATAAGAGTTAGACAACACCTCGAAGAACTATCTATTCAAGACTCGGTAACAAACATAAAACTCTACCAATTCGAGATCAGAATGTCAACGCATCTAACTAGTGATTCGCATCCTTTACATAACATTTATTCATGACGTAACATCTATGGGAATATCATAGTAAGTACTTGTATTATAGATTTCTATTTCCCGGCAATGCTTCCAGTTAAGGCTGAAACCCATTAGCCGGCAGCGAGCGGTGGCAAACGGCAAAACAGTGGTTCACATCCCATACATCAACCAAATCTGGCGTTAAAGTTAGATTTGGTCCGTGTTTTGAATGTGAATCACTGTTTTCGGCCGGTCACCGCCGTTCGCTGCCGGCTGGTGGACCTCGGCCTTTATACTTTTGTCCAACAGAATTTCATTTGATTCTAATATTATATCCAATATATTTGATCATTCAATGGACATGTTTGAATCTGTTTGTCGTGGGTTGTACACCTGAATGGATTCAAGAAGATTTGTTTTGAAGGAGGATATGGATGAGAAGTGGCTCAACCGAGCTATTTTTTTATTTATTTATTTATTTCTATTTTTTGCAACAGCTAGAGCTAATCACCAACCATGGGATGATGTCCACCGACGAATCCGATTTTTTCGATAACAGGCAAATGACTGAGGAACGGTGGTGGGGAACACGACTCTATTATATAATTAGCATCACCCTGCAAATGTAATCACAATTTCATTGTTTTTTATTCAACTCAACCCATCGCATTACATGTGTGTGTGTGTGTGTGTGTCTAAATTTTGCCTGAAAATTCAAATTTGTTGTATAATCTTTTGAGATAGAGTAGTCCTGCAATCATTTTTCATCCACCTCTTTGTTCAGCAGGTCTAGTCGAATAGGGTCCTTGTCTAGAACCTTCCCGATTCTCGTTGATTAGAATATGATGTATTTGACCACTATTGTTGCAATAACTTTACAACCAAATTCTGTTTATAAATCAAACGCAGATGGCGTTCCGCAAAAAATTCAAGCGTTTAGAATCACCGAAGAATGGGTGAAAAATTCGGATGCTCTGAACAGCATTTATTGCTTTATTCGTCAAGGGTTGACTGATTTTATGATCAATTTTCCGTCCTGATCAGCGAAAAGCATGAAAAAACTTCTGAATGATGTTTTATCGCTCTATCCATTGAGACTTGCCGATTTTATCTGTGGCGGAGTATTTTGATAGCTGTTCTCTGGTTGGCTGGGGTTGATTCTTTTTTTTTTTTTTGTGGTGTACAGCCAATAGGATGCAACCCACCCGCCAGATCAGTTTGAGAAAAGAAGACAACTTCCAGTTTTTGAAAGAAGATCGGTGAATATTGAAAGTTCATAGAATCATAGGAAAATCGTTGAACGTGATGGCTCGTAATTTCGCAAATATGCACCACCGTAAGTAGAGCCTGATATCTTTATATGATATTATTTGACAATTGCCAAGTTAATCATGTGTTATATTCGAAGATTTTACGCACAATATGACTGAAAAACGCCTGTAGAATGGAATAATGATCCTCATCTTGGTGGATTGGTTGATACACAGCTAAAACTATATACAGCCAGGCAACGTGTGGATGATGTCATGATAAAAAATAATGGTATCCAGGCAAGGCTTCAAATAGACAACAATATTCACTGTTGGTTGTTGAAGAAGGTGGATAATTATCGGTATTACCAGGATCCTGAAGATTATGCACGATTTTTCATGTGCCGAGGTGTGCTCGTTTGATTATTGCGATCTATGTCTTTACAAACTTCTAGCATTTTTGAGCGGCGAGAGGTGTGAAAAACTTCTGAATGATATTTATTGCTTGATCCTTTGAGATTTGTCGATTTTTATGGGCCTAGCCCACACGGAAGAAGTGCATCTAATAGATGTCCATTAGATATACGTAATATCCACTGGGATATCCCTGGTAAAGTTCGGGATATACAGTGGACATCCACTGGATAGAGAAATGTCCGCAATATCCGATCCACTGGATATCCATATTATATTTCTGTGAATATCTGTAGAATAACCTGGAGCTATCTCATAGATATTTATACAGAGCGATTCTGTGAAAAATAACGCGCCTAAAAGGGAGGCAAACGGGGAACGCATGAATTCAGCAGATCACAGAATCGCTCTTATATAGGAAATACATACCGGGAGTTTTCGTGGATGCGGGTCAGTCGGACGGGAAAAATGTCACTCTACGCTCTAGACCCTCTAGTACCGTAGACCGTAAAGAGTCAAGAGCGTGTGTTGGAATTTTTCCCGGACTGACCCGCATCCACGAAGACTCCCAGTATGTATAATGTATATGGTATATAATATACATGAAAGATATTTATTGTAGTTAATAGGCTACTTACAATAATGACACACTTCAATTGAGATCTTTTTTATTAGAGCACATTCTCAATTATGATTTTAAAGATGCACATAATTAATGAATAGCTCAAGTTAGTGATTAGAGTGGTTAGATTTTTATAGTTATCATACATAGTGAAATAATCAGACTAGAAATATCATACAGTATTATCTCAAGTATATACGCTATTCTGTACACATGTAGAACAAAAATACCAAAATCTTAAATCATACTTATTGCACTTGTCATTCCGAGTATTGCCTTATAATGTTAAATATAAATATAAAAAAAAAAAAAAAAAAATTTTCATCGTTGGTAATGTAATTGAAATAAAAACTCATGATAGAATATATGAAGTCACAGAAGAGGAACTGTATAGCTTTATTCATACATGAATAGAACTTACTTATTTCAATATTATTTTCATAAACAATATAGCAATTTGTCACCGATCTCTGATTATAGAACCAAACAATATTGTATACCGCACATATATATTATATTCTATACATCTGTGTATACAGGGTGGTCGGTTTTAATCGCCCCAGGCGATAAAAATTTGATTATATGGACATTACGTGGACATTCAGGATTTGACGATAAATATCCATTCAGGAATATCCAGTGGATATACCGTGTAAAGGTTTTGTCGATATTGATTTCGCAATATCCTATGGGTATTAATGGGATATCTACAATTGATATGGACGTTAGATGGACATAGAGTTATTCGCGGGATATCCAGGCAATATCATCTTCCGTGTGGGAGGTGGGATCTTTTGATTATTGCAATCTTCGTGTTTGCAGAATTCTAGCGTTTTCGAGCGACGAAAGTATAGTGAAAAACTTCTGAATGATATTTATTGCTCGATCCTTTGGGACTTGCCGGTTTTTATGAGCCGAGGTGGTGTCTTTTTGAGAGCTGTTCTCTGGTTGGTTGAGTTTGATTTTATTTTGGGGATGGTATGCAGCAAATAGGGTACAACCTAACCCCCGCCAGGTTAGTTTAAGACGGAAAAGACAATTTTCAGTCTGAAAAGATCGGCGAATAGTGCAAGTTCATAGAATCAAGGGAAAATCCCTGAACGTGATGGCTGGTAATCATGCAAACATATACTATTGTAAGTAGAGCCTGATGTCTTCATATGATATTATGTTACAATTGCTAAGTTAATATTGTGTTCTATTCAAGACGTTTCCTCACGATACAATTGGGCAACCCCTGTGGAGTGGGGTAATGATTCTCATCTTGGTGCATTGATTAATACACAACTAGAACCATATGTAATCAGACGACGTGTGGATCGTGCCTTAATAACAATTAATGGTATCCAGGCTGGCCTCCGAATAGACAACAATATTCGCTGTTGGTGGTTTAGGAGGGTGGATCATTATCAGGCTTACCCTAATCCTGAAGATTATGCAATCGCCAATATTCTTCGGTATCGAATAGACGAGATGATGGGGAAAGATATCGATGTGATGGCTCATAATTCCGCAAACATGCGCAATCGTAAGTAGAGCCCGATGTCTGGATACAATATTGTTATTTTAGAATTGCTAAGTTGATTATGTATTTGTTCAAGGATTGGGCGACTCCTGTGGAATGGGGTAATGCTCCTAATCTTGATGACTTGGTTGATCCACAGCTGAAGCCATATGTAACCAGGCGTTGCGTGAATGATGCCGTGTTAACAATTAATGGTGTCCAGGCAAAGCTTCAGATAGGCCACGATATTCGCTGTTGGTGGTTTAAGAAGGCGCATGATGAACATTATTACCCGAATTCCGAAGATTATGCAGTCTCTATGGTTCTTCGGGATCGAATAGACGAAAGACTGGATAGCGGTAGCGAGGGCGAATATGATCAAGATATACAGAATGCGTCTGAAGAAGAATGGTGTGTATGATTTATCATTGAGGAATCAATATGACACATCTAAGCTCACTTTTTCTATTTTCAGATCCCATTCTCATAGGGAATGCTGATGAATACAGATGAGGGATAAATGTTACGGCCATTATTATTATTATTATTATTGAAATTGTTGTATTTTAGAATAGGTTAGACTTGAGACATAACAAATAAACGCATATATTATCAGATAATTCGCGTCATTGATTGCATATATGGGTCAAAATCATGGAGGTGGAAAATTTGGGTTGGAAAGGATTTTTATTATTGAAATTACATAATATCATGGACTTTTTTACTTTGATCGATCAATATTGATGGTAGTTGATGCTACATCAAGTAATTCCGCATAAAATTTCTCCACTTTCATTTTTATTCAGTCTACCATGGTCGTAATATCATTTCGGGAACGCGTCTATATTACATTTTCTTCTATTCACATGGCAAAAAATGTAATGAAATCAACTCTGCAGAGATAACTATTCTAGTGAAAACAATATACTAAATATAATGTTTAGGATAATGGGAAATTTTCGGAATAAATAAAAAAAAAACATATTATTGTGTTTTACCAAATGTTGTCCGACGAAAAATTCGTCATCCCGGGAACGCATTCATAATCTGTGAAAATATTGCGCGTGTAACGTAGTGGATGATGCTTACTAGAAGTCATGTAAAGTGACAGTGAACAAGTTGCCGGCGTGTTATCGTTCTTCCGGATTGAATCAATTATTTAATTGATAAGTACATTTCAATTCGATATTTGAATACCGTACATCAATACAGCATCATCACGGGAACGCTGTCAAACATTGTGTTTATGCGAATGATGAGACTTTTTATAGTAATTATGATGATTAATGAAAATCCCTCGCAATATAACCTCAGAAATACGGCATACGACGATGTGTGTAGAAATTTTGTGTGTAGAAAGGTAAAAACGTCATTTCGGGAACGGTCATTTCGGGAACGTTCCCGGACTATGACGAGCGTTACCGAAATGACGCCTGCGTTCCCGAAACGACTCTGTGAGGCAAATTCTTCTTCAATTATATGATTTTTCAGAAAAAATCATTTACTGACAAAAAATTGTATTAGGAATGAATATTTCTTGTGCAATCAAAATTTCTCAAAAATAATAATAGTTCACTCATACATATCCAGTTACATGCTATGCACTACCATCACTTAGGGGACGCTACCATCACTTCCGAAAACGATGCAAAATCTAAATTAATGAGAAAAATGTTTGATTTCCCGAACTCAATTCACACGAATTTAGTGTGCTGCCAGAAACTGATAAAATTCAATCACAAATGAGATAATCAAAACTCACAAATATAAAATAAATTGAAGATTAGACTAGGACATTTTGCCATGAAGGCACTATTGAGTGAAAATCTGTTAAAAAATCTGAAACTCCAAAATGTTAGTTGAACTTTTCATGGTATAATATTTATTCAACACGTGCAAGTAATAGGCCCTTTTTCTTGCATGGAAAGCGGATAGAAAATTACTAATTTCCAGCGTGGACTTCATGACCTCCCTAGGGAGTTGATATTCATTTCCACACTGCGTGCGCAAAGTTCGATTTAATATAATATAATATAGGTGCATAAAATTCAACTTAACGCGCATTGTGTTAAGAAATAAAGTTCGATATACGTGCGGAAGATGATTCTCGACTCGTGTGATTGTCACCCTTGCTTCGCTAGGGCGAAGAACTTTACACTCGTCCGAGAATCAACACTTTCGCACTAGTATCAAAAAGTACTGTCATCTCCCAAGGAAAATAATGAATATTACCTCCCTAGGGATTGATAAGTCCTTTTCTTGTAAAGGGAGGTAATATCCATTACCTCCCAAAGGAAATATTGGATATTATCTCCCTAGAGAGGTAATTGATTACATTTACTTCCAAAGGGAGGGAACTTTTTGAAGGAAGGGAGCGTTTCAAAAGTTTTCAAATTTTCCGAAATTTTCAAAATTCCAAAAATTTCTATCGTACATGCACGAAAAAAGGCCTATACATGCACTCTTCGAAAAAAATACGGTTTTCAACACACCTGCACGGAAAGTACGACTTTCGGTCCCTCGCGTGAGCGGGAAGTCGTACTTTCCGATGCCAGGGGGTGGTGAAAAATAGTATACGTCACACGGGAGTAAAAAAAGGCCATCCCAAACTGCGTTTTTGCAGCCCTCGCCTTTGGCTCGGGTATCAATCTCACACGCAGTTTGGCATAGCCTACTTTCCCTCCCTAGATACGTAATATACTATTGCAGCAAAGAGGGGGGGGGGAGGGGTAATTTCAAGCTCGGGTGATGACGTTGCATTCGTCTTTGTCTTGAGCGTTTTCGGCGCTCTCGACTCCGACTCGTGCAACATGATCTGACCCTTGCTAAAAACTACCTATTTCCCCCCCTTGTTGTCCAATGTACTATTATTCTTACCAATTGAAACTGAAATAACGTAAAATGGATCCATCCCAACGAAATCGAACATTTCATTTTGTATTTTAAATGACATTCCCGAAATGATTCTTTCTTACGCCATTGCTCTTAATATTGTCAATAAATTATTTAAAAGATAATTTTGTGCGCTGCCCGCTTACATAATGATTGATGAAGAATAGAGCTATGATTTCAGCAAGTAATATTAACTCTAAAACCAAGTTGAATTTTTCGGAGTTTGAATACCAGAATTTTCCACCTCCATGATTTTGACCCATATATATATATATATATATATACTCCACTGCAGTTTTTCGCCTTCAGAAGCGTAATTGACGGGCTTTATCGTCGAATGCCTCGTTGTTGCCTCCGTATATATATATATATATATACGGATATATATATATATATATATATATATATATATATATATATATATATATATATATATATCCGTATATATATATATATATATACGGAGGCAACAACGAGGCATTCGACGATAAAGCCCGTCAATTACGCTTCTGAAGGCGAAAAACTGCAGTGGAGTCTACCAGAGAAAGAGAGAACGCGGGGGAGTACCTAGGGTACTATATATATATATATATATATTAGGGTGATTCAAAAAAAAAAAATTTTTTTTTTCTTTCACTAACAAGCTCAAAAGTTTCATTCAGGTCAAAAAGTATGCCTGTTAAAATTTGAGCTCTTAATATTAATATTGAGTTGCTCCTCATCGCACTTTTCGATTTTCCATAAGAATAACATGGGATAAATTATTTTTGCCTCTTCTGATTCTTATAACTAGCAAATGATACGTCACACAAAGAATCTACAGACATGTTTTGGTTGGAAAATGAAAAACGAAAAATACAAAAAAATAAAAAAATTAAAATTGAAAAAATTAACATTAAAATCAATTAAAATAAATTAAACTTTGACCTTGAATAACTTTTGAACGAGTAGACTTATTGGAAAATAACTCCGAACTTTTTTGTAGAGCGTTCAATTCTCTACAAAAATATGTCTGTAGATTCTCTGTGTGACATATCATTTGCTAGTTATAAAAATCAGAAGAAGCAAGAATGATTTATCCCATGTTATTCTTATGGAAAATCGAAAAGTGCGATGAGGAGCAACTCAATATTAATATTAAGAGCTCAAATTTTAACAGGCATACTTTTTGACCTGAATGAAACTTTTGAGCCTGTTTGGAAGAAAAAATAATTGTTTTTTTTTTTTTTGAATCACCCTAATATATATATATATATATATATATATATATATTGTAACATTGCATTTTGCAACGCGTGTTACAAGTGACTCCCGAACCCTTAGACGACCATAGTTACGTAGGGTGAATGCATGAAAGAAGCATGAATGCGTTAGGTTAGCCCCGAGGCTAGAAAATCTCCGAGAGGCGACCGTGACCGATCTAAGACTGTCGAATCTATTTCTTATTCTTTTTGTTCTTTTTTCTACATTTTTCTCTATTATGTCGGAGACATGGCCGATATTTTCGAGTACGACGCTGAAATCTACAGAGGCGGAGGCAACAACGAGGCATTCGACGATAAAGCCCGTCAATTACGCTTCTGAAGGCGAAAAACTGCAGTGAAGTCTACCAGAGAAAGAGAGAACGCGGGGGAGTACCTAGGGTACTCAGCTACGAGGGATAACGGTGGTGGAAGAGATTCCCGCCACCCCGAAGAGCCAGCGAACCGCGTTTCTCCTGCAGGAACCGTTATCATCAGAGCGAATTTTGAGTTTAGCGCGGAGCCAAGATCTAAGCGGCCTTACGTGAGGCGATCTAGTGGTCAATACGCAAATTATTAGGCGATCATATGACCAGGGTGCGAACTATCGACACCCGGCGGTCGAAGATCACTCTGCCGTAGGCTTGCCTCGCAGATAGAGCGCCGAGCTCAGAGCTCGCTCTAATTGTAGCCTTTTCTAGTACTCCCTGCGAGGGATTTTCTGTTATATTTTTTTTGAGTGATTGAGTTCGAGTTAGTGCACCCGTTGCAGCGTAGACCCGAGGGCTCGTCTTCGAGACGCCACGAGGCCTTATTTTTGGCTGGACCACGGTAAGCGTTAGCCAATTTGACTCATACTAATTTGAATTCGGCAAACGGCCATCAGCCATCTTGTCTTGTCCGAGCCACGAGGCTTTTAGAGATTTTGAGAATCAAATTAAGACGACCTCCGAGTCGGTAGGCCGCTACCAGTGTCTCACAGCATAATAGAGTTTTGAGTTTCAGTTTTGCGTAATATTTTCGAGTTTTGTGTCGCGTATTAGTCATTCTATAGAGCCGTAGGCTTCGCACCTGAGTACGAGAAAGACAGTCATAGTACGTCACTGTCGCGCTCTCTCCATCTCACGAGGAGATACCGATCATTGTTATATTTCGAATTTCGTTTAGTCTTTTTGTTTCGCCTACGATGGCAGAGTTAGTTTAAGTTAATTTTAAGTAATAATTCTGGGAATTAGTTTTGTTAAGCCTTGCGGGCATATCTCGATCTTTTAGTTGTAAATTTTGTTCCGCGAGGGACGTATTTGTCGAGTTATTTATTTTTTTTTCTTTATTTTGGTTTGTTATTGCTCTCCTACGTGGAAGCTATTAGTTTATTTATTATTGTAAAACTCGTCATTTCTATTTTTCTATTCTATTTGTTTTCTTGAATAAATTTTATTTTCTTTATTACATTCAAATCAACGAGTCGTTAATACGCCACACTAATCCTTCATTAATCCCGACCCCTCTCCGCGGTACTGACGCTAGCCGGCGCTCAAGTATCTGTAGTTTGTTTTTTTTATCAGTAAGATTTTCAGAAATTGGCGATTATAACCCGGGAAAAAAAGTTCCATACATGATCAGATATGGCCATATATGAACTTCCATACATGATCAGGTATGAAATTTGACCTGATCTGAACATACATGAGCATGTGGGAGCATATATGAGCATATCAAAGATGACATGAAGATGTATGGGCATGTAAGATCATATATGAGCATGTCTGAACATATCCGAACATGTCTGAGCATTTGTGAATATATCTGAGCACATTATATGAGCTAAATGAGCATTTAAAAGTAAAAGTAATGTGACTTTGTAGGAACGACACTTCTTCAAATTAGGCAAAAAAATCACGGCAGTTTTTGCATGTCATCGAGTTTGATGTTACGTAGTGCTGACATGTGTGTGGTTATGCAATTATTGAATAATTGAATTTTTGCCTAATTTGATCCTTTGTTATGTTGAATAAAATAATAATAATAATAATAAAGCACACGATTCTCATGGGATACCCCATTTGTGATTCTTTTATTTTTCACTGAAAAGAAGATGAATCTCACTGAATAATCGAGAATATGAATTTTTGGCCCACCATCAACAATGAAAAAAAAATTTAGTATGAAATATAGTGAATAAGCATGTTTTTGAATCACTTGAAAATTCCTTCTCGAATAGGGAGACTAGGGGAACAAAATAAAAATCTAGAAAAATTAGGGAATTTTTTTAAAATTATTTGGAGCTGATTTGGGGGGATCCAACATGATTTTTTTTTTTTTACCCCATCTAAGGACCACCCTATATGGAGCGTTTCACGTCAAACCGACCACCTCAATTTTGTGAGTTACTTTGATGAAATCAAAACAATAACAGCATATCAATCGACGATATTTTTGCATGGTCTTGATCGGAAATTGTATAGTCATTATTGTTGAACACACAGGCATACGATGGATAGTTTTTATGTGTTATAATTGGTGACAATCTCAGTACTGTGAAACGCAGAGAGAAAATTCGAAGACCTAGAATATTTGAATCGTATTTCCGTGAGTTCGATAATTCTATTTGAAGGCTTCATTGCATCATATACACGACAATATATCGCACACCTAGATCTAAACTAGGACAAGTCAAAAAACTTGAATTTTGAGTTATTAATATATTTGTATACTCCGATACCATACGCAACTAACCACAAGAAAAGATTCAACTTAATGTTCATAATCATGACGAAAAATTGCGCTAACTTATTTTTGCTGAATCAATAAATAATTAATAATAACTATATAGTAATATAATTATAACAATATTATTATTAATAATCAATAATAATCATTATTAATAATATTATGTAATTATATTTATCAATAATAATAATTAATTAATGAATTATTCATCCAAAAGCATAATTGGATTGGAATGGAATGGAATTTTTCCTCATACTGAAAAATGAGATTTTTCGACTTGTCTCAGTTTAGATCTAGGTGTGCGATATGGGCATATACAATCATACATGATCATATATGATCATTAGGGCGGAGTGAAAAATTCGCTTTTTTCAAATCGCTATCTCCTTAGCACTCAAAAATTACGTCTTGACATCCTGAAAACCCACACCAAAGGATTTTTTTATGAGGCCACATCTTGAGGTGCCTAGACGAAGATTACATTTTCACTTCACTTTCGGGAACTTCCAGACTCGGATATATCCTTCCATTCACTAGAATGCAATTTTCAGCTAACAATTAAAATTTCGAATAATGATCTAATTGGCTTCATTTCAAACCTTCAAAGAAACAACAGAAATATGGGTATTCTGAGTATGACACGGAAATAACCAAATTTCTGTTGTTTTTTTGAATGTTTGTAATAAAGCCAATTAGATCATTATTCAAACTTTTAATTGTTAGCTGAAAATTGCATTCTAGTGGAAGGAAGGATATATCCGAGTCTGGAAGTTCCCGAAAGTGAAGTGAAAATGTAATCTTCATCTAGGCACCTCAAGATGTGGTCTCATAAAAAAATCCTTTGGTGTGGGTTTTCAGGATGTCAAGACGTAATTTTTGAGTGCTAAGGAGATAGTGATTTAAAAATAGTGAACTTTTCACTCCGCCCTAATGATCATAGTTTGTCATGTATAGTTCAGATTGGGCAATTATTAGTATGTTCAGATACGAGTGTATTTGCTCATTTATGATCGTTTATAACCATACATGGTCATACATGGACATGTATGAGTACATATGGGCATGTATAAGTCTGATTATTACAGCCAGGTTACTAACTGAAATGACCGCACATGATCATATTTGAGCTCGTAACATCATATATGGCCGTGTATGATCATATATGACGCACGTGATTAGACATGATCATGTCAGGTCAAAATTCATATACGAACAGATATGATCGATTATGAGCATGTCCTATCATATATGATCATATGTACTTTTATACATGATCATACATGACCATACATGGAACTTTTTTTCCCGGGAAGCCTGGCGCCCAGCATCTTTGTTTTATTATTAATTTTCAGTTGGCCAATTGTCGAGTGGACGGTTCTCAGACTAGCTTTCCGGTCTGGTCTGAGGACCAGGAAAAATCCACGTCGCAATATATATTGTAACGTAGTTTTTTAATAGGCGAGGAAAACCTAAATTTTACTCCGCTGCAATTCGGCACTCTTCTGTGTTAATGATTAAACTTACTGAATGTTGGGCGCCAGACGCTCCTGCGTCATTTCGATACGATACCATAAGACAAATTAAATAAAGCCAAAAATTTACGGAAATGCGACGAGCGATAACTCGACTTGCTCAGATAACAAAGCCTTAGATAGAGGGGCAGGGTACACCATAAAACAATATTATTTCATTGAGAATATTTGAGAGCACATCAATCAATTATTTATTAATTAAATTAGATAATTTAACGAGATCAGTACAGAATTATAAGTTTTATACGACAGTTTGTTACGATAAACCATTTATTCACGATAGAATTTACTTAATTACGATACGATTGACCCGAGGATGTGTCAGAGTTGACTCGATATAAAATTAATTATTTAGACTCCAGACTTGGTATCACAGAGCGATACATCGTACCCAAATGGAAAGTTATTCATAACCCATCCTTAAATCAACGTATTAAGCTTGAGATATTAAATTATGAAAATCAGTAACAAACTCTACAGATTCCCTATTAATTAATTAGCTACGCTTAGCTATCCGATTTACGATGATTCGAGATCTACTGCCAAATAGAGACCACACGGTCATTCGAAAGACGTGAATCACAAGTTCAACGATAACAGATTAATTGGGAATATTATTGGATCTTTAACTAAATTCTGACGATACTAGATCGATAGTTACGATACTAAATTATCCAAAAGATATTAATTTTACTGAACCGTACTTGATTTTACAGACGGTGATAAATTATATGACAGAATTGTACTTTACTTGATAAGTGACTTAATATTAACAGACTTAATTATAACAAAATTAACGATAACGAACTAAACTATACTAAACTATACAATAACGCGAGGCTAAGCCTACGCGGCTATCTTCGCTCAGTGTACTCCAGGAAAGGTAATTTTCTACAGTATTTCATGCACAATATTTTAACATACTAAATCAGCAACATAAGCCATACGAGAAGCGATAGGCAATTATCAATCGATAATAAGCAATAAATGATAGCCAAAAAGCACTAAAAGATCTACGTAACTCAGCCAGACTCGAGGTTGTTCGATAAATTAATAGACCAAAGACAAAGACGAGTCTCTTAGCTCAATAGACAAAAACGAGCTTCATAGCCCAATAACCAAATTAATTAACCATACTTTTATCAGAACGACCTCGTGCCTTCACAGAAAGAATCAAGACCTTACCTTAAGTTGCTCAATCAGATAACACAACACTATTTTATATAAACTTTAAGATATTCCACAATACTATAATAATACTCGAGAAAGATAGTTGATTCCCAATTCGATAGACTGGATATACGATAGTGATCTGGGTTCGATAGTCGAGACAGTACGATAGATGAGTGACGTAGAACGGAGCGAAGAATAGGCAGATTTGCGGTTGTACCTGCTTTATATAGGCCATATTTTCTACCGTCAACTCATCCCCCAGCTTAGTGAGATCACGTGTCATATCGATACTTTAATTGGTCAGTGTAACGACAAGTTTGACGAACGTAGCGTTGGAGAAATCCATCCTACCCCTGCCGCAGCTAATACCCCTCCTATTACTGCCGTCCTGTTGAATCCCAAGTGCTGGACTTACTTGAGGTCTCGCTCACCCGACTACCCGGTATTTCTTCTAGGTCCTGACTCGATTCGTCGATCCACAAGAAGGTTGGTGGTAGCTTCGTGGTTAGCAAACTGCAGCATGCTTAACTCACAAAGGAATTCGTTAGGTCGTAGCCGATCCGGGGGTTTTCATGACCAACCACGGTCGCGATACCAGCTTCGGAGATAGTTGTCGATGATTAACTGCGCTGACTGATGACCATCAGGTGGGAGGTTGTGAGGATGCACCTGCACATGACCCTGTACGCCACCCTTGCATCGACAGTGCACTTTCTTGTAGGCGGTAGCTACTCCGGATGACGGGAGGATTTCGTCGTGCTCCTCGCACATCCCTGTACGCCGTCCATCCGATAGTTTGAGGTGGTAGTTTCTCCACTTGAGAGGAGGCGCTGACCTTGGGGTTTTTCTGGACCATCCATGGTTCGCACGCCGACAGTCTCGTCCTTGACGATAGTGGGAGTTTCTGTACGTTCGTTAGTCATCGTTCTATCGGTAGTTCCCACGAAGACAGTCGTCTCGTGGAGTATCGAGCTCGAGATTACATATTTTACAAAAATAAAAGAGTGTTAGTTAATCCTAATTAATTTTCCATAATTTTTCCTTTTCCCGGAGACCCTGTCTACGTCACGCATCATCATATTCTCGATAGAATCGCCTTGTGGCGAGGGATTATAAAATACCACGTCACAATATATAACACCCTGTCACTCTTCGAGCATTTTCAGCTAGTATAATTCGTATATATAAGCTAAGAATTAGATATTTCAGCCATCTTGGATCGATTGTCGGTAAGAAAAAAAAAAGATCGGTAATCGTTACCATGATTCAAAAGCGAATCCTTAGTGGCGCCATCGCAAGACGGAAAATTGCAGGAGAATTGCAGCCATCAGACTATCGGTAACTAATGATCGGATCGTTACCATCGGATTATCGATAAGTAATGATCGGATCGTTACCATCGGATTATCGGTAACTAAGGATCGATAATCCATAGTGGCGCCATCGCATGACGGCAAATCGCAACCATCAGATTGTCAGTAAGCGGAGATCGGCAATGCAGGATTCTCGATCCTTACCATCGGAATATCGGTAACAATCGGCAGTGGCGCCATCGCACGACCAAAAATTGCAGCCATCCGATTGTCGGTAACAAAGATCGACGATCGGTACCCAAATCGTTACCATCCGACGGTCGGTAACTTACCCCGCACGGCCGGTAACTTACCATCACAACTCGGCCGGTAAAGAAGTCTTGATCCAGAACTGTCATATATACACTACTCCCACCTCAATAGGCAGTGGGAAATCAACGATTCCTTCGTTTACGGGACGAACCCCGCGGAGGCTGCAGGGGTTGTACAGAGCGAAGAAATTTCTTCAACCGTCGCTGAGGAGGAGGAGGAGGAAAGAGACCCGCTAAATTTGGACGAACACGACGGTCTAAGCATTCAGGAGGAAGAAGAAGAAGAAAAAGAAGAAGAAGAAGTAGAAGAAGTAGAGGAGGAAGACCAGGTGGTCCCAAATCATCCGCCATCACCACCACCTCCATCCCCCGCCTCGTTACCTCGCTTCCCGTCGCCACCCCAAGAGTCCCCCCGATCACCTTCCCCCCTATTTATCTCACGCCGTTGATTTAATAATATTAATAACCT
The DNA here is from genome assembly GCA_943736025.1 of Tenthredo mesomela. Lineage (NCBI taxonomy): Eukaryota > Metazoa > Arthropoda > Insecta > Hymenoptera > Tenthredinidae > Tenthredo > Tenthredo mesomela. Next base: position 38,517,466 of record OX031014.1, on the reverse strand, counting down.
CACGTATAATTTTTTACACGCATATAGATTTGATAAAAATGTAGAGAGTATATAATTCAATAATAACCGTAGCTATAATTTTTTACATGTGATATATATATATTAGGGTGGGCCAAAAAAAACTTTTAATTTCTTTTTCTTTAGTTACCATGAAAATATTGTTCAAGATGATGAAAAAAAAATCCTCTGAAAATTTGAGCTATTAATATTAATATTAAGAGGTGCCTCATCGCGATTTTTGTTTTCCCATTTAAATAACACAGGAAATTTTTTTTTTTTATTTGGAGTTTTATTCGGTTCCAATGAATCATCGCGTTGTAAAAATCAATACATATTCTTGTAGGAAATTAAACGATCTCCAAAAAAGGTCTAATGTAATTTTTCGCTAAGTTCACTCGTTTCAAAGTTATTCAAGGTTAAAGTTCAACCTCAAACGGTGTATGACGACTTTTTTTTCGACTTAGCAAAAAATCACATTAGACCTTTTTTGGAGATCGTTTAATTTCCTACAAGAATATGTATTGATTTTTATAACACGATGATTCGTTGGAACGGAATAAAATTCCAAATAAAAAAAAAAAAAAATTTCCTGTGTTATTTAAATGGGAAATCAAAAATCGCGATGAGGCACCTCTTAATATTGATATTTAGAGCTCAAATTTTCAGAGGACGAAAATTTACGACTTACTTTACTTACTTTACTTTATTTTTTTACGACTTGACGAGGGAGGGGATTAAAATTATTGCGCTATACTGTAGGATCTGCTATAGGTGTGTGTGTGTGTGTGTGTGTGTGATACCTCGGATGCAGAAAATTTTTATGAAAACTACACCGGCCATCAGAGCATATATATTAGGGCTAATCATTTTGGGGTCATATTTTTTGATTTGCCTTCCCACCCCTCAAAATGTGAGTGTATGAGGTCAGTATCAGCACCTATCAATATGACCACGGTGCGATTTTTTTTGGCGTGGCCGATTACAAAAGTATTTTTCCCATTCAAATAACACGGGAAATGTTTTTTTTTTTTATTTGAAATTTTATTCCAATCTAACGAATCATCGCGCTGCAAAAATCAATACATATTCTTATAGGAAATTAAACGATCTCCAAAAAAGGTCTGATGTGATTTTTCGCTAAGTCCGCTCGTTTGAAAGTTATTGAAGATTAAAGTTCAACCTCAAACGGTATATGACGACTTTTTTATCGACCTAGCGAAAAATCGTATCAGACCTTTTTTGGAGATCGTTCAATTTCGTACAAGAATATGTGTTGATTTTTACAACACGATGATTCGTTAGAACGAAATAAAATTCCGAATAAAATAAAAAAACATTTCCCGTGTTATTTAAATGGAAAAAATACTTTTGCAATGGGCCACGCCAAAAAAAATCGCACCTTGGTTATCATTGATAGGTAGTAATACTGACCTCATACACTCACATTTTGAGGGGTGCGAGGGCAAATCAAAAAATATGACCCCAAAATGATTAGCCCTAATATATATATACTAGGGGGGCTTCGCCCCCCTGCGCGCTACGCGCGCCAACCCCCCATATTCTAATTTGTATCAGTTGTTTCTAAAACCCAAATAATCCGTGGAATTTCTGTTCTTCGTATTCCTCGTTGTCCAGGTCGTTCGCCCAGTATTTCTAGTAGTCCAGGTCCTCGGCTTCGTAGTTCTCGTTGTCCAGGTCGTTCAGTGAGTATTTCTCGTAGTCCGTGTCCTGGGCTTCGTAGTTCTCTTAGTCCAGGTCACTCGCTAAGTATTTCCCGTAGTCTAGGTCCTCGGCTACGTAGTTCTCTTAGTCCAGGTCACTCGCTAAGTATTTCCCGTAGTCAAGGTCCTCGGCTTCGTAGTCCTCGTTGCCCAGGTCCTTTGCTTCGTATTCCTCGGTGTCCAGGTCGTTCGCTAAGTATTTCCAGTGTCCAGGTCTTCGGCTCCGTAGCTCTCGTTGTCCAGGTCGTTCACTGAGTATTTATCGTAGTCCAGGTCCTCGGCTTCGTATGTCTTGAAGTCGTGTGTAAAGATTATTGAGATATATCGCCGCCGCCGCCGCCGCCGCCGCCGCGTCCGACATTTTGGGCTCTCCTCGGCTCTCCTCGGCTATCCTCGGCTACCTTCGGCTATCCTCGGCCGTCCCGAGGAGGACCGGGTTCGGTTCCCTTCGGCTATCTTTGGTGATTCTCGGCCATCCTCGGCTATTTTCGGCTATCTTCGGTTAACCTTGGATGGAGGACCGGGTTCGGCTCCCTTCGGCTATCTTCGGTTATCCTCGGCTGTCTTTGACCATCCTCGGCTATCTGGCTCCCTTCGGCTATCTTCGGCCATATTTGACTATTCTCGGCTATCTTCGGTTATCCTCGGCTATCCGGCTCCCTTCGGCTATCTTCAGCTATCTTCGGCTATCTTCGGTTAACCTCGGATATCCTCGGCTATCTTTGGTTAACCTCGGATATCCTCGGCTATCTTCGGTTAACCCCGGCTATCCTCGGCTATCGTCGGCTATCCGCGGCTCTCTCCGGTTCTCTTCGGCTCTCCTCGGCTGCCTCGGCTCTGCTTCCCCCTTTCCCTTACCTGGGCCCTTGGACCGTCAAAGAGGCCGAGGACCAAAAAGTCTGACACGGCGGCGGCAGCGGCGACGGCGGCGATATATCTTTATAATATATACTTCAATCTACCTCAGGTAATACCTCACCTCAAAGGTCAGGTCAGGTACGGTTAGGTCAGGTAAGGTTAGGTTAGGTTACCAACCTAACCTACTCTATCCTGAGCAAGGTGTTACGTATCCCACTCTATTCAATACCTCTCTCACTCTCAACACCCAAGACATAATATCCTGCATGCATCCAGTCTCACCACCTCTAATCAGAGGAAGTCTCACCCTTACATTCCAAGAAGTCCATCCCTACCTATGCTCCCATAAAACTGCACCTGCACGAACGCGCCCATGCCCGGGACAATGGAAATGATGACCTAACGATTCAGCTCATCATCAGCTCATCAGTAGCGAAGATTGACAAAGCACTTGCAAGTAAATCGTCAATCAGAGCAGTCGCATATAATCTAGCTCGCATTATAAATTCACTCACCCATCATTTAATCTTACAATTATAACTCATATATATATACAATCTTACTACAAATCAAACGCTATCAATAAAAATATACTAATTCACTGTGACTACCTGTCTCCTAAAACCCCGGTTACCCCACGGTGTAAAAACGAGGAACGAACTCATCTAAATACATAACAATGGTGGCAGCTCTCTCTCTATCTCCCCCTTATTCATAACAATGGTGGCAGCGGAACTACCTCGTTTACCGGAAAATACAGTGACAAAATAAGTGAATTCTACAAAGCGACATATATGTGACACGAGTGATTACTGATTACCAATTTTCAAACGCACGATTTCTAGTGGAAAATCTTCCATACCTTAAATCATTGCAACAAGTCATACTAAATCTACAAAATCACGAAATCTACGAAATCTACCAAATCACTAAATCACAAAATCTACTAAATCTACCAAATCACTAATTCTACAAAATCTACCAAATCCACAAAATCTACGAAATCTACTAAATCACTAAATCAACAAAATCTACCAAATCCACATAATATAAAGTGCTTATATTATATACGTAGATATCAAAGTGAGAACGTAATACAGTGTTCTTCAAAATCAAAGAAAATAACTCAGCAATAAAATCAAAGTTGCTAAAAGAAAAGAAGTCCGACATCATCCTCAAAGGCACCTAGCCCCACAAAGATTCATCTGAATCCAACAATTAGCGATCTCGCTACAACGAAGCGCAGATTCCTGAGCCGTGACATCTATACTCTCATCGACGACTTCTCGACATCCGACATCCGACGCAGTCCAACACAACAGCTTCATCTCCAATATCAACTCAGATCCGTATTAAACATGAAATTTTTCCTAACCCTGATCATCAGCTTGTAAGTTATCTTTAATTATAATAAGTACACACATACCTCAAACGAAATAATCTAATTCACAAATCGCAAAATGCCTGACGAAAACGCAGAAACCTCATACTGGTCTCTTAAAGACTTATTAGATACAATCCCCTACTTTAATGGGAAAAACTTGAATATTAATAACTTCATAAGAAGCTGTGAAAATGCCAAAACTCTTGTGAAACCAACTCAACGCCCTATTTTGACGCGAATGATCAGAACTAAAATCTATGGAACAGCTGAATCATATTTAGGAAGTAAAGAATACGACACTATTGACGAAATCCTAACGGTCTTAAAACAAGCCTTCTTACCAAAGAAAACAATTTTCGAATGGCAAGCAGAGTTGAACAATATCAAACAAAAAAGCGGCCAACGTGTTTTAGATTATAGCGCTAAGGTCGAAGACTTACACCACAACACAACAGAAGCGATCAATAATTCAGGCACACGTGATACTGCTGGAATGATTGCAGCAGTTGAAACAAATGTACTTAAATGCTTCGTTAGAGGCTTGATCCCGGAAATTGAAATTCGAGTAGCCGGCTCAAACCCGACCACTCTGGCTAAAGCCATCGAAACGGCACTAACAGAAGAACAAGAACTCCTAAATCGAACAGCTCATAACACAGACTATAACAGACGCCCTCCTAATCGACCAAATTCACAACACCCCCCTAGATTTTGCAATCATTGTAATCAGCAGGGACATTCGATAGAAAATTGCAGGCGACGCGCCTACAATAACCAACAACCTCCTAACCAACAGCGACAGTCTAGCCAACAAAATACACAACATTATTCTTTATCCTGCAACTATTGCAAGCGCCAAGGACACTCAATAGAGAATTGCCGAAAACGCGCCTATAATAACGCACAGAGACAACAAAATCAGAGTCCTTTAAACTCGAACTCAGTCCGCCGGGAGAACGTGCCGACGGACCCAACACAAACTCAGCCGCGTTCAACGATACAATAAATCACGTCCTCGAAATAGAATCAGAAGCAACACATGGATTATTGCCGGTCGTCGAAATCGATATAAAAGAATTAGAAACAAAATCAAAATTCATAATAGACACCGGTGCGGACTTAAATATCATTAAAATCAATTCCCTAAAAGGAGATACCGAACGTGACAGAACTAAAATACGGAAAATGACAGGAATAACAGACGGATTTACTAATACTTTAGCGGAAACAAAATTAAAAATCAACAATAAAGAACACGAATTTCACGTCGTCCGCGAAGATTTCCCGATAGCTCAAGACGGTATTATCGGACAACCCTTGTTACATAAAGAAAAAGCTACCATTTCCTATAAAAATAATACATTAACTTTGACAGATACTGTAATTCCCTTCAAACTCCAAAAACACAAACCACAAATCGCAACTCTCATTACAATACCAGGTCGTACCGCTCAAGTAATTCCTCTTAAAATCTCAAATTCAGAAATTAACGAAGGCTATGTAGATACGATTAACTTAGGTCCCAATATTCACTGCGGTAAAGCATTAGTTACAAACAGTAACGGTCAAGCATGTATACTCGCGATAAACTCAAACGAATCAGCTGTTGAAATAAGTGTGCCAATCGTAACCCTAGAACCTGTCAACGAATCTCTGAGTACACTCGATCCAAAAAGTTCCATAAACCAATCTGGTGCCGTACAAATTTCAAAAATTAACGGTGATATACGAAAATCTTCAGATACAATCCTTCATTTCATACCACAAAAAATTCAAATATTACGAGGAATCTCAGTTGAATTACTAAAAGCTTTTAATCTAAACGAGTACGAGCTAATTACCTACGCAAAAAATGATATAATCGGAGATACCATAAAAGACACAATCCCTAACAGCTCACAAGTAATATACCACTCAATTATCATGGAAACATATTCCAGTGATATAGACGATACGATCATTACTAATACGCTAAATTCTCTAAAAAATCATCTAAAATCAAATAACACAAAATCAATCTCAATTCCTGACCTATCCGACGAACTAGGCAGACAGAAATGGGATAAAATCTTACAATCAATAACCTCAACTTTCAACAACTCAGATATCTCAATACAAATCTATGATACTAAATCTAACAATCAAACTCAAAACACAAAAACTAACCCAAACGTGCTGACAATAAACGACACGATCGAAACTAATAAACCTCATATACCCGTCGATGATAATAATAATAATCGTTCTGAAAGATTAACAGTCCTTAAAAACTCAATGCATCTGGACCATCTTAATGACGAAGAAAAAGAATCTATACTCGCTCTGACAACGGAATTCAACCACCTATTTTTTCTACCAGGTGACAAGCTATCAAACACATCCTTAACTAAACATTCAATCCTAACGACAGACGATAACCCAATCAACGTAAAACAATACCGATACCCTACGGTCCACAAAGACGAGATACAGAAACAAGTTTCCGAATTATTAGACCAAAATATCATCAAACCATCATCCTCACCCTACAATTCCCCCCTTTGGGTTGTACCCAAAAAACCAGACGCAGAAGGCAACAAAAAATGGAGAATGGTCATAGATTTCAGAAAACTTAATGATAAAACAATAGGTGACGCGTACCCCCTACCAAATATAAACGACATACTTGATCAACTAGGAAACGCAAAATATTTCTCAACTTTTGACCTCGCCTCAGGTTTCCACCAAATCCCCATGGACCCGACTGACGCTCACAAAACAGCATTCTCAACCCCCCACGGCCATTATGAATTCAATAACATGCCATACGGACTGACGAACGCTCCTGCAACATTCCAAAGATTAATGGACCAAGTTTTATCCGGTTTAGAAGGAAACATAGCATTCGTATATTTAGACGACATCGTTATCTACGCACACTCTCTAGAAGAACACGAAATTAAATTCAGAAAACTAGCTAACCGATTACAATCAGCAAATTTAAGCTTACAAGTCTCCAAATGCGAATTCCTAAGAAAAGAAGTTATCTATTTAGGACATATCATTACAGAAAACGGTGTAAAACCAGACCCGAAGAAAATAACAGCAGTCAAAGCATACCCAGTTCCTAAAACAGCTAAACAGATTAAACAATTTCTTGGACTAATCGGTTATTACAGACGCTTTATCGAAAACTTTTCAAAAATATCGAGACCACTAACTACACTACTAAAAAAAGACGTTAAATTCCTTTGGACATCCGAACATCAAATGGCTTTCGAAACCTTACGAGATTCGATATGCACATCTCCTATATTACAATACCCTAAGTTCGATCAACCATTCATACTAACAACTGACGCATCTAAATACGCGATTGGCGCCGTACTCAGCCAAGGCGAAATAGGAGAAGATCTACCGATAGCCTATACCTCACGAACACTAAACAAAGCAGAATTAAATTACTCTGTAATCGAAAAAGAATTACTAGCAATCGTATATTCAGTCCATCATTTCAGACCTTATCTATACGGACATAAATTTACACTTGTTACCGATCACAAACCTCTTGTCTGGGTCAGCAACGTCAAAGACCCAACCTCGCGATTACTCAGATGGAGATTCAAACTCGAAGAATATGACTATAACGTTGTATACAAGAAAGGCCAAATTAACTGTAATGCAGACGCACTATCACGCAATCCACCAGTAGAAGCTGACGTACTATTACCAATAAACGCAAAACGTAACCGAAATTCTAGTTCAGACAATATATCAAAACCCGACGCAAAACAAAGAAAAGAAACTCATCAATTCCCAACCCGTGCACGACAAAGTACAGATGACTCACCAAACCCTGCTCCTATGAAGAAACATAAGGACGACGTCGACTCAAATACCGAAAAAGACGAACTCAAACAAATTCCTATGGACTGCTTACCGACAGGAAAAGAAACAATACATTTTCAAAATATACCTTTAACAAACTATTCATTAACTGATAGTTCGACAGACAACCCAATACCCACGAAAAGATTAATACACCCATTAGAAGAAGAAATAGAAATGAACTCACTGACCGACACCGAAACGGACAGTCTCTCAGATAACTCGATACAAGATCTATCGACAGATGACTCAACAGACAGTTTTCCAATGCCAAAGAACCCAATTAACGTTTCAAAATCTACTAAACCAATAAAAATTGACCCATCTACTGACACTTCTGTCGACGACCAACCACTGTCCAAAAGAATCGATCAAAAACGAAACGCTACATACACCGATATCTCTCCAGACAACCTACCCGTAAATAAAAAATCACGTAAACTCGTAAATACTTCGACACTAACTCCGTTCGAAATTAATCAAGAACAAAACCAAGATTCGAACCCTATCACAAATCAGCCTAGCGATAATCCAGACTCAAGTGGCATGCATAATAATAAAACAGAACACAGCGAACGTAAGAGCGCGCAATCTCCAACACACGAATACAAATACAAACTACGACCACGAAAGCGTAAACCTCCTTCACCACCACCTACTTCGTCATCATCCGATGATGACCACGTGCCTTATTATAAACAAAAACTCCCTACCTCCAGTGGATCGGGAACCCCAAGCTCTAAAACACCTTATTACAAACGAAAACTTCCTACCTCCAACGAATCATGGACCTCGAATTCCAAAGACCCCCCTTATAAAGAAATACCTCCAACTTCCAGTGAAAAACAGATTTCTAAACCTAATCCACGAAAACTATACTCAGACGTTGTCAAAGAAAAACAAGTGACAATACCTAAATTCACCACCCCACCACAACACAATATACCACCAATCACAAAATCAATCTATCATAAACCATCCTATAAACAATTCCGAGAACTCCTAAAAATATTACCAGACCCGATAAACGAACTTATAAAGGAAACTACTGAAAACCTATTCGTACAAGACGACAATATAGCACATTGCATCCCAGCCGACTGTTTAATCGGACAAGGCATAGCACAAGTAATGATCGAACGAAACATTATAAATTACGATGTATTAAAATCAAAGAGTCCCCAAGTAGGTGACATCATAGTAACACCATACGATAATAACAACGTATACAATCTAATCACCAAAACTGAATTCCACGGCAAACCAACGTACGAAACTATGTACCTAATTCTATGTAAACTCAGACGAAAATTGGAATCAAATAACGTACAATCAATATCCATGCCAAAAATTGGTTGCGGACTCGACAAACTGAACTGGAAAACCGTTCGATCAATGATTTATTTCATTTTCCAAAATTCTAACGTAAAAATAACTATTTGCGATTTTAAACCGACCCCAACGACTATACAAAATCAAGACGATAGCGTTGCAAATCCTAACTCAAATAACGAGAATCCCATGCAACCTGACTACTCAGACGTACCGGGAAACCTCGAAAACAACCATACAGACAACATCCCAGAAAATAATGTGCCCCCCTTTAACGAAAACCAAGAGTTACACAATATCGAAAATACTAATTTTGACAAAGAACGACAAGATCCACCACAAAATCTACCACCTATAAACCCACAACCTCAAGATCCAATTCCACATTACAGTCACACAGACCCAACACCAATAGCAACTAATATCAAAGAAACGAATGACGATATCCTTATGAAAAAAGATAACTACGTACACTGCATGTCAGCCGACTGCGTTATAAAGAAAGGAGTTGCTAAACAATTAATCGACATCGGAAGTCTAGATACAAATTTTCTAAAATCTCAAAACCCTGAAATAAATAGCGTGATCATAACACCAAATAAAAAAAATTTATCTTCAGCTTGGTAACACAAAAGAAATACTACCAAAAATCAACAACGGAAGGAATATATAACACATTAACTATCCTTCGCGACATACTACGAACAAAACACATCAAATCTTTTTCAATTTCCAAATTAGGAAGCGGATTTGACAAATTAAACTGGTTCGCAATAAAAAACATCCTCAGAAAAGTCTTTAACTACACAGATATGACAGTTAACATTTGCTTAAACGAGATCAACGTTCCTAAACCTGAACTAATTCAGGATATAATTCGCGAAAACCATGAATCCGTAATAGCCGGCCACAAAGGAATAACTAAAACTTTTAAACGAATCCGAGCAATATACTTCTGGCCAAATATGAAAATCGATATAGAAAATTTTATAAAATCATGCGAAAGCTGTCAAAGACGAAAACTCGTGAGAAATAAAGTTAAACTCCCAATGGTAATAACAGACACGCCAACAACTGCTTTTGAAAAAGTATCCTTAGACATTGTTGGACCCTTACCAACCTCAAATTCACAAAACAAATATTTGCTTACAATTCAAGATAATTTAACTAAATACTTAGAAGCAATACCACTAAAAAACCAGACGGCAATAACAATCGCTAAAGCATTCGCAGAAAATTTCATTTGCCGCTACGGAGCACCTGAATCAATCCTAACAGATCAAGGTCCAAACTTTCTCAGCCCTGTTATGAAACAATTAGCTAAAATCTTCAGAATTAAACAAATAAAAACCACAGCTTACCATCCTCAATCCAACGGCTCCCTCGAACGCAGCCATCAGGTCTTAATCGAATACTTAAAACACTACATCAACAACAAAAACAACTGGGACAAATGGATACGATACGCAACTTTCTCCTACAACACATCGGTACACGAAGGTACCGGTTACACACCACATGAACTGATATTCGGAAAACTAGCACGTCAACTATCAAATATACGTACAGACAAAAACATTCCGAACAGATACGAAGACTACCTACATGAAATTATAACCCGACTGAAAGAAACCAGACAGGACGCATTAAAGAATCTTAACAATGCAAAATCAAAATCAAAAATACGATACGACAAACACATAAACACACAAATTTTTCAACCAGGGCAGTATGTCTACCTGATCAACGAAACAAAGAAAAAATTAGATGACCACTATAAAGGTCCGTACGAAATAACCAATATAATTAATGACGTTAATGCAGAAATCAAAATAAATGACCATAGAACGAAAATAGTACACATAAATAAAATCAAACTAGCTAAATAAACAAAACATACTAATTCAGCACCCGGACACATCAACATTATAACGACGTACATTTTCAGAGCTGCACTCGCCGACCCAGACGTCACCGACAGCCTGTACGAAATAACAACGTTCACAGATAACCCAGGAATCTACTACGAGCACATACAAAACCTCAAGACCTACAACGACGAATGGAAGCTAATAAACTTTATTGACTTAGACACACTAAACGAAAAATTCGAAAAACTAAAAAACTATTTACAAATACTAACAGAAAAATGCGATTCTTACACAGATAGATGTACAATGCGTGGACACATAGAAATGCTCCACAACCGAATATCAATAATTTCAGAACAACAAAACCAGATAGGCACCCTCATAGGCCAACACGACGAGACAAACATACAACAATACCTCGGAAAATACCTCAATTACAGACCAAAAAGGTCAGCCCCTTTTGACTTTATAAGTAAAATAAGCAAGACGCTATTCGGAACTTTAGATTCAGAAGACGCGGAACATTACAATGCAGAAATCGAAAAACTATACGCAAATACCAACCACCTAGCCTTCCTATTAAAAGAACAAACACATATTATACAATCCACACTGGGAGAACACAGAGCGCAACTCCAGGAACTCACAGAACAAATTCAAAAAATTAGAACTATAGAATTTCAAGAACTACTAGATAGTATGACTAGACATACGAGAACCAACGCCGGAAACATCATTTTTCTCAACCACATTCTAAAACTTGACCAATACACTAACGAATACGAACTTGACCTGAACAATTTAATCGACGCAATCCTATTTGCCAGACAGGGAATACTGCACCCCAAAATTCTCACACCTGAACAAATCATGTCAACAAGAAGACAAATACAAAGCCACAACCCCATGAAACACTTCCCAGTCCCTCTAGAAAACCAATACGCACAAGAACTAATAAGACTCTCAAGACTCGAAATAATCTATATAGACGCCAAGATCATTTACATTATCTCAATACCACTACTTAATACTTACACCTTTAACATATACCGATTAATACCTATACCGGTGAAGCAACATTACGACGCAACAGACGACAAATTTGCATATATAAAACCAAGTAGCGACTATATAGCAATCACTAGGGACAGAAGTTTATACTTTAAACTAACCGAACTAAAATTCAGCAAATGTATGCTATCACTGGAAACATACATATGTAGACAGAATCAACCATTATTCCATTCAAACAACCACGCCATCTGCGAAGTGGGACTATTCATTCGACCAACAGAAACAGACAAAAAGACATGTGACATCAGACTAGGAACCTTCGAAGGAATGTATTGGACGGAATTAACTACATCAAACTCTTGGATTTACTCCCTCACCAAATCAGAAATTATGCATATCGTTTGCGAAGACGAAGAACCAATACAAATAACACTACGCGATTCCGGAATACTGAAACTCAATAACAAATGCACCGCAAATTCACATACAATCTCACTATCAACAACTAAACACTACCAAACCATAGAAACACATTCATACGCACCGAAATTTAACTTGAACATTTCGACCATCTATGAGGAACCCAAAAACCTATCGTTCATCCCAACATCAATACTAAATAAAACTCCATTCTTAACGTCCAAAGACCTATCCGCAAACGGACTAACTTTAGATGACATTATCAAAAGAACAGACGAAATGACTCAGAACCAAAGAGCCGCAGAAAACGATAACCGTATCGAAAACATGCTCTATTATATCTCTTCCCTATTCGGCTCAGTATCGCTGGTCTACATAGCGCAAAAACTTGCAACAGCAGAGAGAATACTTAAAATATTCAGAAGATTTAGAAGTCCTAACCGAAATCAAGACTCTACCGAACAAAATAATCCTCCAGCAATCACATGTGCACCAACTACAACTACACCGACTACACTAAACATAGAAGCAGCTCAGACAGCTCAAACATCTTTTTATACCTAAATAAGACATTTATAACTGATTTTATTGCCAATAAGTAATATTAACTATACTATAATCTATACTATAACTATTTCCAACATACCAGTTGTACTATCCATCTCATTGTAAGACAAATTGTAACAAAACCATACACCTAAACAAGGTAGATTCACTAACGTGAATCTACGCGTAAATGAATCTACTGACGTAGATCCACGTACATAAATACATTCACTAACGTAAATATAAGTATACTTACTGTCGTAAATATACAACCTTATACCTAAATTATATTATTATATACATTTTAACTTTTACAAAAAAAAAAAAAAAATTTCCTCCTGCTTCACAGGAGCAATATTTTTTTTCCCCTGGGGATGGGCGTGTTACGTATCCCACTCTATTCAATACCTCTCTCACTCTCAACACCCAAGACATAATATCCTGCATGCATCCAGTCTCACCACCTCTAATCAGAGGAAGTCTCACCCTTACATTCCAAGAAGTCCATCCCTACCTATGCTCCCATAAAACTGCACCTGCACGAACGCGCCCATGCCCGGGACAATGGAAATGATGACCTAACGATTCAGCTCATCATCAGCTCATCAGTAGCGAAGATTGACAAAGCACTTGCAAGTAAATCGTCAATCAGAGCAGTCGCATATAATCTAGCTCGCATTATAAATTCACTCACCCATCATTTAATCTTACAATTATAACTCATATATATATACAATCTTACTACAAATCAAACGCTATCAATAAAAATATACTAATTCACTGTGACTACCTGTCTCCTAAAACCCCGGTTACCCCACGGTGTAAAAACGAGGAACGAACTCATCTAAATACATAACAATGGTGGCAGCTCTCTCTCTATCTCCCCCTTATTCATAACAAAGGCAACCTAACCTAACCTGACACAACCTAACCCATCCTAACCTAACCTCTATCCTGACCATGGCAAGCTAACCCAACCTGACCTGACCTAACCTAGCCTAGTTAGGTTAGGTTACCTAACACCTCAAAGGTCAAGTCAGGTAAGGTTAGGTTAGGTTAGGTTACCAACCTAACCTACTCTATCCTGACCAAGGCAACCTAACCTAACCTGACACAACCTAACCCATCCTAAGGGTTAGGGGGAGGGAAGGGGCGAAAAGAGCCGAGCGGGGTCGTGAAGGCCGAGGGTGAGGGGGGGGGGGGGGGGGGGGGGGTTAGCGAGCGGGGCCGAGGAGGCCATGGAAAGTCTGACACGGCGGCGGCGGCGGCGATATATCTTTATAATATAGAGAGATATATATTCACACTGTCTCACACACGTGCACGGGAGGGATTATGATTCACACACACACACGAGACGGATCCGTAGTGGATGTGTAATATCAGCGAAATCTATAAATTCGGCTGCACCTGTGCAATTTGCTCAGTTTGAGTATAAACAGGCTAAAATATGGAAGATAATAAATTTCAACGCGAATTAACGGGCGCTAACAGGGCGATTTACCGGAGCAGCGTGATTCGAACCGTGATACGCGATGTGCTGTATTGCGCCAGGAGGTTCGCCCCTCGATTCGTGCGAGAGTTTGACGAAAATTGGTTTCTCGAGCTGGTGGACCTTCCGGCACCCGCGCTCCTCTTTCGCCTAAGAAGTCTTTTATGGAGTTGCGCCGTGCCGGATATCGGTCGTATGTACGATCGGCATGTGTTTGACGAGTCTTGGGAAAGTATGAAAATTGCTGTCGACGTGGTGCGCCAACGCGGTGGTCAGTCATACCCCGAAGTCACCAGAATGGTACGGGCGTACACGGATCACGAGGGTAAGTAACAACTCTGTTCTACGGACTCTTTATCAACGGCTCGCTTCATAGTATTGCCGGGTGTTTTTTCGCACCAGACAACGCGAGTAGCGAACCCGAGATGGAGTGCTTGAACGGAAAGGAGGATGAGTTCGACGACGAAGATCAACTCCTGTACGACGCTGCGGCTCGTTACGAGCTTGCCGCGCGGGAGGAAGAGGAAGAAGAGCTAGAATTGATAAGGGTGACGGAGCAAGCCGAGGCTGTCACAGATACACCTCTGCTCCAAGATGACCCTTCTGTTGGGAGCGATAAAACGACTGGCATCGCGGTATAATCACTACCACGGTGTCCCGACTCCTCCGGTGAGTACCAGCGAGTATGCATTTTTGAGACGCCTCGTGTAACCCGGTCTTTAACTCTTGGTTATCAGAGCGACGCCGACCCGTCTACGTCGGTGGTATCAACGAGGGTGCCGGTTCATCGGTCATACAGTATGGTGGGGGTAAGAGACAGAGAGCACCGCCACCGTCTCCCGAAAATTCCTCGACAGACGATGAGATGGAGGTGGTGTTTTTCGACGAATCTTCCGGTGAGTACGCCACCCCCCGAGCACGCATTCTCCTTTTTCTAATTTTCAAGACGACTCGTGTAACCGGGACTTCACTCTTGGCCGTCAGAGCGGCGCCACGCTGTCTACGCTGCGTTGAAACGAGCCGGAGGTATCAACGAAGACGCCGGTATACAGCAGGGCGGGGGAAGAGAGAGAGAGAGTCGCTAGCACAGCTGCGGACGACCACATCGCGCGTCCTCCGGGTGTCAGATTTCTGATTGTAGACGAGAGTCGTAAATATTATCGTAGATTTGCCGTAACGGGGAGCGTCTTGACGTTGAAAATCATCACACCCCCGGAAACCGTAGACCCTGTTACCTGGCTCGAAGAAGCCGTCAGGGATATTCACAATTACGCCACGACCACTGCCCCGGAATCTGTAGATGATCCCGCTAACGATTATATAGGATTCGGCCTAGACACCCCCTCGTTAGCTCTGGGCACGGCCGGTTTGTCGTTTCGACCGGTCAGGGACTCTCACTACGAGGATCTCTGGCGGCTCGTGTTCAGTCTCAGTCAAAGCGCCTCCGAATATCGTGTGGATGATGCGTTCAGAATCACCGTTAACCGGGTCAGCGTACCGGTGGGTCGCGGGCGAAAGAGCAAACCTCTCACTCACGAGGAGGTGAGCAAAAGATCGCTTCTCGAGGTCGAACGCGACAATCTTTGTCTACCGCGCGCTATAATTTCTGCTCGCGCCTACCTGAACAGAGAGGGTATCGGGGGTAACGCAGCTGACCCCGCGCTTCGATAATCCGACGTGCGTCACGCGAAATCTAGACTTCAGAGGGAGGCTGCCCGGGCTTTGTGCAGAGAGGCGCGCGTAGAAGTCCCCCCAGAGGGCTGTGGTATGCGAGAGATCGTTAGATTTCAAGAATATCTGGCTCTTCTGGGTCTAGCCGTCGTAATATACGATTCCAATACCTTTGGACGCGGAGGCGAGGCCGTTTACAACGGGGCGCGCGTATTGGCCGAGCGGGGTGAATGCTCCAGCGGCACATTGAACATACTGTACTTTCCACGCGGCGGCCATTACAAACCTATATTAAATCTTACCACCGCAGCAGCCAACAGACGCTTCTGCGAGCCCTGCAACGTCGCCTATCGTTATACAGGCGATCACAGGTGCTCCAACAGATGTCCCGGCTGCAACACCGTTCCGCAGTGCTACAGAGCGGGGGTACGTATGCCGTGCGTTGCCTGCGGCCGGTGGTTCTTTGGGGAAGAATGTCTGCGGAGACATCGCGTCGCGGGGTTGTTCGATCCTCGCAGAAGCGTCTGCGATACCCTGCAGATGTGCAGCGGGTGCGGTCTGTTCGTCGATCGTACTAAAAAGGGTCACTCCTGCGGCAACGCGTACTGCAACACGTGTGGATCCGTGCAGGCGGCAAACCACGAGTGTTACATGCAGCCTCTGAAGCCGCCCACCGGAAACGCGGAGCATATATTCGTGTTTTATGACTTTGAGACCCAGCAGTGCGCCCCGGTGGCCGGCAGCGGAGATGTCAATCTGCACGTGCCGAATCTGTGCGTGGCGCAGCAGGCGTGCACCAGCTGCATACACGAGCCGGACATAAGTATACCCTGTCCTAGTTGCGGCCTCGTGCGCGAGTTCGTATTCCGAGAGAACCCCGTTAAACAGCTGATGGAGTTTGTCACGCGGGACGTTTGTCGGTTCAAAAAATCTTCTGTACAGCGCATAACGCCAGCGCCTTCGATTCTCAATTTATACTGCGTTCCCTGGTAGAAAATAACAGAGATCCGCCGCAGGTGATCCGGAACGGTACTAAGATCATACTGATGGAGACGGGTCACACGCGTTTCCTGGACTCTTTGGCCTACATGCCTATGGCTCTAGCCGCGCTGCCCAAGGCATTCGGCCTACCTGTGGAATCGCGCAAGGGTATCTTTTCGCATCTGTTCAATACACCGGAGAATCGGGATTAAGTAGGTCCGTTGCCAGACCCGGAATTCTACTGCCCCGACAGTATGAAGACCTCGGACAGGGACGCTTTCTACAAATGGTACGGGGAAGCCACAGCCGGCGGGTACGTGTTCGATTTCAACCGCGAGCTGGTGGAATACTGCCGCAGCGACGTGGACATCCTTCGTCGAGCATGCGTCGCGTTTAGAAATATTTTTCTGAATTGCGGCGGTGTTTGCCCGTTCTCGCGAAGCACCACCATAGCGTCGGCCTGTTCCGTCGTGTTTCGACAAAATTTCCTCAGGCCCCCCACCATAGGAGTGTTGCCGGCCGGAGGGTACAGGTTGGCCAACAATCAATGGGTGAAAGCGATCAAATGGCTCGTTTGGATGGAGAGGGAGCTGGGTACAGAGGTGAGGCACGCCGGACGAGGTCGCGAGTACAGGATTCCCGAGACAAGGCGGGTTGTCGACGGGTATTACACAGACGCGGCTGGGGAGCGACACGTGTTGGAATTTCACGGATGCTACTGGCACGGGTGTATGAGATGTCACACGATCAATCGCGACAAAGAGTTATCGGGCAGGGATACGATGGACAGACGGTGGCAAGAGACTGGGGCAAAAACGGCGCGCATGATCGAGCTGGGTTACAGGGTCACGGAGATGTGGGAGTGTGCGTTCGACCAGATGATGGATGCCGATCCTGAAATGCGCGATTACGTCGAACAGCATCCACTGGTCCTCTCCCGCGACTCGTTGAATCCTCGAGAGGCGTTTTTCGGAGGGCGTACGGGAAACACGAAGCGTTATCACGAGGCTGCCCCGGGGGAGGAGATCCGATACGTAGACGTATGCTCTCTGTACTCTTGGGTGTGCAAAACCGGTCGCTACCCCGTGGGCCACCCGCGAGTCTACGTAGGTAGGGAGTGCAGAGCGTTGACCGGTCCCTACAACACGGACATCTCCGGCCTCGAGGGTCTCGTGAAATGCGTTATCCTGCCACCCAGGAATCTCTATCATCCTGTGTTGCCGGTCCGTATGCGCGGAAAACTCATGTTTCCCCTGTGTCGCTCCTGCTGCGAGGCTTCTCTGCAGATCGATTGTCCGCACGAGTCGGAGGCCGATCGGTGGTTCACAGGTACCTGGGTGTCTGCCGAGCTGCAGAAAGCCGTGGCTGTGGGCTACAGCGTGATCGACGTATCGGAGATCTGGCAATACGAGAGTACGGTGTACGATCCGGCCAGCGGTCAGGGGGGACTCTTTGCTCCCTACATAGACACTTTTCTGAAAATAAAGCAAGAAGCCAGCGGGTGGCCCGGCGAGTGCACCGACGAGGCTTCCCGCGACCGTTATCTCGCGGAGTACGAACGGGTTGAGGGTATCAGATTGCAGCGGGAGAAAATAACAAAAAACACTGGCCTTCGTTCCGTATCCAAGCTCTGCCTGAACTCGTTCTGGGGTAAATTTGGCCAGCGCGAAAACCTCCCGCGTACCGAGGTGATCAGAGAGCGTCAATGTCTGCTGGAACTGTTGACGGATCCCGAGAACGAGGTGGTCGATATCTTGCCGGTGACGGATCAAATACTCTACGCGCGGTGGATTAATACGGAAGAGAGCATCGTACCGTCCCCCCTGGCTAACGTTGTGCTGGCCGCCTACACCATCGCTCAGGCTCGCCTCAAGCTGTACAGCTATCTCGAGAGGCTCGGACGCCAGGTGTTGTATTTCGATACGGACTCTGTTATTTACGTGAGGAGAAGCGGGGAGTGGGAGCCGGCTACGGGTAACTTTTTAGGCGATCTGACGGACGAGCTGGCGTAATACGGCGAGGGAAGTTACATAAAAGCCTTTGTTTCCAGTGGTCCGAAATTTTACGCGTTCCTGATACAAAAGGGAGACGGGGAGGTGGTTGAGGTTTGCAAAGTGAAGGGGGTCATTCTAAATTATCAGACTCGAATGAGGATAAATTTTAATTCGATCCGGGGCATGGTGGTCGAGGCTGACGAACCTATTCGCGTCGAGCGAAGAGCTATACAGCGTACGGCGTTGCATCGGGTCGTCACCCGCAGCGTGAACAAGATATGCCGTCCCGTTCAAACGAAAAGACGCCTCTGCGACACGGGCTACGACACTCTTCCTTTTGGCTACAAATCGCACAGCTGAATCGTTGTACATCTCGCTCTTTGGTTATAGTGCTCCGCAGCGAGGCTTAGACTCTCTCTCTCTCTCTCCACCTACTCTTATACTCTGTTATTCGACACGCGCATAAACAGAAATAAACCTCGACTCGCCGGATTACAGGGAGAGCACAAGTGTGCAGCGGTGTCTCATCGGCTCAGTAGGTCAGTAGTAGCGGTAGTATTCGCTTATCAACCTGAGCGTAAAACGGCTGGTGCGGGGCGTGTGTGCGGCGGTCTGAAAAGCTGAGCTCACCGCACGCCACGAGGCAACCCCCCGAGTAAGCTGACACGGGTTGCCTCAGCCGCTTAACGAGCTGCTTCTAGCCGGCGTCCCGTCTCTCTCTCTCTCGCAGCTGTTTAGAGAGAGAGACGGGCCGTAACCGGACGCGCGCGCGCGCGTTCCCAAAAGCTTGTACGTAACGCGCGCACCCCGCGGGCCCCCCACCGTGGTTAAGCCTTCGAGACAAGGATGTAGACGCAAAACCGATGATATTTATATATTCGATTGCAGATAGGACGGGGTTGTGAGTCGCGAGGATGGACACGCGCTGGAAACATCCCTTTTCCGCCATCGTAGCCGGGCCTTCCGGTTGCGGTAAATTCAACTTCGTGAAAAACTTTCTGCAACACGCGAGCGAGATGTACGACACGGAGTTCGCGAGGGTGGTCTGGCACTACGCCGAATGGCAACCTTTGTACGGGGAATCGAGCTCCGTGGAATATCGAGAGGGTTTGCCGCAACCGGCCGACTACGACGCGGACGCGCGACCCAAACTACTCGTCATCGACGATCTGATGCGCGAGTCGTCCAACGGCGTTGTAATCGATTTCTTCACCAAGGGTTGCCACCACAAGAACATGAGCGTGTTCCTGATCACGCAGAATCTGTTTCACTAGGGACGCGGGCAGAGGGATATATCGCTGAACGCCAATTACATAGTTTTCTTCAAGAATCCGCGCGTTCGCGCGCAGATACATCACCTGGCTCGTCAGGTACACCCCGAGGACCCTCGCTTCCTGCAGGAGGCCAACAACGACGCCACAGCGCGCCCCCACGGCTATCTGCTCCTCGATCTGAAACAATCCACCCCGGAGACTTGCCGCTTTCGCACCGATATATTTCCCTCGGATTCGCGTCACTACGTTTACGTGCCTCGCAGGGATATAAAGGGTGGAGGATCGCACGCGGCACCAGTCTTTCGTCTGTGATGAAGCCCGGAACTAGACGAGGAGGAAGAAGAAGAGGTTCGGCAAACAGGTTCAGCTCTTCCAACGCCGTGGCCTTGCACGCTATCTGTAAATCGGACCCGGCTCGGAGACGGGCTCTGCTGCGCACGGCCGGCGACGCTCTGGTGAAAAACATTTGTGAGTGCGCTCTGAACACTCTGAGGGGTAACGTGAGCCTGAGCGCCGATCGGAAGAGACGTTTGAGCAAGCACAGAAAAACTTTACGTCGCCTGGCCTGCAACATGGGCAGCTGGAAAAGTAAGAAACGTTTGCTGCTTCAACGGGATAGATTTCTACCCTTGCTGCTGGCCCCGATTATAGACAGTCTGATTGGCGGGTGAAGAAAATTGAGGCAATGGAGCAGGCCAAGAAAATGGTCCTGATACCGCAGGAGACAGCCGAACGTATCCAGCAGCGTCGACCCGATACGGATCCCGCGAGCCGTCTGGATAGCGAGATGCACGCTATTCTCAACGACCCGGGGAAAAACGATCGCGAAAAATGGAAGCTGTACAGACAGGTGCTGAGACGTTACTTGTTTTTTGCCGCCGAGTCGCGAAAACCTTTGCAATTCTCTATACGAGGAGTGGGTGGCGAGGCTGCTGCTGCTGGTGGTAATACCGCTGGCGGGGAAGAAGCGGAAGAGATGGATGGGGTGACTGAGGGGAATGCAGCTGGTAACAGCGGCGTAGCTATACATGATATCGTGGTGAGCGTTCCGGACAAGTTTCGGCGGAAAGCGGAGCTCTTGCTGAACTATCTGACCACCAACGGTCGCTCCGAGATCTCGTGGGACGACAAGGGGACGATAGCCATAAGGGGGACTCGGATAGCCGGGACAAACATCATCGATCTGATAAACGACGCGGTACGCGAGAGAAAATCTATGCAGGCCAGGGGGAGGGAACAGTTCGCCAGGATCTTTCACTCGATCAACACGCCGCAAGAGTACATAGGTAATCCCGTTTTTCAAAAACCTACGCGTCACGCCTCGTCCCGATCGACAGCCGGCCCATCTTATCAGAGGCGTATCAACGAGGAGGAGGAGGACTGGGGTGTGGACGGTGACATTGACACGAACGAGGCGGGTGAGGAGGAGGAGGAGGATACGGATTCGGACTCGATATTTGCCACACCCAAGAACAGACAACGACCAGGGCAAATCGGAAACGGTGCTTGGTTGAGACTCAGGTTGAAATGAAGATCCTCGAACGACTGTACTACGATCCGTCCAACGAGGCGGGTTACGCGGGTGCCAGGAACTTGACTCGATCCGCGGGCAAAAGAAAAAAGGGGGAAAAAATACCTCGCGCCGCGGTGGTCGAATGGTTGGCGTCGCAGGACGCGTAAGTAGTAGGTGACAGCCATGGCGAGTCATAACAAATGACGTCACCAGGCGGGAGTGGGGATTTGGCGCCAGTGAGAGAGACGACAGATAGTCTGATCCAAGATGGCGCCGCCCATACAAACCAAGATGGCTACTTTTTTTCAAAATCCAAGATGGCGGTCGTTTTTCAAAATCCAAGATGGTGGTCGTTTTTCCAAAATCCAATATGGCGACTGTTTCGACTTTTTTTCAAAATCCAAGATGGCTACTATTTTTCAAAATCCAATATGGCTACTTTTTTTTTCAAAATCAAACATGGCTATTTTTTTTTTCAATCAGATATACTGAGATACCAGACAAAGACGATGGTTCTGAAATAATAATAAATTCTTATCCTATATACTAGCTGAAATTAATAAAGCATGACAGGGTATATGCAAGGATCGACACAAATTATTTTTCAAATATTCGTTTATTCGATATTACTCTTAAGATAGGTTTTACAATAATCTTTTTTTTTCATTTGATCGATATTACTATTAAGACTAGTTTTACAGTAGGTACAACAGAGCGCGATCGTAAGACCTGACAGATCCCAATTAGAGGTCATCCGTGACCTACAGAACCGATGAACGAAACCGCGGTCTTCCTCTTAATCCCGCTACAATCCTCCTGACGCTATCTTGACACATTCATGAATGAATGCCCCAGGATAGCGTCGGGAGAATCATACCGACATTGAGAGGAAAACCGCAGCCCAATTCATCGGTTCTGTAGATCGTGATGACCTCTAATTGGGATCTAATTCGGTCTCATATTAAGACTAGTTTTCACATTCATCCCTCATATCGAACAGTCTAAACTACAGAGCGCGCTACCCCTGGGCTCGCATCATCGTCCATTCGCAATCACATGACTAGAGCAAATCCTCACATCGGCTATACGAAACGTATCGAAACGATGAGCCAACCAGCCTTCCTCCGCGTCAACCCGGTACAAGTGTCCTAACGCTATCTTGGCATATTCATGAATGAATACCCCAGGATGGTGTCGGGACGCTTGTACCGGGCTCGCGCGGAGGAGAGCCGGAAGTTTCGTCCTCTCGATACATCGCGAATGACTGATGTTTGGACTTGCTCAAGTCTCGTGATTCGAATCATGCGGAGATGAAACCCCAGGGTCAAAGCGGTCTGACAGTTTCTCTCTCTCTCTCTCTCACACACCCACTTATCAATGAAACAGCGCCGACATCAGGGCCGGATTTAAAGGTGTGGAGGCCCTGGGGCAACGAAGATGTGGGGGCCCCTAATTATTTTTTATACAAGATAAACAATTCTCTTTTTCACAGTATTTTAATAATTTATTGCGAGACAAATGAAATCTTTCGAACATATCGCTGCCCCCTAGCAAGAAGATCCTTATTCAGAAAAGTTGGGAATTAGATCCTAATTCAGAAACGCTGGGAATTAGATCCTTATTCAGAAAAGCTGGGAATTGGATCCTTATTCGCGACGAAAACCAATAAGATCCTTATTCAGATTAATTTTCAACAAGATCCTTATTCGAGCGCGGCTGAAAAAGTTAGGTTTGCACCACTGCTTCGAATTCGAAAATCGCGGGTTCCGAACCGGGATAAAGCCCTGCACCTTCTCTATTATCTAAAAACTAATCGTACTTAACCCTTCGTAGTCACACTTCTGTAGAATCACACGGTAGTCACACTTGGGTGAAATTCACCCAGTCAATTTTCAAATGGTTGCTGTGTGAAAACTATCGGTTCGATCGGGATCAAAAAAATACTAGAAAATACTTAAAACATTCTAGAACATGTATCAAGAGTCGGTATGTCAGAATTCAAATGACAACATATTTAAAAAAAAAATCGTAAATAGGTCAATTTGTTCATACCTGACAAAACGCAATTTTCAAAGATTTAACAAAATTCTTGAAAAATTCATACATATTTAGAAAAATTAACAAATCAAAAAAAAAAAAGTTGGGTCATCGACTAATTTCTTGAACAGTTTTTTTTTTCCATCAATTTGTTGATAACTTTTTTGAATTATTATTATGCGAAATCAATCTCCCGAGGTTTTTCTACCTACATGCTTGATTTTTTTCAGATTTTTCGCACATCGAGAAGTATTCAAAATCTTCTCTGAAACCCACGTTTAGTTGGAAGTAGGTAAAGAACCACCTTAAGTACGATTAGTTTTTAAATAATAGAGAAGGTGCAGGGCTTTATCCCGGTTCGGAACCCGCGTCTTTCGAATTCGAAGCAGTGGTGCAAACCTAACTTTTTCAGCCGCGCTCGAATAAGGATTTTGTTGAAAATTAATCTGAATAAGGATCTTATTGGTTTTCGTCGCGAATAAGGATCAAATTCCCAGCTTTTCTGAATAAGGATCTAATTCCCAGCGTTTCTGAATTAGGATATAATTCCCAACTTTTCTGAATAAGGATCTTCTTGCTAGGGGGCAGCGATATGTGGATATTCTAAAATATAAAGAAACAAAATTAAATTATAATGTTGAGCAAATGGAACTTTGCGAGTTATCTGTTGCTTGTCACTTTTTTTTTTTTTGGTTTCGGGTTCTCACCCCCTCAGTATCTCATACTATATGCCATAATGATGTACATAGTATGAATTTGAGATGGGTCGGATTCTTTTTAGAGGTTCCTCATCGAGTTTTTCTGGTTTCCATTCTTAACAAAGGAAATTTTGCCACCTTGGACATAATGTCATATATCTTTTGAGTTTTTCTTGTTAATTGCGACCACTATGCGGGGGATTATATATCTACACGATTTTTCGCACCATCATTTATTTATTTATTTATTCATTTTTTTCAATTTTTGTTTGTTCAAAGTCATTTTATGCGACCCGTTGTTTGAAAGTTCACTTTTTGAGCATTGGGTTTCGGCCGCAAAGGGACCAATTTCAGGTCACTAAAATATAGTTAAATATTATACGACAGGAGCCTATAATGAAAATATTATCGTACAATATGAATATGTTTTATTAAAATAAACATAGTCAGGTTAGTTCTGACTACATTCACACACTAAAAATCAAAGTGTTTGGAAATGTCAAATGTCTGAGATGGTCGTAGTCAAAATGTTTTGATACAGAAAACCGCAATAATACCAGTAATTTTGTATACTAAAGTAAGTATAACACTTTAAACGTGCGATTCTCCAAAAAGTGAACCTTCAAACAACGGATCGCATAAAATATTGTATGTATCAAGTCCGAACAGTGTCAATCCGGTATGGGTAATTTCTAATATGAGCCGATCGAGTGTGCTGTGTCACAGAAGAACTCGTGTGAATTATCGCCCTCGCTGCGCTCGAGCGATAAATTCACACTCATTCTTCTGTGACACAGCACACTCGATCGGCTCATATTAGAAATTACCCATACCGGATTGTGGCACTTTTCGGACTTGATACATAAATAGCTATTATAGTCATTTATTACAGAGCATAAATGAAGAAAAAAAAAAATTAATGATGGTGCGAAAAATCGTGTAGATATATCTGAACGATTCCCCGCATACTGGTCGCAATTAAAATGAAAAACTCAAAAGATATATGGCATTATGTCCAAGGTCGCAAAATTTCCTATGTTAAATGAATGGAAAACAGAAAAACTCGATGAGGAACCTCTAAAAAAAATCCGACATAGCTCAAATTCATGCCACATTATTATGGCATATAGTATGAAGTACTCAGGGGGTGAGATCCCGAAACCAAGAAAAAAAGAAAAAAGTGACACACCCTAATGCACATGCAACGAAGAATACATCGTGGTTGGCGGTTTTCATCAATTTTGACAGAAATACGCTTTGAAATATTTTAAATACAAAATGCCTCATTAAAGTGTAAGAACTTTTTTTTCTTTGTCAGAACTCTAGAGTGATTTTTTTCTTCAAATTTTGCGTATCATTCGTTAGCAAATTTTATCTCAACATTGATGTTGTGGAGGCCCCTCTCGTGTGGAGGCCCCGGGGCTTCAGCCCCTGTTGCCCTCCCCTAAATCCGGCCCTGGCCGACATTATGCCGGCAACGATACACTTCACTTGTCAATTATAACGCTCTGACATATGTCGGCTATGATGTAATGTAGAAACAAACGGGTCAACTCGTGGAATACAACATTTAAATGGATACGGCAGAATTCCACATCCAGCAAGTCCCTGTGGAGTGCATCCTTCGCTGCATCCGCCTCCTCGCACACAATGACACCGATCTGCTGTAGAGTCGGGGCCTTCATATTTCTGGATCGCACGATGCTGGCAAAGTGACGAATCAGCAACTCCTTGCACTTGTTGACATCGGCTACCAGCTGCTCCAGTTGAATGATATACTCGTCTATACAGCAGGCGATACGCCGTAGACCGTCAAACGTAACCTTCTGCATCACAATTACTGGCGAATAGGTCTTTCGTTTCTTCCATCCAGGTTCACCAGTGTTATCACCCTCCTCCTCCTCCCCGTACCCCTGCTGACTTTCGGCACCGTCAGGATTGCTCGCATAGAATGCAACTACTTTCGAACCGTGAGCCGATGTTAAACGCAAGGCACACCCTCCGGCTAGCGAGATGGTATCGCTCAGCAACGAACTCAGACTACCGGCGGGACGCTCGCTTTTTTCGAAATACTTTTCGATATCCTCGAGCTTTCCGGCCAGATCTTCCCATGCTTCGGCGCTGAGGGATACCCCGCTCGAGTAGTTATTTACGAATTTCACCACAGGCTCGAAATCCCTATCCAAGCGGAGACGAAGGCCAATGTTCACTTTTTTCGACCACGAACCGTTGAGTCCGTACGTCCTCGACAGTACCAGGTTACGCTCGGATTTCTTCAATGCTATGTCAAAAGTTTTAGACAATCGACTACACCCCTCTTTCAACGATCCTTTTTTCGGTGTGGCCATAGCTCTCGACTTCTCTGTTGCAACTGAACGCTCCGCATCTGCACCGAGACCGAGCTGCCTCACCGTTTTGCATACCTCAGCAAAAACTTGTAACAACGCATGATGGTGGGAGACGGCTTCGCGAAAATTGTAATCTTGTAACGGTCATCCGATGAGTACTGTGCGGGGTATGAGAGGTAGAGGGGGAGTCGTGATTTGCTCCATAAAACACGTACTCCGGCTCGCAACAGACATCCTTGTCTTTTAGGTATCGGTAACTCGGACTTCCATAATATTGAAAATGATAATGTGCTCAGAGTGCGATCCGCATCGTTTTTCATAGCGGTCATCCCATGAGTACTGTGCGGGGTATGAGAGGTAGAGGGGTGAGTCGTGATTTCCTCCATAAAACACGTACTCCGACTCGTAACAGACATCCTTGTCTTTTAGGTATCGGTAACTCGGACTTCCATAATTATGGAAATGATAATGTGGTCCGAGAGCGATCCGGATCGTTTTTCATAACGGTCATCCGATGAGTACTGTGCGGGGCATGAGAGGTAGAGGGGAGTCGTGACTTCCTCCGTAAAACACGTACTCCGACTCGCAACAGCCATCCTTATCTTTTAGGTATAGGTAACTCGGACTTCTATAATACAGAAACTGATAATGTACTCCGAGAGCGATCCGCATCGCTTTCCGTAAGACGCTGATACAGCATCACGAAACGAAACCGCGGTCTTCCTCTTAATCCCGCTACAATCCTCCTGACGCTATCTTGACACATTCATGAATGAATGCCCCAGGATAGCGTCGGGAGAATCATACCGACATTGAGAGGAAAACCGCAGCCCAATTCATCGGTTCTGTAGATCGTGATGACCTCTAATTGGGATCTAATTCGGTCTCATATTAAGACTAGTTTTCACATTCATCCCTCATATCGAACAGTCTAAACTACAGAGCGCGCTACCCCTGGGCTCGCATCATCGTCCATTCGCAATCACATGACTAGAGCAAATCCTCACATCGGCTATACGAAACGTATCGAAACGATGAGCCAACCAGCCTTCCTCCGCGTCAACCCGGTACAAGTGTCCTAACGCTATCTTGGCATATTCATGAATGAATACCCCAGGATGGTGTCGGGACGCTTGTACCGGGCTCGCGCGGAGGAGAGCCGGAAGTTTCGTCCTCTCGATACATCGCGAATGACTGATGTTTGGACTTGCTCAAGTCTCGTGATTCGAATCATGCGGAGATGAAACCCCAGGGTCAAAGCGGTCTGACAGTTTCTCTCTCTCTCTCTCTCTCACACACCCACTTATCAATGAAACAGCGCCGACATCAGGGCCGGATTTAAAGGTGTGGAGGCCCTGGGGCAACGAAGATGTGGGGGCCCCTAATTATTTTTTATACAAGATAAACAATTCTCTTTTTCACAGTATTTTAATAATTTATTGCGAGACAAATGAAATCTTTCGAACATATCGCGGCCCCCTAGCAAGAAGATCCTTATTCAGAAAAGTTGGGAATTAGATCCTAATTCAGAAACGCTGGGAATTAGATCCTTATTCAGAAAAGCTGGGAATTGGATCCTTATTCGCGACGAAAACCAATAAGATCCTTATTCAGATTAATTTTCAACAAGATCCTTATTCGAGCGCGGCTGAAAAAGTTAGGTTTGCACCACTGCTTCGAATTCGAAAATCGCGGGTTCCGAACCGGGATAAAGCCCTGCACCTTCTCTATTATCTAAACTATCTTGAGGAATCAGCGGCGGCGGAGGAGCAGGAGGAGGAGGAGGAGGAGGAGGAGGAGGAGGAGGAGGAGGAGGAGGAGGAGGAGGAGGAGGAGGAGGAAAACGAAGCAGAGGAGGACGACGACAACGAAGAAACTATTAACAACGATGAAGACGCGGAATCAATCCCCTCGCCACCCGCTTCACCTTACTCGCCAACCGCTTCACCTTACTCACCTTCGCCACCAGCCTCACCCTCGCCACCACCCTCACCCACGCCACCCGCTTCACCTTCGCCACCAGCCTCACCCTCGCCACCACCCTCACCCAAGCCACCTGCTTCACCTTCGCCACCAGCCTCACCCTCGCCACCACCCTCACATCGCCACCCGCTTCACCTTCGCCACCAGCCTCACCCTCACCACCCCGATCACCCTCCCCAGTGTTCCGAATTCATCGTCGTTGAATCATATTATCATATTACATAAATATATCGTTTTTAGAAAAAAAACAACACCAATTTAAGAAAAAAAAAAAATGTATTGAATAAAGCGTTTTTATGAACCCCCATATACTCGAAGCAGTTATTTGTTATCCCGAACCATCCTCGTATATATTCATATATATATTTCACCACGTATGTGTGTCTCACACACGGGAGGTATGGGGGCTCAGGATCTGGTATAGGTGTGTCGTATCCTGAATGTAG
Organism: Tenthredo mesomela; assembly: GCA_943736025.1. Lineage (NCBI taxonomy): Eukaryota > Metazoa > Arthropoda > Insecta > Hymenoptera > Tenthredinidae > Tenthredo > Tenthredo mesomela. The sequence continues at coordinate 38,488,016 of OX031014.1, read as the reverse complement.
GAAATCATAATAAAAATTATTACATATACCAATTTAAGAAAATAAATGTAGGAAATATATCGTTTTTAGAAAAACAATACCAATTTAACACTTAAATTTAGGAAAATAAATATATCGTTTTTACGCATATACTCGAAACAGTTATTTGTTATCCCGAACCAGCCTCGTATATATATATATATATTAGGGTGGTCCTTATTTAGGGCTCGGACGAATTTTTTATCAGACGCCCCCCAAATCAACTCCAAATAATTCAAAAACAATACCCTAATTTTTTCAGATTTTTATCTAGACTCTAACCCCTCCCACCGAGAGGGTGGATTTCCCCATTTGAAATATACGTGTTTTGGCCATATTCTCAGGATATATTTTATTCTAAAAGTAAAAACTTTTAGAAAAATCTGTAACTGCGTGATTTTAGTGTTCATTGGTGCTACTATTTGAGAAAAAAATCACATTATCATACGGGTCAATCTAGACGAATTGCACACCCTAAAATCTGCTCTTTTTTCTCAAATGAAGGGTGTGCGATTCGTCTAGATTGACCCGTATGATAATGTGATTTTTTTCTCAAATAGTAGCACCAATGAACACTAAAATCTCGCAGTTACAGATTTTTCTAAAAGTTTTTAATTTTAGAATAAAATATATCCTGAGAATATGGCCAAAACACGTGTATTTCAAATGGGGGAATCCACCCTCTCGGTGGGAGGGGTGAGAGTCTAGATAAAAATCTGAAAAAATTAGGGTATTGGTTTTGAATTATTTGGAGTCGATTTGGGGGGCGTCTGATAAAAAATTCGTCCGAGCCCTAAATAAGGACCACCCTAATATATATATATACTGTACTCGTAGTCCAGGTCCTGGGCTTCGTAGATCTCTTAGTCCAGGTCACTCGCTAAGTATTTCTTGTAGTCCAGGTCCTCGGCCTCGTAGTTCTCGTTGCCCAGGTCCTTCGTTTCGTATTCCTCGTTGTCCAAGACTTTCGCTAAGTATTTCCAGTGTCCAGGTCTTCGGCTTCGTAGTTCTCGTTGTCCAGGTCATTCACTGAGTATTTCTCGTAGTCCAGGTCCTCGGATTCGTATCTCTTGAAGTCGTGTGTAGAGATTATTAGGATATATCGCCGCCGCCGTGTCAGACATTTTGTGCTCTCCTCGGCTATCCTCGGCTATCCACGGCTATCTTCGGTTATCCTCGGCTATCTTCGGCTATCCGCGGCTATCTTCGGCTATCCTCGGCCATCCTCGGCTATCCCCGGCTATCTTCGGCTATCCTCGGCTATCTTCGGCTATCCTCGGCTCTCTCCGGTTCTGTTCGGCTCTCCTCGGCTGCCTTGGCTCTGCTTCCCCCTTTCCCTTTCCTGGGCCCTTGGACCGAGGGGAGGACCGGGTTCGGCTCCCCTTGACTCTCCTCGGTTATCCTCGACTATCTTCAGCTATCTTCGGCTATCCTCGGCTATCTTCGGCTGTCTTCGGCCGTCCTCGGCTCCTTTCGGTTCTCTTCGACTCTCCTTGGCTCTGCTTCCCCCTTTCCCTTTCTTGGGCCCTCGGACCGAGGGGAGGACCGGGTTCAGCTCCCCTTGGCTCTCCTCGGCTGTCCTCGGCTATCTTCGGCTATCCAGGATAGTTTTCGATAGGGAAGCCGAATGTGCTGGGGGGACGGGGCGAAAACAGCCGAGCGGGGTTAAGAAGGCCGATGGCAAGGGTGAAGAGGGGGGAGCCGAGCGGGGTTGAGGAGGCCCAGGGCAAGAGGTAGGGGGGTGGGGGGGGGAGGGATAAACAAAAGCCGAGCGGAGCCGAAATCGCTGGGATACTGACAAAGGTTAGGTTAGATTACCTAACCTAAACTAACCTAACCCGACCCAACCCAACGCACTCTATCCTGACCATGGCAACCTAACCCAACCTGACCTAACCTAACCTCACCTCAAAGGTCAGGTCAGGTACGGTAAGGTTAGGTTAGGTTACCAAGCTAACCTACTCTATCCTGACCATGGCAACCTAACCCAACCTGACCTGACCTAGCCTAGTGAGGTTAGGTTACCTTACACCTCAAAGGTCAGGTGAGGTAAGGTTAGGTTAGGTTACCAACCTAACCTACTCTATACTGACCAAGGCAACCCAACCTAAGCTGACCTAACCCACTCTATCCTGACCATGGCAACCTAACCCGACTCGACCTGACCTAACCTAGCCGAGTTAGGTTGGATTACCTAACACCTCAAAGGTCAGGTCAGGTTAGGTTAGGTTACCAACCTAACCTACTCTATCCTGACCAAGGCAACCTAACCTAACCTGACACGACCTAACCCATCCTAAGGGTTAGGGGAAGGGGAGGGGCGAAAAGAGCCGAGCGGGGTCGAAGAGGCCATGGAAAGGGGGGGGGGGGGGTAGCGAGCGGGGTCGAGGAGGCCATGGAAAGTCTGACACGGCGGCGGCGGCGGCGGCGGCGGCGATATATCTTTATAATATAGAGAGATATATATATATATACTAGGGGGGCTTCGCCCCCCTGCGCGCTACGCGCGCCAACCCCCCATATTCTAATTTGTATCAGTTGTTTCTAAAATTCAAATAATCCGTGGATTTTATGTTCTTCGTATTCCTCGTTGTCCAGGTCGTTTGCCAAGTATTTCTAGTAGTCCAGGTCCTCGGCTTCGTAGTTCTCGTTGTCCAGGTCGTTCAGTGAGTATATCTCGTAGTCCAGGTCCTGGGCTTCGTAGATCTCTTAGTCCAGGTCACTCGCTAAGTATTTCTTGTAGTCCAGGTCCTCGGCCTCGTAGTTCTCGTTGCCCCGGTCCTTCGTTTCGTATTCCTTGTTGTCCAAGTCTTTCGCTAAGTATTTCCTGTGTCCAGGTCTTCGGCTTCGTAGTTCTCGTTGTCCAGGTCATTCACTGAGTATTTCTCGTAATCCTGGTCCTCGGATTCGTATCTCTTGAAGTCGTGTGTAGAGATTGTTAGGATATATCGCCGCCGCCGTGTCAGATTTTGTGCTCTCTTCGGCTATCCTCGGTTATCCACGGCTATCTTCGGTTATCCTAGGCTATCTTCGGCTATCTTCGGCTATCCTCGGCCATCCTCGGCTATCCCCGGCTATCTTCGGCTATCCTCGGCTCTCTCCGGTTCTCTTCGGCTCTCCTCAGCTGCCTTGGCTCTGCTTCCCCCTTTCCCTTTCCTGGGCCCTTGGACCGAAGGGAGGGCCGGGTTCGGCTCCCCTTGGCTCTCCTCGGCTATCCTCGACTATCTTCGGCTATCTTCGGCTATCCTCGGCTATCTTCGGCTGTCTTCGGCCATCCTCGGCTCTCTTCGGTTCTCTCCGACTCTCCTCGGCTCTGCTTCCCCCTTTCCCTTTCCTGGGCCCTCGGACCGAGGGAAGGACCGGGTTCAGCTCCCCTTGGCTCTCCTCGGCTGTCCTCGGCTATCTTCGGCTATCCAGGATAGTTTTCGATAGGGAAGCCGAATGTGCTGGGGGGACGGGGCGAAAACAGCCGAGCGGGGTTAAGAAGGCCGATGGCAAGGGTGAAGAGGGGGGAGCCGAGCGGGGTTGAGGAGGCCCAGGGCAAGAGGTAGGGGGGTGGGGGGGGGAGGGATAAACAAAAGCCGAGCGGAGCCGAAATCGCTGGGATACTGACAAAGGTTAGGTTAGATTACCTAACCTAAACTAACCTAACCCGACCCAACCCAACGCACTCTATCCTGACCATGGCAACCTAACCCAACCTGACCTAACCTAACCTCACCTCAAAGGTCAGGTCAGGTACGGTAAGGTTAGGTTAGGTTACCAAGCTAACCTACTCTATCCTGACCATGGCAACCTAACCCAACCTGACCTGACCTAGCCTAGTGAGGTTAGGTTACCTTACACCTCAAAGGTCAGGTGAGGTAAGGTTAGGTTAGGTTACCAACCTAACCTACTCTATACTGACCAAGGCAACCCAACCTAAGCTGACCTAACCCACTCTATCCTGACCATGGCAACCTAACCCGACTCGACCTGACCTAACCTAGCCGAGTTAGGTTGGATTACCTAACACCTCAAAGGTCAGGTCAGGTTAGGTTAGGTTACCAACCTAACCTACTCTATCCTGACCAAGGCAACCTAACCTAACCTGACACGACCTAACCCATCCTAAGGGTTAGGGGAAGGGGAGGGGCGAAAAGAGCCGAGCGGGGTCGAAGAGGCCATGGAAAGGGGGGGGGGGGGGGGGGGTAGCGAGCGGGGTCGAGGAGGCCATGGAAAGTCTGACACGGCGGCGGCGGCGATATATCTTTATAATATAGAGAGATATATATATATATACTAGGGGGGCTTCGCCCCCCTGCGCGCTACGCGCGCCAACCCCCCATATTCTAATTTGTATCAGTTGTTTCTAAAATTCAAATAATCCGTGGATTTTATGTTCTTCGTATTCCTCGTTGTCCAGGTCGTTTGCCAAGTATTTCTAGTAGTCCAGGTCCTCGGCTTCGTAGTTCTCGTTGTCCAGGTCGTTCAGTGAGTATATCTCGTAGTCCAGGTCCTGGGCTTCGTAGATCTCTTAGTCCAGGTCACTCGCTAAGTATTTCTTGTAGTCCAGGTCCTCGGCCTCGTAGTTCTCGTTGCCCCGGTCCTTCGTTTCGTATTCCTTGTTGTCCAAGTCTTTCGCTAAGTATTTCCTGTGTCCAGGTCTTCGGCTTCGTAGTTCTCGTTGTCCAGGTCATTCACTGAGTATTTCTCGTAATCCTGGTCCTCGGATTCGTATCTCTTGAAGTCGTGTGTAGAGATTGTTAGGATATATCGCCGCCGCCGTGTCAGATTTTGTGCTCTCTTCGGCTATCCTCGGTTATCCACGGCTATCTTCGGTTATCCTAGGCTATCTTCGGCTATCTTCGGCTATCCTCGGCCATCCTCGGCTATCCCCGGCTATCTTCGGCTATCCTCGGCTCTCTCCGGTTCTCTTCGGCTCTCCTCAGCTGCCTTGGCTCTGCTTCCCCCTTTCCCTTTCCTGGGCCCTTGGACCGAAGGGAGGGCCGGGTTCGGCTCCCCTTGGCTCTCCTCGGCTATCCTCGACTATCTTCGGCTATCTTCGGCTATCCTCGGCTATCTTCGGCTGTCTTCGGCCATCCTCGGCTCTCTTCGGTTCTCTCCGACTCTCCTCGGCTCTGCTTCCCCCTTTCCCTTTCCTGGGCCCTCGGACCGAGGGAAGGACCGGGTTCAGCTCCCCTTGGCTCTCCTCGGCTGTCCTCGGCTATCTTCGGCTATTCAGGATAGTTTTCGATAGGGAAGCCGAATGGGCTGGGGGGAGGGGGCGAAAACAGCCGAGCGGGGTCGAGGAGGCCCAGGGCAAGAGGTAGGGGGGATGGGAGGGATAAACAAAAGCCGAGCGGAGCCGAGATCGCTAGGATACTGACAAAGGTTAGGTTAGATTACCTAACCTTTCTAACCTAACCTACTCTATCCTGACCATGGCAACCTAACCCAACCTGACCTGACCTAACCTAGCCTAGTTAGGTTAGGTTACCTAACACCTCAGAGGTCAGGTCAGGTAAGGTTAGGTTAGGTTACTAACCTAACCTACTCTATCCTGATCAAAGCAACCAACCTAACCTGACCTAACCTAGCTGAGTTAGGTTAGGTTACCTAACACCTCAAAGGTCAGGTCAGGTTAGGTTAGGTTACCAACCTAACCTACTCTATCCTGACGAAGGCAACCTAACCTAACCTGACACGACCTAACTCATCCTAAGGGTTAGGGGGAAGGGAGGGGCGAAAAGAGCCGAGCCGGGTCGAGGAGGCCATGGAAAGTCTGACACGGCGGCGGCGGCGGCGGCGGCGATATATCTTTATAATATAGAGAGATATATATATACTAGGGGGGCTTCGCCCCCCTGCGCGCTACGCGCTAACCCCCCATATTCTAATTTGTATCAGTTGCTCCTAAAATTCAAATAATCCGTGGATTTTATGTTCTTCGTATTCCTCGTTGTCCAGGTCGTTTGCCAAGTATTTCTAGTAGTCCAGGTCCTCGGCTTCGTAGTTCTCGTTGTCCAGGTCGTTCAGTGAGTATATCTCGTAGTCCAGGTCCTGGGCTTCGTAGATCTCTCAGTCCAGGTTACTCGCTAAGTATTTCTTGTAGTCCAGGTCCTCGGCTTCGTAGTTCTCGTTGCCCAGGTCCTTCGTTTCGTATTCCTCGTTGTCCAAGTCTTTCGCTAAGTATTTCCAGTGTCCAGGTCTTCGGCTTCGTAGTTCTCGTTGTCCAGGTCATTTACTGAGTATTTCTCGTAGTCCAGGTCCTCGGATTCGTATCTCTTGAAGTCGTGTGTAGAGATTATTAGGATATATCGCCGCCGCCGTGTCAGACATTTTGTGCTCTCCTCGGCTATCCTCGGCTATCCACGGCTATCTTCGGTTATCCTTGGCTATCTTCGGCTATCCTCGGCCATCCTCGGCTATCCCCGGCTATCTTCGGCTATGCTCGGCTATCTTCGGCTGTCCTCGGCTATCTTCGGCTATCCTCGGCTCTCTCTGGCTCTCCTCGGCTGCCTTGGCTCTGCTTCCCCCTTTCCCTTTCCTGGGCCCTTGGACCGAGGGGAGGACCGCGTTCGGCTCCCCTTGGCTCTCCTCGGCTATCCTCGACTATCTTCGGCTATCTTCGGCTATCCTCGGCCATCTTCGGCTGTCTTCGGCCATCCTCGGCTCTCTTTGGCTCTGCTTCCACCTTTCCCTTTCCTGGGCCCTCGGACCGACGGAAGGACCGGGTTCACCTCCCCTTGGCTCTTCTCGGCTGTCCTCGGCTATCTTCGGCTATTCAGGATAGTTTTCGATAGGGAAGCCGAATGGGCTGGGGGGAGGGGGCGAAAACAGCCGAACGGGGTCGAGAAGGCCGAGGGAGAGGTTGGGGGGGGGGGGAGCCGAGCCAAGGCCCAGGGCAAGAGGTAGGGGGGGGAAGCATAAACAAAATCCGAGCGGAGCCGAGATCGCTGGGATACTGACAAAGGTTAGGTTAAATTACCTAACCTAAGCTAACTCAACCCGACCCAACCCAACGCACTCTATCCTGACCATGGCAAACTAACCCAACCTGACCTAACCTAACCTCACCTCAAAGGTCAGGTCAGGTAAGGTTAGGGGTCAGGTACAGTTAGGTTAGGTTAGGTTACCAGCCTAACCTACTCTATCCTGACCAAGGCAACCCAACCCAACCTGACACAACCTAACCCATCCTAACCTAACTCAGCCCACTCTATCCTGACCATGGCAACCTAACCCAACCTGACCTGACCTAACCTAGCCTAGTTAGGTTAGGTTAGGTTACCTAACACCTCAAAGGTCAGGTCAGGTAAGGTTAGGTTAGGTTACCAACCTAACCTACTCTATCCTGATCAAGGCAACCCAACCTAACCTGACCTAACCTAGCCGAGTTAGGTTAGGTTACCTAACACCTCAAAGGTCAGGTCAGGTTAGGTTAGGTTACCAACCTAACCTACTCTATCCTGACGAAGGCAACCTAACCTAACCTGACACGACCTAACTCATCCTAAGGGTTAGGGGGACGGAAGGCGCGAAAACAGCCGAGTGGGGTCGAAGAGGCCATGGAAAGGGGGGGGGGGGTGGGGTAGCGAGCGGGGTCGAGGAGGCCATGGAAAGTCTGACACGGTGGCGGCGGCGGCGGCGGCGGCGGCGATATATTTTTATAATATAGAGAGATATATACTCCCACACGTATGACGGTAGGGTGGAGGGGTCTATGATTCGTTCACGAGACGTTAAGGTGAAGTGAAACGTTTGTCAGAACCTCGAAAACGGGAATCGTAAATTCTCCGAAACTACTGAATCAATCGCGATGAAACTTTGAGGGATTACACATCATTGTGGCAGAAAGTGGCTGATTATTTCACTTTTCCAAAATTTGACAAAAATTTTTACAGATTGACGTACCGACCACATAAATCGCGAGATTATTCACTGTTGACGTAGATAATCGCATTTTCCCGATAATTAGCCACTCCGAAATTAAAAACCACACACTTTGAGCCTAATCCCATGTCATTTGATGGAGAAATGACTGAGAATTGACGATTCTCCGTTACTCATAATTAAAAAACCGACATTCAGTTGAGATCACAACCCGTATCGACATTTAGTCGAGATCACAGCCATGTATCGAAATTGCAGCCAGTATACTTGCAAATAATCTAGCGGTGGACAGAGGTACCAAACGTTCGGTAGTTCTGTTTTACCGCGGTGCAAGGCACCCGGCCGTAGCCTTGAAACGTTTCACTTCACCTTAAGATGCGGTACATAGGTGTTATATCTTAAGCGTGGGGGAATATAAATACCAGTTATTTGTTATCTCGAACCAGCATATAATCTCACAACGTCTGTGTCCCACACACACGGGAGGCAGGGGTATTAGGATCAGGGTATAGGTGTGTCGTATCCTGAATGTAGGAAATCATAATAATAAAATTTTATGAAAACCACACTGCCCAACCCATCACAAATTTCCACAGTGTGTCACACACACACACACACACACACACGTACGTCGGGAGAGGGTATGATTCCCACACTAGACGTATCTGGTATGAGATCAATAAATTCGGTTGCATCCGTGCAGTTTGGTCAGTTTGATGACAAACAGCTTAAAAATGGAATCCAATAATTTTCAAGACGAGCTAACGGGTGTGAACAGGGTGATCTATCGTAACAGCGTGGTTCGAAATGTGGTACGCGACGTGTTGCGTTACGCCAGGAGTTCCACTCCCCAAACAGTGCGAGACTTCGACGAAAATTGGTGGCTCGAGCTGGTGGACCTACCGGCACCCACGCTGCTCCACTGGTTGAGGGGACTTTTATGGTGCTGCTGCATTCGCGATATCGGTCGCATGTACGAAATGAGGTTGTTTGAGGCTTCTTGGGAGTGTATGAAGACGGCTGTCGACGTGTTGTGGGAGCGCGGTAGTCAGTCAGCCCCTTGGGTCTCCAAGATGACACGAGCGTACATGACTCACGAGGGTAAGTAATAACTCTGTTCTACGGGTGTTTTACCAACGTATCGCTTCATAGTTTTTTCTGCAACAGCCAACTCGACCGACGAACCCGATACAGATTGGCTAAACGAAAAGGAGGAGAAGGTCGACGAGGAGGATAAACTCTTGTACGATGCTGCGGCTCGCTACGAGCTTATGGCGCGGGAGGAGGCGGACGAAGAGTGCGAGTTGATAAGGGCGGCCGAAGCTGTCGAAAATGCCGAACCAGATAACACGACCGCAACACCACCGTCTCCCGATGACAAAGCCGAAGATGCACCTCCTGCCGAGGCCGAAAATACGGTTGCCGGCACACCACCACCGTCTCCTGCAAAATCGTCGACAGACAATGAGATGGAGGTAGAGATCTCTGAGGATTCCTCCGGTGAGTACGCGCTAGTCCGCATTCTCCTTTTTTTTTTTTCTAATTTTCAAGACACCTCGTGTAACCAGGACTTTAACTTTCGGCTGTCAGAGCGGCGCCGTGCTGTCTACGCTGCGTTGAAACGAGCCGGAGGAGTCAACGAAGGGGCCAGTATATCAGGCATACAGCGGGGCGGGGGAAAGAGAGAGAAACTCGCTAGTACAGCTGTAGAGGATCATATCGCACGTCCTCCGGGTGTCAGATTTGTGATTGTAGACGAGAGTCGTAAATATTATCGTAGATTTGCCATCACAGGGACCGTCTTGACGTTAAAAATTATCACACCGCCGGAAACCGTCGATCCTGTGACCTGGCTCGAAGAAGCCATCAGGGATATTCATAATTACGCCACGACCCCTGCCCCGGACTCTGTCAATGATCCCGCGAACGATTATATAGGGTTCGGGCTAGACACACCCTCGTTTGCTCTGGAAATGGCCGGTTTGTCGTTTAGGCCGGTCCGGGATTCTCGCTACGAGGATCTCTGGCGGCTCGTTTTCAGTCTCTCCCAAAGCGCATCCGAATTTTGTGTGGATGACGCGTTGAGAATCACGGTTAATCGGGTCAGCGTACTTGTGGGTCGCGGTCGAAAGAGTAAACCTCTCACGCACGAGGAGGTGAGCAAACGATCGCTTCTCGAGGTCGAACGCGACAATCTTTGTCTACCTCGCGCTATAATTTTTGCTCGTGCCTACCTGAGCAGGGAGGGTATCGGGGGCAACGACGCGGACCCCACACCTCGATGGTCCGACGTACGTCACGCGAAATCGAGACTTCAGAGGGAGGCTGCCGTGGTTTTGTGCAGAGAGGCGCGCGTAGAAGTCCCCCCAGAGGGGTGCGGTATGCGAGAGATCGTCAGATTTCAAGAATATCTGGCTCCTCTGGGTCTAAGCGTTGTAATATATGATTTCAACACCTTTGGACGCGGGGGTGAGACCATTTACAACGGGGCGCGCGTACTAGCTGAGCGGGGGGAATGCTCCAGAGGTACATTGAACATACTGTACTTTCCTCGCGGTGGCCACTACAAGCCAATACTGAATCTAACTGCCGCAGCGGCCAACAGACGCTTCTGCGAGCCCTGCAACATCGCCTATCGAAACACGGGCGATCACAGGTGTTCGAATAGATGCCCCGGCTGCAACGCAGTACCACAGTGCGACAGAGCGGGAGTACGGGTGCGATGCGGCGCCTGCGGCCGGTGGTTTTTCGGGGAGGAGTGTCTGCGGAGACATCGGGTCGCGGGATCGTTCGATCCTCGCAGAAGCGTCTGTGACACCCTGCAGATGTGCAGCGGGTGTGGTGTTTTCATCGATCGCGCTAAGGGGGGTCACTCATGCGGCAACCTATACTGTCACACGTGCGGATCCGTACAGCCGCTCAACCACGAGTGCTACATGCAACCTCTCAAACCACCAACCGGAAACTCGGAAAACATATTTATATTTTATGACTTTGAAACGCAACAGTGCGCCTCGGTGGCCGGCAGCCGGGATGTCGACCTGCACGTACCAAATCTGTGCATGGTACAACAGACGTGCACTAGCTGTATACACGAGCCGGATATAAACACACCTTGTCCCGGCTGCGGTCTCGTGCGCGAATTCATATTCCGAGACGACCCTGTTAAACAGTTGGTGGAGTTTGCGACGCGGCCCGTTTGTCGATTCAAAAAGATCTTTTGCATAGCGCATAACGCCGGCGGATTCGATTCCCAATTCATACTGCGTTACCTGGTGGAGAACAACAGAGATCCACCGCAGGTGATTCTAAACGGCACCAAGATAATACTGATGGAGACGGGTCACACGCGTTTTCTGGACTCTTTGGCCTACATGCCTATGGCTCTAGCGGCGTTGCCCAAGGCATTCGGACTCCCTGTGGAATCGCGCAAGGGTATCTTTCCGCATCTGTTCAATACACCGGAGAATCGGGGTTACATAGGTCCGTTACCAGCCGCGGAATTTTACTCCCCCGACAGCATGAAGACCTCGGACAGGCACGCTTTTTACAAATGGTACGAGGAAGCCACGACCGGGGGCTACGTGTTCGATTTCGATCGGGAGCTCGTGGAATATTGTCGCAGCGACGTAGACATCCTTCGCAGGGCATGCGTCGCGTTTAGAGATATTTTTTTGAACTGTGGCGGTGTTTGCCCGTTCTCGCGAAGCACCACCATAGCATCGGCCTGTTCCGTCGTGTTTCGACAAAATTTCCTCCGACCCCGCAGCATAGGAATACTACCGGTCAGTGGGTACAGGTTGGCCGACAATCAATCGATGAAAGCGGTGAAATGGCTCGTTTGGGTAGAGAGGTGCCTGGGGACAGAGGTGAGACACGCTGGTCGAGGTCGCGAGTACAGGATCCCCGAGACGAGACGGCTTGTCGACGGGTATTACACAGACGCTGAGGGTGAACGACACGTGTTGGAATTTCACGGTTGCTACTGGCACGGGTGTCGAAGATGCCACACGGTCAATCGCGACAAAGAATTATCCGGCGGGAATACGATGGACAGACGGTGGCAAGAGACTAGGGCAAAAACGGAACGCATGACAGAGCTTCGTTACAGGGTCACCGAGATGTGGGAGTGCACGTTCGACGAGATGCTGGAAAACGATCCGGAAATGCGCGACTACGTCGATCAGCATCCGTTGGTCGTATCGCGCGACTCGCTGAATCCTCGAGACGCGTTTTTCGGAGGACGTACGGGGAACACGAAGCGTTATCACGAGGTTGCCCCGGGGGAGGAAATCCGATACGTCGACGTATGCTCTCTGTACCCTTGGGTGTGCAAAACCGGTCGCTACCCTGTGGGTCATCCGCGAATCTACGTCGGTAGGGAGTGCAGAGCGTTGACCGGGCCGTACAACACAGACATCTCCGGACTCGAGGGCCTCGTGAAATGCGTGATTCTGCCGCCTAGGAATCTTCATCACCCCGTGTTACCGGTCCGGATGCGAGGAAAACTCATGTTTCCCCTGTGTAGCTCCTGCTGCGAGGATTCTCTGCAGATCGATTGTCCGCACGAGTCGGAGGCCGATCGGTGGTTCACAGGTACTTGGGTGTCGGCCGAGCTGCAGAAAGCCGTGGCTATGGGTTACAGCGTGATCGATGTATCGGAGATCTGGCAATACGAGAGCACGGTGTACGATCCGGCCAGCGGTCAGGGGGGACTCTTTGCACCCTACATAGACACTTTCCTGAAAATAAAACAAGAAGCCAGCGGGTGGCCTAGCGAGTGCACCGACGAGGCTTCCCGCGACCGTTATCTCGCGGAGTACGAGCAGGTTGAGGGTATCAGGTTGCAACGGGAGAAGATAACAAAGAACGCCGGGCTGCGTTCCGTATCCAAGCTCTGCCTGAATTCTTTCTGGGGTAAATTTGGCCAGCGCGAAAACCTTCCGCGTACCGAGGTGATCAAAGACCGCCAACGCCTCTTGGAACTGTTGACCGATCCCGAGAACGAGGTGACGGATATTTTACCGGTGACTGAGCAAATACTTTACGCGCGCTGGATTAATACGGAGGAGAGCATCGCTCCGTCTCCCTTGGCTAACGTTGTGCTGGCCGCCTACACCACTGCTCAGGCTCGCCTCAAGCTGTACAGCTATCTCGAGAGGCTCGAGCGCCGGGTGTTGTATTACGATACAGACTCTGTTATTTACTTGCGGAGAAGCGGGGAGTGGGAGCCGACTACGAGTAACTTTTTGGGTGATCTGACCGACGAGCTGACGGAATACGGGGAGGGTAGCTACATAAAAGCCTTCGTTTCCGGTAGCCCGAAATTTTACGCGTTCCTGGTACAAAAAGGGGATGGGGAGGTGGCCGAGGTTTGCAAAGTTAAGGGGGTCACTCTAAATTATCAGACTCGAATGAGGATAAATTTCAACTCGATCCGGGGCATGGTGGTCGAGGCTCGGGAACCTATTCGAGTTGAGCGACGGGCTATGCAGCGTACAGCGTTGCATCGGGTGGTCACGCTGAGCGTAAACAAGATATGCCGTCCAGTTCAAACCAAAAGACGTCTCTGCGACACGGGCTACGACACTCTTCCTTTCGGCTACAAATCGCACAGCCGAGCGGAGTAAATTGTACATCTCTCTCTTTAGTCAAGACCTTTGCAGCGAAACTCTCTCTCTCTCTCTGTACTGTTACTACCACTACCACTTAAATCATCTGTATGATTTCTTCACATACTGTATCGGTAATGCGCTTGAGGGGACTTGTCCCAGAGCTCCAAATAAAGCTTACTCCTACTCTTACTCTTACTCTTACTCTACCTACCTACCTAGCCTTATACTCTGTTATCTGACACGTGTTGAGAGAGAGAGAATTGAATGAATTGAATTGAATGACTCTTTATTTGTCATGGCAAAGCCCTAGACAAAAATGAACAAAATACAGTAAACATCTTACAAACTACACTACCTGGATAATATATGAAAATAAAATGGATATATAGTACATTCAGTATTATAAAGTATCGCAGGTTACTAGACAGCTACAAACATGGAGTAATATAGGTAACATAAAATAGAATAAAATAGGATAAAAATAAAAATAAAATACAAACAGTATAAGATAAAAATAAAAATAAAGAAAATGAAAATAAGAACAGGTAAAAGCGAATACAAAATAAAATAATATAAAAATAAAAATAGGATCATAGTAAACTAAGAGTAAAAGTGAGAATAATAGGTAGAAAATTAAATAAACTAGGGTAAAATAGTACAAGTAGAGCATATAATATATCATAAGGATGAGCGAGAAGATAAATCGAGCAAGTAAGAGTGCAGGTCGCGTTTGAAAGCCGAGAGGGTCGTTATAGAAGTGAGGTGAGGCGGAAGCGAGTGCCAGAAGTAGGCTGCAGCAAGGGCATATGACCGTTGTAATGTGGTCGTGCGATGCATCGGGATGGTGAACGTTGGAGGATTCGGTAAGCGCAAGGAGCGTGAGGTGTGCGGGACACGCGGAAACATATCGAGTATATAATTAGGGGCCTCGTCTCTCAGAATCTTAAAAACTGAGATACCGAGGAAGTAATTCCTCCTATGGGCCACCGGCAACCAGGCCAGCTGAGCTCTATAGGGAGAGATATGCTCATCCCTGCGTAGGTTAAAAATAAAACGAATGCATTTATTTACAAGCCGCTCGAGAATGAGGTTTTGCTCTCCAGTAAGGTCATTATATACTAGACAACAATAGTCAATTATTGGAAAAATCAGAGAAATCACGAGGGATTTACGCAATTCCTGAGATAGTGAATTTTTACTATGTTTAAGGCGAAAGAGAGTGACATTTACCCTCTTGGAGAGATGCAGGATATGTTTATTCCAGGACAGGTTTGATGTAAAAATTACCCCAAGATTCCGCGCCTCACTGACGAAAGGAATTGCAGTTCCATTCCCGGTGATAGGGGGAAGAGCAAAAAAGTCAAGACGATTGACGTAAGCACCGCTACCCATAGAGAGAGATAGATAGATAGATAGATATTTTATTGAAAATGCCCATGGCAATATTGGGCATCACTAAACATACAAATACATACATACAAGTTCATTATATATAGGTGCATTATAGCTATATGTCTAGGGCGAGAGTGCGAGAGGAATATAGTGAGACGGAGCGAGGAGGCGAGAGAGTGAGAAGCCGAGCAAGAGAGAGAGAGAGAGAGAGAGATAAACCTCTGCTCGCCAGACCGGCAGGAACAGATGTGTGCAGCGGTGGCTCATCTAAGTAGGTCAGTAGTAGTCGTATAGTAGCCAGTAATTGTTTATCAACCTGAGCGTAAAACGGCTGGTGCTGGGTGTGTGCGGTGGGTCGAGAAGCTGAGAGCACCGCACGCCGCGAGGCAACCCCCGAGTAAGCTGACACGGGTTGCCTTTGCCGCGTCACGAGCTGCTTCCCGGCCGGCGACCCGTATCTCAAGCTGTTAAGACGGGTCGTTGCAGCGCGCGCGCGCGCGCGAGCGCGTTCCCAAAAGCTTGTACGTAACGCGCGCACCCCGCGGGCCCCCCACCGCGGTTATGCCATCACGACAGGGGACATCGACTCCCACACCGAATATCCACCTATGATGAATATATATTCAATTGCAGATACGGCGGAGTGATGAGTCGCGAGGATGGACACGCGCTAAAAACACCCGTTTTCGGCAATCGTAGCCGGTCCTTCCGGTTGCGGAAAATCCAACTTTGTGAAAAACTTTCTGCAACAGGCGAGCAAGATGTGCGACACAGAGTTCGCGATGGTAGTCTGGCACTATGCCGAGTGGCAACCGTTGTACGGGGAATGAAGCGCTATAGAGTATCGAGAGGGTTTGCCGCAGCCGGCCGACTACGACGCGGACACGCGGCCCAAATTACTCGTCATCGACGATCTGATGCGCGAGTCGTCCAACGGCGTGGTCATCGATCTCTTCACCAAGGGCTGCCACCACAAGAACATGAGCGTGTTCCTAATCACGCAGAATCTGTTTCACCAGGGACGCGGGCAGAGGGATATCTCGCTGAACGCCAACTATATAGTTTTCTTCAAGAATCCGCGCGATCGCGCGCAGATACATCACCTGGCTCGTCAGGTACACCCCGAGGACCCTCGCTTCCTGCAGGAGGCCTACAACGACGCCACAGCGCGCCCCCACGGTTATCTGCTCCTCGATCTGAAACAATCCACCCCGGAGAACTGCCGGTTTCGCACCGATATATTTCCCTCGGATCCGCACCACTACGTTTACGTGCCTCGCAGAGATATAAAGGGTGGAGGATCGCACGCAGCGCCAGTCTTTCGTCTGTGATGAAGCCTGGAGCTAGACGAGGAGGAGGAAGAAGAGGTTCGACAAACAGGTTCAGCTCTTCCAACGCCGCGGCCTTGCACGCTATCTGTAAATCGGACCCCGCTCGGAGACAGGTTCTGCTACGCACGGCCGACGACGCTCTGATGAAAAACATTTGCGAGTGCGCTCTTAACACTCTCAGGGGTAACGTGAGCCTGAGCACCGATCAGAAGAGACGTTTCAGCAAACACAGAAAAACTTTACGTCGCCTGGCTTGCAACACGGGCAGCTGGAAAAGTAAGAAACGTTTGCTGCTTCAACGGGGTGGATTTCTACCCTTGCTGCTGACCCCGATTATCGGCACTCTGGTGGGTAGTCTGATCGGCGGGTGAAAAAAATTGAGGCAATGGAGCGGGCCAAGAAAATGGTCCTGATACCGCAGGAGACAGCCGAACGTATCCAGCACCGCCGACCCGCTGTGGATTCCGCGAGTCGGCTCGATAGCGAGATGCACGCTATTCTCAACGACCCGGGGAAAAGCGATCTCGAAAAATGGAAGCTGTACAGACAGGTGCTGGGACGTTTCTTGTTTTTTGCCGCCGAGTCGCGAAAACCTTTGCAATTCTCTATACGAGGGGTGGGTGGCGAGGCAGCTGCTGCTGGTGGTAATACCGCTGGTGGGGAAGAAGAAGAAGAGATGGATGGGGTGACGGAGGGGAATGCAGGTGGTAACAGCGGTGTACCTATACGGGATATCTTAGTGAGCGTGCCGGACAAGTTTCGGCGAAAAGCGGAGCTGTTGCTGAACTATTTGACCACCAACGGTCGCTCCGAGATCTCGTGGGATGACATACGCAGGAAATTTCCCCGAGCCAGATACAACGTGCAGAATATAGACGACCTGTGGGAGGCTGACCTGGTGGGTCTCAGATCGATCAAACAGTACAACGACGGATACAGCTACCTGTTGGTGATCATAGACGTGCTCAGCAAGTTTGCCTGGGTCGAGCCGCTCGCCGACAAGAGTGCGACCACCGTTGCCGGGGCTTTCCAGCGCGTGTTATCCTCCACGGAACGCTGCCCGATTCAACTGCAGACCGACAAAGGCAAGGAGTTTGTCGGAGCTCAATTCCAGAAGCTGCTCGCTGCCAGAGGGGTGCGCTACAGAGTCACGCGAAACCCCGACATAAAGGCGGCCGTTGTGGAACGCTTCAATCGCACTCTCAAGGAGAGAATGTGGCGTTACTTCACCCACAAAAATACCCACCGCTACCTGGATGTGCTGCAGCAACTGGTAGAGGCGTACAACGCCACCACCCACTCGACCATTAAAATGGCTCCGTCGATGGTGACTCTGGAAAATGCGGCAGCCGCGCGCTTAAACATGGAAAAGGCACGCGGTCGCCCGCCGCGATCCGGTGCAAAGCCACGGTTTCGAGTGGGGGAGCGGGTTCGCATCAGTAAGGCTAAGGGTGCCTTCAAGAAGGGTTACGAGGCCAACTGGACCGAGGAGGTGTTTGAGATTCGACGCGTTCTGCATCGCGCGTCGATCGTCTACCTGTTGGCGGATTCGGAGGGTGAGGAAATAGATGGGCTGTTTTACGAGGCTGAGCTGCAACGTGTGATCAAAGACGATGTTAAGACTGTGGATAAAATAATACGGACGCGGAGAAAGGGGGCCAGTAAGAAGCTGTTTGTCAGCTGGCGCGGTTATCCGGAAAAGTTCAACTCTTGGATCGCTGCGAGCAGCGTGCGAAAACAGGCATGAAGGATCAGTTTTACATCACGCTGCCCAGCAACAGCTCGATGAAATTTTTTCCTCACAACACGACGGCTCGCTACAATACCCAGCTACCGCGCCAGATCGAGCTGGTCGGAGAGTGGGAAGTCGCCCTGGTGGAGATCCAGTACCCGCTGACGCTTCAAAACATAAACGAACCCTACAACGCGGTGGGATTTCACGTGCATCGTTCGGACACACCTGCAGAAAATTTTCACGAAATTTCGTCGTTGTCGGGGGAAAAACGAGTGGCGCATGGTCAATTCCTCATCAAGCCTGGTATTTACACAGATATTTGGGAAATTATCCAAGTATTGAACAGCCTCCCGACCATCGAGGAGCATTTGGAGTTTGGACGAGCCGACAGCGCGGACGATCGTTTGGATGTAGTCAGAAAATGCAGCTGCAAGGATGGTCACTACCTCTCGTTTTCCGACGGTATTCGCCAACAACTTGGATTTCCAAAGCTTACGACCAACATACGCGACAGGGTGGTGGTGGCCAACCATCCTTTGAACCTACCCAGCGGAATACCCTCGCAGATGTTTGTCTACGCGGATCTCGCTGAGCCCAGAATAGTGGGCGATGTCTACGCTCCGCTGTTGCGTATAGTGCAGACTGTTGGCAAAAATTTTCACAACGGTGTCTCGAAAAGCAAATCCCTGGCACCTCCGCACTACGTACCTCTGCTTCTCACCAATTTCCGAACCATTGAAATCGATATAAGGGACTCTCTGCGTAGACCTATGCCCTTTACGCGCGGGACATTGACGGCTACGTTGCACTTTAAGAGGTCGCACTGATGGCTCACTACCTTGAACATTACGACAATCAGGTGGGTGGTGGTGGTATAGGCAGAGTTTATTCCGGTGCCCCGCAACAGCGTGGTCACGGAATCGGTAGCTTCCTGGGGGGATTGTTTCGCCGCGTGATACCCATTCTGAAGAGCGGTGCGCGCGTGTTGGGCAAGGAGGCTCTGCGGACCGGTGTGAGTGTCATGGAAGATATGGACAACAACACACCCTTCGAAGAGGCTCTCAAGAAACGCGTCATCGAGTCGGGTCACAATCTGAAGCGAAAAGCTGCAGAGAAACTGGGCAATCTGATGAAGGGATCCGGATATAAAGCGTTGCGCGGCGGACCGAGGGGACAGTTGTTGCGGGGTCGCGGTGCAGGATCGATCGGGTCTCGTAGGAAAGCTGTCAAGAAAATCAAACCGAGAAAGAAGAAACCAGGGCTTGCCGGAATTAAGAAGAAAAAGACAACTCTCAAGAAAAAGAAGAAAAGTTGTTGCGGAAGTAAAAGAAGAACTGTAGCTGATATCTTCGAAGCTCGCTAACAACAATAATAATAATAATAAACATCGACCATGGCGTACTTGCACACGCACTCCTGCGAGTGTCTGAAATCGGAGCTGGATTTGTTCTCTCTACCACCGACGCAAACCACGATCGAGAGCGGGCAGTGAGTGCACTACAAGCCTGTGTCGTCGCTCACGGATGACTCACCCATAGAGTTTATGGTGCCCGGCCTCAGCGACGAGTATCTCGACCTCTCCCACACTATGCTCAGCCTGCGTGTGAGTCTACAACCGCTCAGCGGGGAGCAGCCGGCAAAGGGGGCTGCAAAGGCCGTCGTGGCCCTTGTAAACAACCTGCTACACTCTCTGTTCAGCCAGGCCGACGTGTTCTTTAATCAGAAGCTAGTTTCACCGGCTAATAACGCGTACGCTTACCGAGCCTACATAGAGTCGTTGCTGAATTACAATAAGGCTGCGAAGGAATCACACCTAACCACCACCCTGTGGTACGGGGATACAGCGGGGAAGATGGATGAAATCGGATCGACTAACAAGGGGTTTGCCAAGCGCCAAAAATTTCTGAACGGTGAAACCAGTGTGGATTTGAACGGGCATCTTCACTGCGACGTGTTTAATCAGGAGAAGTTTCTGCTAAACGGTGTCGAGTTACGAGTACGGCTCGTGCGCTCGCGGGACGCCTTCTGCCTCATGGAGAGCACCAACACACACGGCATACACATACTAGAGGCCTCGCTGCTCGTGCGACGCGTAACGATAAACCCCGGCGTCCTGCTGGCTCACGCTAGAGCTCTGAGTAAAGGTACGGCAAAGTATCCACTTACCAGAGTAGAGGTGAAGGCTATGACTATTCACAGCGGTGTGCAGGGTGATACGTTGGACAATGTATTTCTGGGTCAGCTGCCGAAAAGAATGATAGTGGGTTTTGTCGATAACAAGGCCTTCAACGGTGATAAAACCTACAACCCCTTCAACTTTCAACATTTCAACATCAACTTCTTGTCTTTGTACGTGGATGGCTCGCAGATCCCCTCGAAGCCGCTACAGCCCGACTTTACGCGAAGCAAGCTCTACGTGGATACCTACCACACCCTTTTCTCCGGAACAGGCATACATTTTCTAAACGATGGGAACGGTATAGGTCGTGAAGATTTCCCCCACGGGTATTGCCTGACGGCTTTCGACCTCACCCCCGATCTGTCGGCAAACAGCGGCACCCACTGGAATTTGGTCAGACACGGCAGCGTTAGAATCGAGGTGCGCTTCGAGGCTGCCCTGGCAACGACGATAAATTGCATCGTGTACGCGGAATTTGACAACGTCTTGGAAATTGACGCGGCCCGGCAGGTTATAGTGGACTTTGGAGGATAGACAGCGAGGTGAAACCTGAACCACCTCCCCCACCATTGAAAAAAAAAAAAATAGCTGACGTTGCGTATCGAGGAAAGGTCGCTAAAGTCGAACGAAACACGCAGTATCCAGTTTTCCGTATACCCGCGAACACGTTCATAGCAATATGGTGGACTACGTGGTCGATGTGCAGGGTTTTCGAGACGCTCAAAACGGTTTTGCAGTCAAGGAGGTTTCCGTGTTAGCTTTGAATCGCGACCACATCGGGCACTGGGTAGCCACACCGATCTCCCGGGGAATATTTGTGCTCAGAACAATTATCTTTCGCGCAGCCATCACGGTATAGAGTGGTTCGACGGTGATATTCAAGACAAACAAATCTACAGAAAACTGCGCGCCGTGGTACGTTCGGCCCGCGTGATTTATACGCGCGGTGCGGAAAAGGCGAAATTGTTGCGACGCGTTATGTCGCGTCAGGTGACGAATCTGGAGGACGAGGACTGCCCCGCATTCGGAAAGTTGCCGCCATCGGATACGTACTGCATGCATCACGCTCTGTGCAATCCCGGGGAATTTGTCTGTTCGTTGAATCGCGCGGCTGTGCTGAAATCTTGGCTGCTGGGGAGAGGGGCGGCTGACGAGGTGGACGGTGGCGGGTTTTCTACAACCGAATCCGAAGAGTGCAATGAACAGTCTGGAACTGAGGAGAGTTTTGGCGTTGATACCGACGGCTACGTGTGGCGTGTACGTGGCTGATCGTATTCCTTCGCGGTGGTCCCGCTCCGCGGCCCTTATCGCAAACACCGATGACCACACACAGCCAGGAAGTCACTGGGTCGCTTTCTACAACGACGAGTCCGGCAACGGGGTGTACTTTGACAGTTACGGGGTTGCACCCTTCATCTCACACCACGTGCGTCGTCTGCGGAAAAACTGTCCGCGCTACCGGTGCAACACGCGCCAGCTCCAGAGTGTCTTTTCCGACGTGTGTGGTCAGTTTTGTGTCATGTTTCTCTATTTTATGCATTTTGGTTACACGCTTGATGCTTTTGTAGATACTTTTACGGATGATTATGTAAAAAATGATTCGATGGCCGCGTCGTTTTACAATTGCGTGGCCAAAAAAATTAAGAGTTGCAACAAACTCGACGCTTCTTGTCTATCCTGTGTACAGATATGTTTAAGGAAACGTTGTTAATTATAGGCTAGTTTTAAGCAATATTGAATAAAGCGAAAATTTTGTAACGAAGTAGCGTGTGTCGTTTATTGCGAGCGCATCCCACCAGTATTCCAGCAACGTCAGCAGTTTTGGAGGTGAGAATGGTCATTTGATACCCGTCGGGACATCGAGACGTTTCTTGATAAGTATGTGCCTCTATCACTCCCCCTTGCTTTAGGTACGCGATGCAGCGAGGTATATTTCTCTGCAGGAGGTGTCACTCCATCTTCAATCCCGAATCAGTTAAGAAGTGAGTGTGATTGTTCTCTGCTAATTTTGGCGAAAAGGGTAGTGCAGTTTTGTGATTAAAAAGTTTTTTCGTTGCAGAAATGGAAGACTTCATGATGGCGGTACTAATCCACGGTGACCCCCGTAACATGTGGGTCCTCAGGGAGTATTTAATTGCGATGATCGCGGAGATAGACAGGGAAATCGAGGCGCGGGAGGCAGAGTTGCTAGCCATTGACGGGGATAGCGACTTTGCCGGCAGCGCCTCGACAATAAGCTCCGCGGCGTCAAGCATCCCTGAGGACAATGAGCATATAGTTTACGGGGGTCACGGGGGTGGATTAGTCAGGGAGAATGCGATTGAGGGGGAGGAGGTACGGGAAAATGTTGAGATTTGGATGGGGCGAGGCTGGGACGAGGGTGAGGAGGAGAATGCGGGTGAGGAGAGAGATTTCGAGGAGGAGGAGAGGGAGCGAGCGAGGTTACGGGAAGCAGAAGAAAAGGAAGACGAGGAAGAGGACCAGTGGTGGTTGCCGTCGGAAGATGAGGGGTACGAATCCGGTAAGTTGATATATATATAATTTTCGTCGAATTTCGTTCAGTTATTGTACTAATAATAATAATTCCCGTATGTTTCAGACGAGGTACCGCCTGCAGACGTTTAGATTTAAGTTAATTCATTTTAGTTTGTAAGAAATGTAAATAGTTTTTAAAGTTTTAATAAATTATTTTATATGTTTTTTAAATATAATTTGCGTCATTTCCTGAATATACCACACCATATTGAAGAATTTCAGATTCAGATATTATTTAGTATAAGAGAGAGAAATTTAAAAAACAGTCGCCACCTTTAATTTTAAAGCAGTCGCCATATTGGAATATGGAAAAAATAGTAGCCATCTTGGAAAAGCCGCCATATTGGTTTGTATGTGCGGCGCCATCTTAGATCAGACGTCTTAGATTTTGAAAAATAGTAGCCATATTTGATTTTGAAAAATAGTAGCCATCTTAGTTTTTGAAAAAAAAGTAGCCATCTTGGATTTTGAAAAAATCAGTCGAAACAGTCGCCATATTGGATTTTAGGAAAACGGGTGCCATATTTGTTTATAATATTGCGTATGGGCGCCGCCATCTTGGATCGGACAGTCTGTTGTCTCTCTCTCATTGTTTTGACGCCAAATCCCCACTCCCGCCCGGTCACTGACCTCCGGCCAGGGTGACGTCATTTGTTATGACTCGCCATGGCTGGCATCTACTACTATTATATACTACTTATTTAATCAAAGATATTCTA
The DNA here is from genome assembly GCA_943736025.1 of Tenthredo mesomela. Classification (NCBI taxonomy): domain Eukaryota; kingdom Metazoa; phylum Arthropoda; class Insecta; order Hymenoptera; family Tenthredinidae; genus Tenthredo; species Tenthredo mesomela. Next base: position 38,464,617 of record OX031014.1, on the reverse strand, counting down.
ATAAATCCGAAATAGCGAAATATAAAGCATCAGAGATTCTCAAAACGAGAAATTAGCGAGAACAAGCAGTCAAATATAATTAGCAAATCATAAGCAAAGCAAGCATAGAAATTAGACTAATAAGCGAAATAGATTATTAAGCGAAAAGATACTCAAAATGGCTACAGTCGACCACGAGGTGCTAACGCTGAATTTCTTTATCTTAAATCTAATATAAAACAGAGAGCGTCACCCGGTGGTTGATCGCTGCTCGAGACTTGACCAGTCAACTTATGGAGTTAGCTAAACTCACTAGATCTGCTAACTAACTGAACCGAAAAGACGGGAATCGAAGATAACTAATTTATAATACTAACTAATAATAATGCTAACAGAAATCCAGCGGTAGCTTGTGGCTTTTACTAGCAATGATCATAAAGACCTTACCTTATGAAGACGTGATGCACAAAACTTTAACTTTAACTGAATCTAACTTAATGTACGGCGCCCCGTGGTCGACTGTAGCCATTTTGAGTATCTTTTCGCTTAATAATCTATTTCGCTTATTAGTCTAATTTCTATGCTTCCTTGCTAATGATGAGTGCCTTCTTTAGGCACGTGCCCACGGGGCCTGGGCCCGGAGCCCCGGCTTCCAGGGGGCCCCGGCACTCGACGGAAAAATTGATTTCGATTGCCAAAAATATAATTTTTGAAGTATTTTCAGTGATAAATCATCAAATTATTTTGAACCTCTTTTTGTATATTCTTGTATCTGTCACAATTGCCCGCTATAATGCGAATTGCGTAACAAGACGACATGGACGAAATTTAATAATCTCTCTCTTCTCAGTATTGAGTCTGATTTGTTGGAAATTATTGATTTTCTATATGAAGCATTCTTCATCAACCGAGCCACTTCTGTTTTTCAACCCCGCCAATTTTTTTCAAAATCCACCAGTTTGAAATATTAGTCAAAAGGAACGTCTGTGATTTTTTTCAGGTTTTTTCAGGCGTCCGTTCAGGATTTTTACTTTTTCATTACGAACACTTTATCTGAAAGAATATTCATCAACCAAAAAAAAAAACATGAGACTGAAAACTTTTATTTTTTTTACACATGAACGCAAAGGCCGATTTTGCTACCTGTTTTCGGAGAGCAAAGTGCGGTTTTACCGACCGGGAAGTCTTTCCTCCCGCGAAGTCTTTCTGCCCTGGTCTTTCTTCCTGAAAAGTCTTTCCTCCCGCAAAATCTTTCCTCCCGCAAAGTCTTTCTTACCTGAAAGTAGTTCCTCCCAGTGCCACTCGGTCAGCAGCGCCACATCGCTTAAAATATTTGAATAACTGCGAACTACGAGTCTACTGTTTGATCAATCATTTTTCAGTTGTGTGTGTGATCTTCTCCATTATGAATTAATTAATAATAATATCCTTTTGAATAATTAATTTTAATTGAATAATTAAAAATTAATCGGGAAAACGCCCCGAAAACAGGCAGCAAAATCGGCCTCCAGTCATGTGTAAAAAAAAAATATCGTGTGAACCACGGGAGCAAACGTCTTCGTTCCCTCGGTGTAGCTTGCCGCCCTCGCGGTCGGCTCTGGCGGCAAGCTACACACTCGGGAGCGAAAACGTTGTTTGCTCCCTTGGTGCACAATACAGCATGATTCCCAAGTCGCGGAAAAGATTTCACATGCAGATTCCTTGTCGAAATCTAAGAATAAAGTTCCTTATCAAAAACTTCGAGGGAGCGATCGTTCCTAAGTTATAGAAGGTATAGTCCACCTAATAAGACAGCCGTAATGTGACGTGCTCAGTCTCGTAGCAATGCTGTCAAAGTAATAGTGCCCGCGTCGTATGAACTCTGCCCGAAATTTGGGTTAATTATTTCGTAAGTTTTAGTCTTTACGTCGTCCGGTCGGTCATTCTCGTGCCCTACGTCGTACGCCCCGTAGTTGACGTTGTCCAGGTGGTCAAACTGGTGACTTACATTCCCCAGGTCTGTTGCTTCGTACCGTTCGTTATCCAGGTCGTCAGGCTAGTGATTTCCGTACTCCAGGAGTCGAACCCCGTGGTTGACCTTGTCCAGGTGGTCAAACTTGTGACTTACATTCCCCAGGTCTTTTGCTTCGTAGCGTTCGAGATCCAGGTCGTCAGGCTAGTGATTTCCGTACTCCAGGACTTTTACTGGTGACTTACGCCGCCCAGGTCTTCCGCTTCGTAGTTTTCACTCTCTGTTATCTTCGAGTTGTTGATCTCCGTGCTCCAGGACTTTAGCCCCGTAGTTTGCGTTGTCCAGGTGGTCAAACTGGTGACTTACGTTACTTAAGTCGTCCGCTTGGTAGTTTTCACTCCCGTTGTCATCGGGTTGTTGATTTCCGTCCTCCAGGACTTTCGCCACGTAGTTTACGTTGTCCAGGTAGTCAATCTGGTGATTTACATTCTTTTACATTCTAGGTCTTTTGCTTCGTTACTCAGGTCGTCCGCTTCGTAGTTTTCACTCCGGTTGTCATCGGGTTGTTGATTTCCGTCCTCCAGGACTTGCGCCACGTAGTTTACGTTGTCCAGGTAGTCAATCTGGTGATTCACATTCCCTAGGTCTTTTGCTTCGTTACTCAGGTCGTCCGCTTCGTAGTTTTCACTCCCGTTGTCATAGAGGACGGAAATCAACAACCCGATGACAACGATAGTGAAAACTACGAAGCGGACGACCTGAGTAACGTCAGTCATCAGTTTGACCACCTGGACAACGTAAACTACGTGGCGAAAGTCCTGGAGGACGGAAATCAACGACCCGATGACAACGGGAGTGAAAAATACGAAGCGAACGACCTAAGCAACGAAGCAAAAGACGTAGAGAATGTAAATCACCAGTTTGACCACCTGGCCAACGTAAACTACGTGGCGAAAGACCTGGAGGACGGAAATCAACAACCCGATGACAACGATAGCGAGAACTATGAAGCGGATGACCTGAGTAACGTCAGTTATCAGTTCGACCACCAGGACAACGTAAACTATGTAGCGAAAGTCCTGGAAGACGGAAATCAACAACCCGATCACAACAGGAGTGAAAACTACCAAGTGGACGACCTGAGTAACGAAGCAAAAGACCTAGGGAATGTAAATCACTAGTTTGACCACCTGAACAACGTAAACTACGTGGCGAAAGTCCTGGAGGACGGAAATCAACAACCCGATGGCAACGATAGTGAAAACTACGAGGCGGACGACCTGAGTAACGTAAGTCACAAGTTTGACCACCTGGACAAGGTCAACCACGGGGCAAAAGTCCTGGAGTACGGAAATCACTAGCCTGACGACCTGGATAACGAACGCTACGAAGCAAAAGACCTGGGGAATGTAGGCCACCAGTTTGACCACCTGGACAACGTCAACTACGGGGCGAACGACATAGGGCACGAGAATGACCGACCGGACAACGTAAATATCAAAAATTACGGAATAAGAAACCGAAATTTCAGGCAAAGTTCATACGACGCGGGCACTATCACTTTTACAGAATTGCTACGAGACTGAGCACGTCACTTTGCCGGCCGTCTTATTGGGTAGACTAAACCTTCCATAACTCAGGAACGACCGCTCCCTCGAAGTTTTTGCTAAGGAACTTTATTTTTAGATTTCGACAAGGAATCTGCATGTGAAATCTTTTCCGCGACTTGGGAATCACGCTGTATACTATTTTTCTGCATTGAGAAAATTGAAATTTGGCAAAAAAAATGAGAAATTTTTTTTTAAACCTAATAACAGTAATGACACACTTTCGATTTCGGTACAAATTTTACAGGTACGCTTCATTTACCCGAAAAGTTCCTTACCCGAACCAGTCATATGCCCGAATCGTCCAATGCCCGACCAGTCAGATACCCGAATCGCCGTTTACCCGAAGCCGTCATCTACCCGACTCGCTATATGCCCGACCAGTCAAATACCCGAGACGTCGTCGACCCGAAACCACCATTTACCCGACTCGCTATATGCCCGACCAATCGAATACCCGAATCTCCCTTTACCCGAACCCGTAATTTACCCGACTCGCTATATACCCGACCAATCGAATACCCGAAACGCCATTCACCCGAACCCGCCTTTACCCGACTCGCTGTATGCCCGACCAATGGAATGCCCGACTCGGCGTTCGCCCGAACGTCACATGAACGGTTTCTATGCGCGCGACAAGCCGCACAAGAGCGTCCGGCGACATATCGCGCGGCGTGATCCACCACGGCGCGTGCGGATTCAAATTTCTTTATTCTCTCAAATCTTGTTCATCCGCCGACTGATTTTCTTGAATTGATTTTATTTTCATGATCACCTCACCAGACTAAACTCTCGATATGAGTAAAACCCCAAAAAGCACCCCTGGTGCAAAAGCTTTTCGACAAGTACAATAATGCGGTCACTACCCCAGAACAAATCTAGCAACAAAAAATCCTACTTAACAAAAGTGGTACTATACAAATGTCTACTTACAAAAGTAATGAAATCAGATACAATCGCCAAGTACATACATGTCTTCTGTATAATTATAAAACAGGAAACCTAAAAAAATAAAAATTTGGAGTACGTCGTACTTGGCGGGGTTTTTTTTCGACGAAAACTCCCAAGCTAACGACCTGGACGACGAAAACTACGAAGCTCACGACCTAGACGATGAAAGCTACGATGCGAACGACCTGGACGACGAAGACGACGCCGAAATTGAAGCGATTCCAGAAAATCGCAAACATTTCAGTAACAAGTTATGCAAAATGACTCCAAGAAATAATCTTATCGAAATGTCAATTGAAAATTGGGCCGGCCCTATCCTATAGTCACGTATGAGCTCTGAGATTGGTTCTACGAGATCTTCCGTAGCTCGAAGACTAGAGGTCCAACGGATTTTTGGTAAAGGAATTTTGGTCTCAGAATTTATTAAAGAATGCACTCTGTCAAAGTGGCCCGGTCAACTGAATCACCCTATATAAACAAAACATTCATTTCTTTTTTTCTCAACTATTTCCTCAATTTTTGTAATCGTTGCTTATTTAATGGTTTCGTTAAAATATCTGCTAATTGATCTTTTGTTCCAATTTTATATCTACATCAAATATTCTTTTTTCATATTTTTCTCGAATAAAGTGATATTTAATATCAATATGTTTGGTCTTTTTGTGATATTCCGGATTTTTTTTTTTTTTTTTTTCAAAATGAAAAGAATTTTTTGAATATGCGTCAGTAGGATTTATCGCCAATTCAACAAATGCATTGTTTTAATAAACAATAGTCATGTTTCAATCTGTGAATGACACACCGTCACAATTACTGTAAACCTGAGGTGGTGTAAAGATCTTTCGTTACATTAATGGCTTCATAGTTATAATCTAGAAACGTCAGAGACTAAAGTTACTCTCGTTTATGTAGAAATTTGTATTAGCAAAGTATCGAGGATTGGCTATTGAAATTTATTGACTAACGAGAATAACTTAGTCTATGTAGCACCGCTGTTGTTTGTTAAATACCATTTTCAAGTGTGAACTTTCAAATTAATATTCAATATTTGCTCTTAAAATTAGAAGAGTATAATCAACAGCCTGTTTCTTCTATCGTTGTTTATTTGAATAGTGATTTTACCGTTTAATCAATGGTTCGCACTTAAAGATCTAAATACCTACTATAATAATATCCCTATTATAACATACTATATCAGTTTAAGATAGCAGTATTGCATCCCATCCCATACTGCTGATCCAGTATTTGTATATGTATAATGTAAGTTTGAATCTAAGTTTATATTTATGGGTGAAGATCAATTATTTACAAAATATTTTATATTTTAGACATAACTGTGTTCTGGAAAAAAAAGAAGAACAAACAACAACAAACAAGATCACAATAATTACATAATCAATTTTGGTAAGCAGTATTATCGTAATAGGGATGGAAATAGACATCCAACACACACATCCCTGTACATGGATCTGTGTATTGGTACAACTCAACTCATGCGTATAGCATTTGCAATGCAAATTAATTCTTATTTTTTTTTTTTTTTATCAAATTTTGATGAAAATTACTTTGCCCCCTCGCTATAAATTATATTGTTATTGAATTCGTTTTAATAATTAAATAGTAAAATAATAAAAAAAGAAAGTTTGAAATGGGTTATATGAATAAGGAACAATTTACAGTGCGACGTATGTAATTCTAATTTAGGTTTATCTGGTCTAGTAGCTACTGCTAAATACATTAAACTGTCAACTGCTTCTCTATATGGAGCATTTAAAATTTCTGTTCCTCCAGTTCTATCGATAAATCCAGTGTCTTGTAAGTCATATAACAAGATAATTTCCAAGTCGAATGCAGGGACACAGTGGGGCGAAAAATCAAAGCATTACAAGAGAACTAGCTCGCTATAGCATAAGGTGTCTTAACTAGTGCTAGTATCGCTACGGCAGCCAAATTAATATCAGATGATCTTAAATCATTATTTAGTTTGTAAAGGAAAATTGAATAGAACCGAATCGAATATCCATGCCTTACATTATGTCAAAGAAATAAAATAATAGTAGTAATAATAATAATAATAGTGTAGATCCATCCTTAGCTGAAATCATTTGGATTTTGAATAAGTGTTATATTTTGTAAGTGAATGTATTTGAATTAACTATTGTAAATCAGGGTATTTTGAGTCGATAGACCTATGAATAAGGAAAACTTTACAGTGCGACGTATGTGTATTCTAATTTAGGTTTATCGAACAACTGAATGCATAGAAAAGTATAGCTCCATGAAGAAACAGGATGTTGTGTTTTTTCAGTGTCAAAATTTCTAACAAGATGTGATACATGTCTCAAAGTTCCAACATCATCCGGTATTTGTAAACAATATTTCAATGTATAACATTGTTGTTCCTATCAATTTTCTGGGCATAGTTTTTGAGATAACGATTAACTATTCAATCATAATGGAACGTTTCCATTTTGATAGTATAGTAACATACTTCCTTGCATACTTCTTCGTTGGTATATGGGGAATTCCAGCTCATTTCGACCTGGTTCTGACCGTTGACCTCTCGGATTCGGCCCGCGATTTTTTATATGATTTTTTTCTCTAAAAAGCACTCATTATTTATTTTGGATTTTTTCGCCACGGTTTAAATTGGCTACAATTTTTGAAAACGAGTATATTGATCGACACAATTTGAAAATCTGAGAAAAATTCTGAAAATCCTGTATCAGATATCAACATTTTTAACCCCTTGACTGGTGAGCCCACCATATGGCGGGCTGTCGAAAAAATGGGTTTCTAATGACACAAAATGAAACCCACGAATATCAACTTTCAAGATGATAATAAGTAAGGTTTGGTCTACCAGAAATGTTCACCTCACTCTCAAATCGTTTACCAGTACTAAAGGGGTTAAGCCTAGGGCCGGAGTGGGGAGATTCTTCCCTCTTACTGTTTTTAAGCTTTTTCCAAAAAAAACTGTTAAAAAAAATTAGAAGCGGCAGTTATGTTACTATGGATGGTTGCTGAAACATTTCCATATATCACACCGCATTTTAGAAATTTTTTTGAGATTTTTCGGAGAACAGAAAAAAAAAATTTCGGCGAAATAAAAAAAAAATCTCGTGAAAAATCTCAAATTTTTTTTGTAAAATCCGGTAACATATGAAAATGTTTCAGCAACCATCCATACTAACATAACTCCTGCTTCTAATTTTTTTTAACGGTTTTTTCCGGAAAAAGCTTGACAACAGTAAGAAGGAAGAATCTCCCCACTCTGGCTCTGAGCTTGAAAATGTTGATATCTGATACAGAATTTTTCAGAATTTTTTCAGATTTTCAAGTTGTGTTGATCAATATATTCGTTTTTAAAAATTGTAGCAGATTTAAACCGTGGTGAAAAAATCCAAAATAAATAATGAGTGCTTTTTAGAGTGAGAACAATCATGCAAAAAATCGGGGGCCGAATCCGAGAGGTCAAGGGTCAGAGCCAGGTCGAAATGAGCTGGAATTCCCCATAGGTATAAAAAAACATGTGTGATAATGATTTGAATGAAAATTTTGGAGCCTAAATTCATTTTTGTAACACATGCACAAAAAGTGCCTGTTTTTGTGCCTCTGAAGTGTGGCAAAAGTGGGGTATTTTAGTAAGGCATGAGGAAAATATACCGCGCATGCGTCAATCGGCTTCATCTGCTTTTATGATACGCTAGTTACTTTTACGCACACTTTTTTAACACTATAGTTACTTTTGCGCATACTTTTTTGACACTCTAGTTACTTTTTCTACCGACGCGCCATCTGACGAGATAGAAGTAAGTCGACGTTCAGTCGAAACTTCAGAGGCACAAACAGGCAGTTTTTGTGCATTCTTTACAAAAAGTATTATGTGGCACACGTCCAAGAAAGCAGACGCTTGACGAAATGCGTGAAGTTGACAGCACTCGCCTTCATCTCGTACCACGAGGCGGCACTCGCCTTCGGCTCGTGCGCCTGTGGTACTCGCTTCCGGCTCGTGCGGCCAACTTCACAGCCTTCGTCAAAAGTCCGCTTTCTTGCACTTGTATCACAAAGTACTATTATTAGATTCGTTCGTTTTACACAAATCGGGCTCCACTGAACTGCACTGGGAGTTTTCGATTGGTGAAGACTAGTCTAAGCTTCAAGGTGATTGGTCCAGTGCAGCCCGATCTGTGTAAAACGAACGAATCTATTAACTATCCGTTATTTACTGCTGATTCACTTGAAGCTGAAGCTTATCCTTGCATTTCTTCATTCATTACCTGTCAACAGAAAAATAACAGAAGAATAATTTTTTTTCCCTCTTGCAGTAAGAAAAGCGTCAATTTTATTAGTTGATGGGGAAACTGAACCAACCAAATAAAAATTTTGTTCTATATCTTGTACGCTCAGGTTTTTTCGTTAGTTCCTGCTTCTATAGTGCAGTAGCGCGAAAATCACCTGGCTACTTTGCCCATCGATGAACATATTATTCTGTAGCGTGATTTCCTCCATAGTTGAAGGGGATCTTATGTGCCTCTAATCAAATTCCTTTTGCTGTCAGACAAAGCAGCCAAAATGAAGGCAAGTTCCTTTAAATTCAGGCGATGACAATTTAAACATGATTCAATCAAAAATCGCTTCCGACTGCAGTTCATAAGCCATGATATTGTTGGGTACACTGACACTGAAAAAGAAAAAAAGACACGTAGACTGCAATGAGGGCCAATATGCATGAGAAACTTCGGATGAACATGCATGCCAATGCACATAAAAGAGAATTCCACAACTCTGGAAATATCTAACACGATGAGGTTATCTTTGCAGAAGTTTCAAGGCTAGTCTTAGGTCAAAGGCGTAATCTGTAGAAGAGCAAATCGATAAACGACAAAATTTTGAGTGGCACTGGTGTGTCCCCTTCCATAACGAAATAAGTATGTATTATATATATATATATATATATATATATATATATATATATATATATATATATCATAAGAACTTGACCCTTCACATGAGTTTAACTCCACTGTCTTAATTTCGTAGCTCTTTCTATTCTTTGCCGTAAGCGAGCCGAAAATGTTGAAGTTTTCGGGAGAATTCGTATCTTCTTCTTCTTCTTCTTCTTCTTCTTCTTCTTCTTCTTCTTGCCTTTGTTTGGCTATCTGGGTTAAATTAACACCATGTGCCACGAATTCGTATCTTCGGACTCGCACTTCCATTGGTTAAGGGTATAATACGTATGATAATACATATATTGAATCCATCATATTATCTCGACTGTATAAGCTGAAGTATTTGAGGTTATGAGAATTGTGTGTAGATTGATCGCGATTATTCATTCAAGCTATTCATTCGTAACATGTTAGGCAAATCAACTTTCGATGAATAACCCTTGCTTCGACAATAAAACGCCTTGATCCCTAAGATATCACATTGCTGTTTGTCAGCGGTTCTTCTTCTTCTTCTTTGCCTTTAATTGGCTATCTGGACCAGCGTTGTGAAATAGTCGTTGTCTAGTAATGGAACTCGACTGAAAAAATTATCGTATCTTCTAGAAAATTATCGTACATTTTTTATTTGGATATTATCGATGTGGTCTATTTTTTTTTGGTCGTAATAATTACAGATACGACATTATATTCATATCAGCATTGTGAAAAATATAATTTCACAATTTTATTAGAGTTCATTTTCATTCCGTGAGTCAGCGTGACGCCATCATGCTGCCACCATTATTGCTATGTGATGTTTGAATTTAAAACTTTTAAAGCGGGAAGTTACGAATTTACTTCGGAATATGGAATCAAGCATGAAGTGAATTCGTTTTCTATATAATTCATGTATATTTCAGTCAAGCTGAAATAATAAAATAATGAAATAATAAAAAAAAAAAAAAAATAATACGAAATAATCGTATTTTCGCGTACGATAATGAATCAGTATCGTACATCGTACACAGCCTGGAATTATCGTATGAATACGATACTTATCGTACAATTCACAACGCTGATCTGGACTATTATAATAGTACCATGTGCCACTTCTAAATGTTTTTATGTATTCTTCTTTATTTTAATTTCATGACTTGCAGTTGGCAAGCTCTTTTAAGCGGGGGGATCCGGCAGATTAAAGAGCGGGAAATCAAAACCAGGATCCTCTTCTCTTCTACTTCTTCACCTTTGTGTTGGCTATCGGAGCTTGAAAAGCTCCATGTGCCACTTCTAAATTATTAATTATTTTTTAATTTTTAATTTTCTTCTTTTTATTATGCTATTTTATATTTTTATTTCAATTTGGTTGTTTATTTCTTTGTACTTGCGTACTTCCTATTTTGACCGACTCTCGCGGTATATATCTCAGATATTATATTATAGCCACGAAGTAAGACTGTACGGGAAGGATTAGCCGCATATATACTCGCCGGACGGGGATTATATCTTGAGCCTGCCTTTGTATTCGAGTTGTTATTAGACCTCAAGTTGCCCTTGGACCTATCTGTTCGAACTTTCTTCGTTTGCCTTGTCCATTTTCAATACGTGATGGAGCCCATTAAATTTTATTTATTTATATGTCATATGCCTGGTTTATGCAGCGCCGTAATTCAACTTAATTTAAGGATTGACCAATCAGGAAGCTGCTTTAGCCACACGCCAGGTGAATCGAACCTCTTGATTGGTCAATCTTTAAATTAAGTCAAGTTACGGCGCTGCATAAACCAGCCAATAGGCCGTAAAACCGCGATTTTGACCTCGCTTCGCTCGGTTTAAACGCGGTTTTTGGCCTGGACACATAAAATTCTATATGCCATACGGCCCAAAAAGTATTTTCTGACGAATTTCATCATAATCCTCGCCTTCGGCTCGGATTATAAACTCAAATTCGTCGGAAAATACTTATTCGGCCTAGTGACATATGCCTGGTTTATGCAGCGCCGTAACTTAACTTAATTTAAGGATTGACCAATCAGGAGGCTGCTTTAACTACGCGCCAGGTGAATCGAGCCTCCTGATTGGTCAATCCTTAAATTAAGTCAAGTTAAGGCGCTGCGTAAACCAGCCAATAATGTACTATTAGTTGTTCTAGAGGCAGCATTATTCAAATATATGTATTTATTTCTTTATTACTTTATTTAAAAAATTTTTTTCTTTTTCCCTTGTAGATCTTTGCTATCCCGAACTCTTCTCGGTATTATATTTTATGTTTTTAGGCTTTTTACTTGTATTCCTTAAATTTTCCCTAGTCCTCTTCAATTTAGTCTTTTAGTTCAAAATCACTTTGCGAGTTGATCGCGATTATATATGAACAGTACATTACACTTATACAGAACAGAACATTTATTCGTCAGCCATCGTAATCGCCCCGAAAATGAACTTTATTCCTAGCAAAAATAAAGAGCTTTCTGGATCAGCGATTACGATGTTGGCGTGTCCGGCTCGCTCAACGGCCGCCACTGGAGTCTGGACTCCCTTTGTCAGCGGTTCTGAGGAATAATCGAAGAATTATCCAGCTTGCGCGGGGACGACAATGACTATGTTTCCACCGGGTCGTAGTCGAATGGGGCTAGCCAATCGGGAATAAGATTTGAAGAGAGATTCCCTATTTTCTTCTCGAATATCGTTCCTGATTGGCTTACCCCATTTGAACTCTGCCCCGGTGGAAACGTAGTCATTGGACGACAACCACATGCGAGTGGTTCGCCGTCGCGGCTCAGGCTGAATTTTCATGCGCAGTAAATTGCTGCTGCAGCAGAATTTAGCTGTAAAGCCTGGCGCACAAACCTATCCGTAGTACGGAGTCGGAGTCGGAGTCGTAACACGTACAAAGCGAAGCGCGTCGTTAGCGCTCGCACACATACCCTAGGTTTCCATGCAAGCGTTGCCGCGCGGCAAAACGCGCGCGGTAGCGAGTTCAGCCAATCAACATCACACCGCCGCGCTACTGATTGGCTCTACGCGTTGCCGCACGCGTTTTGCCGCGCGGTAACGCGTGCATGGAAACCAAGGGATAGCGCCAGCCAATCACACGCGCGACGATGCATCGACTTCGTACTACGAATAACTTTGTGCGCCAGGCTTAACGCTATTCGTTGTTGATCGTGTGGTTACCTACAACCACGTGATCAACAACGAATAGCGTTACAGAAATTTTGCAGCAGCAGCAATTTACTGCGCATGAAAATTCAGCCCAGGTCTACTGGCAGTCTGAGAAATTGTCGAAAATTTGAAAAGATAAAATGCATGCTGGAGAAACTGTTCGAATATGGATTCAACATCAATGACTACAGATGTATGTTGTGAAATTTTTATTTCAGTACGTAGTTTCAGCGGAGTCCTCCAAAATTCGCGACCAATATGAGCTATTGTTTAAAAATTAGGAAACCAATCGAGGCATATCGCAGTGGAATTATTAGATAAGTATTCTTTATTCGCAAAATATATCTTCCTCGCCTGTATTTCAGCAAAATCGTTAATAAGGTCATAGATGTAAGAAACGTCACCAGTTTTTTTCTTTCAATAATTTATTAATCAATTGCAATAAATAATGGCAATGGATAAATGTTATTCGTTCTGAGGCTTTTGGGTTGGCCAATTCCACCGCTTATTAGCCGCGGGCTTCAACTCATTATTGGCTATATGTCCCTTTTTTCACTGTCAGTACTGCGAGTTTTCCTTGCCTCTTTCTCGCGTCGGTGAGTTCGTCAATACAGCTATCTCTAAAATAGGAACAATAGCCTATAACTGTTTGAAAAAATTGACCAACGAACAAAAGCCGATCAAACAAACGACGAGAAAACAGAAGACAATCGGAGTGACGCTACATTCCGCGCCATTCAGTTCAGACGCTTCGTTTTGTGCATCCAGAGCGGATCTAGTTTTCGGAGCAGAATAGAGTAAGAAAGTAAAAAGCAAATTTGAAGAATAAATTAATTAAAAAGAGAATTTAGATTTTCTATAAGAGCATATAATATCAATTGAATATGGAGCCGGGCGAGGATCGGATCCACGACGGGTTCACCTACGTGATGGACAAGAGGAAGAACAACATAGCGTGAGTGTTAATTTTATTTGTATATTTCGTAGATGTACTAAAAATGAAACTGTGCGGTGCGTTACAGTCATTCGGACGGTGAAATTCGATCGCTCGTTATATAAATTTGAACGTCAAGATTGAATGCGTGCCCGCGAAAAAACCTGAGGGCTCGTTTGGCGATTATGTAGCTATTCGTACCGGAAAAAATAGCGAGGCTTTAAAAGAGCAGCAGCGGGATTAGATTGGAAACAGCAGATGGTGGGTTACTGTTCCTTGGGGGGTAGAGTAGTTATGTGGAATAATGCTAATCGTTTTAATTCATAACTTTGCCCCTATAGGGCTGTTGTCATCGGCGGCCAACAATGTTTTTCGGGAATTCGTGGGCATCGCAAAACAATTGAATTCACCCAAGCCGCGACTTCATTTGGCTGTAGTGTCTTTATCGTTACGAATAAAATGACAGTTATTCTGCCGAATTTCCCAATAGAATCAATTGTATTATTATATACTTCACTTCCTTTCATTGGTTCACGATATTTCTTTGAATCTAAATAAAACGAAACAAGGATTCCGCGATTTATATCGCACCAACGAAATAGTATATTATGTCATAAGGCCTGTAAGCGGAGGTTTGCGAGGAGTGTGAAGTTTGCAGCATGAGGCGTGGTATAGTCGGAGACGAGGCGGAGCCGAGTCGGAGACTACCACGCCTCATGCTGCAAACTTCACACGACTTGCAAACCAACGCAACCGGCTTAAAGCCCGGACACGCTCAAATCGGATCGCAGTCGCAAACGCAGTGATCTGACGCTCCTGATTGGTTGTTGAAAAAATTTGTCCAAAGCTAAGCCAATCAAGAGCGTCAGATCACTGCGTTTGCGTTTGCGACTGCGATCCGATTTGAGCGTGTCCGGGCCTTTAATGCTATATACTATTTTTCGTCATGAAGGCCCGAGAAGTGGGGTTTCATCAGGCCTAGGCCTGCTAAATGTATTTACCGGGACTAGTCCTCACTAGAGTCCCTAGAATAAACAGAGTCTAGCAAACGCGACGCCATGTTTGAGCGAGTTGTACGCGCGAAGTTTGAATGTTCGCGCGCATTGCGGGTAGGGTATTGTAGAAATAAATATTGAACACGAAACCACTTATTCCGAATTTTCTTATATTAAATTTTCTTGTATCAAATAATTATTGTGTTTTATTGTGCTAATCAGCATGGTATATTGAATGTAAACTTATATTAACAGCAATCCATACTCCACGACATGAGGTTGAGGACTGTGGAAGTCGAGGTTAGAATGCCAGGTTCGAGCTCGTTACTAGACAAAAGTCACCAGATCGGCAGCCATGTTTGAGCGAGTTCAAACTGACCAATCAAAAAGAGTAATGCGTTTGCTAGACTCTGTTTATTCTAGGGACTCTAGTCCTCACTTTACGGGACAGAACTGCTAACCGCCATCTATCGGTCCGAAAATAGACCCGTAAACGCCACTTATCTGGCCTCAACACGGACTTATGGACTGAGCCTTCCCTTGCGGTGGTGCGGCGAAAGACGGAAGGGGAATCATGGTCGGCCATATTGATAAGCTAAATCGATATACCGCGAAGTTCTCTGTATGCGGAACGCTAGGGGTACCACCCCGAAATTTTTGCTATTTCCATAGGCGTGGGTCATACAGTAAACTGCAGCAGCAGTTTGGTAACTTACTAGATGTTTTTAGTAAGATCACTAGAAATTACTGGAAATCTAGTCACTAGATTTCTAGTCCAGAAAGCTAGTGACCAATGATCACTAGATTTCTAGTGATCTCTAGTGATTTTACTAGAAATATCTAGTAAGTTACCAAACTGCTGCTGCAGTTTACTGTATGACCTACGCCTATGGAAATAGCAAAAATTTCGGGTTGGTACCCCTAGCGTTCCGCATACAGAGAACTTCGCGGTAGATATACTACGTGTACAGACATGTTTGTGGTAGTGCCTCACGGTCTTATAAACTTAGCCTATCAATATGGCCGACGCGATACCTCACGTACTCCCCCCAAGACGCATACCCCTCGTCCACAAGCCTAGCTTGCGCTCAGTCCATAAATCCGTGGGCCTCAATGACGAAAAGATTATTACGGGATTTTGGATAACTTTATTCAACTGAAATAGAACAGAAAAACAAAAAATAAAAAAAAATAAACAAACTGCTATTTTATTGTAAACAGAATAAATTTTTCAAAAAAATTCTATGAAACACTTTCCAGGATATGTTTACTTTATTACATTATCTCATTTGAAAACGAGGGTGACGGGCTATATGTACTAGGGTGGTCCTTATATGGGGTGTTTTTGAATTTTTACGCTCCCAAGGGTTCAAACGGATCCTTTTCAAGAAAAAAAATTTGTCCTAAAGTTTTAATGCTCTATCTCGATTTTAACATCCCGCGCACGACCGCCAAAGTATATGTATTTTTTTTCAATTTCCTACAAAAAACATGTACTATGACCCAACTTTGTCAAGTCATTAGCGTCGATTTTAACATCTTGCGCACGACCGCCATTTTTTTTTTTTTTTTTTTTTTATCTGCAAAAAAAAAAAAAAAACTGTCAAGTTACTAACGTCGAAGTTATAGCTATTTAAATGACATAATTTTTATTGAAATGGGTTCTTTTTTTTCCGAATAACAGCGTGCGTATTGGGACCGTGCATACCAATACACACTCACCAAAGTAAGAATGTGTAGTCCTGTACATGCATACTAGTGGCGACGCCTATAGAGGAGATCGGCATTTTGGGGCGAAAAAAAACAATGAAAAAACAATGTATGTACACGAATACACATTCTCACTTTGGTGAGTGTGTAAGGTGTGCACGGAGCGAATACGTGATAGGGTCAACTGAATTGAAATTGAAATAAAAAAAATAAAATTAATATTCAATGCTAACTTTATTCCGATCAAAATATTCAGTAATTTTATGCAATAAATAATTTTTTAAGAAATATTAAAATCTTAGTATTTTTATTTAAGAGTCAATTTTTAAATTGGCGTAACAACAATTGATCTTCGTTTAATTTCGAATGAAAATTACCGTGTTAGATGGGGAATTTTTTGCTTAACACGTTTTCAATTTCAATTCAGTTGACCCAATCACTTATATATGCATGCTGTTATTTGAAAAAAAAGAACCCATTTCAATAAAAGTTATGTCATTTGAATACAGCAGAACCTCGTTTATCCGAGGTAATGTGGGGAGGAGGTACCTCGGATGAGCGAAAACTCGGATAACACGATAGCTGTGAAAAATTCGAAAATTTAAATCATTTTTTATATATTTCAAGCTGTAGAATGAAATTTAATCACAAAAGTATATACATATGTACTAGGGTGGTCCTTATTTGGGAGTCGGACGAATTTCAATTCAAACGCCCCCTAAAACGGTTCTAAATAATGAAAAAAAAAATGTGTTAAATTTTCAATTTTTTATTTCAATGGGAACACATGCCCCAACGAGCTTTTGATTTTTTAATTTTTTTTCTCGTCAAATTGCTGACGGATAGAAATTCTTAGAAAAAAATTACATTTGTGGTTGATAAAAGGAGTAAAAAAAAAAAAATCAACAACAAAAACAGTTTATTATGCGAATTGTTTCGGAACATAGGAAAATGTATCCACATTTCCGTAAACAAACCTTTCGCAAAAATCTGTAAACCCGTCTGTATAATTTGCTGTCATTCAACTGATCTTGATCATTTGCTTATTTTATCAATAAAATAGTATATTGTGTACCAAGAGCGTAAAGTGGGCTTTTTTAGACCGAGTGTGGAGTTTGCGGTACGAGTCGGAGGTGAGCTAGCACGAGTCGAAGACGAGTGCATCTGCGAGTCGAAGACGAGTACTGCAACCACACAAGGTCAAAAAGCCCACTTAGCCCTTGGTGCACACCATATTTTTTGTAACAGCACGATTTTCGCGTTTTTTTCTTCATTGTTGATCATTTTTTTGAGAATATTGAAAAATAATTTAGCTTGCGTTTCAGTTTATTATTGCCCGTTTATGCTTGAGTAGCGGGCGATAAAAACTCAAAAACGCCCGCTGCTCGACTTAGCAAAAAAACGCGAAAATCGTGCATGTGTTCCAAAAAGGAATTTGTGTGCTGGAAAATATTATTCGTGGCTAGATTCGAATTTTTCGTACAAAAATATAAATAATTTGCTACTAAAAATTTAGTTTTCTCCATGGTTTTTGATCAATTCTGTTGTAGAATGTGACAAAAATGTCTGACCTGCCAATTGTTTATATTTTTACATAACCGATTTGCATTTCAGAGCATATATCATTTATTCCCATGAATTTCTATCCGTCAGCAATGAATTTGACGAGAAAAAAAAATTAAAAAATCAAAAGCTCGTTGGGGCATGTGTTCCCATTAAAATAAAAAATTGAAAATTTAACACATTTTTTTTTTCATTATTTGGAACCGTTTCAGGGGGCGTTTGAATTGAAATTCGTCCGACCCCCAAATAAGGACCACCCTAATATGTATAAGCACCATAGTAGCGATCGCAAAATACTTCGCGCGTACAGCATAGGCATAGCGGCTCCATCCGTTTTATTCGAGTTTTTCCGCATTCTCGGATAACGCGGAGACTCGGTTGATCGAAGGCCGGATAAACGAGATTCTACTGTAGCTATAACTTCGACGTTGGTGACTTGATAAAGTTTTTTTTTTTTTTAGCAAATTAAAAAAAAAAAAAAAATTGGCGGTCGTGCGCAGGATGTTAAAATCGACGCTAATGACTTGATAAAGTTGAGTCATACATGTTTTTTGTAGGAAATTGAAAAAAAATATATATACTTTGGCGGTCGTGCGCGGGATGTTAAAATCGAGATAGAGCATTAAAACTTTAGGACAAATTTTTTTTCTTGAAAAGGATCCGTTTGAACCCTTGGGGGCGTAAAAATTCAAAAACACCCCACATAAGGACACCCTAATATGTACGTATGTATACATTAGGGTGGTTCTTATTTAGGGCTTGGTGGAATTTAAATCGTTGCCCTCCTAATCGATCATGAATAATTTAAAAAATATCACTGCAAAATTTGAGCTCGTAATTTCAACTTCAAAGCATGCCTCCAAAGGTTTGTGTATTTTTTTTTTCTCTCTCAATTTTGTCTAAGCAAAGATATAATATTAGGTTTTATGCACTTCTAGATCTTTTTTTTTCTGCGGCGCTAAAAATCTTGTGAAATACTGATGCTTCTCATTGTAAAAACATGCGTAAATCTCCGATTTTTTTTAACATCAATTAACAATTAGCTATTTAACTATAATAAAATATTGAAATGGTATATTTTTGAACACATCAAATTTTTACATGATTGTTTTCTTATTGTTTGGTTTATTCTAAATCGACAGGTTTCCGATTAGGTTTTACAAAAAAACAACGTTAATCCAATGTTGCTTGAAGTTCAATCAATTTTCTGTTTCCCGTTGAAACACACCGAAGACTTTACCCAATAATTATTTTGGCACTCGACTGATGAAGCGTTGTCTCTTTTTCATTTTTAATTCATTTTCTGGGCAATATGTAGTTGAAAATCACAATCAACAACAGATATTGTGGTTACAAATTTACTGAAGACAACCTTTTGAATTCTATTCAGGTACCTGAAATGCATAGAGACGCGGTTGCACCACTGCAAAGGACGTGCTAAAATTGTCGCAGGTGCCTTTCATCTCACTGCAGAGCACAATCATGCGGCTGACGAAAACGCAGAGATGATTCAAATATTCAGGCATGAATTGCGCCAGGCGTGCATGAGGCGATTTGATCGGCAAAAAGACATTTACGACGAGATAAAGATGCTGTAAGTACCAAAACTCGTTGTAGCTTTTCGGAGATTAGCATTTCATCAACTGTAGGCAATAATTTTAGCATAATTTATTTTCCCATAATCATTCATACGTATTGCAAGAACAATAAATACTGCAATTTTTATAAAAAATCAAAAATATTAAATTCTAAAATCTTAAAAATAAACATAAAAACATAAACACGCTTTCAGTGAAACATTCATTCCAAAGAGCCACACTCAACAATTTGAATGAAAATATAGAAATATAAACATGTTAATAGTTCAACATTTACTCTGAAGACCCACTCAAAAAATTATTAATAGCAATAAAGAAATGATCAAAACTCATGTACACAAAACAAAATGATGCAGAAAATGGCTAATAATGGAAAATTGACTCCAAAACAACAGACATGAGCAGGCCGCGGTCATTGTGACCTACCCGAGTATTGAATCGACGATGCGTTGCTGGCGCAAGACTGCCCAACCACCGATTCCGCAGACACTGAGGGAATACGGGCACATCCTTGCCGACCCCCAGTGGCACGGGCTATTGGCATATAACCGGGGTACGGTGCGAGCCACAACGCTGAGTGCCACGGACCTGAGCGTCTCCGTGGTTTTCGGTGATGATAATTTCATCACCCATCTATCAGACTGCACAGAGGTGTTCGTCGATGCCACCTACAAAGTGGTGCCATCCGTAAATGGAGCTTATCAACTCCTCACCATCATGGCCACGAAATATGACCATGTAAGTATACCGGCCTAGACGTTTGGAGCAATATAAGGATCAGAAATCAAATCAAATCTTTTTCGCCAGAAATCAGCTTGTTTTCAAATGTGTTCAGATGACAGTATTATTTCGCCAATTATCCTATTTAGTTTTATTTTTGTATTTTGCAGGCTCTTGCCTGTTCTGCTGCGCCTGAGGGAATTTTATCCCAGGGCGCTCAATAAATGTCTCTCCCTCAAGTAGTTTCAAGGTCATTGTAACCCTCTCTCGCAAGGGCACAGAGCAAGTTCTTTGTAATGCTCTGTGCATGTCTGTCCTTTAGTGGTCTGATATTGCAATAGACATAATAAATATAATCTATCCATCTATGTCTCTCTTTCTCTCTGTCTATCTTGTTTGCTTAGATATACTTTGATTTAGATTTGATTAGCTAGAGGCCCAGGTCAAGCTCTATCTCTGTCTTTCACTCACCTGATTTGGTGCATGTATACTTTTGGTTTGTTTACCTTGCATATTTAAACTGGTAAATGCAAGGT
Source organism: Tenthredo mesomela (assembly GCA_943736025.1). NCBI lineage: Eukaryota > Metazoa > Arthropoda > Insecta > Hymenoptera > Tenthredinidae > Tenthredo > Tenthredo mesomela. Next base: position 38,443,980 of record OX031014.1, on the reverse strand, counting down.
GTATTTTGTCTAGTATGGTGATTAGGGTGGTTCAAAAAAGACTTAGGTTCTCAGATGCTGCTGCTCATCCGTGACTATGTTATGTGTGATTTTGAACAAATATTCCATTCTTTTGAGCTCTGTAGGACAATATTCACTACTCCCTCATTGAAGTTGAAATTTCGAAATTTTGCAATTTTTGGCAATTTCAAATTACTCAGATCAAAGTGCTCATCCGGCTACCTCTAGGCTCTCATTCAATGAGTATTTTGGTTCAAGATGAGCCTCGGAGACATTGGAGTTTTTTCAATATTTAGTGTTTTTTTCCGAGATTCGATCGCCAGGTGTTGCACATAAGATAGTTTTTTTTTCACCATTATACATTATAAGGAAGAAATACATGCAGTTTGCAGTCTGTGGGACTATTTTTACTACTGCCTCATTTTGCTCATTTCACTTGAAGGAAAGTCGCTCTCAATGAGGGAGTAGTAAAAATGGTCCCGCAGACTGCAAACTGCTTGTATTTCTTTCTTATAATGGTAAGAAAAAACTGTCTCATGAGTAACACCTGGCGATCGAATCTCGGAAAAAAACACTAAATATTGAAAAAACTCCAATGTCTCCGAGGCAGTACTAAATATTATCGTACGAGTCTCATCTTGAACCGAAATGCTCATTGAATGAGAGGCTAGAAGTAGTCGGATGAGCACTTTGATCTGAGCAATTTGAAATTGCCAAGAATAGCAAAATTTCGAAATTTCAACTCCAATGAGGCATTAGTGAATATTGTCCTATAGAGCTAAAAAAAATTGAATATTTTTTCAAAATTACAAACAACATATTCACGGATGAGTAGACACATTTGAGAACTTGGGTCTTTTTTGAACCACCCTAATGGTGATAGATGAATAAAAACTATATTTTTTTCTTTTTAATTCAATTTAATTCTATTCTATTCTATTCTATTCTATTCTATTCTATTCTATTTTCTACTTCTACTTTCCTGTTTTGTTAGCTATTATTGGATCCTCAACTTCTTATTGGTAAATAGTTACCTTCGACTAACTCAAATTGTTTTAAAATCACTCTTCGCAGACATTGCCTTTTGCGTGGGCACTGATGAGCCGGAAGAGCAAGTCTGCATACGATTGTGTGCTAACCTATGTGCAAACGGTGCTAGCACCTGCGATGGCGCCAGCATCTTTTATGACGGACTTTGAGAGCGCGCTTCAGAAGTCGCTGAAAGAAGTGTTCGTTCACGCCACGCCGCACGGATGTTTCTTTCATTATTGCCAGGTTTGAGAACTACTAGTTAATCAAAACTTCACACATCTCTTGGAGCGATCCGCAAGTGGCAATTATAAATGAATATTGTTCTTTCTCTCTTCAGGCTCTGTACCGAAAAATGAGGAGTCTGCACCTCGACGAATATATGGCAAACAATGCGGAAGCGGCAAAACTTTTGCGCAAATTGATGGCTCTGGCTTTGCTCCCAGCCGACCATATAGTCGCGGCTTTTCACAATATGCGGCATAACGCAAATGCCGCGGTCCAACGAAGGCTCGCGGAGTTATTCGATTATTACGATCGGCAATGGGTGCGCAGAGTAACACCCGAGCTATTTTCGGTCCATGGACTCGTCCGGCGGACTAATAATTGCGTCGAGTCCTACCACAAAGTCCTGCTTGACAAAATGTCGCCGCACCCGAACATCTGGGACTTTACCAGTAAGAAAGAAACCAGGAAAATCAATAACTGGATGGTTTAGAAAAAAAAAAAAATCATTTACCCTCGCGTTGTTTTCCGGATCTTATATCAAAAATATTTACAGTAACTAATCTCTATTTACTCATCTCTATCTATTTGATCCATATTTAATAACGTATACCCGGTGATTTATGTCTAATAACCTACGTTTAATGATCTACATCTACTAATTCTATATCTACATCTGCTAATCTGCATATACTAATCCTATATCTTATGATCTACATCTAATACCGTATTGGCCTGAATATAAGTCGAGGTTTTTGGTCACCATTTTTACCCTCAAAAACCGTATACGACCTATATTCTGGCTCAACTTACATTCGGGACTTTTAAGGGATCTGCCCGAATATAGTTCGAGCCCGAAAATAAATCGAGTACGGTTTTTGAGGGTGAAATCGGTTACCAAAGACCTCGACTTATATTCAGGCCAATACGGTAATTTAAATCGAAGAAGCTACATCTAATACTCTACAACTTATAATCTATATCTACTAATCTATAGCTAATAATTTATGCCTAATAATTTATATCAAATATTCTACACCTAATAACTAGCTCGTGGTTTCATTGTTTCCATCAGAAAAGCTGATGAACATCCAGGCTGGGGCCCATTCTGATTTTTTGAGCCTACAGCAAGGCAGAATGGTGACGCGGTCACCGAAATTTGCCTACGTTTTTAACCATGGCCAAATTTTGAGGACATGGCAGAAGTTCCAAGAGGGCAGGTTAACAACTCCCGAGTTTCTGGAGCAGGCGTCGAATTTCGTCTCGAAATTGGTCCGCAATTTGGGGCAGGCCCGAGGCGCCGATGAACATGGGGAACCGGACCTGATCGAAGCAGAGGTCGAGGATGCTCAGGTTGTTGTGGCGGAAGATCATCCTGATGTGGCAGAAGATCACCTTAATGTATCTGGTAAAGTAGGATCTATCAACATAGGTTGACGGGTCCTAATGAAACAGCGCTATTGCGCCGTGCTGGTTAAAAAAGCGCTAACCCGCCGTTTAGGTGGGCTAAAATAGCGAGATAGCGCTCTTCTAACCAGCTGGCGAGATAGCGCTGTTTCATTGGGACTCGTTGACTGGTATACAGGCTGTAATCAATGAGAAATCTGTTCGATGTTTATGAAAAATTATCTCACCTGATGTAAAAACTTCCTTTGTACTCAATGGTCCGGTTCTTGTGTCTCAGCCATTGTTTTCCGCTGCTGAAAAAGAATATTTTCCTGATTACCTAAATGCGAAAAAATAAAGAGTAGTTCAAGTGCGAGAAGAAGAAAAATGTGACTGGAATCGAGATAAATAATTACGTCCGAATAGAAGATTGATGGAATTGCAATATGTCCTGCATCGACGTTTTTAAATCTTTTCAGAAGAACCTGAGATAGTCCCGGAAGCCTTCATCAGGCACGACAACCCCGAACATTGTACGAATTGAATAGAAAAAAAGTGTCAAAATTCGAGTCGAAATTAAATTGAGCGTGGAAATAAGTTTGCCCAGTTGATTAAAATTTGCTATCATAAATCTTTCCAGAAGAACCTGAGATAGTCCCAGAAGCCTTCATCGGACATGACAACCCCGAACATGGTAAGAATTTATTTAAAAAAAAAGTGGCAAATGTGGAGTCAAAATTAAATTGTGCGTAGAAATAAGTTTGCCCAGTTGATTAAAATTTGCTATCATTAATCTTTTCAGAAGATCCTGAGATAGTTCCGGAAGCCTTCATCGGGCACGACAACCCCGAACATGGTACGAATTTATTAGATAAAAAGTGGCTTTCAAGTCAAAATTAAATTGAGCGTAGAAATAGGTTTGCCAAGTTGATTAAAATTTGTTATCATAAACTCAAAGACTTTAAGCGCAAGAGGCTTGAAAGAACACAATGTATCCTGCTCATTTATAATTAACACTTTCAGGAGAACCTGTGCTGGACCCGGAAGAAAGTATCTTAATTTCGGATGAGGAAGACGAAATACAGGGGATTCCTCCCGATGCGGAAAACGGAGGAGTACAGGGGATTCCTCCTGACGAGGAAGAAGGTATGTGACACTTACATTATTTTAGGTACGACGGAAAATTTCAAGTGAGAGCGTGATGAAGTATAGGAATACTAGGGCAATTCCAAGTGAAACCGATGATTCTTCCGTGTAGAGTATCCAATTTTGCTGAGAAATTATGCCTTCCCGATCTATGTTGAGACAGTTAGTCTTGCTCGATATTATGAAGTTATTTCGACTAAAGAAAATAAGGCAACGAAATTTTTCACCTACATATTTTGAGAACGATACGTAAAATTATTAATTGTAGACATACTCGTTGGGGAAAAATTAATATATTTGATCGAGGGAATGAATGGATTTACATGAAAGTATACCTGGATAGCGATTCTGGATCTTTGGGAGTTAACATAGCGCCGACGTTGACTCTTAGTGCCCGTGCTATCGTTGAGCTTTCCAGCGAGTTCCCTTTCACCTCCGCTACCGCCTATATGCTTTGTTTCTGTGTGGCAAATACAAGGTCGCTAAGCAACTTGAACGTTTTTTATCGACAATCAACAATTGAACTCAAGCAGAACTCGACTCGGTGATGACGCTAACTAGCAAACCTGATTACGGACTCAGCCCAAACGAATTGGTCGGCATTACGGCGGGCGCTGAAAACTCTCGTCAGCAGCGCCTGATCGGTAGATAGCTTTATCACTGAGTCAAAATTTCCTTGTCTTCAATTGCAGATTGTCATAACATATAGGGCTAGCAGGGGTGAAAGGGTGCTAGCAGGGAAATGCAACAATAGCACGAGTGCTCAAGAGCTAAGGCCGACGCCCGCTAGACCGCACCAAATTTCATTGTTTAAACAATAAAATTTGGCGCGGAACGCTTCGGTGCGGACTAGTGGGCGTCGGCCTTTAACGTCAGAGCTACGTTACCGCTCAGAGATCCGAGATCGCTGTCCTGTGTAAGATATCAAGAGCATTTGATAAAAGTTAACAGAAGTCAAAGCCAACTCGGCAGACTCCATGTTTTGCGGCTGTTTATAGCCGGCTGGCCATTAGGGTGGTAAAAAAAAAAAGTTTTTTCCTTATCATCTCAAAAGTTTCTTTTAGGTATATAGTAAAACAAATTCTCCTAAAAGCGCAGCTCGATATCTCAACTCTATGAGACGCTCAACGATTTTCCGTTTTCCCATATTATTAAATAACACATGAAAAATTTACTTTTTCGTTTTTTCTGCATAAAACGAAGAAAAAAAAATTTATTCCAATTTTGATGCACATATTCTTGTAGGAAATTTAATTATTCAATTTTTTTTTATTTTTATTTATTTATTTAAAATTTTTAAATTCTCTTTTTTTTTTCAAAGCCTGGGCCCCTATTCAGTAACTTTTCGCTAACGAAACGATCGGTTCAGCTTCTTTTGTCTTGTTTTTTATTGGGTAGATTTGTCTTTCTTGAAACCTTATTGGTCGCTGACGTCACACTCGATCGTAAACTCATCGATACGATCGTAATCGAAGTTAGTGAATACGGGTCCTGATAACTTTTTATCTGTTAAGGCCGGGTTTCAGTCCTTCTTGACCAACCGAGACAACATGTATCGAAAGTTTCGCTTTATTCAATAACTACAGAAAAAAATGAGAATTCCTTCTGGGAATAGGTTTATTTTTAATAATTCTAGAGCGGATGACCAGAATATCGCGAATTTGTGAAAAAAAAATTTGTTTTTGTAGTTCAGATCAGAACCCACGACCAGCTGTTTCGAAACAGAAAGTGCTTGCATTACTTTTCCAGATGGTGTTCGTGTCTAAATCCAGTTTACCGCTCTAGAGAATTTATCGGAGAATCACATTGTCGTCAAAATTCTGCATTTAGAGCTTTTGTTATCACGTGAAGCGGAACTTTCGCAAGGCATTCGCGGCGGCGGTGGACACATGACTTATACTATATATAGGTATAGCTTATGCGTTGCCGTTTCGAAGTTACGGAGCGACTGAAACCTCGCCTTAAAATTACGAGAAAAATATATAAACGCTTTTTTGTAGAGAATTAAATTTCCTACGAAAGTATGTGGATCAAAATTGAAATAACATTTTTTTTCGGAGTTTTATGCAGAAAAAACGAAAAATAAATTTTCCATGTATCATTTATATGGGAAAACGGAAAATCGTTGAGCGTCTCGTAGAGTTGAGATATCGAGATGCGCTTTTCGGAGAATTTGTTTCATACCTGGAAGAAACATTTGAGATGATAAGACTTTAAAGAAAATAAAAAAACATTTTTTTTGGACCACCCTACTGGCCATCCACTTTTCTTTCTTTTTTTTCGAATTGATGTTTATAAAAACCTGGAATATGTCGAGTTGGCTGTGACTTGGGTTAACTTTCACCAAATGCTCTCGGTAGGTAAAAAACAATGTTTCCATACAACTTACCGCTCTTTAGATATGGAGATCGAAAAAGCTGTTATCCTATTTTATCGGGTCGCAGCAATCGGATAACTGATTAATATTTCATTGCAATATTAAAAAAAAACTTGTTTCTACATAAACAATAAGAGTACGTATCATCTGATTCCAAAACCCCATCGGTCTGACTTGGACTTACTTCCTTCAACTGATAATAGATTAGTTCGTTTTACACAAACCGGGCTGCACTGGGAATTTTTGATTGGTGAATACTAGTTTAAGCTTCGAGGTGATTGGTTCAGTGCAGTCCAGTGCAGCCCGATTGATGTAAAACGAACGAATCTAATACAAATCGTTGCATGGTAGCTCGACAGATCCTTTTCCTTCGGTGAATCGCTTCGATACACCTGTTGAGAGGTGGCTAGTAACTCGACATATTTACAGTTGTAGGCAATTGGCAATGTTAGTAAACAACGATAGTGTTACTTCAAGTAAGGGTCCGTTTACTGGTATCACCTGAATTAGACAGATCTCTACATAGAGTAGCGCTGTCATTTGTCACTCAATGTCGTCCGTTGCCTGTGAATAAAACAGAGTGAACGCCACCAATAAAGATGAATTCTAAATGCTAGGATCAAAGGATTTTCATCGATAACTTACAAATTATATTTCCATGTTAGAAATTTCACAGGTCAGGTGAAGATGAACATATTCGTTTTCGAAACAACCGAATCGTTAATCCTATTTGCAACTGTTTGAAACCATAACTGAAACTAACCTCTTTTTCCTTATGACCCAGATAACGAACCCATCCCACACCATATACCCCTCATGAATCTCGCGCCCGATGAGCCAGAATATGACATGCTGTGCTGCGTTTGTCGAGAATCCCGATGCACTGTCCTTAGCCTTCCTTGCTTCCACCTCGTCCTATGCGGATCATGCACCAATCAGATTCTGATCACAGCGAGAAGGTGGGAGGACGGCGAGAACCCTCTTTTTGGGCAAATGAGGTGTCCATACTGCAACCTCCCAGTCACGGAGTTCAAAAAAGCTGTCATGCCACAGGCGTAATTTCAGTCATTAACACGATGGCTTTCTATCGTCTCGGTTAACACAATGTTCACTTTTACTTCTTCCTATTCTTATTCTACTTTTTTTCTCTGCCAGGAACCACGTACCACGCAATTTATTATTTGTTGTCGGCTGACAATAAATAATACAGTTTTAATCTTCTTGCCATAATTTTAATTTTTTTTTTCTTAGCGCTATGGTCCACGTACTTGATTTTATTTTTCAGTCTTTGATTAATCAGTCCTCATTAATTTAGTATTCCTCTTATTCTTGGACTGAAACCTTGATCCTTCAACCCTACCAACCACGTGTACGTAATTTTATGTTTTATCACACCATAAACCATAAATATAAGCCATAAACTGAAATGTATATACATACCCAGTAGATATACAAGCTTCCACAGCGACCAACTGGACATTCGCGTAATTTGACTTGACTGTTCTGAATAAAATGAGACGCTCTGTACATATTTTTCACAACACGTCGTATTTGTTCGTAACATAGTATATAACTTCGATAACTCTATTCATGTAATGTCTACTTATGTTTATTTCCACACTTTCGCAACGCATTCATACAAACAGTTGACTCCTGTTAAGGTCAGCTGTTTTGAATGAGATGCCGTATGCTTTATTGTTGTTTATGAATTATACGTTCGGATCCTGCATGTTTGCGTCTGTATCCTTACATGAACATCATTTAGTATCATATTTTCCTCATGTGAAGCACAAATACACGTCAATTGAGTACTAAATATCAGCTGTATATTATTTTCACATGCCTTAACCAACCCACAAATTATTATGATATATAAATATTATTATGGTATATATTAGTCAAGTAGCAGAAACATTGTCTAATTATTCGAAACTTCAATGTATGCTCGTAATAGTCAAGCCGTTTCAAATATTTATCTATACCGAGAGTTTAGTCTGGTGAGGTGATCATGAAAATAAAATCAATTCAAGAAAATCAGTCGGCGGATGAACAAGATTTGAGAGAATAAAGAAATTTGAATCCGCACGCGCCGTGGTGGATCACGCCGCGCGATATGTCGCCGGACGCTCTTGTGCGGCTTGTCGCGCGCATAGAAACCGTTCATGTGACGTTCGGGCGAACGCCGAGTCGGGCATTCCATTGGTCGGGCATACAGCGAGTCGGGTAAAGGCGGGTTCGGGTGAATGGCGTTTCGGGTATTCGATTGGTCGGGTATATAGCGAGTCGGGTAAATTACGGGTTCGGGTAAAGGGAGATTCGGGTATTCGATTGGTCGGGCATATAGCGAGTCGGGTAAATGGTGGTTTCGGGTCGACGACGTCTCGGGTATTTGACTGGTCGGGCATATAGCGAGTCGGGTAGATGACGGCTTCGGGTAAACGGCGATTCGGGTATCTGACTGGTCGGGCATTGGACGATTCGGGCATATGACTGGTTCGGGTAAGGAACTTTTCGGGTAAATGATAGCGTCCCAAATTTTACAGGATGTCTGTCGGGACGCTATCATTTACCCGAAACACCATCTACCCGAATCGCCATTTACCCGAAAGTCATTTACCCGAACGCCGAATACCCGAATCGTCAGAAACCCGAATCGCCATATACCCGAATCGCCAAATACCCGAATCGCCAAATACCCGAACGCCAAATACCCGAACGCCATATACCCGAATCGGCAAATACCCGAATCGTCAAATACCCGAATCGTCGAATACCCGAATCGCCATTTACCCGAAAGTCATTTACCCGAACGCTGAATACCCGAATCGTCAAATACCCGAATCGCCATTTACCCGAAAGTCATTTACCCGAATGCCGAATACCCGAATCGTCAGAAACCCGAATCGCCAAATACCCGAATCGCCAAATACCCGAATGCGACAGACTGGTTTCCATGAGTGGGAATCCGAGCGACAGTGCCTTCAGCCAATCAGCAGCATTCTGCTTGGAGCGGCAATTTGAATACTGTTCGCTCGCCCGAACATACTCTGTCCGCTGTCAGGTACGGTATTTAATTGGTTAAATGTTTAATTAGTAATGAAAAGGGTAAATAATTCATAAATAACTTCAATTAAATGTAAGTACCAAACGAATGTCGAATGAGTTTTTTTTATTTGACACCAAGTTACTTGTTGTACAAACTATTAAGTCAATTAGATAAAAATCATCAAGAAGTCTGTGGATATCATGTAAAGAAATACTTCCGTTGCGGGTGTATCTATATTCTATATACATATACCTATTACGATACGGCAGAAATGAATTATAGCGGGAAATTTTAGTTCATGTTCGAATGTATATCATATTTTTTTTATTGATTATTGTATTTTAAATGATATCATATTTTTTATTTATTATTGTATTTTCAAATGATATCACTTTTTTTTATCTACGTCATTTTTGATCAGGCTGAAGGATATTCTTTCTGTGGGTATTGTACACAATAAATACATAATAATGCTGTCCTTGCAATACGTTTTTTGTCAGCCTAAGTACTTACCTACACTTGGGAGTATCATTATGTTTATTATTCGTCATTATTTGATGATGAACTTTTCATTCGATCAGTTTTTATGGTTGCACAGCATAACTGTTATTGGAAAACAATTAGTTTGCTGTATGCTCCCACTATACCTTTCCTCTTTGAATGCAGTGGTTCACGATATGGCAAATTGAGATCTTCCGGTGCCAAACAACACTGGTCAGCTGTCCATTGTGGCGAGTTGCTGTAAACATTTTTCAGGAACCTTTATAGATTGCAGCAAACATACTTTTATGGTAGTAATCTTTTCCATTCCAGGACTCGCTGTACCCACACAGCATACTGTATTTATAATACAAATTTTTAGTCAATTAAGTTGCGTGAATAATTACAAGATATGTTATTTTACATATATATAGTCAAAGGCGGATGGTAGTAGGTATTTATAAAAGTCTTCACAATACTGAACGTAACCACCAAATATTTACAATACTTCGGAATCACGGACATAAAACCATTTGTAAACTATTCATTGCGAGTATCTATTATTCTATCTCTTGAATAATGAATATTTGATACATATTTCGTGAATATAGTAAGCTGTGTGTGTAGCATATACTGGAATTTAAAATATAGGACTTTTAGCTTATAGCATATCCTTACCGGTTGACTTTCGATTCTTTCTAAACGACCCTCGTTAATGCTCGAGAAAGCTGCATTCAATTGGCTGTGCATGGCCACATGTCATGTGTGATTCACCGTTGGCTGTAAATAGAAACATTGAAAGACATAATATTAGAAACCAGATCACCAATTCAAATCCGTGTCTCGAAAAACCCTGATATTTTCCGTTATTACGGGATCGCTATACAGTGTACACCTATATCCATATAGGTATGTATGTAAATTTGAAATTTGCCGCGAAGGCCGGAGTGACATGTACTCTGTCGGCCGCAAAGGCCGGAGTGACATGTACTCTGTCGGCCGCAAAGGCCGGAGTGACATGTACTCTGTCGGCCGCAAAGGCCGGAGTGACATGTACTCGGTCGGCCGCAAAAGCCGGAGTGACACGTATATTCGATCGGCCGCAACGGCCGCGAATAATCGCTTCCGACGTCTTCCACTGATTAGTCACGCGTCTCACGAACTCGCCTGCATTCTTGTTATCTGAAAACATTTTTCAATTAATGTGACAAATGATTAATTTGCACTTGCGTTATAGTAATGTACTGTATTCAATATACATTAGAACGGTTCAAAAAATCCACTGTTCTTTTTTTTTTTAATTTTCGCATTAAAATACTTTAGGAGGGGTGAAAAAAGATGCCTGTTAAAAGCGGAACTCTCAATATTGAGATTTAGAGGTCGCTCATCGCGGATTTCTATTTTCCATTTGAATAGCATAGGAAATTTTTTTTTTTTTCTAATAATTCTGTAGCTCACAAACCAATGAACAAATCCAAATGACTCAAACATATTTTCATAGGAAATTGAACACTCTACAAAAAGCTTCTCTTATCATTTTTTGATAAATTGACTCCTTCCAAAGTTATTCAAGCTCAAAGTTCAATTTATAATTGAGTCAACTATTTTTTTTGTGATTTTTTTTTTCCACAGTGATAGATACATTTGTTAGAGTGTTCAATCCCCTATCAAAATATGTCATTTGGATTTGTTTATTGGTTTGTGAGCTACGAAATTCTGAAGAGAAAAAAATAAAATTCCTACGCTATTTAAATGGAAAATAGAAATCCGCGATGAGCGACCTCTAAATCTCAATATTGAGAGTTCCGCTTTTAACAGGCATCTTTTTTCACCCCTCCTAAAGTTTTTCAATGCGAAAATTGAAAAAAAAAGAATAGTCGATTTTTTTGAACCGGTCTCATATGTACGTGTTCCTAATTATGTCTGGGGTGGAAGACAACGTAATTGAAAATAAATATAGAACGTTTTGGCCCCGAGCTGACATGTATAGGCGAATAAATACCTGCGCAGTTCATGACCGTCATGTTCAAGAATCTGATTTATACTATACAGGGTATTTTTTTTAATCGCCCCAGGCTGATATCTCCGAAACTAAGCAAGATACGGGAAAACACCTCAGACAAAACTTATAGAATATCGAAGGGGAAGGGATATGGTGCAATCATATCTTTTGTAGGTGGAGGCGCTGAGCTATGGTGAAGGTAACTTGGTTTTTTTTAAATGGAATGGTAAAGTTTACTTCACAGAATCTGAAAGAGTATCACATTCTGCATCAAAAACACCTGACCAGATGTTTTCTAAAGTTGATGGTTTATGAGATAAAAGCTGGGCAAGTTGAGTCAAAAGAGGAAGTCCAAATTACCTGTGTTACGTATTCCGCCCTGTTCCATACTCCTCTATGCTCTCTCACTCTCAATACCCAAGACATAACATCCTGCATGCATCCAGTCTCACCACCTCTAATCAGAGGAAGTCTCACCCTTACATTCCAAGAACTACATCCCTACCTATGCACCCATAAACTGCACCTGCATGAACGCGCCCATGCCCGGGACAAAGGAAAAGATGATCTCATTATTCAGCTCATCAGTAGCGATTATTAATATTAAACTTGCAGAAGACACTCTCTCCTAAATCGTCAAGAGGAGCACTAGCTCCCTTTTAGCTCCCGACTTTGATAAAGTAATCAATACAAAATCACTCATCGCAAATATCCAATAACGTGTAAAACTTTATAGATAATTCTACCATTTCTGTAACCAATAATAAAAACAACTATTCTGTTAATATACCCAAAATTCACTGTGATCACTTCAACCTCAACCCCGGTTACTTTAGAGTGTAAAAGCGAGGAACGAACCAACGAAATCCAACTCCAGCGTAATACATAACAAAGGTGGCAGCGTAATACATAACACCTGAATACTGTTCTTAACCCTTCGTAGTCACTCTGGGTGGATTTCACCCAGGCATTCTGGCCCAAATATCCATTCTTTGACAAATTGACCTATTTACGATTTGTTTTTTAAATATGTTGTCATTTGAATTTTGACAAATTTTGAGGTGTTTTCCCGTGTCTTGCTTGGTTTCAGAGATATCAGCCTGGGGCGATTGAAAAAAATCACCCTGTGTATCAAGTTTAAAGGTCGGTGTTTTTTTCTTTTCTTATATCAGTGGATTTCATTTTATCTTCGGAGAGAGGTAGAAACTAATGCTCACTTCAGTCAACGCTTTCCGTGGTCTTTCGGCACTTCGGCAATATGGATCCCCATCATTGTCAAAAAGTTGCTTATGCCTGCGGCATGTTCGCCCTTCTGAACTCAGTTGCCGGTAGGTTGCAGTATGGACATCTGACATGACCGAACAGAGGGTTATTGCCGTCTTGGTAATCCCGCGCTATGCGAAGGATGTTATTGGCACACTCGCTGCATAAAACCAAGTGAAAACACGGCATACTAATGCAAGTACTCTGTGAATCCTGGCATACGCAGCACGCTATGTGGTAACCATTCGCCGCATCAGGAAGCAGATCCGCGGGAGGAACGCCACGCGGGATAGGGTCAAGTTCGTTATCTAGGTTACAATGAAAGAAAGGTTAGTTGGAGCTATTTTTATTTTAAATTCTATGGCGTTCATGTAATAATACGAGGAACACATACCTTCCTCTACATCCGAGATCACAATCATCTCCCCTCCTTCTTGGTCAGGTTCATCTGGAAGTATACATTATAATTAATTGATCGCACGTGATCTTGAGCCCATTCAAATCACGAGTGTGTGAATTTTTGGCGATCGTTGACGAAATTTGAACTTGTCTTTTGATAACATACCCTGTTCGATGACGTTGGGCCGGAAGTTTTCATCCGCATCGTTTAGGTCAGGTTCATCTGGAAGTGTACATCATAATCAATTGATCGCTCGCATTATTTAACGATAAATATAGATAAGACACAAACGGTAACCTTCGGCTGTTATAGTGATAGTATACCTCAACTCGGACACATTGTGATACATGAACCGGTTTTTACAAAGTCAAAGAATTGTGGATGTCCACAAATAAAAAATGTTCATTCGGTTAATGCTTAGGAATAAAGATAGATAGTCATCTCATCAGATGGAGCGATTACATCGATTATGTAGCGAAAAAACTGAGGTATATGCCGCCCTGTCTATGCTATAGACTTCGATTATGTTTAAGTAAGATACAATTACACACGAAGGGTTCAGTGCCGGAGTAGCCTAACCCACATTGTCGATAAAGCTCATTTCAATTGTCATCAGCCATTTAAAATAGGCGTTATGGACAATGTGGGTTAGGCTACTCTGGCTCTAAACCCTTCATATGATTTATCAAGCGTTATTCGAATCTATATTGCTTTGGGGAATTGTTGGGTGGGGCGGGGTCAATGATAATGTAATTAAGGTAGTTGTTGCGTCAAAAAAGACTAGTTTTTTATAAATTTATTACGGCATAGTCACCACATTGAGTATTCATCGAATTATTATATTCGTAAACTGATGATTTCCCTGAAATGTCCAGAAACAAAATAATACCCAAATTATGAACAAATGGCTAGATATCGATTTTTCATTTTTAACTGCTTCAAAATCAAGAAAAATCTAGTAGATTGGTTCGATCACAGTCTACGATGGCTTATTTTCTTCAGGAAACTATTCTCTATAAACCGACCATACACTTTTTTTTTATCATGTTGGTGACGGTGAATATTTAATTTTACAAGATTGCACTATATCGATTTTAATCAACAAATAACCACATTGAATTGCCGATTGACAGAGAAAATAATATGACGTGGTGAATTTGTGGAAAATAGTTTCCTGAAGAAAATAAGCCATCGTAGACTGTGATCGAACCAATCTACTAGATTTTTTTCGATTTTGAAGCAATGAAAAATGAAAAATCGATATCTAGCCATTTGTTCATAATTTGGGTATTATTTTGTTTCTGGACATTTCAGGGAAATCATCAGTTTACGAATATAATAATTCGATGAATACTCAATGTGGTGACTATGCCGTAATAAATTTATGAAAAACTAGTCATTTTTGATGCAACAACTACCTTAAGAAACTACAAGTGATCCAAAACCACATTCTGAAAGTAATGTCAGGAAAAGACCGACTGTACTCAACAATTCAACTGTATAAGGATGCAATGGTGCTATAAACATTAGACAAAAATACTGTGTTATTGCGTTTCATTAATGTGCGAAAAACGATACACTAAGAACTGTAAGAGTTCTGGAAAATATTAGAATTACAAGAAGTATTACGTGCACTAAAATAATAGTTCCTTGGTATGCAAAGTCTATTGGCAGAAAATGTTATAATTATATTGGATCGAGAATAGCAAACTGTCTCACTCCTCTCTATCATCAACTAATATTCACCACACCTCAGTTTGTACGAAACAGTTTGGGTGGCAAAAATCTATAAAATGTATGTTAATACAGCGCCTATGCGCAGCAGCGTTCGGCTGCTAACTCTGGCTGCTAGCTTCAGCCTCCTGCTGTAGCGCTGCAATACTCTGTCATGAAACGCATAGTTTATCAACGTGTTCGTTTCAGGGCTGATCTCTGCTAACACCTCTGTGATCCTGTTACTTAATGCCGGTTTACCCTGCATCGGTATCCTATTCACAATCCTTGTCTTGATTAGGCTTTACAGTGAGTAATCAAGCGGTGTAAACACACCGGTAAAATGATTCCAAGATTAGATTTCGAAACACAATAATTTTCATTAGAAAAAGACATTTCAATTTCTATCTCAGTATAATAATCTGGTTTGATAGGTAGCAGACAGCCGAGACCAAGACATCGAATCAAACCCTGGTACCCTGGCACCACCTCCTCTGCTACTGATCCAAGATCCAACCGCTCCGCTCTCAAACTACTTTACCGAACATCACCGAGACCTCTTTCACCCTGAGAGAATATTTTGTCTCTACGATGACGGCTCTTGCACAACGTTATACGCAATACTTATTTGTATTTGTTTATTGAAGTTAATAAAGTTAAAAGAAATTAAAATTAAAATTATCTCATCTTTTATTAAAATATTTAGAAAAATATATCTATAGTAAAATAAATAAAAATATGTTGGATCCTAACCTGTGATTTAGTGTATTGATGGCTCCTGAGCTTTGATTTTGATCAACGATGAAACCCCAAGATGCAATCAAGTCCATCGACCAATATCAGTTTTAGTTCCCTTGAATCGCAGCTTAGAGTTTCACCGCTGATCAGAATTGAGGTTTAGGAGCCATCTGTATCGTGTGTAGGTGAATATATTTTTTTTATTGAACATAACTTTGTTACAAAACTTTTTGCTATAATTTTTTCAAATTTAATTACGTTTATTTATTTTTTTTTTTATTTTTGGTATTATTTTTGACCTCTGTATCCTTCTTGCTTTCTTTTTCAATTTTTTTTTCTTGAGTGGTTGAAGGTTGGATCACGGATCAGTAGCAGAGGGGATGGTGCCAGGGTTTGATTGAATGTCTTGGTCTCGGCTGCCTGCTACCTACCAAACCAGATTACTTTATTGACATGTATGGCATCATATACATCCTAATACAATCGATGTAGATGTTTATATACAGCAAACCCTAAATAAAATATCTAATCAAGTCTTCTACTCTGGTTATCAAAATTAATTCTTCAACTCTTCTATTCGGATTAGTGAAATCTAAACTTTGAATGAAAATTATCATGTTTTACCGGTGTCACGTAGATGGTGAATAAAGTATTCTGATGGATCGCAGGGAATTACTGAGTCTCGCATATTTGAGGATAGAACGTTGTGCAAGAGCCGTCGTCGTAGAGACAAAATATTCTCTCAGGGTGAAAGAGGTCTCGGTGATGTTCGGTAAAGTAGTTTGAGAGCGGAGCGGTTGGATCTTGGATCAGTAGCAGAGGAGGTGGTGCCAGGGTACCAGGGTTTGATTCGATGTCTTGGTCTCGGCTGTCTGCTACCTATCAAACCAGATTATTATACTGAGATAGAAATTGAAATGTCTTTTTCTAATGAAAATTATTGTGTTTCGAAATCTAATCTTGGAATCATTTTACCGGTGTGTTTACACCGCTTGATTACTCACTGTAAAGCCTAATCAAGACAAGGATTGTGAATAGGATACCGATGCAGGGTAAACCGGCATTAAGTAACAGGATCACAGAGGTGTTAGCAGAGATCAGCCCTGAAACGAACACGTTGATGAACTATGCGTTTCATGACAGAGTATTGCAGCGCTACAGCATACAGTATACAGGATTATGGTGTATTGTATTGTATTGTCACTACGTGAGCTGATTGGATAAATCATTTTGATGAATTGTTTCGATGAATAAAATAGATAAATATATACAATCATCATCTGATATTAATTACGCAAGGTAAGATACTATTCAGTGTCTGTAGGCTTGCTCCGCAGCCATTTGGGATTGAAGAATTTCCATATCGCAGGGTTGCGAAGCAATCCTCGTTTCATCGACGTCTCTTGGTTCGCTCCACTGACATTCAAGATACAGGATTGTCATTTCTCAGAAACACTCAGATATAGGGGAAAGTGGGGCAGAATGGCCAGATGGGGCTAAATGGCCGCTGAAAAAAAAATTGACTTACTCGCATTTTCGCACCAAGGGGGATCGTATGAGACGCCTTGCAACGCGATTCCGCTGAAAGTGCTCAAAAAATTTTAGGATGGGGCTAAACGGCCACCCTAATAAAAGTAGCGAAATTGCATTTTCACGTCGAACTGAGTGAGATAAAACTATATGCAGCGTGGTTCCACTGAAAACGATGCAAAACTGAAAGGGTGGGGCAAAGTCGCTCACCCTACACTGAGAAAAAAATATAATTGAATTAACGAAATATTTTTTTCAATAGTCGCAATTAAATATTTATTCGGAACAAATAAATTTCAATTGGTATGATTAAATATCATATGAAATTAACCGATTTTCACTCACTTCGACGTGAAAATGCAATTTCGCTACTTTTATTAGGGTGGCCGTTTAGCCCCACCCTGAAAATTTTTGAGTACTTTCAGCGGAATCCCGTTGTATGGCGTCTCATATGATCCTCCTTGATGCGAAAATGCTAGTAAGTCAATTTTTTTTTTGGCGGCCATTTAGCCCCATCCGGCCATTCTGCCCCACTTTCCCCTATATTGTCCCATCGGACCGAGGATAATCTACTACGAACTCCAATCCTAATCCAAACCGTTGTGAGCATTGAGAACTGTGACTGGTTCAATCTTAAAATCGTTATTTATGTTCAGCGTGGGACACAAAATCTGAAAAAATCATAAACTCTGTATCAAAACAGCACTAATCAACTATAAAAAAACTGAGTCACTAAAATTTTTCATCAGAGCGTAGCAGTGATTTGAAAATATTATCTTCAAGGTGGGTACCGCCTGTTAATGTTTCTCTTTATAAATGATTCGCCTTGTCTTTCGATTATGAACATGCTAGCTTAGCATGTTACTCGTGTCAATTGGTATGCGGTGGAAAATGCCCCTACTCTTCAGCATCGTGCAACCGACATCCCAGTTTGATGTCCTTCTCGTTAAACATAGTATTCCAGCTGTTCGTGCACAACGCTCCGTAGAATGATTTGGCAGCATTAAACACCTTCACACCCTGTGTTAGCACGAGTCTAGCTATGAACATGACAGGTCAAAGATAATCCTAGGCTGCTGCATGTTCTCTGAAATAATAATTACTAATTATTAGTATTATTACTAATAATTAATAATAATAAATAATAATATTAATAATATTAATAATATCAATAATATTATTAATATTAATAATTATTAGTATTATTAATAATTATTAATAATTATTAGTATTATTAATAATTATTAATAATTATTAATAATTAATTACTAATAATTACCGTAAAGCCCCTTGGCCTACCTGAAAACGGTCACTTGTCCTTGAGGTTACTTGCCGTTTTGAGGTTACGCTCTTGTCAGATGCACTCGTGATTATAAAAAAATAGTTTTACTCGCTCATCCATCGACACGCTAATCAGTCGCAATCCCCTGGATAACGATCATTCGGTGCACAAATAACATTTTGTGGGTGTAATAATTCTTCTCCGTAATAATATGACACCACTTCACTTGTACCCGTCAAAACTCAAGACCGCCATCGATCCATCGAACGGCGCTATAGAACTAGCGGCTACGATCACGGATAATTTTTTATTACCGACTATACCTGACAGTCTACTACTGGAGTTACTGCGATGCAAGCGAGGAATCACCCTGTATACGTTTCTATCCGCATTTTATCGTATACGAAAATGAACGAGGCAATTTATGCGGGCCTATTCCGATATCCATCCGGTTTCGCAGACCCAGCAACACCGAAAGCTATACGACTCTGACCGGTCATCCGTACCGAAAAGTATCATATACGGCCCAGTCCGGCTTTGTATTAGCGTGCATCCAGGTCTCGGCGGCGGTATCTATCCGCCTCCGACCGGTCATCCGTACGAAGAAGTATCATGTACGGCCCAGTCCGGCTTTGTATTAGCGTGCATCCAGGTCTCGGCGGCGGTATCTATCCGCCGCCAACCGGTCATCCGTACGAAGAAGTATCATGTATGGCCTAGTCCGGCTTTGTATTAGCGTGCATCCAGGTCTCGGCGGCGGTATCTATCCGCCTCCGACCGGTCATCCGTACGAAGAAGTATCATGTATGGCCTAGTCCGGCTTTGTATTAGCGTGCATCCAGGTCTCGGCGGCGGTATCTATCCGCCTCCGACCGGTCATCCGTACGAAGAAGTATCATGTACGGCCCAGTCCGGCTTTGTATTAGCGTGCATCCAGGTCTCGGCGGCGGTATCTATCCGCCTCCGATCGGTCATCCGTACGAAGAAGTATCATATACGGCTTCGTCCGGTGTCTGAATTTTTCGACCGCGGTATATTCCAAGTCCCGAGAGCGCAGCCTATCCGGACCCATGCATTTGTACGTCCCGCTCTTTTGGACCGCGGCTTAATCGGGTCCGGAGAGCGCAGCCTATCCGAACCCGTGCGGTTTTACATCCCGCTCTACTCAGCCGCAGTATGTATTAAAAATTCCCAGAGCGGAGTCTATCCGGACCCGTGCGGTCTCACGTCTCGCTCTACTCGACCGCGGCCCGATCTAATAAGTCCCGAGAGCTGAGTCTGTCCGGGTATATAGATAGATTTGATCACGGTCGTATATACAGGTCCGGAAACTCCGGTGGTGGGGGTGGGTCTCTTATTGAAGCCAGGTGCGCTTCAGAAAGCTACCAATTGAGCGAGGCGCTGCGATCTAGTAGTAGTAGTTTCAAATATGGCGATCATCAAGTGTCAAAATAACCTATTTCCTTTTTTGTATTCTTTCACGTAGCAATCTCCAATTTCGTCGGTTAACAAATGGAATGAAATTTCGTGCAACGAACAGCATCCGAATAATATTTGGTATCATGTGATCATGTAAAAAAAAATTGTAAGAACGCTGTTGTTATTACTACTACTACTCGACCACAGCGCACCAACTTGAGTGGCGAATTTAGGCAACTTTTTTGGCTTCAATAAGAGACCCACCCCCACCACCGGAGTTTCCGGACCTGTATATACGACCGTGGATTTGATACATCTCGGCTTCAATACATATATATACCGGGAGTATTCTTGAAAACGTATTCTTGGAAACGCTTCATAGAAAAGTGAAAACGCCTACATACAAGCAACTCAAACATCAAGCGATTAGGTTTTGTTTCCCAAGTAGCCAATGGGCACGCAATATGCGGAATAAAACGTAAGCACTTGCTTTTGGATGCCTGTATGTAGGCGTTCTCGCTTCCCTATGGAGCGTCTCCACGAATATTCCCGGTATGTCAGCGCGTATTATTTGGACACTCTATGAGAAAGACGGAGCATGATCTCCGACGTCATGAGATCTGCTCGCACAGAGCCGTCAAAGCATCGATAGCCGCTTCGTTATCAAAAGGACTATCGGTTGCTGGGCTTTTATTCAGAAGATCTGAGATTCGATGATTATTGGTGGAATTGATCGGAAGCCCGCGGAACTGTAACTTCTCTCTCGAGATTATGCATTTACAAATTATTTGATATTAAAATGCCTTCTAAATCGTACCGAAGAACTACTTCTTCTCGTCAAATGTATGACGGGAAGATCCGACTTATACATATATTTACTAAACTATAGTCATGAGCGAATGTTCTCATGTATACAGGGTGGGGCATTTAAGGTGACCACCCCAAATATCTCTGTTGCTTTTACAGTTACAAGAAAAACTTAAGAGATGATCCATTTGATTTCGAAGGGCTGATACAGTGATGATAAATTCATTTTCTTCAAGGTCACAGTTTTCGAGTTCTCAAGGTCATCAATGGTTTTTCAAATGTGAGCATATATTTCTGATATGACGATGTAGTAGCCGACACTGAGACGAATCCAACGACCCATAATGATATGACCGTGGAATAATTTTTCACCTCAATACACGGAGAGAATTTTATGGTACTTTTGAGGTCTCGTACTATGAGATATGGTAACCATTGCCTAAATTGTGAGAATGGCCTCAAAAGTTCGCGATACATCGAAAATCCTATGCAGTATGAGAGCGCTTACCATAAAATTCTCTCCGTGTATTGAGGTGAAAAATTATTCCAAGGTCATATTATTATACTGCCGTGCTAAGCACACTAGCCGTAACTCGCATTTTGGCCATCTTGAGATATTGACAGTTTTCAATTTTCAATCTTCACAGTCATTAAGAATTATATTCATAGTCGAGCGATTTTAAAGTTTGATTCGAATCAAAAAGAGAAAAGGTTATATTCTTTGTTACTGTTGTATTTATATTAATGATAAATACGGCAAATTGTTCTAGTAATTTACAACTTTAACCAAGATACAGCAACTTTAATAGAGTCATTTTATTATCAAAAAATTAACCAGATCGTTTAATAATGTGATGAAAATATTCATCGATCGTTATTGTACCATCTTAGATTCATAACTCGTTTTTGACAAAAAAGTAAGTTACCACTTGTGTGCTTAGCACGGCAGTAAAGGTCATTGGATTTGCTTCGGTGTCGGCTACAACATCGTCATATCAGAAATACATGCTCCCATTTGAAAAACTATTGATGACCTTGAGAATTCGAAAACTGTGACCTTGAAAAAAATGAATTTATCACCATTGTATCAGCCCTTCGAAATCAAAAAGATCATCTCCTAACATTTTTCTTGTAACTTTAAAAGCAACAGAGATATTTGGGGTGGTCACGTTAAATGCCCCACCCTGTATATGTATATATTTGTTGCAGCCGATATAGATCAAATCTATCTAAATATCACACGACACAAGAAAAGTAAACAAACGCAAAAATGACAAGAGAAGTTTGAAGGTAATATTCGTTGGGCGGCTAGGTGGTCTAGTGAATCACATGTTCTTGTCAATTTTTTTTTTTTTTTTTGATAATTTGTTACTAGACCCTTTGGTCTCAGAACTCAATGTTCTTGTCAATTATTATTTTAGTTTAGTTATTTCACTTTGATATCGCTAACTTCACAAAGTCTGCCACAAATACGGACAGCAAAGTTCCTCGGAACACATTAAATACGTTAGATCCCTAATTAAAATATGTTCGAAATTACTTTACTGTGGGGATCATTGTAGCGTGGCCATTCCACGACCCCGGTAAATAGGCAATCTAGATGGATAGCGCGCGCGCCATCTGCCACTAGCGCGGTCCACTATAATATTCGCCATCTACCCCGGCGCGGTTAACTACCACCAAGCGCCATATTGTCTAAAATCTTTCTCGCTAACAAAGTCACTACGGGAATTATATATAGTCGGGAATAAATTATCATTTAATTAGAGAAAAAAAGTATCTCTCTAGATATAGCAGACTGCGTTGCTAGCGGGATAAATTCGTCCTCCTTGCCTGTCGTCGTGTGCTGGCATATCTATTTCTTTTACTAAGTACCAGTCTCGCTTGGGAAGTTAGTGGTTAGCTAGTGGTGTATGCTTCGACGCACTACCTGTCCTACTCGTACTTCTCAGGTACAACTGGTGGATTAGATTCAGGCAACTCGTTACATTTTTTATTAAGTAAATTCTTTCTTTATTATCACGTAATATCAAATACCTTTCATCAAATTTAGAATAAAAAAAAAAAAAAAATTTATTAAGTCGGATAGGAATCCGACGACGAAGAGTGTGGGCTGGACCGGACCCTTCCGTATAACAGCGGATACAGAGCGGAATCAAATACCTTATAAGATTCCGGATAGAATACGACCCGTCGGGATACTCGTGGGGATTTTGCGGCAGGCTTCGTTCCGTATTGAAGCGGATAAGAAACTGATAAAAAAAAAACGCGACCTTTCCGTATTGGGCTGGACGAAAAAGCGGAATCAAATACCTTATAAGATTGCGGACTAATTCAGAAAGGTTTCGATACCTATGCGGAGGCTATCCGACATTTTTTGCAGGGATATACCTACAATACTATATACCTACATATACAGTGGAACCTCGTTATATTGCCTCGCGTTATATTGCCTAGCTCCGGTTTTCCCCTCACACGTACGCTCACTCACACAATTCGCGTCCCCCACTTCGCTCAGATGCGTAGTGTATGTATATTTGTTTGTTTGTTTGTTTGTTCGTTTGTTTCAAAATAAAATGTTGCGTGGAGAGGGTCACTCGCTAAGTATTTCTTGTAGTCCAGGTCCTCGGCCTCGTAGTTCTCGTTGCCCAGGTCCTTCGTTTCGTATTCCTCGTTGTCCAAGTCTTTCGATAAGTATTTCCAGTGTCCAGGTCTTCGGCTTCGTAGTCTCGTAGTCCAGGTCATTCACTGAGTATTTCTCGTAGTCCAGGTCCTCGGATTCGTATCTCTTGAAGTCGTGTGTAGAGACTATTAGGATATATCGCCGCCGCCGTGTCAGACATTTTATGCTCTCCTCGGCTATCCTCGGCTATCCACGGCTATCTTCGGTTATCCTCGGCTATCTTCGGCTATCCTCGGCTATCTTCGGCTATCCTCGGCCATCCTCGGCTATCCCCGGCTATCTTCGGCTATCCTCGGCTATCTTCGGCTATCCTCGGCTCTCTCTGGTTCTCTTCGGCTCTCCTCGGCTGCCTTGGCTCTGCTTCCCCCTTTCCCTTTCCTGGGCCCTTGGACCGAGGGGAGGACCGGGTTCGGCTCCCCTTGGCTCTCCCCGGCTATCCTCGACTATCTTCGGCTATCTTCGGCTATCCTCGGCTATCTTCGGCTGTCCTCGGCCATCCTCGGCTCTCTTCGGTTCTCTTCGACTCTCCTCGGCTCTGCTTCACCCTTTCCCTTTCCTGGGCCCTCGGACCGAGGGAAGGACCGGGTTCAGCTCCCCTTGGCTCTCCTCGGCTGTCCTCGGCTATCTTCGGCTATTCAGGATAGTTTTCGATAGGGAAGCCGAATGGGCTGGGGGGAGGGGGCGAAAACAGCCGAACGGGGTCGAGAAAGCCGAGGGCGAGGGGGGGGGGGGGGGGGGGGGGGGGGAGCCGAGCGGGGTCGAGGAGGCCCAGGGCAAGAGGTAGGGGGAGGGGGAGGGATAAACAAAAGCCGAGCGGAGCCGAGATCGCTGGGATACTGACAAAGGTTAGGTTAGATTACCTAACCTAAGCGAACCCAACCCGACCCAACCCAACGCACTCTATCCTGACCATGGCAACCTAACCCAACCTGACCTAACCTAACCTCACCTCAAAGGTCAGGTCAGGTAAGGTTAGGGGTCAGGTACGGTTAGGTTAGGTTAGGTTACCAGCGTAACCTACTCTATCCTGACCAAGGCAACCCAACCCAACCTGACACAACCTAACCCATCCTAACCTAACCTAGCCCAATCTATCCTGACCATGGCAACCTAACCCAACCTGACCTGACCTAACCTAGCCTAGTTAGGTTAGGTTACCTAACACCTCAAAGGTCAGGTCAGGTAAGGTTAGGTTAGGTTACCAACCTAACCTACTCTATCCTGATCAAGGCAACCCAACCTAACCTGACCTAACCCACTCTATCCTGACCATGGCAACCTAACCCAACCTGACCTGACCTAACCTAGCCGAGTTAGGTTAGGTTACCTAACACCTTAAAGGTCAGGTTAGGTTAGGTTAGGTTACAGACCTAACCTACTCTATCCTGACCAAGGCAACCTAACCTAACCTGACACGACCTAACCCATCCTAAGGGTTAGGGGGAGGGGAGGGGCGAAAAGAGCCGAGCGGGGTCGAAGAGGCCATGGAAAGGGGGGGAGGGGGGGGGTAGCGAGCGAGGTCGAGGAGGCCATGGAAAGTCTGACATGGCGGCGGCGGCGGTGGCGGTGGCGGCGGCGGCGGCGGCGGCGGCGATATATCTTCATAATATAGAGAGATATACTATATATATAGTATATATATATATATTAGGGTGATTCAAAAAAAAAAAAAACAATTATTTTTTCTTCCAAACAGGCTCAAAAGTTTCATTCAGGTCAAAAAGTATGCCTGTTAAAATTTGAGCTCTTAATATTAATATTGAGTTGCTCCTCATCGCACTTTTCGATTTTCCATAAGAATAACATGGGATAAATCATTCTTGCTTCTTCTGATTTTTATAACTAGCAAATGATATGTCACACAGAGAATCTACAGACATATTTTTGTAGAGAATTGAACGCTCTACAAAAAAGTTCGGAGTTATTTTCCAATAAGTCTACTCGTTCAAAAGTTATTCAAGGTCAAAGTTTAATTTATTTTAATTGATTTTAATGTTAATTTTTTCAATTTTAATTTTTTTATTTTTTTGTATTTTTCGTTTTTCATTTTCCAACCAAAACATGTCTGTAGATTCTTTGTGTGACGTATCATTTGCTAGTTATAAGAATCAGAAGAGGCAAAAATAATTTATCCCATGTTATTCTTATGGAAAATCGAAAAGTGCGATGAGGAGCAACTCAATATTAATATTAAGAGCTCAAATTTTAACAGGCATACTTTTTGACCTGAATGAAACTTTTGAGCTTGTTAGTGAAAGAAAAAAAAAAATTTTTTTTTTTTTGAATCACCCTAATATATATATATATATTAGGGTGTGTCACCGAAAAAAAATTTTTTTTGCTACCTTCTGAACGGATAGTTCTCGTCGAGACAAAAAGATTCCCCCCCCGGAAAATGTCCTATGTCAAGGCGAAGTGGTTCCGAAACTTTTTTTTAGTTTTCCATTTAAGTTAAAACCTATAGAAAACCTATAGAAAATTATTTTTTGAATAAAGTTTAATTCTAACCATTTCGAAGATGAAAATTTCAGCTTTCAGAATCTTTCTGTAGACTTGAAAATTATTGAATAACTACGAAACTATGTGGATTGCCCCAAAAATAGATTTTTTTGTGTGTTAAATGAATGGAAGACAAAAAAAAAAGTTTCGGAACCACTTAGACTTGACGGAAAAAAGTTTTACTATGCGGGATGTCTTCTTCTTGATAAGACCTAGTGACTTAAAAGGTAGCACCGTGAAAATTAAAAAAAAAAAGTCAATCTGACACACCCCAATATATATATATATACTATATATATATATATACTATATATATATATATATACTATATATATATATACAGGGTGGTCCATTTTAATCTCCGCAGGCGAATATCTCGAAAACTAACAGTTATAAAAAAAAAAGTTTCATACAAAACTTGAAGGGTTTCGAGGGGGAAAGATGATGCTGATATGTGTTAACTTATAGACTCCGCCAATTCCGAGATTTCACAAGTAACTTCGGATTTTAGATAGGGAACACATGTTTCGGTTGGGGACAGCTGATAGCGAGATCAAAGACGCATTCAAATACGGAAGCATTAGAGATTGAAAAAAAAAAATTTTGCCAAAAAAATTCAAAAGAAAAATTTCGCAAATTTTTTTTTTTTTTTTTGCAAAAGATTGTTTTTTTGTCCCTAGCTTTCGAACACATTCATTGTTTATCACTCCAGCTCAAAATTTTTCTCGCCAATTTTGAAATTGGAAAGTTTGAATGCACCAGATTAGTAAAAAAAATTCGCAGATCAATAACGCAAAAAACTAACCGCATTAGTTCGCCCGACATAATTACACTGACAACATGTTCCAGCTCATGCCGGACTTAAGCCTTTACACCAGTGTCAAGGTTGCGACTATGTAGAGGTTTTGTTATCTTTTTAATTTCAATTTTCAATAAATTCTTTTTTTTTTCTCTATCAACGTTTTTTTTTTTTTTTTTTTGAATTTTTTTTACAAAATTTTTTTTTCCAATTTTTAATGCTTCCGTATTTGAATGCGTCTTTGATCTCGCTATCAGCTGCCCCCAACCAAAACATGTGTTCCCTATCTAAAATCCGAAGTTACTTGCGAAATCTCGGAATTGGCGAAGTCCACAAGTCAACACATATCAGCATCATCTTTCCCCCTCGAAACCCTTCAAGTTTTGTATAAAACTTTTTTTTTTATAACTGTTAGTTTTCGAGATATTCGCCTGCGGAGATTAAAATGGACCACCCTGTATATCTATGAGTATATATTAGGGTGGTCCTTAAATGGGGTGTTTTTGAATTTTCACGCTCCCAAGGGTTCAAACGGATCCTTTTGAAGAAAAAAAATTTGTCCTAAATTTTGAATGCTCGATCTCAATTCTAACATCCCGCGCACGACCGCCGAAGTATTTCTTTTTTTTTTTTAATTTCCTACAAAAAACATGTATGACCCAACTTTATCAAGTCATTAACGTCGAAGTTTCAACATTCTGCGTCCTGCGTCGATTTCAACATTCTACGCAGTTCTTTTTTTCAAATTACATATAAAATATAAGTGATCGGGTCAACTGAATTGAAATTGAAAAAAAAAAAAAAAAATACTCCGGCGGTCGTGCGCCGGATGTTAAAATTGAGATAGAGCATTCAAAATTTAGGACAAATTTTTTTTCTTCAAAAGGATCCGTTTGAACCCTTGGGAGCGTAACAATTCAAAAACACCCCATTTAAGGACCACCCTAGTATATATACCTATATACTATACTATACTATATATGTATATATTAGGGTGGCCGTTAAAAAAAAAGTTTGCGCTCCAACTTGAAAAACCTTAAGTTTACCTCGAAAAAATAGGATCCTCCAAATTTCAATGCTCTATCTCATTTTAAAGGGGTGCCGGCAATTTTTTATTTCATTTTAATTTTTTTTTTTTTTTTTTCAATTTTTTTGGGACTTTTTTTTTCTTTTTTTCTTTTCTTCATCCAAAATGAGATTTTATTTGTTTGATTTTTTCGAATTTATGTCAATTAGAAAAAATCAAACGGCAGATAAATAAATCTGGGATTGAAAATGCTTTTCACTCAAACATTTTCCATTTTTCATGATAGAATATTTAACATGGCGTAAAAAAAAAAAAAATGTAGCCCAGAAATTAGTCTGTAAAAAATGTTAAGGAACCTCAGATCCAAGCCTGCATATTATGAAATTGGCTCGTATATGGCCGCCGCCAGGCGTCGCTGCTAACCGAGTCAGTACCGGCGCAATGCGATGCAATAGTACGATACTGTATGTCACATAACCTTAACGTATGGCATCTCTAATTATTTGAATGCGCAGTACCGCATTGCGCCGGTACTCCTCAGTTAGCAGCGACGCTAGGCGGCGGCCATAATCGAGCCAATTTCATAATACAGGCTTGGACCTGGGGTTCTTTAAAATTTTTTACAGACTCATTTCTAGGCTATATTTCTTTTTTTTTTTTACGCGATGTTAAATATTCTATCATGAAAAATGGAAAATGTTTGAGTGAAAAGTATTTTCAATCCCAGATTTATTTGTCTGCCGTTTGATTTTTTCTAATCGATATAAAATTCGAAAAAATCAAACAAATAAAATCTCATTTTGGATGAAGAAAAAAAAAAAGAAAAAAAAAAGCCAAAAAAATAAATTCAAAAAAAAAAAAAAAAAAAAAAAAAAAAAAAAAATTAAAATAAAACAAAAAATTGCCGGCACCCCTTAAAAATGAGATAGAGCATTGAAATTTGGAGGATCCTATTTTTTCGAGGTAAACTTAAGGTTTTTCAAGTTCGAGCGCAAACTTTTTTTTTAACGGCCACCCTAATATATATATATAGGGTGGTTTTGTGACCACCCTGTATATATATATATATATATATATATATATATATATATACAGGGTGGTCCATTTTAATCGATGCAGGCGAATATCTCGAAAACTAACAATTATAAAAGAAAAAGTTTTATACAAAACTTGAAGGGTTTCGAGGGGGAAAGATAATGCTGATATGTGTTGACTTGTGGACTTCGCCAATTCCGAGATTTCGCAAGCAACTTCGGATTTTAGATAGGGAACACATGTTTTGGTTTGGGGCATCTGATAGTGCGATGAAAGACTCATTCAAACACGCAAGCAAAAAAAATTGGAAAAAAAAATTTTGCAAAAAAAAATTGGAATAAAAAAATTCGCGAATTTTTTTTTTTTTTTTTGCAAAAGATTGCTTTTTTGTCCCTAGCTTTCGAACACATTCATTGTTCATCACTCTAGCTCAAAATTTTTCTCGCCAATTTTGAAATTGGAAAGATTGAATGTACCAGATTATTGAAAAAAAAATCGTAGATCAATAACGCAAAGTGATGAACAATGAATGTGTTCGAAAGCTAGGGACAAAAAAGCACAATCTTTTGCAAGAGAAAAAAAAAAATTCGCGAAATTTTTTTTTGCAATATTTTTTTTCCAATTTTTTTTTGCAAAATTTTTTTTTTCCAATTTTTTTTGCTTGCGTGGTTGAATGAGTCTTTGATCGCGCTATCAGATGCCCTCAACCAAAACATGTATTCCCTATCTAAAATCCGAAGTTGCTTGCGAAATCTCGGAATTGGCGAAATCCACAAGTCAACACATATCAGCATTATCTTTCCCCCTCGAAACCCTCCAAGTTTTGTATAAAACTTTTTCTTTTATAATTGTTAGTTTTCGAGATATTCGCCTGCATCGATTAAAATGGACCACCCTGTATATATATATAATGCGTTTGTTATTTGCTCAGGAAATTTGACTCCAATTAATATAGACAAAGCTGAGTTTCCCTGTAATAGAGGTTATATTTTCATCATTTCACATCGTGTTGACATATATCTTATATTACTTATTGGAAATACATTTCGTTTACTTATTGACTTATTTATCAGCGTCCCTACCTGTAATAGAGAAACGACATTTAATGTCAATAATTACGGTGTCAACTCCTGAATCGTTTAATCTATTGATTATTGAATTAATAAAGTAATCGTAATCCTTCGGATCATCTTTCACGAGTCTACATATGTTTCTCTCTACATATGCTGCTCTCTACCGTATGTGTCACGACCTATTGTACTAGCGCGGGAGGGGACGCGGCAATATTCAAATAAGAAATACAATTCGTTTACATCACCCCCCCTGGGGAAGACAAAGAGCCCGCTGTATTAATCATTTCCCTCATCTTTTTTTATCTTCAATATCCTGGGCGGGAGCCGGGATAAGTTTTGTGATACGGAATAGATTCGATTCGGATTTCCTATGTCCAGTGTCTATCTTGTATATTGATGTCGATATTTTATTCAGTATTCGATGCGGTCCAGTCCTTAGTTCATCCAATTTCTTTCGATTCAATCTATTTCCGTTTTCAACGTATACCCAGTCTCCTACATTAAATTCATGTTCCTCTCTATCTTTGTTGAATCGTTCCTTGTTATAATTATGTGATTTTAGTGTGTTTTCTAACGCTGTTCTTCTATCCGATGTTAGATCGTCGATCTTCTCTTTTTTTAGTTCTTCCGGTATAATCCTGATATCGGCACCTTCCAAAAGGTATTTTGGGGCGAATCCGGTTACAGTGTGTTCAGTTTCGTTGTACATTTCTGTACACTTCCGTGCTATCGTTGTCCACGCTGATGACTTATTACTTTTTTCATTGATTTTGCACCTGATTTTGTTGACTAATGTTTGGTTCAATCTTTCGTTCAGGCCATTGGAGAATGGTGAGTTAACGGCTGTAAAGATGATTGCTATGCTTTTGTCCTGCAGAAACTTTTTAAATTCTCTAGAGTTTATGCCTGGATATTGGTCTGTTAGTATCATACCAATTTCATTATTGTCCGATATGGTTTTTACAAGTTTAATAAAGTCGTTCGAGCTTTGCGTCTTCGACGTTAATATATACGCATACCTTGTAAAGTGGTCGACTAGAAGATGTAGGTACCTTTTTGTTGATCGGGATCCTCCAAATCCTCCTATCGTGTCTATGGACATGATTTCGAACGGATTTGTGGCCGGGCCTAAATGAGACATCCAACCAATTTTATGTTGTCCTCTGGACTTGTTTTTTATGCAGGTTCCACAGTTTCTGCACATTGTTTTGATATTCCTAGTTAGATTGTTTGCCGTATATATCGGATTAATTTTATTCTGCATCTGTTTTATGCCTATATGGCAGTAGCGTTCGTGTACTTCTTTTATAAGTTTTAAGCTGAAGTCTTCTGACAACACAATTTTTTCTTTTTTTTTTACTTTCTTGTGGTATATGTTGTGTTTTCGTATCAATTTATTCTTGTTCTTCTGTACTTCTTTATTTTTTTTCTGATCATTTATGATCGTTTCTAGATTTATCATGTTCACGACTTTCAATTGTTCTTCTTCGTTTTCATGAGATTCCAATACAGGATTCCTGCTAAGACAATCCGCTTCC
The DNA here is from genome assembly GCA_943736025.1 of Tenthredo mesomela. Lineage (NCBI taxonomy): Eukaryota > Metazoa > Arthropoda > Insecta > Hymenoptera > Tenthredinidae > Tenthredo > Tenthredo mesomela. The sequence continues at coordinate 38,412,483 of OX031014.1, read as the reverse complement.
AAATTGTACCTTCCTGGGGAATACTTGACCTCGAAATTATACTGTGATATGTAGTAGTGGGTAGTATCCCGGGAAAAAAAGTTCCATACATGATCAGATATGGCCATATATGAACTTCCATACATGATCAGGTATGAAATTTGACCTGATCTGAACATACATGAGCATGTGGGAGCATATATGAGCATATCAAAGATGACATGAAGATGTATGGGCATGTAAGATCATATATGAGCATGTCTGAACATATCCGAACATGTCTGAGCATTTGTGAATATATCTGAGCACATTATATGAGCTAAATGAGCATTTAAAAGTAAAAGTAATGTGACTTTGTAGGAACGACACTTCTTCAAATTAGGCAAAAAAATCACGGCAGTTTTTGCATGTCATCGAGTTTGATGTTACGTAGTGCTGACATGTGTGTGGTTATGCAATTATTGAATAATTGAATTTTTGCCTAATTTGATCCTTTGTTATGTTGAATAAAATAATAATAATAATAATAAAGCACACGATTCTCATGGGATACCCCATTTGTGATTCTTTTATTTTTCACTGAAAAGAAGATGAATCTCACTGAATAATCGAGAATATGAATTTTTGGCCCACGATCAACAATGAAAAAAAAATTTAGTATGAAATATAGTGAATAAGCATGTTTTTGAATCACTTGAAAATTCCTTCTCGAATAGGGAGACTAGGGGAACAAAATAAAAATCTGGAAAAATTAGGGAATTTTTTTTAAATTATTTGGAGCTGATTTGGGGGGATCCAACATGATTTTTTTTTTTTACCCCATCTAAGGACCACCCTATATGGAGCGTTTCACGTCAAACCGACCACCCCAATTTTGTGAGTTACTTTGATGAAATCAAAACAATAACAGCATATCAATCGACGATATTTTTGCATGGTCTTGATCGGAAATTGTATAGTCATTATTGTTGAACACACAGGCATACGATGGATAGTTTTTATGTGTTATAATTGGTGACAATCTCAGTACTGTGAAACGCAGAGAGGAAATTCGAAGACCTAGAATATTTGAATCGTATTTCCGTGAGTTCGATAATTCTATTTGAAGGCTTCATTGCATCATATACACGACAATATATGGGCATATACAATCATACATGATCATATATGATCATAGTTTGTCATGTATAGTTCAGATTGGGCAATTATTAGTATGTTCAGATACGAGTGTATTTGCTCATTTATGATCGTTTATAACCATACATGGTCATACATGGACATGTATGAGTACATATGGGCATGTATAAGTCTGATTATTACAGCCAGGTTACTAACTGAAATGACCGCACATGATCATGTTTGAGCTCGTAACATCATATATGGCCGTGTATGATCATATATGACGCACGTGATTAGACATGATCATGTCAGGTCAAAATTCATATACGAACAGATATGATCGATTATGAGCATGTCCTATCATATATGATCATATGTACTTTTATACATGATCATACATGACCATACATGGAACTTTTTTTCCCGGGATGTCAAATCTCCCAGTTCTTCATCAGTCCTTGCTTTGATATTCATCCTTTCTAGCGGTTTGTGATCTGAAAATACAGTGAATCTTCTACCTATCAGCCAGTATTGCCAATATTTTACGACTTCTTTAATCGCTAAGCATTCTAAATATATGGCTTTCTTCCTTTTTTGCACTTCATTTAATTTTTTTGAAAAGTATGCTATAGGTTTTTCTTCATTGTTTTGTTGTGGCTGTTTAAGTACTGCTCCTACTCCTTGCAAGCTTGCATCTGTGTAGATATTTATAGGTAGATCTGGGTCAAAGATTGTCAGGACAGGTTGGGAACATAATAGTTTTTTCATTTTATCAAATGATTCCTGGCATTCTTTTGTCCATGTGAATTCTTGTCCTTTCCTCAACAATTTGTGCAATGGGTCCAACGTGATTGCTATGTCTGGTACGTATTTATTGTAAAAGTTTATTTTTCCTAGGAACTGTCTCACATTTTTCTGTGTTTTTGGAATGGGGAAGTCTTTTATTGAAATTAGGTTGTCTTTCATCGGTCGGATCGAGTTGTTTCGTATTATGTGACCTAAGTATTTTACTGAATCGGATGCAAACATGCATTTCGAGAATTTTAATTTGAAGCCTTCTTCTTCTATTGCTTGAAAAAGTTGTGTCAAGTGCTTGATATGTTCGGAGAATGTTTTCGAGAATATTAAAATATCGTCTATGTAATTTACCGTGAAATCTGAGAGTTTGTGTTTTCTTATTATGTTACCCAATATTCGTTGAAAAATCGCTGGCGAAGTCTTCAGACCAGATGGTAGGCAAGTCCATTGGTAGTGGCCCTCTTGTGTAACAAAAGCCGTTCTATGTCTGTCTGTAATCCGCAGAGGTATTGACCAGAATGCTGAATTTATGTCCAGCGTTGAGAAGTAGTTGCAGTTCCTCGTTTTCACCATTAAATCCTCAATCAATGGAAATGGTTGAGATTGAGGAATAACAATTTTATTAAGCTCCCGAAAATCTATGCACAATCTTGATCTTTTATTCTCCTCTCTCTTATACGCCAGTGTTACCGGGGCAGCGAACGGGCTGTATGATTCCTCTATTAGCTTTTTCTCCAATAATTTTGCGACTTGTGCTTCAATCTCTTTTTTGTCTTCAATTGTACATCGGTACGGCCTTTTGCTGCAATATTTGTCTATAATTAAATCAATGTGTGCTTCGTAATCTGTTACTGTTCCGATATCGTACTTATCTTTGGCAAAAATTGATTTATGATTGGTTACTAATTTGTCTATTTCCGACTTTCGCTCGGATTCTAAGTGTTCTGTGCACAGCTTGAAATTCTTATCCTCCACATGTTCATTGAAGTTTACTGAATATTTCCTTTCACCGTTGTTGTTATTTTTCATGGTATCGTCTGAACAGTCAGAAATTCCTTCTTCGATTTTGGGGTTCGTTGATTCCTCAGAAATCTTTTTAGTAATCGTCGTTACCTTATTGCGTCTATCGGTTAAGGGAATTTTTTGTGTGATGTTTGGATTTTCATCTTGAGCTAGACAAAACTTCGTTATGCAGTCTAGTCCAATTAAAAAATCATAACTGAAATTTTCGTTATCTATTACAAAAACATCGATCGATTTTTCTACATCAAAAATTTTTGCTTTCAATTTTACCATTCCATTCGTTTTTCTAACGCCATTAATTGTCCTCAAGTTAGAATTTTTTGAATTATCTATTTTGCTTTCTTTCAGTTTTAGTAGTCTTGAATTTATTAAAGAAACGTTTGCTCCTGAGTCGTAGATTCCGAATATTTCCAGATTATCATTCAAGACTACCTTGATTCTGATTAATGGCTGCGTAATTAGTTTTTTTGATCTTCATTTTCCAGTTCACATTCCAATTCTGAGTTATTGATAATTTTAATCTTATTCTTATCTTCATTTTCATCATATCTCGTTTTGAACCAGCATGAAGACTCTGGGTGATAGCGGACACCCTTTTTTAGTTTCTCACAGATGCTACATTTTTGTTTCTTTATTATGTTGGTTCTTGTGTCACTTCTTTTCTCCACGAACTTTTTCTTGCTAACTAAATGTTCCAGTTTTCCGATCTCATTGAATAGGTCTGTTGTTTCCAATACTTCTTCTTTATCTATTCTGTCAGTTACGAAGTTTGGTAGGCCGGCTGCAATGATATCGATCAAGGTTCCAGGATCTATGGTTTTCCTCATTTCTAGTAACAGTTTTTCTTTTTTTATGGCGTATTCTAATAAAGAGCCTGCTTGGTATTTGAATGCTAATGCATATCTGCTAGTCGACCAACCTTTGTTAGCATAGGTTTCGCAGAAGTTTCGTTTCCATTCTGACCATTCGGATTGTAGAGTATGTTTAATCATCATAGAACTGTACCAGTCGAGGCATGATTTTTCAAGAAATAGTCTCAATATCTCGATTTTAATTTCGTCCTCTGTCGCATTGAATCGATCACATTCCTTTTCGAAAATTTGTATCCATTGATCTGCACAAACATTTTTGCCATCAAATTTTTCTATTACGAATCTTTCCGCTAATTTTTTTACATTCTGTCGTTCTTTGTTCTGTTGGTTTTCAACCAGTTTTTCTAAGATTTTTACAATCGGGTCCTCTAAATCTCTTGTGCCTGCAATTGGAGGTTGTTGTTCTTGAAAATCCTCTTCTAAATATTGGCCTTCAAAGAACATGTTCCCGTCCTCATCAAAGTAGGATTTGTGAATTTCATCTGTCACGCCTATCCATACACTCCTGGTTTGGTGCCGTTTTTTAATTGTGTTTTTAATGTTTGCAAAAACTCTTGTACTAACCACTGCTTTGTGTAGCGTCGCTGCTTGCAATTCTTCAGGAAGCAAAAATGCTTTGTCATCTTGAGTGATGATTGAGGTTATGGCAATATAAGTCGTTTTCCCATCTGGTGCTGCTTTTGCTTTGAATACGAATTTGAGTTTTTCCATTTTCCAATAAATGTCGTTTTATAATGCGTTTGTTATTTGCTCAGGAAATTTGACTCCAATTAATATAGACAAAGCTGAGTTTCCCTGTAATAGAGGTTATATTTTCATCATTTCACATCGTGTTGACATATATCTTATATTACTTATTGGAAATACATTTCGTTTACTTATTGACTTATTTATCAGCGTCCCTACCTGTAATAGAGAAACGACATTTAATGTCAATAATTACGGTGTCAACTCCTGAATCGTTTAATCTATTGATTATTGAATTAATAAAGTAATCGTAATCCTTCGGATCATCTTTCACGAGTCTACATATGTTTCTCTCTACATATGCTGCTCTCTACCGTATGTGTCACGACCTATTGTACTAGCGCGGGAGGGGACGCGGCAATATTCAAATAAGAAATACATTTCGTTTACATATATATGGGTATATATACCTATATACTACATATATACTATATATAGCATATAGCATATATATAAGCCTAGCTATGCAGCCTAAAAAAGATGACAAAAAACGTTACAACGCTTTTTTTTAAAGAGGATTATTATATTTGACCTATAATATAGATAGGATGATAGTTATTTGTGAATCTTTCAATGACAAATGTCCTGTGAAAATATCAATTTCATCAAATTTCGTTTTTTAGGGAACTTTCCATATAATTTAAAATGCCTTGTTCAAACCAGGATTTTAAATTATACGGAAAGTTCCACAAAAAAACATATTTTAATGAAAATGATATTTTTACAGGATATTTGTCATTGAAAGATTCACTAATAACTATTATCCCATCTATATTATAGATCAAATATAATAATAATTTATAAAAAAAATTAAAAGAAGCGAATTTTGAAACTTTGAACGCGAAGAGGCGCGGGTTCCCTTCAATTGAGAGACTTCACATTTGGCAGTACCTCTTTTTTCGTCATTCACTACAGTTTGAGGGGGCGGCGTGGAATTTTTGTTTTTTAACGACCACCCTAATATACACTGCTCGGAAAAATTAAAGGGCCACCCTTGTTTTTCCAAAATATTGTCATTTTTCAAAGTTCTATAACTTCGAGAAAAATGAAGCTAGACGAATATTTAAAAATGCATTTTCAAGCTCAAAATCTCATCTTCCAAATGCATTTTCGAAATTGAATCTACAGCTAATTGTTTCAAAGTTACGCCACTTTGAAGCAACTCATGGCGAATCGGTAAACTGAAGTTCAACTTTCAACTGCTGTATGGGACGGTAGGATTTTTTTTTAGGATTTCGGGAATAAGCATTTTGAAGATTACGATTTCCTCTTCAAATTTCGTTTTTAACTTTTGCTCTACGATTTTTTTGCGTCGAGTTATGCGGCATTGAACGAAAAAGTGTCTGAAAAAGTTTGACTCAACACACAGGTGAATGACTCATCGTAGGAGGATTGTTAAAAAACGATTTTGAAGCCCGAATCTTCCTCTTTCCAAATCACAACTGTAACATTGCATGTAAAGTCTTTTTTGGGGTCGACCTCTACTCGAAGATGACCCTCTAAACCAATAAATGAAAACTCCAAGTTTAACCTCACACAGCCAGCGTAATAATAGCAACCCGGGTGGCCCCTGTTACGATCTCAAAGATGAAAGTGTCTTCTTCATATTCCATTTTTAAAATCTGCTCTACGATCATTTTTCGCCGAGATATTCGATTTCAAACACAATCGAACGTTGAACCAAGTTACCTCCGGCATTAGCGTCACCCAAGGTATACCACGAGGAGGTTGCACGGTAGGATTTACACCTCGTGTGTCTGTTGTGTAAATTGCTGAATAGATACGCGTGTGTGTGCGTGTGCGTGTGCGTGTGTATGTCAGGTAATGTTCACAGGCGAAGATCAGGACCCCATGGCTCGTTACTTCCGTGGTATTTAAAAGACTCCAAACCCTCTTCGCACTGTAGGTAAACTGATTATGAGCTGAATTAATAATGGGTGTTACCCCCTCTCTTCATCAGTACCTCGCGGCATCGTCTTTGCATATTGATGCATTTCCTAATCATCTCCTGTGGTATTTCCCACCAAATTTCTTGGAGTGCGGTGCCTAGTTCAGCCAGGTTCGAAGGCTGGACGCGACGTTTTCGTAGCGTTCGTCCGACCATGTCCCAAACGTGTTCTATTGGGTTCAGATCAGGGCTCGTAGCTGGGTGTTTTAGGAGCTCGATGTTGTTCTCTTGGAAAAACTGCTGGGTGATTCTTGCGGTGTGCGGCCTAGCGTTATCTTGCATCAGTACAAAACTTCTTCCTCGTTGTCGATGTAACGGAAGAATATGTGGTGTTAGAACCTCGTGGATGTAGCGCTGCGCGTTCATTCCCGGTGGTGGAATTATGACGAGTTCGGTGCGACCGGTCATTGAAATTCCACCCCAAACCATCACAGAACCGCCACCGAATGCATGGACTGGTTCGAAACAATCTTGAAGGTACCGTTCTCCTCTTCGGCGCCATACACGTCCGCGTCCATCGTTTCCGTACAAGCAAAATCGTGATTCGTCCGTAAAATATACTCGATTCCATTGCCGTTGACGCCACGCAACGTATCTGCGAGCATATTCTAATCGAGCCTGGCGATGATGATAAGTCAATACGGGAGCTCGGGCAGCTCTTCTCGCCCGCAATCTAGCTTCTTCTAAACGGTGATTAACAGTCGACACGGAAATACGTCGGTCGTTGTGCCGCGGAAGTTCATCTCGAGCTTCTCTTGCAGTCACGAAACGGCGGTTCAAAACATTTTTCACGACAGCCCTGTCCTGCCTTGCAGTTGTTATCCGTGATCGACCTTGACCAGGTCGTCTACCAAATGAGCCAGTTTCGAGATAACGGTGCCAAGCTCTTTGAATAACTGATCGGCTCACTTGCATTTGTCTAGCTACGTAACGCTGAGATCTACCTTCTTCGAGAAGAGTTACGACACGCATAACCTGCATCTTTGTTAAATATTGCCGAGGCATGGTGCCAAGGAATTGTGAGTCTACTTGTCGAGTAAGTCTACTTGTTCTGTTTAACCGAAAAACAGTTGAAAATCTGCGTAGAGCGCGATGCAAAACAAAAGCTAATCGGCGTAGAGCGTGATGCGAAACAAAAGCTAATCGGCGTAGAGCGCGATGCGAAACAAAAGCTAATCGGCATAGGGCGCGATGAAAAACATATGAAAATCGACAAGAAGTACGCATTGTCAGAGGAAATGAAAAAAAAAAACCCTACACGGAGAGAAATTTCTCGTAGAAACTACCATACAGTTATTGCAGTTTGAAGACAGAACGGAGGTATGAACAGACCTGCCATACTTTTCTCGTGGTTCGTCCAATAAAATGTGGTCTCACCCGTGATATTATTGTGACTCGGACAAGATTTTATTGAATGAACCAGCAGAAAAATATGGTAGGTCTGTCTATACCTCCGTTCTGTCTTCAAACTTCAATAACTGTATGGTAGTTTCTACGAGAAATTTCTCTCCGTGTAATGAGTCGCGTTTTGTAGGGTCGGTGCAAGCGTAAGACTATTCAACCACAGAGAAAAAATTAATTAAAGCAAAGCAAAAAAAAAAAAAATCAATTAAAGCATGTTTAAAAAAAAAGTTTTTTTTTTTTTTGCTTTTCATATTCATATCAACCAACTCACAACAGACACACGAGGTGTAAATCCTCCTCGTGGTACACCTTGGGTGACGCTAATGCCGGAGGTAACTTGGTTCAACGTTCGATTGTGTTTGAAATCGAATATCTCGGCGAAAAATGATCGTAGAGCAGATTTTAAAAATGGAATATGAAGAAGACACTTTCATCTTTGAGATCGTAACAGGGGCCACCCGGGTTGCCATTATTACGCTGGCTGTGTGAGGTTAAACTTGGAGTTTTCATTTATTGGTTTAGAGGGTCATCTTCGAGTAGAGGTCGACCCCAAAAAAGACTTTACATGCAATGTTACAGTTGTGATTTGGAAAGAGGAAGATTCGGGCTTCAAAATCGTTTTTTAACAATCCTCCTACGATGAGTCATTCACCTGTGACATTGAGTCAAACTTTTTCAGACACTTTTTCGTTCAATGCCGCATAACTCGACGCAAAAAAATCGTAGAGCAAAAGTTAAAAACGAAATTTGAAGAGGAAATCGTAATCTTCAAAATGCTTATTCCCGAAATCCTAAAAAAAAATCCTACCGTCCCATACAGCAGTTGGAAGTTGAACTTCAGTTTACCGATTCGCCATGAGTTGCTTCAAAGTGGCGTAACTTTGAAACAATTAGCTGTAGATTCAATTTCGAAAATGCATTTGGAAGATGAGATTTTGAGCTTGAAAATGCATTTTTAAATATTCGTCTAGCTTCATTTTTCTCGAAGTTATAGAACTTTGAAAAATGACAACATTTTGGAAAAACAAGGGTGGCACGTTAATTTTTCCGAGCAGTGTATATATATATATGTATATGGGGCATTCCATGCCGTTTCGACCTGAGTTTGACCCTTGACCTCTCGGATTTGGTCCACAATTTTTTATATGATTGTTCTCACTTCGAAAAGCACTCAGTTTTTATTTTAGATTTTTTCGATTCGATTTGAATTTTCTACGATTTTTGAAAACGATTTCATTGATCGACACAATTTAAAAATCTGAAAAAATTCTGAAAAATCGTGTGTCAGATATCAAAATTTTGAAGCCCAGAGCCGAAGTGGGGAGATTTTTCCTTCTTACTGTTCTCAAGCTTTTACGAAAAGAAACGTTACAAAAATATTAGGAGCGGAAGTCATCTTACTATAGATGGTTGCTGAAACATTTTCATACGTCACATCGGATTTTTGAAAAAATTTTCGGTGATTTTTCGCATGAGATTTTCTTTTCTTCTTTATTTTGCTAATAAATCTCATGCGAAAAATCATCGAAAATTTTTTCAAAAATCCGATGTGACGTATGAAAATGTTTCAGCAACCATCTATAGTAAGATGACTTCCGCTCCTAATATTTTTGTAACGTTTTTTTTCGTAAAAGCTTGAGAACAGTAAGAAGGAAAAATCTCCCCACTTCGGCTCTGGGCTTCAAAATTTTGATATCTGACACACGATTTTTCAGAATTTTTTCAAATTTTTAAATTGTGTCGATCAATGTAATCGTTTTCAAAAATTGTATAAAATTCAAATCGAGTCGAAAACATCTAAAATAAAAACTGAGTGCTTTTCAAAGTTAGAACAACCATATAAAAAATCGCGGGCCAAATCCGAGAGGTCAAGGGTCAAACTCAGGTCGAAACGGCATGGAATCCCTCATATATATATATATGCATATATATATATATATATACCGGGTGTCCCATTTTAAAGTACCACCTGATTTATCTCGAAAAAGACAGCTCTGATCGAAAATTGACTCGAGTGAAACTTCTAGGGTTCGAAGGGGGACGTTCGAAAAAATAATTGTTTTCAGTCTCAAATTCAAAATGGCGGTGCTACGATGGCAGACATGTTTTTCTTAAATGGGAACATGACTTTTTTCTTCTACCAAAAAATTCGTCACATTAAAACTAACAACTTTTGCATGACCGTTTTTCGGATTCAGTCCGTAATTTTTGAGTTACAACGCAATTTTTGACTATTTTAGCGCTATCCAGGATGTACCACGAGGAGGTAAAGTCATAACATCCCATGTGTAAATGTGTGTGTGTGTAATGTGTGCGTATGTGTGTGTATTCATGTGTGTTTATGTGTTTCGTGAGCCGCAGAGACCTGATCCTTGCGAGTGTTTTACACACATGAACAAACATAAACACACATGAACACACACACATACGCGCACCCTCATACGCACACATTACACGCACACCCATTTACACATGGGATGTTAAGACTTTACCTCCTCGTGGTACATCCTGGATAGCGCTGAAATAGTAAAAAATTGCGTTGTAACTCAAAAATTACGAACTTAATCCGAAAAACGGTCATGCAAAAGTTGTTAGTTTTAATGTGACGAATTTTTTGGTAGAAGAAAAAAGTCATGTTCCCATTTAAGAAAAACATGTCTGCCATCGTACCACCGCCATTTTGAATTTGAGACTGAAAACAATTATTTTTTCGAACGTCCCCCTTCGAACCCGAGAAGTTTCACTCCAGTCAATTTTCGATCAGAGCAGTCTTTTTCGAGATAAATCAGGTGGTACTTTAAAATGAGACACCCGGTATATACAGGGTGACAATTATAAGGTGAACGGTACTTTTTTGAGGGGTTTGCGAGGTGATATCGGGTTTTCTCTTTTTTTCTTCTTCAATGGTTTTTGATGCCCGATCTGAAGAAAAATACGGTGTTCATGTGACCATTATGGTTTTTGCGGTACAAAAATGGTTGATTCGAAAAAAAAACGAAAGTTGATTTTTATTTTTTTTAAATGAAGATTATTCAATTTTGAATACAGAGGACCGGTTGAAAATTTAATTCGATTCCGATGTCGTTGAGAAAAAAAATGTTGAATATTGATATTTTAACGATTATCTAGCTTCAAATTCCGAACAGTAGAATAGAACCATGCCGCGTGAAGTTAGATCCGCCTCGTCTCACGGCCGTCAAATTGTCAGTGAAGTGAGGTTCAGAGCCGCTTGGTCCAAAAATGGTGAAAAGAATAGTTCATTAGAATTTTAATTGAGCAGGAGACAGTGACGGGGATGACGTACCCAGTAATGATACCCGAACCTGGCATTATCGAAAAATCCCCAGGGACGACGTTCAAAAAATTGTTCGGAATTGTTAATAACTAATCAAAGACGCGCGGAGGTACGAACTCCACGTAAAAGTTGTTGCCAGTGAATTTCGAGATGAGATTTGATAGACGTACCCAGTAATGATACTTGAACCTGGCATTATCGAGAAATCCCCAGGGACGACGTTCAAAAAATTGTTAGGAATTGTTAATAACTAATAGAAAACGCGCGGAGGTACAAACTGCTCGGAAAAGTTATTACAAGCGAATTTCGAGATGAGATTTAGTAGACGTACTCAGTATTGATAGCCGAACTTGGAAATAATGAAAAATCCCCGGGGACGACGTTCCCAAAATTGTTGGGAATTGTTAATGACTAATAGAAGACGCGCGGAGGTACGAACTGCTCGGAAAAGTTATTACAAGCGAATTTCAAGATGAGATTTGGTAGACGTATTCAGTATTGATAGCCGAACTTGGAAATAATGAAAAATCCCCGCGGACGAAGTTCAAAAAATTGTTAGGAATTGTTAATAACTAACAGAAGACGAGCAGAGGTACGAACTGCTCGGAAAAGTTGTTGCGAGCGAATTTCGAGATGAGATTTGGTGGACGTACTCAGTATTAATAGCCGAACTTAGAAATAATAAAAAATCCCCGGGGACGACGTTCAAAAAATTGTTAGGAATTGTTAATAACTAATAGAAGACGCGCGGAGGTACGAACTGCGCGAAAAATTATTACAAGCGAATTTCGAGATGAGATTTGGTCGACGTACTCAGTATTGATAGCTGAACTTGGAAATAATAAAAAATCCCCGGGCACGACGTTCAAAAAATTGTTAGAAATTGTTAATAACTGATAGAAGACGCGCGGAGGTACGAACTGCTCGGAAAAGTTGTTGCGAGCGAATTTCAAGATCAGATTTGGTAGACGACCCAGTAATGATACCTAAACCTGGGAATAATAAAAAAATCCCCGGGGACGACGTTCAAGAAATTGTTAGGAATTGTTAATAACTAATAGAAGACGCGCGTAGGTACGAACTGCTCGGAAAAGTAATTACAAGCGAATTTCGAGATGAGATTTGGTAGACGTACCCAGTAATGATACTTGAACCTGGCATTATCGGAAAATCCCCGGGGACGACGTTGAAAAATTGTTAGGGATTGTTAATAACTAATCGAAGACGCGCGGAGGTACGAACTGCTCGGAAAAGTTGTTGCCAGCGAATTTCAAGATGAGATTTGGTAGACGTACCCAATAATGATACCCAAACTTGGAAATAATAAGAAATCCCCGGGGACGACGTTCAAAAAATTGTTAGGAATTGTTAATAACTAATAGAAGACGCGCGGAGGTACGAACTGCGCGAAAAATTATTACAAGCGAATTTCGAGATGAGATTTGGTCGACGTACTCAGTATTGATAGCTGAACTTGGAAATAATAAAAAATCCCCGGGCACGACGTTCAAAAAATTGTTAGGAATTGTTAATAACTAATAGAAGACGCGCGGAGGTACGAACTGCGCGGAAAAATTATTACAAGCGAATTTCGAGATGAGATTTGGTCGACGTACTCAGTATTGATAGCTGAACTTGGAAATAATAAAAAATCCCCGGGCACGACGTTCAAAAAATTGTTAGGAATTGTTAATAACTAATAGAAGACGCGCGGAGGTACGAACTGCTCGGAAAAGTTGTTGCGAGCGAATTTCAAGATTAGATTTGGTAGATGACCCAGTAATGATACCTAAACCTGGGAATAATAAAAAAATCCCCGGGGACGACGTTCAAGAAATTGTTAGGAATTGTTAATAACTAATCAAAGACGCGCGGAGGTACGAACTCCTCGGAAAAGTTGTTGCCAGTGAATTTCGAGATGAGATTTGATAGACGTACCGAGTAATGATACTTGAACCTGGCATTATCGAGAAATCCCCAGGGACGACGTTCAAAAAATTGTTAGGAATTGTTAATAACTAATAGAAGACGCGCGGAGGTACAAACTGCTCGGAAAAGTTATTACAAGCGAATTTCGAGATGAGATTTAGTAGACGTACTCAGTATTAATAGCCGAACTTGGAAATAATGAAAAATCCCCGGGGACGACGTTCCCAAAATTGTTGGGAATTGTTAATAACTAATAGAAGACGCGCGGAGGTACGAACTGCTCGGAAAAGTTATTACAAGCGAATTTCAAGATGAGATTTGGTAGACGTATTCAGTATTGATAGCCGAACTTGGAAATAATGAAAAATCCCCGCGGACGAAGTTCAAAAAATTGTTAGGAATTGTTAATAACTAATAGAAGACGCGCGGAGGTACGAACTGCGCGGAAAAATTATTACAAGCGAATTTCGAGATGAGATTTGGTCGCCGTACTCAGTATTGATAGCTGAACTTGGAAATAATAAAAAATCCCCGGGCACGACGTTCAAAAAATTGTTAGGAATTGTTAATAACTAATAGAAGACGCGCGTAGGTACGAACTGCTCGGAAAAGTTATTACAAGCGAATTTCGAGATGAGATTTGGTAGACGTACCCAGTAATGATACTTGAACCTGGCATTATCGGAAAATCCCCGGGGACGACGTTAAAAAATTGTTAGGGATTGTTAATAACTAATCGAAGACGCGCGGAGGTACGAACTGCTCGGAAAAGTTGTTGCGAGCGAATTTCAAGATGAGATTTGGTAGACGTACCCAATAATGATACCCAAACTTGGAAATAATAAGAAATCCCCGGGGACGACGTTAAAAAATTGTTAGGGATTGTTAATAACTAATCGAAGACGCGCGGAGGTACGAACTGCTCGGAAAAGTTGTTGCGAGCGAATTTCGAGATGAGATTTGGTAGATGCACCCAGTAATGATACTTGAACCTGGCAGTATCGAAAAATCCCCTGGGACGACGTTCCAAGAATTGTTGGGAATTGTTGATAACTAATCGAAGACGCGCGGAGGTACGAACTGCTCGGAAGAGAGTTATTACAAGCGAATTTCGAGATGAGATTTTGTAGACGTACTCAGTACTATTAGCCGAAGTTGGAAATAGTAAAAAATCCCCGGGGACGACGTTCAAAAAATTGTTAGAAATTGTTAATAACTAATCAAAGACGCGCGGAGGTACGAACTGCTCGGAAAAGTTGTTGCCAGCGAATTTCAAGATGAGATTTGGTAGACGTACCCAGTAATGATACCCAAACCTGGGAATAATAAAAAATCCCCGGGGACGACGTTCAAAAAATTGTTAGGAATCGTTGATAACTAATCGAAGACGCGCGGAGGTACGAACTGCTCGGAAAAATTATTACAAGCGAATTTCGAGATGAGATTTGGTAGACGTACTCAGTATTGATAGCCGAACTTGAAAATAATAAAAAAAAACCCGGGGACGACGTTCAAAAAATTGTTAGGAATTGTTAATAACTAATAGAAGACGAGCGGAGGTACGAACTGCTCGGAAAAGTTGTTGCGAGCGAATTTCGAGATGAGATTTGGTGGACGTACTCAATATTGATAGCCGAACTTAGAAATAATAAAAAATCCCCGGGGACGACGTTCAAAAAATTGTTAGGAATTGTTAATAACTAATAGAAGACGCGCGGAGGTACGAACTGCGCGGAAAAATTATTACAAGCGAATTTCGAGATGAGATTTGGTCGACGTACTCAGTATTGATAGCTGAACTTGGAAATAATAAAAAATCCCCGGGCACGACGTTCAAAAAATTGTTAGGAATTGTTAATAACTGATAGAAGACGCGCGGAGGTACGAACTGCTCGGAAAAGTTGTTGCGAGCGAATTTCAAGATTAGATTTGGTAGACGACCCAGTAATGATACCTAAACCTGGGAATAATAAAAAAATCCCCGGGGACGACGTTCAAGAAATTGTTAGGAATTGTTAATAACTAATAGAAGACGCGCGTAGGTACGAACTGCTCGGAAAAGTTATTACAAGCGAATTTCGAGATGAGATTTGGTAGACGTACCCAGTAATGATACTTGAACCTGGCATTATCGGGAAATCCCCGGGGACGACGTTAAAAAATTGTTAGGGATTGTTAATAACTAATCGAAGACGCGCGGAGGTACGAACTGCTCGGAAAAGTTGTTGCGAGCGAATTTCAAGATGAGATTTGGTAGACGTACCCAATAATGATACCTAAACTTGGAAATAATAAGAAATCCCCGGGGACGACGTTCAAAAAATTGTTAGAAATTGTTAATAATTACTCGAAGACGCGCGGAGGTACGATCTGCTCAGAAAAGTTGTTGCGAGCGAATTTCGAGATGAGATTTGGTAGATGCACCCAGTAATGATACTTGAACCTGGCAGTATCGAAAAATCCCCTGGGACGACGTTCCAAGAATTGTTGGGAATTGTTGATAACTAATCGAAGACGCGCGGAGGTACGAACTGCTCGGAAGAGTTATTACAAGCGAATTTCGAGATGAGATTTGGTAGACGTACTCAGTACTATTAGCCGAAGTTGGAAATAATAAAAAATCCCCGGGGACGACGTTCAAAAAATTGTTAGAAATTGTTAATAACTAATCAAAGACGCGCGGAGGTACGAACTGCTCGGAAAAGTTGTTGCCAGCGAATTTCAAGATGAGATTTGGTAGACGTACCCAGTAATGATACCCAAACCTGGGAATAATAAAAAATCCCCGGGGACGACGTTCAAAAAATTGTTAGGAATCGTTGATAACTAATCGAAGACGCGCGGAGGTACGAACTGCTCGGAAAAATTATTACAAGCGAATTTCGAGATGAGATTTGGTAGACGTACTCAGTATTGAGAGCCGAACTTGAAAATAATAAAAAAAAACCCCGGGGACGACGTTCAAAAAATTGTTAGGAATTGTTAATAACTAATAGAAGACGCGCGGAGGTATGAACTGCTCGGAAAAGTTGTTGCGAGCGAATTTCAAGATTAGATTTGGTAGACGACCCAGTAATGATACCTAAACCTGGGAATAATAAAAAAATCCCCGGGGACGACGTTCAAGAAATTGTTAGGAATTGTTAATAACTAATAGAAGACGCGCGTAGGTACGAACTGCTCGGAATAGTACATTACGTAACGATGGCGGGAAGTTGGTGAACCCTGCACGAGTGCGATGTTTGCCACCCGAGCGTAGCGAGGGTGGCATGAAGCACGAGTGCAGGGATGACCAACCCGCCATCGTTACGTATTAGTATAATGTGTAGCAAGGGCGTAAAGTGGGCTTTTTTAGACCGAGTGTGGAGTTCGCAGTACTAGTCGGAGGCGAGGGAGCACGAGTCGAAGACGAGTGCATCCGCGAGCCGAAGACGAGTACTGCAACCACACGAGGTCAAAAAGCCCACTTAGCCCTTGGTACACACCATATTTTCTGTAACGCATGTATTGATTTCTGCGTTTTCTGTGCTTATAAGCGGCATATATATATATATATATATATATATGTAGATATATATGGGGAATTCCACCCTAACCCGACCCACGTCTGACCCTCACCCCTTTCGATTTGGATCATAATTTTTTATATTGTTCTACCTTTTCGAAAAAACGCTCTGAATTTTTTTCAGATTTTTTTGAAACCGTCCGTTTTACCTATGATTTTTGAAGATGAACACATCGATAGCCCGAATCGAAAAATCTGAAAAAATTCTCAAAAATCTTGCTTGAGTTATCAAAATTTTTGGGCCTATAGCCAAAGTGGGCAAACGTTTGCTTCTCGTATTATCTAACGTTATTCTCGGAAAAAACTCTCAATATCATAGAAGCGAACGTCTGCGTACTCTGGGTCAAGGCTTGAAAATTTTGTTCAACAAAGCAGGATTTTTGAGAATTTTTTCATATTTTTCGATTGAGGTCAACATTTTGAATTTTGGGAAATTTTGGAAATCTTGACCCCAATTGAAAAATTTGAAAAAATTCTCAAAAATCCTGCTTTGTTAAACAAAATTTTCAAGCCTTGACCCTGAGTGCGCAGACGTTCGCTTCTATGATATTTAGAGTTTTTTCCGAGAACATCGTTAAATAATACGAGAAGCAAACGTTTGCCCACTTTGGCTATAGGCCCAAAAATTTTGATAACTCAAGCAAGATTTTTGAGAATTTTTTCAGATTTTTCGATTCGGGCTATCGATGTGTTCATTTTCAAAAATCATAGGTGAAACGGACGGTTTCAAAAAAATCTGAAAAAAATTCAGAGTGTTTTTTCGAAAAGGTGGAACAATATAAAAAATTATGATCCAAATCGAAAGGGGTGAGGGTCAGACGTGGGTCGGGTTGGGATGGAATTCCCCATATATATATATATATATATAGATATATATATGTAGATATATATATATCTATATATGTAGATATATATATATCTATATATGTAGATATATATATATCTATATATATATATATATATATCTATATATATATATATATATATATTATTGAAGAAGCGGGCAATAAAGAATCCTTTATTGCCCGCTTATTGAAGAAGCGGGCAATAAAGAATCCTTTATTGCCCGCTTATTGAAGAAGCGGGCAATAAAGAATTCTTTATTGCCCGCTTATTGAAGAACCGGGCAATAATGAATCCATTATTGCCCGCTCTTTTTAAGCGGTCAATAAACGGCTACTTTTGACCCTATTTTTAGGTAAAAAAAACGCAGAAATCATGCATGTGTTACAAAAACTATTTTTTGACACGCGTAGGGAAGAAATCATAACATAACATAATAACCAAGTATTTCTAAGCGCGTGTACGCTCGAGAAATAAAAAAGCTGATGGCCAGCTTGCAATAAACAGACGAAAAACCTGGAGCCTATAGTGCCAAGTTGGCTATGACTGAGTGTTGACTCTCGCGATAATGCAAACAATGAAAATTTGTGGCTCATTACGGTTCACTTCAGCCGACTTCAGGGATCAATCACTTCCCGCACGCTCCACAGGCATGGGAAAACACTCTTCCCGCACGCTGTGTCAAAAAAGTTATGAGAAGCGAATTTCAAGATGAGATTTGGTAGACGTACTCAGTATTGAAAGCCGAACTTGGAAATAATAAAAAATCCCCAAGGATGACGTTCAAAAAATTGTTTCGAATTGTTAATAACTAATCGAAGACGCGCAGAGGTACGAACTGCTCGGAAAAGTTGTTGCCAGCGAATTTCGAGATGAGATTTGATAGACGTACCCAGTAATGATACTTGAACCTGGCATTATCGAAAAATCCCCTGGGACGACGTTCAAAAAATTGTTAGGAATTGTTGATAACTAATAGAAGACGCGCGGAGGTACGAACTGTTCGGAAAAGTTGTTGCGAGCGAATTCCGAGATGAGATTTGGTAGACGCACCCAGTAATGATACCCGAACCTGGACATAATAAAAAAAACCCCGGGACGATGTTCAAAAAATTGTTAAGAATTGTTAATAACTAATCGGAGACGCGCGGAGGTACGAACTACTCGGAAAAATTGTTGCGAGCGAATTTCGAGATGAGATTTGGTAGACGTACCCAGTAATGATACCCGAACCTGGAAATAATAAAAAAATCCCGGGGGACGACGTTCAAAAAATTGTTAGGAATTGTTACTAACTAATCGAAGATGCGCGGAGGTACAAACTGCTCGGAAAAGTTATTACAAGCGAATTTCGAGATGAGATTTGGTAGACGTACTCAGTATTGAAAGCCAAACTTGGAAATAATAAAAAATGCCCGGGGACGACGTTCAAAAAATTGTTAGGAATTGTTGATAACTAATCGAAGACGCGCGGAGGTACGAACTGCTCGGAAAAGTTATTACGAGCGAATTTCGAGATGAGATTTAGTAGACGTACTCAGTATTGATAGCCGAACTTGGAAATAATAAAAAAATCCCCGGGGACGACGTTCGAAAAATTGTTGGGAATTGTTAATAACTAATAGAAGACGCGCGGAGGTACGAACTGCTCGGAAAAGTTATTACAAGCGAATTTCAAGATGAGATTTGGTAGACGTACTCAGTATTGAAAGCCAAACTTGGAAATAATAAAAAATGCCCGGGGACGACGTTCAAAAAATTGTTAGGAATTGTTGATAACTAATCGAAGACGCGCGGAGGTACGAACTGCTCGGAAAAGTTATTACGAGCGAATTTCGAGATGAGATTTAGTAGACGTACTCAGTATTGATAGCCGAACTTGGAAATAATAAAAAAATCTCCGGGGACGACGTTCGAAAAATTGTTGGGAATTGTTAATAACTAATAGAAGACGCGCGGAGGTACGAACTGCTCGGAAAAGTTATTACAAGCGAATTTCAAGATGAGATTTGGTAGACGTACTCAGTATTGAAAGCCAAACTTGGAAATAATAAAAATTCCCCAAGGATGACGTTCAAAAAATTGTTAGGAATTGTTAATAACTAATCGAAGACGCGCGGAGGTACGGACTGCTCGGCAAAGTTGTTGCGAGCGAATTTCGAGATGAGATTTGGTAGACGTACCCAGTAATGATACCCAAACCTTGAAATGATAAAAAATCCCCGGGGACGACGTTCAAAAAATTGTTAAGAATCGTTAATAACTAATCGAAGATGCGCGGAGGTACGAACTGCTCGAAAGAGTTATCACAAACGAATTCCGAGATGAGATTTGGTAGACGTACTCAGTATTGATACCCAAACCTGGAAATAATAAAAAATCTCCGGGGACGACGTTCAAAAAATTGTTAGGAATTGTTAATAACTAATTGAAGACGCGCGGAGCTACGAACTGCTCGGAAAAGTTGTTGCGAGCGAATTTCGAGATGAGATTTGGTAGACGTATCCAGTAATGATACCCGAACCTGGAAATAATAAAAAATCCCCGGGGACGACGTTCAAAAAATTGTTAGGAATTGTTAATAAATAATCGGAGACGCGCGGAGGTACGAACTGCTCGGAAAAATTGTTGCGAGCGAATTTCGAGATGAGATTTGGTAGACGTGCCCAGTAATGATACCCGAACCCGGAAATGATAAAAAATCCTCGGGGACGACGTTCAAAAAATTGTTAGGAATTGTGAATAACTAATCGAAGACGCACGGAGGTACGAACTGCTCGGAAGAGTTATTACAAGCGAATTTCGAGATGAGATTTGGTAGACGTACTCAGAATTGATACCCGAATCTGGAAATGATACAAAATCCCCGTGGACGACGTTTAAAAATTTGTTTCGAATTGTTAATAACTAATCGAAGACGCGCGGAGGTACGAACTGCTCGGAAAAGTTGTTGCCAGCGAATTTCAAGATGAGATTATTATTATTATTATTATTATTATTATTCCAGGTTCGGGTATCATTACTGGGTACGTCTACCAAATCTCATCTCGAAATTCGCTTGCAACAACTTTTCCGAGCAGTTCGTACCTCCGCGCGTCTTCTATTAGTTATTAACAATTCTTAACAATTTTTTGAACGTCGTCCCCGCGGATTTTTTATTATTTCCAAGTTTTGGCTATTAATACTGAGTACGTCTACCAAATCTCATCTCGAAATTTGCTTGTCATAACTTTTCCGAGCAGTTCGTACCCCCGCGCATCTTCGATTAGTTAATAACAATTCCTAACAATTTTTTGAACGTCGTCCCCGCCCACACAACACAGAAACGTTTTTGGGACGTTCATAAAACGTTTCTTCTAGCGTGCGGACGTCCCATTTCATCACAGTTTAGTCGTTCCTTTAACGTCCCAGACATGTCCAATGTCCCGATTTGAGACGTTTATATGATGTCCCATTTGGGACATTGAAAGAACGTTTCAAATAAGACGCTTTTTGAGAAGAACCGGTTATACATGGTGATTCAGGATTCGTGACGAATATTTTAAAGAGTGAATCCTTGTCAAAATTGAAATCGGAAGTTCTTTAGCCATTTGTCTGGAAAACGACTTTTTTCATTAAAAAAAATATGCAAGTTGAAGACAAAAAAAATTTCATTTGTTCATTTCTTTTTGATGAAAAAAGTCGTTTTTCAGATAAATGGCTATACGGAACTTCCGAGATGAATTTTGAGAAGGATTCACGTTATTGAATATTCGTCTGGAACTCCGAATCTCCTTGTACATAGATAATGAAGGAATATATCGGTCATCGAACTTTTCTCAAATGATAGGTAAGTATGTACATATTTCTATGTGAACAAATATAAGTACAGAGAACAGAGGAATATATATTTTTACTTTTTATACATTTATATTTATTGTATAGTTTTATATGAGCTTTTTATTTTGGCCGTCTGCTCATTTTTTCTCAGAGATGGTTCGAGCCCAGCGAACCCTCGCCCGACGAAACCAGTCTTAATTATATAGATTAGACCACCTATATCGACTTGGAGAAGAAGATCAAAAATCTCTATTAGAAACTTGACTTAAATATACGTAATGAAAGTATTATGAATGCATGGAAATCTACAAAGACGAGGTGACGCTACATAACCTTATTTTCTGGTCGGTACAAAATCGCGAATGTTGAGTACACAAGATATTATAGTGCACCGACTCCGATTCCAGAATGTTTACGTAGGGGAGAGTGGGGCTACTTCGATCACGGGGCTACTTCGATCACTGGCGATTTTTTGCTATTGAATTTATATTTTGAATTCGAATTGCCGCCATGGGTTACTTCTACAAGTCACCCAACTTCGCACATGTAAACAGTGATGCGCAGTTGTTTGTTACGGCATATGTTCGCCACCTAATTTAAATTGTCTAGAAAGCTGTCAAAATCGTGACACGCAAAATTTTCGTAAAAGGTTTTCCAAATGCAACGAGTGTTCTTCGGATAGAGAA
This sequence comes from Tenthredo mesomela, assembly GCA_943736025.1. Lineage (NCBI taxonomy): Eukaryota > Metazoa > Arthropoda > Insecta > Hymenoptera > Tenthredinidae > Tenthredo > Tenthredo mesomela. The sequence goes on along the minus strand of OX031014.1, from coordinate 38,390,456 downwards.
ATTTCAGTTGTGCCGTAAGTACATATACACCCTGATAATCCTACACTAACATTTTCTCGAATTTTTTTTTTCTCAATTTTTGAGCGCGTTTGCAATTTGTTCCTAACCTGTGGGGCTACTTCGAGCACTTTTTGTGGGGCTACTTCGATCAACTTGTAAATTAAAATTTTTTAATTCTTTGAACAGTTTTTTTTTAAATTTGTTAATCTAATGTGTAATTTAATTTAGTGTTCATTCATTGAGCTCTTTGAAAGAAGTTAAGCATTTTTTAACAACTGTTTAATTTTATCTACAGACTATCAGTATGGTGCGGACTTACAAAAGAAAAACAAATCATGGTTCATGGAGCGCTGAAACCATGAAAATAGCATTGCGTCTACATTTCGAAGAGGGTTACAGCATTAGACAAGCTAGTACAATTAACGGTATTTCTTACGCAACTTTTCATGCTTACGCTAAGAAAATTCAAAAAGGGCAGGAGACTGCATTGCAAACAGAATACACACAACTTCGGGTTTTTTCTGATGAACAAGAGAAACAGATATGTAATTATCTGGTTCGCTGCTCGCAAATGTGTTTTGGAGTAAGCAGCGTGGAGTGCCGAAAACTGGCTTATGAGCTCGCCTTACAGAACGATTTGAAGATGCCAAAAACTTGGACGATGAATCAAACGGCAGGGAAGGATTGGTTCCAAGCATTTATGAAGAGGAATCCACGCGTCAGTCTTCGAAAAGCAGAAAATTGCAGTCTGTCCCGAGCGACTTCATTTAATCCGCATAATGTAAAAATTTTTTACGACAATTTGGAGCGTATTTACGAACGAGAACCGCGTTTTCTGGATCCATCGAAAGTGTGGAATTTAGACGAAACTGCAACAACAACGGTTCCTACTAAAACCCCAAACGTCATTGCAGCCACAAACACAAAACAAGTTGCTCAAGGAACAAGTGGGGAAAGAGGTGTTCTCGTCACTACATGCTGTTTTATAAACGCTGCTGGGGGTTTTTTGCCCCCTGCGATGGTATTTCCACGAGCAAATGTTGTTCCAAAAATGCTCAGAAACTGCGTTCCTAATACACTTGGTCTCGCACAAAAAACAGGATGGATGAACTCCGATTTGTTCGTCAAAGTCATGAAGCATTTCATCAAATATTCGGGCGCGTCAATTGCTAATCCACAATTGTGTATTTATGACAATCATGAGAGCCATTTGTCAATTGGAACTTTGGATTTAGCGAAAGATAATGGAGTGACAATTTTGACCTTACCACCTCATACATCTCACGAACTACAGCCGTTGGACAAGACCTGTTATTCGTCATTCAAAACTGCCTACAACCGAGCTTTGAATAACATGATAGTTTTGTTGAAGCAGCCGCTCACTATCTACGAAGTTGCCGAATGTGTTCATTCCGCTCACGATGCCGCAATAACGCCAACGAATATCAAATCTGGTTTCGCTCAGACTGGAATTTTTCCTTTTGCTCCCAAGAAATTTTCTGAATCTGACTTTCTTAGCAGTGAATTCACAAACAGACCTATGCCTGCGAGCGACAACGTCAACAATGATTCTGAGAAGAGCCCAGCACCAGCAGCAAGACATGGACGCGATGAAACTGAAGTCCTTGATTTGCTCGAGAACGTGTCTGATACAGCTGAAAATAGCCTTGATACTACTTCAGCGGTGAACCGAATTGATCTTGAGGATGTTTCACTGATACGCCGAATTCGTCCATTCTCGTCAGGAAAGACTCCAGAAGAAATTAGAGGATTTCCGAAAGCAAATCCAAGGAAAACTACGCGCAGAAGGCAACGCGGAAGAAGCATTATTGCTACGGACAGTCCAGAGAGAGAATTGCTCGAAGAAAAGCAGAAGAAGAAAAATTCCAAAAATAAACCTCTAAGAAAACAGCCCGCGTCGAGGAAACGAAAAGAAACGAACAAATAGTGAAAGAAGTGTGAAAAAAATATTATCTTGTCATAATGTAATGAAATGATTTCTTTGGATGAATAAAAATATTTTCAATTAACTGTGAAAATGTTTGCTTTTAAGTATAATTATAGAGTGAATATTGTCTTTAATTGATCGAGGCACTGTTCGAGTATTTCCATAGTTTAGAGGTAGGTACCTACATTTTTATATCTATTGATCGAAGTAGCCCCACAGGTCGATCGAAGTAGCCCCACTGGTGGGGCTACTTCGATCAAATGACACTTTGAAGTAAATATTGGTATTATTAATGAAGGATGTTATGAAAGACTCTATAAATCATGTACGGTGTAGCTAGATGTTTGCTCTTCGATTTCCATACAAAAAAGTAAAAACATTGGTCCAATTCCTCCATGAAAATCGTATCCAAAAAAAAAGTGATCGAAGTAGCCCCACTCTCCCCTACGTAAATTAATTTGAGTTGATACTTACGTTTCAATACGCCCTCACGTTTTACGTTTTATATTAGTAACTGCACGAAACTACTAGTACGGACACACGGAACAAACTAGCAGCGTGGCGGCCAGACGCTCGAGGCGCTGCCTCGAGGGGCGCTGAGCAAGCTTAAGACGAACGTCCTATCAACGTCCCTCGGACAATTATATAAACGTTTCATTTGGGACGTCTCCTGAACGTTATAGTTCAAAATACAAAAAACGTTCGCATAGAAACGTTCTATGGACGTAAATCCGTCATATGTGCTGTGTGGGCGGGGATTTGTCATTATTTCCAGGTTTGGGTATCAATACTGAGTACGTCTACCAACTCTCATCTCGAAATTCGCTTGTAATAACTTTTTCGAGCAGTTCGTACCTCCACGCGTCTTCGATTAGTTATTAACAATTCCTAACAATTTTTTGAACGTCGTCCGCGGGGATTTTTTATTATTTCCAAGTTCGGCTATCAATACTGAGTACGTCTACCAAATCTCATCTTGAAATTCGCTTGTAATAACTTTTCCGAGCAGTTCGTACCCCCGCGCGTCTTCTATTAGTTATTAACAATTCCCAACAATTTTTGGAACGTCGTCCCCAGGGATTTTTCATTATTTCCAAGTTCGGCTATCAATACTGAGTACGTCTACTAAATCTCATCTCGAAATTCGCTTGTAATAACTTTTCCGAGCAGTTCGTACCTCCGCGCGTCTTCGATTAGTTATCAACAATTCCTAACAATTTTTTGAACGTCGTCCCCGGGGATTTTTTATTATTTCCAAGTTCGGCTATCAATTCTGAGTACGTCTACCAAATATCATCTCGAAATTCGCTTGTGATAACTCTTCCGAGCAGTTCGTACCTTCGCGCGTCTTCGATTAGTTACACGGAGAAAAATAGTTCGTGAAACTTTACCGAACTCAGTTCAGTAAACTGCGGACATATGGACATTTATGTAAAGTTTCACTTACAGTTCAGTAAAGCGAAATTCAAGAAAACCTCATGCATAGAACGTGAAATTTTGATGAATTTAAAAGAATATCTACCGAACTAGAACTGTAATTAATACTGCACTTGGTTGTGGAAATTTTAATGCGCAAAATTGTAGAATATAATGAACGTAAGCTAGAGATTACCGAACAGTTAAGTAAACCGCGACTGAGGACGTAGCAGAAATTTTAGGTGGAATTACATGAAACGAAGGAATGAATGACTTACAGTCGATGAAACTTTACCGAACAGTTCGGTAAAACGTAAACTCCTGGTGCAGCAAAAAAAAAGTATCCTGGCTTGAGTCAACGAAAATATTGAGTTTTACTCAACAGCTGCCCACATTTTACCGAACTGTTCGTTAACTTTTACAGGTATTATACTCACACAATCATACACATACTGTCGGTGGCCTGTTACGCTATTTGTCGTGTACACATCTAAACCTAACACTAGTACGCCTATAGAACGGACCTATCACCTATTTGGAACGCATCGCAGTGGTCGTGTCTACATATAAGCCTATACGCTCATTGTTCCCCACACTTATAGACTACGCAAACGCACGCCTATCGCTGATGTATGGGAATTGGAACTCTCTTATATACTAACTGGAAGAAAGTTTAGCGCTCGTGAGAAAGAAAAAGCGGCTGTGAGACATCTGGTGGCGAACTAGACTATTATGTCTAACAATGTCTAACAATTCATGTCTGTGATCCATGGTCAAGATACAGTTGAATATTTTCAATATGGCCGACGCGTTACCTCACGTATTCCTCGTATGTTTAGTATATTATAATAATAGTACATTTCATTACGAGTAAGGAAAGGCTTTTTTGACGAAACAAGAGGTGTACGGCACGAGCCGAAGGCGAGTGCTGTAACGAGGTTCGTCAAAAAGCCTTTACGTACAAGTAACGATCATTATTTTTGATCCGGATTGCCGAGAAATCGCGACGAAGTTGCGATTTTGAGGTTAGAATGATGAAAACTAGATTTTGACAGGATAAAAAAAAAAGAGTACATTTGATTGAATGATAACTTTATTTATTTAATATAATAACCGAATTTCATCGCATTACATCCATCTCTTTTCAATGTATAGAAATCCGTCTCGTAATTTGTGAGCAATTGAAAGTTGAGCTTCACTAACAACTTTCTTAGTTATTACTGCCCAAGAAAAATCGGTGGAGTCACAGATTCTGAAGGCTTGGAAATGTTCATCAAAAACCCAGTCATTCAAACGGTGTGTAACAATCTGGAAACTGTTGTCGGTGATAATAAAATTACGAACGACGTGAAATTGTGGACCATCTTCGCAAAGTAATACAATAACACTGTTTTTTGTAATTTTTTTATCATGAAAGCTTATCCAGGCAGTTATCAAGAAAGTCTTAGGAGATGATTTCCATATCAAATGGAAGACTTTATCGATGTCTGGAAATTTTTCAAAATAAACAGTTTTCTTAGGGCCAATAGAAAATACTTCTTTGATTGATTCTTGGTTCATGAATCGATAATTAAGAATCAGCTGGTGTTTCAGAGCAATAGTGCGACAGATATTTACGCGACTAATTGATGCACGGAATGTAACTTTTCCTACCTGGTGCACCGATTCCACACGTATACAACTAATGTTCCAAAGAGGACCTACTGCGCGCATTATACTATGATAATGGATTAAGAAATGGTGCTTCGGTTTCAGTTTACCAGGAAATAGGTGATTGTGCAACGTCAAATATTCTACGATTAAATCAGCAAGCAATGTAGAAGTTTCTACGTGAACAACTGGACTGACAACTATTTCCACTAATCTTTTTAACATTGTTAATAAGTTCCAGTAGTCATTTTCACGAGATATTGAGTGACCGATTAGTACACATAAACATCTGATGAGAGACAGCATTTCTGATGATGACATTATCAAGCAATTATTTTTTATGTGTTTGTCCGATAGTGTCGTAGGCTTGTTCACATGTCCTGTTTTCCCGTACGAAAAATGAGCAATTCTTTCATTTAGATCAGTTAGAGAGACAAAGTGTTGTTCATAGATGAAGACATTCAAAATCAAAGCTACGTCGTATCGACCTACCCCTTCCAAAATATCGTGCATAACGTCAACCGCTAAATTGTCCGTTACATGAAAACCAGGCACTTCGTTGAAAACGCACTCTTCTTTAATCCCGGACTGCTTACTATCGTTCTTCGCAAGGAGTAATTCGTAATTTTCACGAGATCTAAGTTCACAGTCACATTCTTTGAAAACGGTATTAATGTCCTTGAGTTTAGTGAGACAAAATCTACAAAAAAAAATTAGATCGGAAACTTTCATTAAATCCTAGCATAGAGTGAAGACCCAAGTTGTCTCCTAAAAGTAATATACAAACAAAATAAATTTGTTTATTTCCCGTCGTAGTAGAGACTGAAATTCCATGTTTTGCTAAAAATTTTATTTCGTCTATTAGCCTAGCAAACACTATTTTGTTTTTGAAAGTTTGACGATCTCTAGTATTGAATAGCATGAAAAGAAAGTTATTTTCAACTCTCGATCTCAATTCGTTTGGTAAAATCAGTATACTTGCGTAAGTTCCGCCACATTTTCCAATGCCCTTGTGGCTTCCCAACGGATTATTATTTTCATAATCATCGCTAAAAACAGTGTACGGAAATACAATTTTGTCACCATATTCAGCTATTCTTTTTTTCCACAAATCTCCTTGTATAATATTTTTCAATATGTTAGAATGTTTAAGAACTTTGTTTTGGTATTCTATAGTTCTATCGAAAATACCTGGCAACTCGAAAAACTTTTGAAAAACATCCCTAAGCGGTATGAATTGGGCCAATATCGGTACGTTTTTGATTATGTTCACATCATTCCTTACGACGATTTTTTCTTTTTCGCCAAGAATAAAGTTTTCAGGCATTATAAAAGTACTGTTCTTTTTGAATTGGGAAAAACGAGTAGCTTCCGTTTGCAGATTTTCGAAAGGATTTGAAAATGTGCCAAAAACTTTAGCAATGTCAGTTGGAGAAACATAATTATTATGTGAACTAGTGAAAAGGGTGTTAATTTCGTCTTTGATTGTAGCAAGTGTACTTTTAATAAACATAGATGTGTCTCGGATAATTTCGTCAACTCTTGTGCGGGGAATATCTGTATATCTGTACAATTTCGCGACAAAAAGTGACTCATCTCTCGCGATCTTTGCCAACCCTGAAGGATCTTTAAAAAGTGTAGGTTTTGAATCGATGTCAAAACTTGGTTTTGCTAATAGTTCTTCATCAGAATCACTGTCATCATCATTAGCAGCATCTTGGGAATTCAATTCCATTAGAATATCATCAAATGAATCTATTGCTAACTTTTCACCTTGAGTAATTTCTGTCGCAGTAGGATACGATACTGACAATTCCTGCCTCATTATATCGGCAACACGTTTATCAATTTCTTTAAAATCATGCTTGGATCTTCGATGCTTTTCATATGAGTTATAAATAGAATAAGTTCTGTTGCAATCCACTTCCGGGCACACAAAACTTTTCAATGAAGAATGCACTAATTTGATGTGATTCAAGAACAATTTATTATCTAAAAACGTACAACTGCACGCAAAACACGTAATCATATTCGATTTTTTTTTTTATAAATCACCGAATGGATTAACGTAGTACTAATTTTAGGTAACGAATGAAATAGTTCTTCTATATTATGAACTTTAGTGAAGTAGTTGATTTAAAACTTTTCGCTCAACGCAAAAGGTGTTTTATTTCACCCTCAAGGACGCGATGTTGCACTGTTAATCGTTCTCCGGGTTTGCGAATTTCGTAGATAACTGTCTGAATAAACATCCACGTAGACGCAGAAGAAGACGGATATGCACAATCGAAGACAAAGAATATTTTGAAGTTTAAATCTATTGCATCAATAATCGTTTTCACAGAATATTTCATGTCATCCACGATGACATAAATACCCTGAACATCTAGCAGGGGCCCTACGATCACCGTTAATGGCTGCAACCGAAGCTTCTTAGCTTTTGAATTCGTTCTTAGCCTTTCTAGAGTTCCTTCTAACTCTGTGGCATCCTAAAAGGAAAAATACATTTTTATCATAGGACACAAACTTAAATTAACTTGACTAAATATTTCATTCTCTAATGTAAATAAATAGAAGACTATCAAATTGTGACAAAAATTATTTAAAAAAATTTGATATCATTCTTACTTCGACGTGCAACAGGTACGAGCTCCTTTTTTCTTCAGTGCTCAATTTTCTTATGTTCTCTTCATTCTCATCGAATGAGTTCTTTCGTTTTCTTTTCTTTCGATCTATCGTTGTAAAGTAGTGCAGCAAATAGAATATTAGTACGTCTTGTGTTTCTGAAAAAAAAAACTTTTCAAATATAGAGTTCAGTGGTTTCTAGATATTGTGTTATAAAAATAAACACTACATACCGCTCTTCAATGTTGGCAGTATTAAAATGTGCTGCTCATCATCTTTGGTTATCGATTTAGTTCCTTCCAGAAGACTAATGAAGTAGTCTCTAAGCTTAGGCCATTTATCTTTTAATTTTGATTGTTGATCTTTATAACGACATTGAAAATCCAAATGAATCTACATATTACAGGAACATATATTATACATAACTATTTCATATTATTGCTTTCTACCTCCTCAAAATCATACAATACAAAAATATTTACCAATTCTTGTCCTTGTTGATCGAATCTCAGCGATTTAACACTTAGCATATAGTCAAAAACTGTTAAATTCTTCACGCATAACATCTGTTTTCTTACTTCGCTCGTTCTTTGGAAGGCATCTTTAACTTGACTGAATGGTTCCGAATGATTTGTTAAAAATTGTAAGTCGTCATTCTGAGAATCTGACAAATAAATGAATTATTTAACAAATGCACAAATAGTATGTGAATATAAAATTCGTAATCAACGAACAATTTAACATATAAAATTGAAAAAATCTATTGAAACCTAATGCAATGATGGGATGCGTGACATTTTCAGAATCGTTTTTATTCTTAGTGCCTTGCAAAATTCCACTTTGTCTCATCAACCGCTTAACATAATTGAAATGGTCGATTAATTTTCCACTGGCTGCTAGTCGCTTTCCTTCTTCTATGCAAAACGGAAGATAATAAGAAGCAGCCGCTGTCCCTGCAAAAGTTTTTTCAATCTCTTTCGACAAATGTATTAATCGATCCTTTGGAATTCTGAAATAAATGGACAAAAAATGAATTTAATGATTATTTTATTTAATTTTTTACGAACTTCAAAGTTCTAAGAACACTATACGTACTCCCAAGATTGAAGCACCTGGCCAGGTATCAAACGCTTCAACACTTCGTCTTTTTCTCGTGCAATAATGACACGAACTAGTTCTTTCGATGTCTTGTTAGTCAAACTTTGTTTGTTCAACTTGTAGGAACTTAATATTTGCTTCCCGTCTGAACAGTCTTCTAAGAATTCTAACAAAGGCTACAAAATTTCAATGAATTAGTGAAAAATATTGAAGAAAGAGATCAAGGCTTTACTTACCAAAGTGTACTTTGACGATCCTGCGTCGTTATTCCTTGAATCAGGGATTTTTTCTGCATCTTTATTAGCCTCTTTATTGAGTAGCTGGTGCTCAAATGACGGTTCACTTGAAATATTTAGTTTCGGCGATACCAATGGGTTAGATATGTTGCTCTAAAGAATAATTAAGTCATCCATTTCAACAAAAGTCGTTGTAGAGTGTGGTTTAATCAAATAAATGAAAATAGAGGTTTTATTGAAATCAATGTTCTTGACTGATATGGGACAGATGAATGCTTCGCTTACTAAAGTGTTGTTTATCGAAGGCGGTGTGTCAGTGACATTTGGCGTCAAATCGTGACGTTTAACAGATTCAACATTCGTTTGGTAGTTAAGCTGGTACTCAGATGATGGTTCACATTGAAAACCCTGATTTGAAGAAACTGATTGATCAGTTACGCTGTACGGATGAGGCTGAAAAAAGTATTCAATAATTTGACGAATTTAAAAGAATTAACAAAAAAATTCTACAAAGCGCTTTCTTACCGGGTGATAATATGGAACCTGAGATTGTGATGGGCCTTGGTAATAAGAATTATAATAAGGCGGTGTCGGTGCGATAAAACTAGAATTGCATCCTGCAGATAAGTCCAACAGAACTTGTCTGGAAGGCCACTGTAATTTAGGTTTAGTTATATTCAAACCATGCATTAAATTAATTGCAATTATCCTTACCGCAATTCGTAAATTATATAAATATATAATATGCAGCGAAGTAAATATTCTGTTGTTGCAATTAATCTGTTGTTGCTGTAGGCAATGTTTCTGAGCCATAGTACGTGTATGTATGTATGCATGTGTGTATGGGTATGTGAGTGTACGTATGTGGATATCATCAAGAGAGCGATGTAAAGTGAGCAGTTCGGCGTTAGCCTCAGTAGACGAAAGTCAAAATAAACACAATGTAACATAAGAACCGTTACCTTGATTTACAAACCGAAATTCTCTCCCCAATTCCTTATCCTGACAATTACCGTGAGGCGGATAAAAACCCCTCACAGATTCAGAAGTGGGATCTGTACCGACAGATCCTTAAAAATAAAATAGTGCTCCATCAAAAGTGAGTACGAAGGAGCGTGGATCGTTCGAGAATTCCCTGTGTCCGTTAGCAAAGTGCGGCGGAATTGCTCGACGGTTTGAATCGTGAATAGAAAATATAGTGACTGCGTCCAGATAATCGAGTGACGAGGTTGTGTGGGTGAAAGACTAAAACTAAAATAAAGAAATAAAACAGTGATAATTATCTCTGACGGCGGACGTGTGTTCCCTGGGACCGTTAGCAGATTTCATAGAAATTAAGAAAAATTGGCGGTAGCCACGTGGCGTGGCCGCGGCGAGATTGCGAAGTATAAGGCTTCCCAGAGTGATTTGGTGATCATTGCGAATTCAAGTGTTATAATAAAATCGAGAACAAGACAAGGGAAAAAAAAATGTCAGAGTGGCAAGAATTAATCAAAACGCATCGTTCGGAGATGCAAGACCTAGTAAATCATCATAGCGCGGAGACTCAAGGCATTTTGGAAGCGCACCGTAAAGAACAAAGTCGATATTATCAAGCCCTCGATACAACCATGGCCCAATTATCCCAAATGATGCGATTGTTGACGGAAAGAGATGCCGAAATTAACCGTTTGAGAGAAGAAAACATGGCAGCCATTCGAAATAGAGATACAAACAACGACAACATCGCCGGTGCCGGCGAACGAGCCCAGGGACCTCCCACCCCAAAAATACCGTATTATGAAATCGCGTCACAAATACCCGTGTTTGACAACAAAGGAAATTCCCCCTTGACCGTAGAAATGTGGCTGAGGCGAATAGACGATTTAATGACTGTGTACCAATTAAGTGACGATATTGTAAAAGTTCTCGCCTCCAACAAATTCGCAGATGGTGTAAAAAAGTGGTATGAGGCACAGGAAAACTCATGCAGGTTAACATGGAGTGACCTCAAGACTAAACTCCTTGAAATGTTTGGAAACAGCGAGGATATATCCCGGCTCATGGAAAGACTAAGGGCTAGGAGATGGAAGCGTAGCGAACGCCTAGAAGAATATTATCTTGATAAACTGTCTCTGGCAAAGAAAGCGAAGTTGGACGATAGTGAGATCATACTGCACATCATTCGTGGCATTGATAATTTCACTATCCGCACCCAGCTTGTCGCTGCTAACCACCAAACGCTTGACTCTCTTTTTCGTACGTTAAAGCTACTTTCGAATGAAGTTGGTGATAATCCAAGGGACAACACATTGACAAAGACAGTGCCTGTAAAGTGCGGTGTGTGTAAGAAAGACGGACATACGAGTGACAAGTGCTTCTTCCGCGACCGTAAACAAAGTGAGAGTGGGAGTGTGCGTAAAGACAGTTCAATGAACGATAGTGTTAATCCGCACAATAGATCGTATAGCACGCATACACGCAGCGTGCCTACGTGTTTTAAATGTGGTACTGTAGGACATATCTCGAGACTGTGCACGAGTAACACAAGTGGACCGGTATCAACGTCGAGGAATTCAGCTGCAGCAGATCAGTCGTCCGTTATGCACATCCGGACGCTGCCATACCCTCAGAACACCTCTAAGTATTTTAAAGACATACAGGTAGGAGATGCTAGTCTCACTGCCCTCTTAGATACTGGCTGTACTATTAATCTGGTAAAAGAGAGCTGCCTTCCCATGATGCATATTTTTAACATATCTTACCAGAGCAAGTCTTTAAAGGGCTTTGGCAATAACTTAGTGGCGAGCCATAAAACCATTGTATATCAGGCGACGATTGATAATGAAAATTACACTATTCCAGCAGCTGTAATCCCGGACAATGTTATTGATGTAGATCTGGTACTAGGGCAAGCCTTCCTTGACTCGGTCGCTTGGAGCAAGGAGCAGGATAAAATTACATTCCGACCTATGGGTCCTCCCGATGACGAAGTCTATCGAATGATGAATATCTGCATTGACGAAGATGGACCGAACATCGATATCAATCCAGCCTTGACCCCAGCTCAGAAACAGCTGATAGTGGAACAAATTGTGAGTTGCAACGGGGATGCAACCATGCAGACACGCGAGTGCCCAGTTCGTATGAAAATAGAATTAAAAGGTGATAAAGTAGTGCGTTCTGCTCCTAGACGACTATCGTTTTTTGAAGAAGGTGTCGTCGACGAAATAATTAAAGACTATTTAGATAAGGGTAGAATACGACCTAGTCAATCCGAGTATTCGAGTCCTATTGTATTGGTTAAGAAAAAGAATAACGAGTATCGTATGTGTGTAGATTATAGAGGACTTAATAAGATAATGATTAAAAATAATTTTCCAGTACCTCATATTGATGACATGATCAAGGGTTTAAGTAACCTCAATTATTTCACTAGCATTGATCTAAAGAACGCTTTCTTTCATGTAAAAATCGAAGAAGACTCTATAAAATATACATCTTTTGTAGTTCCTAGCGGTCAGTACGAGTTCTTAGTCGCGCCCTTCGGACTTAAGAACTCGCCACCTGTATTCCTGGAATATATCATGTATATTTTTAGAGACCTTGTGCAGCAGAAGAAATTGAGGATTTACTTTGACGATCTCCTGATCGCGACGGTGACAATCGAGGAAAACCTCGAGATTATTAAAATTGTGACTGATCGAATGCGTGAGTATGGTTTGGAAGCGAGAATTGATAAATGTTCATTTGTTAAAACCGAATTGGCATATTTAGGATATATAATAAGTAAAGACGAGATTAAGCCTGGCGTAGAAAAAACGCGAGCCGTTGAGCAATTTCCCATACCGCAGACGTTGCGGCAACTCCGAGCTTTTTTAGGTTTGACAAGCTATTTTCGGCGCTTTATTAGAGGTTATTCAATTATAGCTAAGCCCTTGACTGATTTGCTGCACGGTGGCGTTAAGTTTGAGATCCGTGATGAGCATCAGCAAGCTATCGAACAATTAAAACACATTCTTATCAGTGAGCCTGTATTGAAGATTTATGACCCTAAAAAGGAAACCGAATTACACACTGATGCCAGCTCACACGGCTATGGCGCCATCCTGTTGCAAAGACAGGAAGATGGTAACTTACATCCAGTATATTATTTTAGTGCTAAAACAACCGCTGCTGAGAAAAATTATCATAGCTTTGAGTTAGAGACTTTAGCTATTATTAAAGCCATTGAATGCTTTAGGGTTTACTTAGTAGGTATGAAATTTGTAATCGTAACTGACTGTAACGCTTTGAAGCAAACTTTAGAGAAACGAGATATAAATGCTAAGATTTGCCGATGGAGTATGGTACTTCAGGAATATGACTTTGATGTGCAGCATCGTAGTGGCGATAAGATGGGTCACGTGGACGGCCTTAGCCGTTGCTTTCATGTGAATGTAGTAGACGATGATGAGCAACTAGATATGTTATCGGTAGCCCAAGACACCGATGTAGAGATCTTAGAAATTAAGAACCGTCTCCAAAGGGACGATCGCTCACTGTCCGATTTTAGTGTTATCAATGGCAAGCTTTTTAAGGTAGTTCACGGCGATCATCGATTTGTCGTCCCGAAACGCATGAGGCACGACCTCGTGACGAAGATTCACGAGAACCTGGCGCACCTTAGCACTGATAAAACCATTGAGGAACTTAGAAGGAAATACTATTTCCGAAATATGCGAAAGTATGTAAAGAAATGCCTGTCCAATTGTATCAAGTGCCTCGAGTACAATCAAAAGGCCAGCTTGAATGAGGGATATCTCCACAGCATAGACAAAGGCGCGAGGCCATGGGATACACTCCATATCGATCATATGGGCCCTTTACTTAAAACCACGAAGGGGCACAGACATATATTTGAGGTTATTGATGGTTTCAGCAAGTTCGTCATTTTTGAGGCCGTCAAATCCACCACTACCGACGAAGTCATCCGAGCAATGGAATCGATGTTCAGGATCTTCGGTGTCCCGCGGCGTATCATCTCAGACCGGGGTACTGCCTTTACCAGCAACGACTTCGAAACCTTTTGCCAAAATAATGGAATTCAGCACGTGAAGGTAGCTGTTAATACTCCCCGTGCCAACGGCCAGATTGAGCGTTACAACCGTACCATTATGCCGGCTATTTGCAAATTGACGGAGAGGCCTGATAAATGGCACGAAGCCCTCGGAAAAGTGCAAGTGGCACTGAATACTGCTGTTCAACGAAGTATCGGTCGTAGCCCAGCCGAGGCTATGTTTGGGTTTCGACTACGACGAGGAAGCATCGATGTCCTGGAAGAAAAGATGGAAGAAGACCTAACACTCGAGAACTTCGATAGGGAGAGAACAAAGTTACGAGAGCAGATCTCCGATGCAATCGTAGCCAGTCAGCGACGAAACGAAGAAAGTTATAACCGCCGACGACGGCCGCATAAAGAATTTGAAGAAGGGGACCTCGTAATGATTCGACAGGCCACCAATTCCGTCCCTGGAAGCGCGAAGCTCAGTAAAAAATATATAGGACCATATCAGATTCTGAGAAAGCTAGACAATGATCGTTACGTAGTCGGCGACATTCCCGGTTACCAACTTAAACAGAAAATCTATGAGTCCATACTATCCCCCGACCGAATGAAGAGATGGATTTCCATTAAGGATCCGGAATTAGACGATACCGACGACGAGTCTGACAGCCATGACTCCAACGATGACGAAACGCACGATCGAGCAGGACCAACGGACGGGGCGTCCTTATAAATCAGGAACGGCCGAGCTGTAGGCAATGTTTCTGAGCCATAGTACGTGTATGTATGTATGTATGTGTGTATGGGTATGTGAGTGTACGTATGTGGATATCATCAAGAGAGCGATGTAAAGTGAGCAGTTCGGCGTTAGCCTCAGTAGACGAAAGTCAAAATAAACACAATGTAACATAAGAACCGTTACCTTGATTTACAAACCGAAATTCTCTCCCCAATTCCTTATCCTGACAATTACCGTGAGGCGGATAAAAACCCCTCACATTGCGATGAAATATATGAAGTAACAATATCCGCTTACCTCCGGTTGATTGTTCTCCATTTTTGGCAAAACTGTAAATTTGATCATAACATGCTCTTTATGATGAACAAGCAATCTACTCATTCTTTGAATTCATAATAATAGATATAACTTGAAATCATTGAGATTCAAGAAGTTTCCAATATTAAAATAATTGACATAACCTCAAATTCGTGCAAGCATTGAAGAAGTGGAAAGTATGTACTTACTCTTCAGCCGAAGATAAAAGAAATGTTGTCAAAGGATTTTCGTATTCCACAGTAACATATATTCATATATTCAGCATTACTACACTAATTTTTTTTTATTTTTATTCCGACAGATATCAGCAACGCTGATACTAAATTTTCACATTCACAGCTGACTGCTTACCTCAGTTGGCCGGCCGTACCGCTGTCTCGCGGATATATGGCATTACATAGACACCCAACAGGTACGGTAATGTTCATTAATGGGTTCGCGGTCGCTAACTTACCGGTATGATTATTTGTTTAAGATTATGAATAGTGGTATTAAAATGAGCTCGGCTTATATACAATGTGGCTTCCGAAGGAACTTATTTATAATAAACAAAAAATGAGTATTTTGAGCACTGATTATAATACCAGTTACTCCGGCGTAAATCAGTGTTAATTTTTATCATTTCACAATTTTGCAACTGATATCCATTGTTGAATATAAAAAGTCAACGTAAGTCGTCAGTATGTATAAAATTCAATACCTCATTGAAATAATTTTTTTTTTCAATGTCCGGGGTGCGTAATAGTTGTATTCGACCCTGCATGTCTTTCAGTTTACTGAACTGTCCAGTAAAATGTGAAGTGCCAGGAGGGAGAAGTTACATTATAGTGCTGTAAAGTTCCATATAGGGAAAATAAACTTTTCTCTGCCCATCGATGTGAAACTTTACCGAACTGTTGAGTACTTTTTCAATTCCTCAATAAGAATGATTCGTCAACGTTAGTCATTCTTTAACTAATCTTAAGGGAATAATTCACGTAAATCTTTTAAAGTTTGCTACACTCTTCATATGAGAATTTTACTGTACGTTATTAAAGCTTACCGAACTGTCATGTATTTTATAACGTTCAGTATGTCACTGATTAATACAAAAATGTGAAAAACTCACCAACTGGTCCCTATATCCCAACTTTGTTCAACAGTTCAGTAAAGTTTCACGAACTACTTTTCTCCGTGTATTAACAATTCCTAACAATTTTTTGAACGTCTTCCCCGGGGATTTTTTTATTATTTCCAGGTTCGGGTATCATTACTGGGTACGTCTACCAAATCTCATCTCGAAATTCGCTCGCAACAATTTTTCCGAGCAGTTCGTACCTCCGCGCGTCTCCGATTAGTTATTAACAATTCTTAACAATTTTTTGAACGTCGTCCCCGGGGTTTTTTTTATTATTTCCAGGTTCGGGTATCATTACTGGGTACGTCTACCAAATCTCATCTCGAAATTCGTTCGCAACAACTTTTTCGAGCAGTTCGTACCTCCGCGCGTCTTCGATTAGTTATTAACAATTCCTAACAATTTTTTGAACGTCGTCCCCGGGTTTTTTTTATTATTTCCAGGTTCGGGTATCATTACTGGGTGCGTCTACCAAATCTCATCTCGAAATTCGCTCGCAACAACTTTTCCGAGCAGTTCGTACCTCCGCGCGTCTTTGATTAGTTATTAACAATTCCTAACAATTTTTTGAACGTCGTCCCCAGGGATTTTTCATTATTTCCAGGTTTGGGTATCATTACTGGGTACGTCTACCAAATCTCATCTCGAAATTCGCTTGTAATAACTTTTTCGAGCAGTTCGTACCTCCGCGCGTCTTCGATTAGTTATTTACATTTCCTAACAATTTTTTGAACGTCGTCCGCGAGGATTTTTTATTATTTCCAAGTTCGGCTATCAATACTGAGTACGTCTACCAAATCTCATCTTGAAATTCGCTTGTCATAACTTTTCCGAGCAGTTCGTACCTCCGCGCGTCTTCTAATAGTTATTAACAATTCCCAACAATTTTTGGAACGTCGTCCCCGGGGATTTTTTATTATTTCCAAGTTCGGCTATCAATACTGAGTACGTCTACTAAATCTCATCTCGAAATTTGCTTGTAATAACTTTTCCGAGCAGTTCGTACCTCCGCGCGTCTTCTATTAGTTATTAACAATTCCTCACAATTTTTTGAACGTCGTCCCTGGGGATTTTTCGATAATGCCAGGTTCG
This sequence comes from Tenthredo mesomela, assembly GCA_943736025.1. Lineage (NCBI taxonomy): Eukaryota > Metazoa > Arthropoda > Insecta > Hymenoptera > Tenthredinidae > Tenthredo > Tenthredo mesomela. The sequence continues at coordinate 38,373,191 of OX031014.1, read as the reverse complement.
GGTATCATTACTGGGTACGTCGTCCCCGTCACTGTCTCCTGCTCAATTAAAATTCCAATGAACTATTCTTTGCACCATTTTTGGACCAAGCGGCTCTGAACCTCACTTCACTGACAATTCGACGGTCGTGAGACGAGGCGGATCTAACTTCACGCGGCATGGTTCTATTCTACTGTTCGGAATTTGAAGCTAGATAATCGTTAAAATACCAATATTCAACATTTTTTTTCTCAACGACATCGGAATCGAATTAAATTTCCAACCAGTCCTCTGTATTCAAAATCAAATAATCTTCATTTAAAAAAAATAAAAATCAACTTTCGTTTTTTTTTCGAATCAACCATTTTTGTACCGCAAAAACCATAATGGTCACATGAACACCGTATTTTTCTTCAGATCGGGCATCAAAAACCATTGAAGAAGAAAAAAAGAGAAAACCCGATATCACCTCGCAAACCCCTCAAAAAAGTACCGTCCACCTTATAATTTTCACCCTGTATATATATATACACTACCGGCCAAAAGTTTGAGTAGACCAGTCGAAATTTCTTGCCGTACTAAAAGTTAGATAGCAAACTCAAAAACGAAGATAATTGGATTTTCCAAGCGGCGTTTTAAAGAGGACAAATTTACCTTCATTTTGCTTTTTTGGAAAATTCTCTACGACTTCTTTTGGTTCCGGTACGTACTTTTGAACATAGCCGTTTTTCGTATATTTTTTAGCCGCCGCAAATTATCCCCACAGCTTGGGGAAAAATTTTTCCTCAATTTTTTCTATGGTAAACTTAGAAAGTATATAAAAACCTACATTTTAGTTTTTTATAAAGTTTCGTACGATCTTTTTTCGCCCGAGTATTGCATTTTCAGTTAAAAGATACATGTTTTAGAAAAAAAGGCGCAGTTCAATAACTATGGGGTTTCAGAGGAAATGTCAAAGGGGTAAAAAGTTGCATTGGTTTACACTGGAGTAGCTAGAATTTTTTCAGAATTTTTTTGTGAAATTTTCTTTGCAACTTTTTTTTTACAATTTTTGGTCGGGACTCTGATGAGCGGGGGGCTCTATTTTTGAATTTTGACGTCTAGAACTGTATATCGAGAAAGAAAATTGGTTTACTTTTTCATTTTCAATCAATTACAATGTTTTCAGAAAATTTTTCAAAATTATTTCAACAATTTATTCAGAATTTTTTTAAATATTATTTTATAATTTTTTTCGGCTGGAACTCGGAGAATCATCGTCAGTTGAGTCGTTGTGTCTTGAGAAATATCGAATTTATCGGATTTAAGACAAAATATTAAAAAGAAAAAACTTTCAACTTTGTAAAAAAAAATTTCTAAAAAAATTTTCACAAAAAAATTCTGAAAAAATTTTAGCTACTCCAGTGTAAACCAATGCAACTTTCACCCCTTTGACATTTCCTCTGAAACCCCATAGTTATTGAACTGCGCCTTTTTTTCTAAAACATGTATTTTTTAGCTGAAAATGCAATACTCGGGCGAAAAAAGATCGTACGAAACTTTATACAAAACTGAAATGTAGGTTTTTATATCCTTTCTAAGTTTACCATAGAAAAAATGGAGGAAAAATTTTTCCCCAAGCTGTGGGGATAATTTGCGGCGGCTAAAAAATATACGAAAAACGGCTATGTTCAAAAGTACGTACCGGAACCAAAAGAAGTCGTAGAGAATTTTCCAAAAAAGTAAAATGAAGGTAAATTTGTCCTCTTTAAAACACCGCTTGGAAAATCTAATTATCTTTGATTTTGAGTCCGCTATATAATTTTTAGTGCGGCAAGAAATTTCGACTGGTGTACTCAAACTTTTGGCCGGTAGTGTATATATATTAGACTGTGTCAAAAAAAAATGACATCTTCTTTTTGTTCGGGCCCTTTCGAAAATAGTTAGTGCTTAATATAAAGAAAATTGTCCCCAAAGCTTAGCTATGTAGCTCTAACACAGAATTAGCGCATTTGAAAATAAGATTTCCCATGTATTTCAAATGGCAAAATTTGTTTATCTTAGTTTTATTTTTATAATTCTCTCTATTCAACTGATAAGAATAAAGTAAATATACGGTTTGAAAGGAAAAAAAATTCTGAAAAAATGCATGAAAAAAAAAATTTTCAATTAATTTGTCGAAAAGTAAGTAGTAATCAAATATACATATGACTTTTAAACCACTGTAACTCGTTAACGGTTCAATCGAGCAACTTGGGCCAAAGGACTATTTTTGTAGATCATAAAATTCTCTACAAAACCTTATGTCTACTTTATTCTTATCAGTTGAATAAAGAGAGTTATAAAAATAAAACTAGGATAAACAAATTTTGCCATTTGAAATACATGGGAAATCTTATTTTCAAATGCGCTAATTCTGTGTTCAAGCTACATAGCTGAGCTTTGGGGACAATTTTCTTTATATTAAGCACTAACTATTTTCGAAAAGGCCCGAACAAAAAGTAGATGTCGTTTTTTTTTGACACAGTCTAATATATATATATATATATATTAGACCGGTTTTTTTTTTTCAATTTTTTTTTATTTTACCTCATACACCCTTGGAAAAGTAAGTTTTTGGTGTAGAAAGAAGCCTCGTGGAACCGGAGCCCGGTAGCGCAATTTTAAAAGGTTCCGCCGTCGGTCTGAACTTTTCCCATTTGATTAACATAGGATTCTTGCTGGACAAACACTCTCATCAAAATATCTCGAAAACCATGCAAATTAGGAAGCTGTCCTTGGTCTTATTTTGTAGATCATTGAATTTTCTGCAAAAAAAATTTGATCTATTTCCGAGCTAGAAATTGATCTTGTACTCGTTACGGACGCTTAAACTTGAGCTTTATTTGATGAATAAATTTTTTATAATTTTTTTTCAATTTTTAGATCTAACATGGATCAGACGTTTTTCGTAGTGGATTCAATTACCTACCAAATGAGACCAAGAACAGCTTCCTAGCTTGCATAGTTTTCGAGATATTTTGATTAGAGTGTTTGTGTAGCAAGAATCCTATGTTAATCAAATGGGAAAAGTTCACACCGACTGCGGAACCTTTTAAAATTGAGCCACCGGGCTTCGGTCCCACGAGGCTTCGTTTTACACTAAAAACTCACTTTTCCAAGGGTGTACGAGGTAAAAAAAAAAAAAAGTTTAAAGAAAAAACCGGTCTAATATATATATTAGGGTGGTCCTTATTTAGGGCTCGGACGAATTTTTTATCAGACGCCCCCCAAATCGACTCCAAATAATTCAAAAACAATACCCTAATTTTTTCAGATTTTTATCTAGACTCTAACCCCTCCCACCGAGAGGGTGGATTTCCCCATTGGAAATACACGTGTTTTGGCCATATTCTCAGGATATATTTTATTCTAAAATTAAAAACTTTTAGAAAAATCTGTAACTGCGAGATTTTAGTGTTCATTGGTGCTACTATTTGAGAAAAAAATCACATTATCATACGGGTCAATCTAGACGAATTGCACACCCTTCATTTGAGAAAAAAGAGCAGATTAAAGGGTGTGCAATTCGTCTAGATTGACCCGTATGATAATGTGATTTTTTTCTCAAATAGTAGCACCAATGAACACTAAAATCTCGCAGTTACAGATTTTTCTAAAAGTTTTTAATTTTAGAATAAAATATATCCTAAGAATATGGCCAAAACACGTGTATTTTAAATGGGGAAATCCACCCTCTCGGTGGGAGGGGTTAGAGTCCAGATAAAAATCTGAAAAAATTAGGGTATTGTTTTTGAATTATTTGGAGTCGATTTGGGGGGCGTCTGATAAAAAATTCGTCAGAGCCTTAAATAAGGACCACCCTAATATATATATATATATACAGGGTTGTGAAAATTGTAATTAAAAATGTAATTCCATTACATTTTCAATTACCATTACTTTACAAAAATGTTCAACTAGATATTACGAATGTCATGAATGATCAAATCGGTTAGCGTATTACCGAAGTAATTGATGGCTCACAACCCTGTATATATATATACAGAGATGTTCTGTGGAAACCGGTCATTCTGATGGAGGCGCACTTACTTTTTTTTCGTCAATGACAACGTTGTCAAAGCGATCTACTGATTTTTCATATGCCTATGACTGATACCTTCAGTCGACATAGCGGAAGCTGTCACGTCGTAGGTTATGAACTGTCATATTAGAATAATGTTTAATTGAATTATTATTAATAATAATAATTGATAATAATTATTAATAATTATTAATATCAATAATTATTAATATTATTAGGTTTGATTCTTATTAATAATAATTAACAATATTATTAGGTTATAAATAATTGTCTTGGTGAAATTTAATCATTAATAATTATTAATACTTGTTATTGATATTATTAGGTTTGATTATTATTAATAATAATTATCGATATTATTAGTTGCAATCGAGCATTGCTTCGGTGACTGACTGACCCGTTGCATCTCTTCGACAAGTAGGGTTACGAACATAGCGAGGTGAATATCTTCATCGAGCATACAATATTGTGTAATTAAATTGTGATATCGTTCCTAATACAACGGTTATCTATTTCTGATTGCAGATTTCAATTTCTGTTTATTTCAAACATTATTAGGTTATCAATAACTGTCTTGGTGAAATTCACACGTCTGGTAGTAATAAAGTTAATAAGGCAATAGCATACGATATTGATTCTTTATGAATTCGTTTCAGGTGTGAATTTCTCTTTATTTGCTACTTTATTCACAACCGGGTATTCCTTCGGTGACTGACTGACCCGTTGCATCTCTTCGACAAGTAGGGTTACGAACAAAGTGATGTGAATATCATTCATCGAGCAATATCGTATCGATTCAGTGGAAGTGTTTCATCCTATGAGGCATCTCCGCTGAATGAAACAATACTCTACAGGTCTTCTCAGCCTGATAAGTACGAAAACAGTCCTGCATAAGCGATGTGTTGGTCCATCAATGCGTGTTCAAGTTTCATCGAGTGAAAAATGAATTTAAATTATTGTTCCCATTGTTCCCATTAGCTTGTTCCTCATCGTCTCACAGAATATTGAGCCACTCTCGACGCTGGCTTTTTCCCGTTTTCTTCGAGTAGTCATAGTACTAATATGGGTTGTTACAATATTCCGCACGGTATCCATCGCTGGACGCGGTGGTCCCGGATTCTTCGCAAAACCATGTTCACCCTTTCTTCGACAGCGTTATTAAATTGTTATTTTTTTTTTTTTTTTCCTATTTCCTTCACATGTATTACGAATTATTAAATTTTATTGTTATAACTGAATAAACCAAAAATTGTGTGGAATTTTAGAAAATTTACTTTATTACTACCAGATGTGTAGATTTCATCAAGACAGTTCTTTGTAATCTAATAATGTTTGAAATAAACAGATATTGACATTTGCAATCACTTTAACACTACTAATCAATAATAATAATTTATCACTACTTATCTATGAAATAGTATCGTATATCGTTGTATTATGAACTTATTACACAATATTGCATATTATATTGCTCGATGAATGGTATCCACATCGTATGTTCGTAACCCTATTTGTCGAAGAGATGCAACGGGTCAGTCAGTCACCGGAGGAATACCCGGTTGTGAATAAAGTAGCAAATAAAGAGAAATTCACACCTGAAACGAATTCATAAAGAATCAATATCGTATGCTATTGCCTTATTAACTTTATTACTACCAGACGTGTGATTTTCACCAAAACAGTTATTGATAACCTAATAATGTTTGAAATAAACATAAATTGAAATCTGCAATCAGAAATAGATAACCGTTGTATTAGGAACGATATCACAATTTAATTACACAATATTGTATGCTCGATGAAGATATTCACCTCGCTATGTTCGTAACCCTACTTGTCGAAGAGATGCAACGGGTCAGTCAGTCACCGAAGCAATGCTCGATTGCAACTAATAATATCGATAATTATTATTAATAATAATCAAACCTAATAATATCAATAACAAGTATTAATAATTATTAATGATTAAATTTCACCAAGACAATTATTTATAACCTAATAATATTGTTAATTATTATTAATAAGAATCAAACCTAATAATATTAATAATTATTGATATTAATAATTATTAATAATTATTATCAATTATTATTATTAATAATAATTCAATTAAACATTATTCTAATATGACAGTTCATAACCTACGACGTGACAGCTTCCGCTATGTCGACTGAAGGTATCAGTCATAGGCATATGAAAAATCAGTAGATCGCTTTGACAACGTTGTCATTGACGAAAAAAAAGTAAGTGCGCCTCCATCAGAATGACCGGTTTCCACAGAACATCTCTGTATATATATATACAGGGTTGTGAGCCATCAATTACTTCGGTAATACGCTAACCGATTTGATCATTCATGACATTCGTAATATCTAGTTGAACATTTTTGTAAAGTAATGGTAATTGAAAATGTAATGGAATTACATTTTTAATTACAATTTTCACAACCCTGTATATATATATATATATTATATATCTCTGAGTATATATTATATATATATATATACAGGGTTGTGAAAATTGTAATTAAAAATGTAATTCCATTACATTTTCAATTACCATTACTTTACAAAAATGTTCAACTAGATATTACGAATGTCATGAATGATCAAATCGGTTAGCGTATTACCGAAGTAATTGATGGCTCACAACCCTGTATATATATATACAGAGATGTTCTGTGGAAACCGGTCATTCTGATGGAGGCGCACTTACTTTTTTTTCGTCAATGACAACGTTGTCAAAGCGATCTACTGATTTTTCATATGCCTATGACTGATACCTTCAGTCGACATAGCGGAAGCTGTCACGTCGTAGGTTATGAACTGTCATATTAGAATAATGTTTAATTGAATTATTATTAATAATAATAATTGATAATAATTATTAATAATTATTAATATCAATAATTATTAATATTATTAGGTTTGATTCTTATTAATAATAATTAACAATATTATTAGGTTATAAATAATTGTCTTGGTGAAATTTAATCATTAATAATTATTAATACTTGTTATTGATATTATTAGGTTTGATTATTATTAATAATAATTATCGATATTATTAGTTGCAATCGAGCATTGCTTCGGTGACTGACTGACCCGTTGCATCTCTTCGACAAGTAGGGTTACGAACATAGCGAGGTGAATATCTTCATCGAGCATACAATATTGTGTAATTAAATTGTGATATCGTTCCTAATACAACGGTTATCTATTTCTGATTGCAGATTTCAATTTCCGTTTATTTCAAACATTATTAGGTTATCAATAACTGTCTTGGTGAAATTCACACGTCTGGTAGTAATAAAGTTAATAAGGCAATAGCATACGATATTGATTCTTTATGAATTCGTTTCAGGTGTGAATTTCTCTTTATTTGCTACTTTATTCACAACCGGGTATTCCTTCGGTGACTGACTGACCCGTTGCATCTCTTCGACAAGTAGGGTTACGAACAAAGTGATGTGAATATCATTCATCGAGCAATATCGTATCGATTCAGTGGAAGTGTTTCATCCTATGAGGCATCTCCGCTGAATGAAACAATACTCTACAGGTCTTCTCAGCCTGATAAGTACGAAAACAGTCCTGCATAAGCGATGTGTTGGTCCATCAATGCGTGTTCAAGTTTCATCGAGTGAAAAATGAATTTAAATTATTGTTCCCATTGTTCCCATTAGCTTGTTCCTCATCGTCTCACAGAATATTGAGCCACTCTCGACGCTGGCTTTTTCCCGTTTTCTTCGAGTAGTCATAGTACTAATATGGGTTGTTACAATATTCCGCACGGTATCCATCGCTGGACGCGGTGGTCCCGGATTCTTCGCAAAACCATGTTCACCCTTTCTTCGACAGCGTTATTAAATTGTTATTTTTTTTTTTTTTTTCCTATTTCCTTCACATGTATTACGAATTATTAAATTTTATTGTTATAACTGAATAAACCAAAAATTGTGTGGAATTTTAGAAAATTTACTTTATTACTACCAGATGTGTAGATTTCATCAAGACAGTTCTTTGTAATCTAATAATGTTTGAAATAAACAGATATTGACATTTGCAATCACTTTAACACTACTAATCAATAATAATAATTTATCACTACTTATCTATGAAATAGTATCGTATATCGTTGTATTATGAACTTATTACACAATATTGCATATTATATTGCTCGATGAATGGTATCCACATCGTATGTTCGTAACCCTATTTGTCGAAGAGATGCAACGGGTCAGTCAGTCACCGGAGGAATACCCGGTTGTGAATAAAGTAGCAAATAAAGAGAAATTCACACCTGAAACGAATTCATAAAGAATCAATATCGTATGCTATTGCCTTATTAACTTTATTACTACCAGACGTGTGATTTTCACCAAAACAGTTATTGATAACCTAATAATGTTTGAAATAAACATAAATTGAAATCTGCAATCAGAAATAGATAACCGTTGTATTAGGAACGATATCACAATTTAATTACACAATATTGTATGCTCGATGAAGATATTCACCTCGCTATGTTCGTAACCCTACTTGTCGAAGAGATGCAACGGGTCAGTCAGTCACCGAAGCAATGCTCGATTGCAACTAATAATATCGATAATTATTATTAATAATAATCAAACCTAATAATATCAATAACAAGTATTAATAATTATTAATGATTAAATTTCACCAAGACAATTATTTATAACCTAATAATATTGTTAATTATTATTAATAAGAATCAAACCTAATAATATTAATAATTATTGATATTAATAATTATTAATAATTATTATCAATTATTATTATTAATAATAATTCAATTAAACATTATTCTAATATGACAGTTCATAACCTACGACGTGACAGCTTCCGCTATGTCGACTGAAGGTATCAGTCATAGGCATATGAAAAATCAGTAGATCGCTTTGACAGCGTTGTCATTGACGAAAAAAAAGTAAGTGCGCCTCCATCAGACTGACCGGTTTCCACAGAACATCTCTGTATATATATTGTTACACTGGGTGAAACACCCTTTAGCTATTCGATCACTTAAATAATTCGCATAACATCTAGTAGTAATGAAATAGATGAAGTATCTCTAAAAACATAAAAATAGGTTGCTGCGTCAACTTCTGTTTTATAAACAGTCTCGTTCTAGACCTTAAATTGAACACTTGTATTTCAAATATAAACATTTTGCTTGTACCAATTTATTTGCGTCTTTCGAGTTACTTATTTCGCTCGTGAACTTACTACTACTTTATCTCATAGGTAACTCCTCAAGTTACATTTGGTGTCAGGAGTGCGAGATCGTTTCGAGCCCGATAAGTAGATTTGTTCTGACGCATTTCTTTTGGTCCTTGCTGATTGCTTGGATTTGAATTCACAAGCCTTTCACGCTTTACTTCCTTTGAGAATTTCTCTTAAAAAAAAAAAAAAGAATCTGCTCAATTATGAGCATTCGACGAAATACTCGTCGCCAAGCCTCCCCGGTCGCTGCTGCTGCTAACCAGCCAAATCAACGAGCCGAAGAACCGGAGATGAACCCGATAACTGCCCTGGTGCAGCTTTTACAACAACAAGCTGCTCAACAAGCTGCTCAGCAAGCCGCTCAACTAGCTGCCCAACAGGCAGCTCAAACTGTTCAGGCCGAACAGCAGCAGGTTTTGTTACAGATCCTTCGAGATCAGCGGGTAGAACGTGAACGCTCTGAAGGAAGACTGATTGAAGTTCTCCAGGATCAGCAGCAGTCCTTTTCACAAATCTTTTCTACACTGCGGAATGACTGGCGAGGACCAGGAGGCGAGCCCCACCAACTCCAGTCCATACCAGCCCCAGTACCGTCCACTTCCTCTTGCTTGCCAGCCCAGCATCCCTCAACCCTAAGGTCTGTGCCAATTATGACGGGAGATGAAACTCTCCCACCTTTGCCTATTATTCGGACGAATGAGGTGGTGACCTTAGTCGCACCACCCACTCAGTCCAATCCCAACGCTTTTAATAATCAGAACTGCGCCGCTAGATTAGAGACTCCTTCTAATTTATCGACAGTCAAGGTGGCCACGTTTGACGGCACTAGTCCCTGGGCCGATTACCAGAGACAGTTTAATTTGATAGCAAATATTAATGGCTGGAATAGCCAAGTAAAAGCCGCAAATTTAGCAGGAAGTCTTAGGGGCCAGGCGCTAACGATCTTGTCCACTTTGGCTGACGACGAGATTCAGGATTTTGAAAAACTTAGCTCAGCCATCAACCTTAGGTTTGGCAATGGTCATCTGACCAAATTATTTTTAACTCAATTTAACACGAGACGCCAGCGACGAGAGGAGGATCTTGCCACTCTAGGACACGACGTAGAACGTCTTTCTAGAATAGCTTTGCCAGCCTGCGATGAGACTACCCGTGAAACACTCGCGATTGACAGATTTATAAATTCAATTCTTGACTGAGAACTTAAACACGCCCTGAGTGTAGCAGGACCCACCTCTCTACGCGAGGCCATAATAAAAGCCCTAGAATTAGAAGCTTTGAATAAACAGTATCTAGGGACTAGTCGCGTTCGGCAAATAGAAATAGAGAAGCCTGCCCTCCAAAAGCAAAAAGAGAACGAGCAGAAACATTTTTCCACTGAGCAGGATCATAGATCGAACGCGATAAAAGATTATAAAAATAGTTCCGAATGTAGATACTGTAGGAACCGCGGTCATAGCATAGAAAATTGCTTTGTTTTACAAAAAAAGAACCGACCTGAAAATAACTGCTCAAATCAAGTCTCTTGGAGGAATAATGACAACAATTTCAACTCGAACGCGAATCGAAACGATGGTCCTGCCCAGGGAAAGAGAATGCTCCCTTTTGATAACTCTCATTCTACCGATCAACCAAAAAACTAGTCTCCGACTCCCCGGACTTTCATTTCTGCGGAATTTTCATCAATCATTCTAATAATCTTCTTTTGTTTTCTTTTGTATGCCCGGTTCCTCGCTTCCACGGAGTTATTATAGATTCATAAAAGAATTATAGATCTATTTGTTTTTCGATTAGAAGAGAGTTCCCCGTCGATTAGGTTTCCATTTTCTCAACGTTCTCTCCTGTCAGCTGATTCATCTCTTTTCCTTTTTAACTGGCGAGATCTGAGCGTACTCCTTTCAATCATTTTTAGGGTCAAGATTTAACCGTTTCTTCCTGAGAGTTCTAGGCTTCTCTCAAGTTGTTCAAACCCTCTTCGTGGAGAACTCGGATCAGGATGAGACACGTGTAGAAAGGTGTACTCCTGCCTTTTGGATCCACCTGGGAGCGTTTCTTGATCCCGGATTCCTGTTTCCTGATTCCCTGCCTCCGGATGCACCTGACTTTCCTCGACAAAATCAAGAACCCGACGATTATCCTAATTCCGGCTTGACAGATAAGATCGTTCCGATTTTCTAATAATTTCATTTATCATTTCCGATTAATTTCTTTAGGTATTTTACAAACAAGCAATAGATTGATTTATTATTTCAAGAAGCTAACATTTGTCTTCCACTTTAGGGTGTGCTGTTTCTATCTCGTTTTTGGAATCACCTGGGAGTGTTTCGTGATCTCGGACCCCTGTTTCCTGATTCCCTGTCTCCGGACTTACCGGACTTTCCTTGACGAATCACGAACTGACTTCATCCCCAGGCGGTTTCCAGTTTTTAGACACCCCTTCTTTTCTACAAGTACTCAGGACTTCACTCACATCATCCATGATTCCTGATTCCTGCCTTTGTTCCTGGTTCCTGCCTCCGAAGGACTTTTGTAAAAACCAATATTGTAAAATTTGATTAAGCTCGACTATCTTCCTGTGGCTTTCTGTGGTTTACCCAGGAGAAGAAAGGTTAGACCGGATAGTGTTAGGGAAGTCAAACTATTCAATTTTCGAGCCACAGCTCAAACTTTCCCTGTGAGAGCATTATGCGAAAAACCCCTGTTAAATTTTTATCAATTCTATATTTACTCTGAGAGTCGGGTCGACTCTTCTACTATGGGGGGAGTAGTGTTACACTGGGTGAAACACCCTTTAGCTATTCGATCACTTAAATAATTCGCATAACATCTAGTAGTAATGAAATAGATGAAGTATCTCTAAAAACATAAAAATAGGTTGCTGCGTCAACTTCTGTTTTATAAACAGTCTCGTTCTAGACCTTAAATTGAACACTTGTATTTCAAATATAAACATTTTGCTTGTACCAATTTATTTGTGTCTTTCGAGTTACTTATTTCGCTCGTGAACTCACTACTTTATCTCATAGGTAACTCCTCAAGTTACAATATATATGGGGCTTTCCACGTCACATTTACCCCTTTTGTACCTCACCCCCTTAGATTTGGATATTTTTTTAGTATGATGTTGCAACCGACCCAAAAGGGTCTCTGAATTAATTTCAGATTTTTCCAACCAACGGCTAAATTTAAAAAAAATCGAAAATTCGATTCCGGAAACGCCATTTTTAAAAATCTGAAAAAATTCACACAAATTTCATAATTTAAAATATGATTTGTAAGCATCACTCGATAATGGGATCTCAATATTTACTATTTTTTTCGCAGGATTTTAGGTTTTTCATGTCAGAATTGGAGTTTTCATCTTTTCAATCCGTCATAACTTTCTCAAATAATAATGGATTTCAACTTCTCTAAATTTTAGAAAAATCAAAATTCATTTCATTTGAGAAAGTTATGACCGATTAAAAAATGAAAACTCCAATTCTGACATGAAAAACCTAAAAACCTGCGAAAAAAATAGTAAATATTGAGATCCCATTAACGAGTGATGCTTACAAATCATATTTTAAATTATGAAATTTGTGTGAATTTTTTCAGATTTTTAAAAATGGCGTTTCCGGAATCGACTTTTCGATTTTTTTTAAATTTAGCCGTTGGTTGGAAAAATCTGAAATTAATTCAGAGACCCTTTTGGGTCGGTTGCAACATCATACTAAAAAATTATCCAAATCGAAGGGGGTGAGGTACAAAAGGGGTAAATGTGACGTGGAAAGCCCCATATATATATATATATATATATACTAGGGGGGCTCCGCCCCCCTGCGCGCTTCGCGCGCCAACCCCCCACGTCTTGTATACGTAAAAACAACGGAAATTTTGAACAGATCTTTCAACAGATTACATACGATTACAATTACATACACAATTTATAAATTCCGCATTTTCATAAAATTATCAAAAAAAAAAAGGAATTTAAGGTTGCTCTATTTGAAATATTTAGAGAATGAGATATAACGTCAATTAGTTAATTATAGGTGTATTCTTTTGACTTTGCGATCACTAATCGAAATGATGTTAAAATTATTATGTTAAATTGCGATTGCAAATAAACATTGATATATATTATAACTGTATGATATTATTTACTTAGTTTGATCATTTTTATAGTTTCTAATTAATTAATTAATTATCTACTTATTTACTGATTTTTCAATTTACTATAAAATAAACATTAACATACATTATAATTGTATTATCATAATAGTATTTATTTTACAAAGAGTAGAAGTGATTCTTAATAATTTAAAAATTATTTACTATTTATTATTTATTACTATCAGTGGATAATCCTGATCTACTATATCTAATATAGATCTATAGCGTAAAAAAAGGACACTTAACTGGCCTCACTGCTCGGCTTATATGTCATACACGATCGGCTATCCAGTTATAATATTAATCAGTGGTTGTTTCCTTTATATTTCACTATACACAGAGCGAATCTGAATGAATTTGGTTTTCCGGATGGTAAAGCAATTCGGTTTTTTCTTTAAACCGACAACCTATCTACCTTACACCTGTGACCTTAAAAATCTATGGAAAACCCAGGAATTCTGGGGAAAACCCCGGACCTTTGACCTTTCACCCTGAAAATCTATGGGGAAAACCTAGGAATTCTGGGGAAAACCCAGGACCTTTGGCCTTTGGACCTTTGACCTTGAAAATCGATGGGAAAAACCCAGGAGCTCTTACCTTTGACCTTGAAAATCGATGGGGAAAACCCAGAAAATTTGGGAAAACCCAGGAGCTTTGACCTTTGACCTTGAAAATCTATGGGGAAAACCCAGGAAATCTGGGGAAAACCCAGGACCTTTGGCCTTTGGACCTTTGACCTTGAAAATCGATGGGAAAAACCCAGGAGCTCTTACCTTTGACCTTAAAAATCGATGGGGAAAACCCAGAAAATTTGGGAAAACCCAGGAGCTTTGACCTTTGACTTTGAAAATCTATGGGGAAAACCCAGGAAATCTGGGGAAAACCCAGGACCTTTGACCTTTGACCTTTGACCTTGAAAATCTATGGGGGAACAAAAGAACAAAGAAACAAAAGAACAAAGGAATTCTAGGGAAAACCCAGGAATTCTGGGAAAAACCCAGAAACAAAAGAGCAACGAAACAAAAGAACAACGAAACAAAGGAATTCTGGGGAAAACCCGGGAACTCTGGGAAAAACCCAGAAACAAAAGAACAAAGAAACAAAAGAACAAAGAAACAAAAGAACAACGAAACAAAAGAACAACAAAACAAAGGAATTCTGGGAAAAACCCAGAAACGAAAGAATGTCTTTTGTTTCTTTGTTCTTTTGTTTCTGGGTTTTTCCCAGAATTCCTTTGTTTCGTTGTTCTTTTGTTTCGTTGTTCTTTTGTTTCTGGGTTTTTCCCAGAATTCCTTTGTTTCTTTGCTGACACGGCGACGGCCGCGGCGAGAGATTTTTATAATATAGAGAGATATATATATGAGGTATTGCATACCAACTCGACCAATGATTTTCCCTCACCATTTTTGATTTGGTTCATAATTTTTTCTACGGTTTCTCCAACTCTAACACCTACCCATGAATTTTTTCAGCTTTTTTTCATGAACCGTTATTTATTCATGATTTTTCGAAACTTCGAACAGTGCGACACCTTCGATTTTTTTGAAAAAAATCTCAAAAATTCTACTTTCGAAGACGATCATTTTTACCCCCAGTCGAAAGTGGAAACTCTTTTCTTCATGTTTATTTTGTTTATTTAAGAAAAAATTATTTCATAAACATGGTGGATAATGGCTCCCAGAATTTTTTCGATGCAAATGAATTGTTTCTTCAGGATAATGGGTTGTAACCATCAGAGATACGTTTCATTTTATTTTCGAAAATTATTATTATTATTATTATTTTTCATTTTAATCGTCGTTCGTTGGAAGGATTTTATTTTGTCTCATAATAAATTATTGAAGCACTGTAAAAAAGAAAATTGTTTTTCATGTTTGAAAAATATTTAAAACCCCCCGCCAAAAAAAAAAAAGTAACCCAGAAAAAATAAAAAAAATAAATAATAATAATAATAAAAAAAAAAAACAATAATGATAATAATAATTTTCGAAAATAAAATGAAACGTATCTCTG
Organism: Tenthredo mesomela; assembly: GCA_943736025.1. Classification (NCBI taxonomy): domain Eukaryota; kingdom Metazoa; phylum Arthropoda; class Insecta; order Hymenoptera; family Tenthredinidae; genus Tenthredo; species Tenthredo mesomela. The sequence goes on along the minus strand of OX031014.1, from coordinate 38,357,735 downwards.
ATGGTTACAACCCATTATCCTGAAGATACAATTCATTTGCATTGAAAAAATTCTCGGAGCCATTATCCACCACGTTTACGAAATAATTTTTTCTCAAATAAACAATATAAACATGAGGAAAAGAGTTTCCACTTTCGACTGGGGGTCAAAATGATCGTCTTCGAAAGTAGAATTTTTGAGATTTTTTTCAAAAAAATCGAAGTTGTCGCACTGTTCGCAGTTTCGAAAAATCATGAATGAATAACGGTTCATGGAAAAAATCTGAAAAAATTCATGAGTGGGTGTTAGAGTTGGAGTAACCGTAGAAAAAATTATGAACCAAATTAAAAATGGTGAGGGAAAATCATTGGTCGAGTTGGTATGGAATACCTCATATATAATATATATATATATTATATTATATTATATTATATTATATTATATTATTATATTATATTAATTATATTATATTATATTATTATTATTATTATTATTATAATTATTTAAGTATGTATATAGGGTGGTCCTTAAAAAAAAAAATTTCCTTGCCGCCCCCCAGATCAGCTCCAAATAATTCAAAACAAACGTGGAAAAAGTTTGAGCCCCCCATCTTAGAAATTGGCCAATACCAGAGGGGGTCTGATTTGCTCCTTTGAAATAAATACGTTTATTTCGAAAGAGCAAATAAGACCCCCCTCTGGTATTGGCCAATTTCTAAGATGGGGGGGCTCAAACTTTTTCCACATTTGTTTTGAATTATTTGGAGCTGATCTGGGGGGCGGCAAGGACATTTTTTCTTTAAGGACCACCCTAATGTATATGCATGTATACATTTATACATATATTATTCGTAAAAATAGGCTCGCCCTCTGAAATAATGGATATTTTTTCAAACCAAATATTACTCCAAGAGCTGTCGATCTTTGGCTCAGGTGATTTTAAATCACGATGTACATGCTTATTGTTGTCTGACGGATTATCCCATAACCTCAATCCTAGTATAACTAATTGAAAAAGATTAATCCTAATACAACTAATTAACAAAGAGTTCATTTTCAGGTAATACATGACACTGTGGACGACGTTCGAAACAACCTACCTTGAATTAATGTAATAGGGATATGCCATATGCTCTCTCTTTCCCAGGCAAACGTAGTATAATCATTTTGCGTTTGATTTGATCGATATGGCACCCAATTGTAGTTTCAGATGGTCTGTCTTCGAGAACCCACTCTTCCAAAATTTTGGAATCACACGGATACATAAACAGTGATTCTTTGATTTTCCATTTCTTTCCAATAATTGTGACGTCGTCTAGATTGTCATCAGGGCACGACATTCGATTTATCTCTAGAATAGTGCGATCTTTAAGGAGAACCACATTATCAGGAGCGTTGACCGAAAGTACATATGCCCCTTTGAATTTCAATTTCGATATGGCTCTACGATTCATCCTACAATTTTGGATATATCTTCTCTCCTGAAGTATCTCTAGATACTGCGGTAGATTTGCTTTACGATTTTCTATCGAAAATTTCTCATGTAAGCGCCGACAGATTTGAGCCAATGGTCGATTCGCTGAGTGGACTAACTTCTTCAAGTGACCGAGTGAATTTTCAAAAGGAAATGTCGTTATCTTTGTAAGAGAGCAGCCCATGTTCTTAGCATCATCAGCCATATGAATTAAATTATGAGCATTCATGATTTGTGAATCTGGGCCATAAAAGTGGCGCATAACTGAAAAAAAACTTCTGAGGTATATTTTCGCAAACCTGTTGTACCTGAGGGCTAAATCTTCGCAACATAAGATCCTACATGCTGCATGAAATAATAAAAAATGTCTATACAGTCTATCATTCAAAATACCCTTCAAGACTACAGCTCCGCAATATAATAAAAAAAATCTAAGCTCCGTGGCCTTCCATTTTGCTATAGACCCTACGGACCTTGGCTTACGTTGAAATTCAGAAGTTACCAGGTTTTTAAATACTCCATTCTGAGAGACAGCGCGTCTCGACTTCTGCGTCCTAGTCTGATAAAGAGATTGCCATATAGCCAATAGTCTTTCAACAGTTTTTCCATGACACCCTGACAAGCTAAGTGCAAGGAATCGAGGATAAATAACAAGACGAGGTTTAATGCAGGTCTTAAACGTAGCAATGGCGAAACACCATTGTGATGCTCTCGCTGTCTTTGTCTATTGAAATCCTCAGCACTTCGTTCAGGACAATCCACATTCGGAAATATAGTAGATCGGCCAGGTCTGCCGCCTCTCACGGTACACCTTTCACATGCGTAATATCCGGTATGACCCTTAACAAATTTCAGAAAAAACCTAGCTGGCGTATCGCATATGAAACTTTGAATTCTCACTTGAAACAGTCTACCATTAATTTCAATGCCATTTGCCGATAGTTGGTTCATTTCCTCAATAAATTCAGTCAAGAAGTCGTCGATTATTCTTGGTTTTGTAAAACCTGCGTATATAGCCACGGGCGACGGCTTGTATATATCTGGTTCGTGGACAACCTTACATAAGATGGGCCACAGTTACATGTTGCTTGATTTAAACAAAGGCAGTCCATCGACATTCACTTGAATCAGAATTTCATCTCCTATGTGCACTTCTTCATTGACACAGGCTTGAAGCCTTTTAGCAATACCAACCCAGATAGCCAAACGTGACCATCAACCAATTGCACACGCTTGCCGGTCATTTAGTTACGTGAAAATGCTGCGATCAGCCAGCATTAGATGACTGCAATCGAATATACAGCAATATCATGTACCCAAACAGACAAACGTTACTATCAACCAATTGCACTCGTTTGCCGGTAATTAGGTTACTTAAAAATGCTGTAATGCAGCCAGCATTAAATGACTACGACAAGTTCAGCCTAGATTTATTTGAAATATGCGAATGAGTTGACGGCATATTACTAGCATTTCGCTGCAATCAATTGCCGTACTATGTTGCCAGCAAGAACAACACTTGACGCGGACGTTAACGACGGTAAATATGCTGTCATCAATTGCAATTGATTTGCAGCATTAAGACGAAATTAAACGGACATTTGGCTATCTGGGAAAGTACACAAATTGTCCCATTTTTCCAGCATAATCTTCCATGTCTCGTATATTATCGCTTCCAATGTACGTAGTAATGTTTTTGCTGTCTTCGGTAGTTCAGGCAGCAGTCTTCTCCTCAAAATCACCAAAAGCTTATCCAATTGAGAATGAGTAACATGTTCGTTTACTGCCCATTCTCTAATTTCCTCGACTTCTTCATTTCGTTCATCAAAACTATCATCAGCCGATTCATGCGTAGATGAGCCAATGTCAATGTTTTCATTGATGGCACTGGCTGGTGATACAGATCGTTCGTGGTCTATCTCAGAGCCTTCACCTGAGTTACCACTCTCTTCATCAATCTCGTCTTAGCTATCTTCGTGTCATTGTTCCGGAATACCACCTTCGGATACATTCTCTTCAATCCCGCTACCATTTTCTGGATCACTGACACCTACAATTCGTATTTGCTTTATAACAACTGATATGAAGTAAATTTTATTTTATTTCACTGATGAGCTGATGCTTATTACACACATTCAGTATCGGAGCTGATTTCCTCGTCACCGTCGTCATTCAACGGACAATTCTGTGGCACAATCCGGTTTTGGTGTACGAACCGATGCCTTCGTACACGGTCGCGTGCTCGCCTTCGCTTTTCAATTACGTTATTCATTATACTGAAATAGCCACGAAAACATAGTGATACGGTAGGTTGTAAAACATACTCTCTGAATCTGAATCAGCGAAACTCACTGAGAATCAACGAATATTCACTGATTTAATCAGTCGCATACTTATCACTAATTGTCAGCGAATAGTCGCTGATTCTCAGTGAGTTTCGCTGATTCAAATTTAGATAGTATGAAACATAAAACTCGGTGTGTTGAGTTACGATAATGGAAATTTTTAGGTTAGGTTACCTTTGGAACAAATATTTACGACGATATTCTACAATCCGAAACCGAAAAGTACAAAGATCGATCAGGTCACAAACATCACATTAAACGTCTGGAGTAGAATTTAGCAATTATAAGCACATACTAATAATAAGGTATACACTGGTAAAGTATTTATGAACGAGCGGTACAGACCAATTTCTGGACAGTGTTTAATAGGGAACGCGGAATCGGGCCGAACTCGCCAATTTCTGGACAGTGTTGGCTAGGGAACACGGAATTGGGCCGTACTGGCCAGTGACAGGGCTGGGCCTGTACAGGTTTCACTAGCCAGTAAATCAGTACCAGGCGCTAGACAATAGCCTGGCCTTCCAGATCAAATTTCTGCACGGGTATTCAGTAACTTTTCGCTAACGAAACGTTTTGATCGGCCAGTTTTATATTGTGCAGATTTGTCTTTCTTGAAACCTTATTAATTGCTTATGTTGTATTCGTGCGGAAGGTCATCGGACAGTTCTGATGGAAAGTTACAGAATAGGGGTCCCGGAGGCACCGATGAGTGCAAAGACTGCTTCGCAGCTCTGCGGAGGCTAAGACCTTCAATGTCGATTGGCTGCGGATGAGCCAAGTGACATCACATAGTATCTTCGCTTGCGTGATACTGCGGCATCGATCCTTCTACTTTTGGACGAGTCTTTGCTTCTTCAACGCCACTTGTTTAATAGGCAGAGAGTTGACCAAGTGTGCAAAGATTAACGACGTTAATGATTGACGAGATATTGGTGAATTGTGTTATCGAGTGGGGATTCAGGCAAATTGGAGCAGGTAAGAAAAATAATTAGTCAATTCGATGTATACTCATGTTATTTATATTACATTATCTTTCAGCCTATCACAGGCTCACTGGGAGCCTATCATAAAAGTACAGTGACTGCATAGTTTTTCATGCCAAATGAATCTGAAATCTGAAATCCAAATATAATTGAAATGAATTAACAACGTTTGTTGAAAATAGTTTGTCCAGGGACTCGGCAGCAGTAAGTGGACCTCTTTGCTTCTCGAGACAGCCTCGCCGTGGGTTAATCAATTTGATCGGTGGACTCGGCATACAAAAATGTTGCTCCGTGGCGAAGATCAGTGCGTCTGACACATAAAAGCAAAGGAATTATGAATGGGTTCCTAATAGATCGAGGATAAAATTTACGAGTTATTTATCAGCTAATTACGTTACAATAAAAAACGGGTATGATTTATATTATTATAAATTATTATTATTATTATTATTATTATTATTATTAGTTTATAATTTTTTTTATAAAAAAGAAAAAATGGGCTTGGGGTGAGGATGGTTTTTCATCGTGGATCCCGATGGGTGAGTCAGGGCTGCCGAGCTAGTGGAGGATGTTACCCGAAAAAAGAGCAACACGCGATAAGCAACCCCGTGGATTGTCATTCGCATCTGAGCGTTCCGAAACGATCATTCGTATTTCTTTCTTCATTTTTTATGATTGATTAATAAATTCAAACACAATTTACCGATTGCGCCTGCGGAGAAAATGCTCAAAGTGTTGCCCCTCCGCAGCGCTGCAGTATCCTATCCGGTCGTAAAACGCATTGATCATCGGATTGATGGTCTCCGGGCTGATTTCTCGTAGGACATCAGTGATCCTGTTTTCCAGTTCTGGTATGTTGTATATTCTCCCTCGCGCGTATACCCTCGTCTTCACCAAACTCCACAGCAAGTAGTCGAGGGGAGTAAGATCCGGTGAACGCGGCGGCCACTGTACTGGGCCACCTCTCCCAATCCAGCGTCCAGGAAACTGATGATTCAGGTAATCTCGCACCGCTAATGTAAAATGAGAGGGCGCTCCATCTTGCTGGAACCAAATAGGTCGACCCTACAAAAAATTGCGGTACATGATAAGTCTCAAAGAATAAAATTTTGCATTCCACAAATGAAAGTCAATTGAATAAACTAATAAAAAATCCTATTCACTGTGGAAATTACTCACATCTCCTTGAATTAATCTAATAGCTGGAACGATCTGCTCACGCAGCATGCGGAGGTATTCTCTACCCGTCAAATTACCGTTTATGAATATCGGTCCGATTAATTGATTTTTTATCATGCCGACCCAAACGGTGACTTTCCTGTGATACTGGGTACCGGTTTCGAGCACTTCCACTGGCGGATTAAGAGCCCAGACTCGGGTATTTTGTCTATTCGGAGCACCATCCATCTCAACTTTTGCTTCGTCGGAAAAACAAATATGGTCGAGCAACTCTTCATCTTCATTTATCCGCTCCATCATTCTCTCACAACCCTGCTAAAAATCTCTCATAAAAATTTATAGGAACGTGAATAATTTCTACAATATTCTATACGTCCAATCTGTGCCCGACAACTGCCCACATATAATGCGTATGACATTTTATGTGTTTCTATTATTTTTTTTTCTATACGACTTTCATGATAAAGGAGCAATGGGTTTCTACAAAGTATTGTACGCAATTCTTCAAGTATATTATCCTATAAGATATTTCACAATAGAAAATGCTTCGTTTTTTATATTGTAGCGAAAACTAGTCGCGAATGAAAATATGTGGGTCGACGAGAGAAATAAAGCGAATTAAACGTTGGATTAGGAATCAAATTGAAAGATAGAGTTTATTTTGAGTGATAGGTCTGTTTTGTACAAAGACAGAAACAAGACTACTTGTTTATAAAAAGTGAATATTCTCTGAACGATAGACAAATGCAATATGTTTACATCTTTTATTTAAGATGACTACTAGACCATGTGAACTACATTTGAGGGATAAATCAACCTTCGTAACACTACCCCCCCCCTTAGGAAAAGAGGCGACCCGACTCTTTAGAGAAAGTTAAAAGTTGAAGTCAAAGTTAAAATCGAAATCAAAAATATGAAAGAAAAACAAAATGTCTAGTAGCCAAATTGTGTGTAGGTGCTCAGTTTGGGAAAGCCTGTGTGGTAAGTAAGTTAGAAATTTGACACTCTCCCGTATACTATCTGGCATTCGCCTCAACATCATTGACTTCATTGATCCCAAGGGAAAAACCACACCAAAAGACCTCGGAAAGATAGTTGAGCGTTAAAAACTATCAAAATGTGAGTTTTAGTATAAAAATGTTCTTTGAAGTGTTCTTCCTTGAAAGAAGAACCCAGAAAAACGTAGAAACAGGATATGAGCGGTGAGCGGTGGAAAATCTAGATTCCGCAAAAGGGAGGTGACAGGATGGCGTATGGGACAAAAGCTCAGGAAAAGTAGTACGATCCTTTATCCCAAATCCGCCCAGATCGAAACCTCTTCAAAGAATTATTTTTTAGAACAACCTAGATGGGAAGACAAATGTGAGATTTGTGTGGAAATATGCAATTTTTTTTTTTTTTTTTTAAATAAGATATAAGGCAATAATGAGTCACAAGTGTCTGATTAAGGAGGTTCGGCAGTGAAAATAGGAAATGACACAGGACCGTGAAATTTAGACACGACATTCTTCGTGTCAAAACAAGATTTCAGGAATTTTTTCAGAATTTTTGACCGCGGATTTTGGGTAAAAACAACGAAAGAAAATTTTGAGTTTAACATAGCCGCTTATGGGAGCGTGCATTTAAAGTTGAACAAAGTATTTTTGAAATGACACAGCCATGGGAGATGTACACAATATTGAAGATAAATGTATTTTTCATCATAATATCGAAAGAAAATAGCATCTTTCCGTTCATTTTATTAATAACAAAGCGATAGAAAGTTGCAAAGCTCAGATCGCGCGAGCGAGGTTATAGTGTTGGTAACAGTGCTAGTTCGGAACATTGGCGCGCCATTTGAACGCGTCGGGCGTGCTAATTCGTGTGGATTCAAAGATGACTTAGATGTATTCTAATAATTAAATAATCAATTAAACCTTAAACTTTTTATTTATAACTGTTTATTTATAACTTTTTATTCATAAAATTATTATTTATAACTGTTTATAAAACATATACTTTAAAAAATTACTTTAACGAGTTATATAAAAGTACTGACTTCTTGACTAGTGTAAGGAATACATTTGATTTTATCAAATATGCAATATAATAATTACTCTACACTAATTGTTATTATTTGACTCAGAAGCTTCTTCCAAATTCTTTATCACAGCATCAATAATTTTCTTTCTTTTAATAATGGTTGGTTTTCCATCAATTAGTTCTCCGCGTAAAACGGAACAGGTTTTATCAACGCCTTCATTTATAAAAGTTTCTAATAACATTTCATATTTAATATTGAATTCTGATAGTCTTTGTATCATATTCATCGAGATTACCCCTTCAAGGGGTTTCAAATATTGTAAGTTATCTTTGACTCGCTGACGATTTTCCATATTGTGCTGAACCTCATCATAGGTTTGAGTTTTTTTAATCAAGCTTTCAATATCTATATTTTCGATAACTAAACGTTTAAGTATTTGAACATCGAATAGAGCATTATGCGCACTATTTACCAAAGTATTTTCATCAACATCTAGAATTTCTTTAGCCAGCGTTGTTAATTTATGGTTTGCTAACTTTGGAAATTTATGTTTTAAGAAAGGTAAGCTGTCAGTGAACCCTTCCTTGACTTCTTTGAACTCATTATCAAGAAAATGTTTGTTAATTGCCAAAACTAAACGATTACTGTCAAATGAGCAATTATGAGCTACTAATAGGCATTTCTTACCCACTTTTTGCAGATATAGTATCACTTGCTGTAAAGCTTTTCTTAAAGAAATTGTGTTTATTTCAACTCCGTTTTTGTATAACTTTGTATGGATTTTCGTCAATCCATGTATTTGAGAAGCTCTGGGATTAATCGCTTTAGTCGGAGTGATGTATATATTCAACTCATATTTTTCAGATATCATGCAAATTTGCAAAATTTCATTGTTAATGAGATGAAAACCACCCGTTTCGAGATCAAAAAAAACTACTTCGATTTCAGTTGTACTAAAAGGAGTTATTTTTTCATTATCCTTGATGAGTGACATATCTGAGGATTTCCCATTGCATTCTAATAGAGACATGTTACTCTCATATGTTGTGCCTTCAATAGCTTCTTTTCTATTACGGAGCTGTGCACGCTCATTCCTTTTCTCTACGCGTTTTCTTTTATATTGGGGTTCTATAGATCTTTGGTACTTTTTCAAAGCGGTATCAAATCTTTTTTGCAAACTTTCTTCCAATTCTTTGTTCCAGCCTATATCCAATTTATCAAATACTTTAAGAACGTAATTTTCGCCAAGATTTTTTTGACTTACAGTACAAGCGAATCTGTGATCGGAACTCGCTGTTGTACTGTAGCATAGTCTTTTAGGATTTTTGCTGCACATCGAGTTGTTCAAACTTTCATTCGCCTGACTTGATCCAGCCATTACAAAATTGCTTGCACTCTCTCCTAGGTCAGTAAAGAGTTGGTTTAGCTTCTTCAAAAGGATAGGACTATTGACATCATAACTTCTTTCATAATTTTCTTTTCTTGATCTGCACCATGCTCCACAATGTTCATGATTATTGAAAACGTGGTTTGGTATGTTTTTTATAGCCTTCTGCATTTTTTGAAGATCACCACGATTCTGTTTTACTGCTGAGGTGAAACATTTTTTTAAATAATTTATAAAATCATGCGACATTTCATCGTCTGGATTGTGCGTCTTAGATTTAGCGATTTCATGTAGTTTATTCGATACTCCTTTCGTGCTGTGATTCATATCTGCTTGCTTCAAAACTTTGTAATCGCGAACAGCATTGTGTACAGCAGCAATACTAGAACTGTCGTTATCAGCTATCAGAACTCCTACTTGAACGTTGTTGTCTTTTAATTGTTGGCTCTTAACTACATCCACAGCACCTTGAGCCTCCATGGACTTAGCAGTGCCATAGCAATTCAAACGACAGTCATGATTCGTTCTATTACCAGTCTTCTGATCAACGTCACACTGCTTGCATTTCCTATTGTAGCACTCATATGCTAAAACTTTCCCAGTTTTTAATCCAATCAAGCAACAGTATCCATTCAGGCTATCATATGTATAGCCATTTGACCTCTGGCTCCAGCCCATGTCGAATGATGCAACGATTCTTACAGTTTGAAGCATTTGTCCATTCACATCAGCCCCTTCGACAAGCATAAATCCATCTTGATAATCGGGAGGCCTATACATAATCAAGGAAAGGAGGAGTGAGGTGAAACAAATTAATAAAATATTCAATCAATACATTTATTCATTTAAAGAAAGAAAAATTGTAAATATAATATAATTCTAATCATTATAATTATACTAAATTAATGTACAGCGTCTCGACGCCAAGTACTAAAAATTCTACAAGTAAAGGTGCCACCAGCCTTCTGTACAGTAAGCTGACTGAATATACATTGAATTTGAACTTCTTATATAATATACATTTATTGTAAATAGTAGAATCTAAACTATGAACTATGCCCCTACATATAGAGAAGCAAAAAATAGATCGGTGTGAAAAGAGAAATGATAAGCCTCAATTCGAATAATATTCATGATTATAATAATTTCGTCATTTTTCATCAATTATGAGGTTTCGATTGCAGTTACGACTTACAGCATACCCTGAATCTCCTCAAGATTATCCAGCGTCAACTGCTTTTCTATTCGAATAACATCTTCGCATGATTCTGCAGCAACTTGTTCGACAGCTTTCCCTACTATTTGCTCATGTGCTTTAAACGTATGATGATTTATACCAGGAAGTCCAAGTATTTGCAGGATTTTATTTATTTGAGTGTGTCCGTTCCCAGTATGCAACGCTCCTGAAAATAGTTAATCAACAGGGATTAGTGTAATGTAAAAAAGTGTGATTATCGTAAACAAGTTCATTTCACTTACCAAGAGCGATTTTGGAGTTGACACTAAAAAATTCCCGCTTAGAGAGTTCTGGGTCAGGATGTTCATATCGAGGACTACTTGTTACAGAGCGCACAGATACACACTTCGTACATTTTATAAAGAAAGTTGTACCTAAAGCAGCTCTCTTTTCTTTTATAATATTTTGAAGAAGGAGTGGTTCGTCACATGATAAACAACACATTTGTTTGGCAATATGCTGCATATCTACTAAACGGCAACCTTTTACAGGTATATCATTTTCTTTATTTATAGGATCAGTAGCTTTCGTCTGTTCTATTACTCTACGCCCTTCGTTATTTCGACCTGTTTGCTGCCGTTTTAATTGATGTTCGTAACGTTTTTTTTTTATAAACTGACCTTTCCATTTCTCCATTTTTATTCACACCGAAATATTATTGACGATTTTTAAAGATTTTGAGGTTAGTGTCGTTTAACCCGCGACGTAGCAGTGTTACCAACTTCGTATACGCAAAAGACAGGTCGGTAAGGAAGATATTTTCCCTCTCCCCTTGCCCCGCAAACGAGTGACTGCCAAACCTCCTTAATTGAATTAAATGATAAGGTTAATAAAATTGGAAAGATCTTATCTGAGGGGGACGGGAAAAACACCAAGAAAAGGTTCAGGATAGACGAATTTCCGGCATAAAATTCCAACCTCAGAATACTAGATCAATAGAAAATCTGAAAATCTTGAAAAGTATTAGTTGCCTAAACTAATATTTAAATTAAGAGTTCCTTTTCGGATCTCTTAGCTGTGTTGAAAATTTGAAAGAAAGTAAAATTACACCAGCTAACTAGGAGAGACCACGAATCACCCACTTGCTGGAAGTGAAACAAAAGAAAAAGGTACGAACGGAGCTCAGAAGCCTATGTCGAGGACACCTAAGCGAACTCTGATAACAGAAACAAAATCATAAGTAAATCGATTCATTTGATCTTTGATTAAATAAACCTACAAAGCTAAATTCAGAGCAAGAAACTAAACCTTAAAACTGAAGATTCTCATAACCTTCTGGCGAAGTTTCAGATTAATTCTCAGAATCTCGACGAGATTCAGTTAAGTTGTGTAATCTAGGGGCATCATCGAAAGGAATAGGAAATGAACGACGAGTCGTTAAAAGAGGGATCTGGTGACAACCAGATTTCAATGAATTGGTGGCTGTAGAAATAATGCACGCATGTGCTGAAAGAAAGTCTAACCCTAAATGAATGCTAGACTTTAATTTTGATTTCTTTACTTTTTGATTTGCTCGAGTCGGGACGACTCTTTTTCTGAAGGGGGAGTAGTGTTACGAAGGTGTATTTTCCTCCTCTACTTGTCATTAAATTTCCCTTATATCGCATTCAGTCTAGCAGTCATGAAGATAAATGAATACAAATAAAAGATGTATACAGATAGCTGATCGACGAATATTGTTGTAAATAACAGTCTTGTTTCAGACATTAAAAGAAAGATTCAAGTCGATTACAAAGAAATTATATTGAAATATTTTAGCTTTTATGTTTATTGGAAAATGCATGCGTTTCTTTTAATGTCTGAAACAAGACTGTTATTTACAACAATATTCGTCGATCAGCTATCTGTATACATCTTTTATTTGTATTCATTTATCTTCATGACTGCTAGACTGAATGCGATATAAGGGAAATTTAATGACAAGTAGAGGAGGAAAATACACCTTCGTAACACTACTCCCCCTTCAGAAAAAGAGTCGTCCCGACTCGAGCAAATCAAAAAGTAAAGAAATCAAAATTAAAGTCTAGCATTCATTTAGAGTGTGTGAGTGTGTGAGGGGAAAGTTGGAGCTGTGGCTCAAGAATTCAAAAACTTTCCGAAAACTATCTGACATTGGTCTTATATAATCTCGTATAATCTCAAGGGAAACCACAGAAAACCTTGAGAAGATAGTCGAACTAAAACTTATCAAAGTGAGTGATTGAGAAGTATACAAGGTTTTCATTCTTCAATCTGGAAGCTCAGGAAAGGAAGAAAAATCAGGATCCAAGGAAGTTGATATCGATAGAGCGCCTTCATCAATGGCAGTGGGACAGGATCGGGATCAATTCGCAGGTTCTGTTAACTGGAACGAGGTAGGAGTGGGTCGGGAAGGAACAGGAATACTGGTGTACATCAAGAAACTGAGTTGTCCCTCATAAATGGACCGACTTCAAACCTCGTAGAAAGTGATAAACGACCTAGTTGGGAAAACAAATGTGAGTTTCGAAAAATAATAAGACGTTCCCTATAATAAAAATAAAAACGAAATTAACTAAATGATAGTTGAAGAGTAAAAATGGAACGATCTTATCTCAAGGTATAAATGCTCGACGAGTCTCGAAAGTTTTCTCAAAGAATCATCTCTCCTTCAAGTTCACCAATAGAATCTGAAAAAGACTGAAAATTCCTTGAAGAAAAAGAAAGATCATGTTTAATTACATAAAATCAATCAAAACATTTCAAACTAAAACATAAGAAAAGTTTGAAGCATATTCCCGTCGATAATAAAGTCGAAATAAGTCGATAATTCCTGGGTCGATAATTAAAGGCTGCGTTTATAAAAGTAACCTAACCCAAAACTGTCAGTATCGATTGATGTCATGTCGATATAAAGAATCCTATCTACTTCTAACCTGAAATCGATGACAGCTCTACCAAACCACCTGACTCTAATTTTTTGAGGTAGAGGGTTGAGAATCGGAGGAAGTATTGGACTTCCTCCATGAATTTTGTCGTTCCGATCTAGTATCACGATTTTCCTCAGACGAACCTTTTTGCTTTTCTAATAATTTATAACAATATTGAGCATTATGTCCCTTTTGATGACAATAAATACACGTCGAGATAGGTCTGGTAGAGCCAGCGTCTCGGGAAGAGCGTTCAAACTTACTCCTATCTGAATCGCGTTGCTGCCAGGGAGTATTCTTTGACCGGAAATCGTCATTAATTCGATTTTTAGAAGAAGCGAGACGTTCGGTTTCTACCTGCCTAACTCGGCCTACTCCTAAATATTGTTTATCAAGTGCTTCAATTTCTAATCCTTTTATGACGGCTTCTCTCAGAGTCGAGGGTCCCGCCAGACTAATAGCATGTTTCAAATCTCCATCCTTAACTGCATTTATAAATCGCGAACAAGCTAGACGATCCCTAGTCAGATCGTCGCAACCAGGTAACGCTACTCTAGCCATTCTTTCAATATCATGACCGAGAGCGGCGAGACTCTCATCTCTGTTCTGTCGTCTATTTTCAAGTTGAGTTAGATGTAATTTTTGTAAGTGTTCGCTACCAAACCTTACTCTAATAGCTGAACTGAGCCGGTCATAGTCTCTAAGCTCGTGTTCTGATAAAGATGTTAAAACTGATAATGCTGAACCTTTAAGGTTAGCTGCTAAATTTCCTGCCTTAGTGGCTGAATTCCATCCGTTTAGCTCTGCAACAATTAAAAACTGGCACTCATATTCAGCCCAAGAAGTGGTGCCGTCATATGCCTGAACGCGAACAGGTCTTGAACTAGGCTCAATTCGTCTATCTCCCGTTACAGGTACCGACTGAATGATTTGATCGCGGTTACTCCCGGCGCTAATCTCTTTTCGGACAATATTACCTATCAAATCACAAAAATTATCTAAATCATTATGACCTCGCATGTGTGGTGAGCTCGGAATCCCATCTCGCGAGAGATGATCCCCACACATACGGTTGGACCTCAAATTATTTTCAACTTCGTCCCGTGTTGTTATCTCAATACGGTCGTTCTGAGAGGAGGAACGAACGAGAGGAACAGCCGTTGGCACCTCGTCCGTCCTCGGTCCAACTAAAGCAGAGGGAGATCTTCCCCCATAAACATTTACAGACCTTGGTTGTACCTGTTCCAAACGGTCTCTTACTAGCGAAAGCCTGGTGGGAGTAGGGATCGGGGAAATGTGATCAGGAACCTGAGGGACCAATTTTTCGAGGCTTCGTTGAAAAGACAGAAGTTGAGCTTCCCTGTCCGCTTTCTGGGCCTCGCGTTGAGTCTCCAAAATCAAGTTTAGCTGCTCTCGCTGCGCTAAACGTTCTTCACGTAGGGCCTGAAGCTGACGTTCGGCCTGCAACAAAGAAACTTCCCGGTCTCTCTCCCGGTCTTCTCGCTGGGCTCGGATAAGGGCTTCACGTTCCTCTCGCTGAGCTTCTCGGTCCTCTCTTTGTGCTTGGATTTGAAGTTCAGTCTGCTGCTGTTGGGACTGCATCACCATGCGGAGCACTGCTTCCATCTGGTTCATCATGTCAGTTTGGGGCGATGGAGTAGAGGATGGCTGAGATGTAGCTTGGACCGGAATTGGAGCGGAGGATTCGCGAGGAGTTTGAGAAACACTTCGTGTTCTGCGATTCATTTTTCAATAGCAATATTTTTTTTCAATAGCGATATATTTTCCAATAGCGATATATTTTCCAATAGCGAAATTAAACTTTCAAGAGCAAAATCAAAGACTTGTGGCACTTATAATTCAACTCAGAAGATCCCACTTCTGACACCAATGTTATAAATTTAGCTTTAGAGCTGGAAATTATGTAATAAAGAAATGGGTCCCTGAGTTGAAAGAAAGATTCAAGTCGATTACAAAGAAATTATATTGAAATATTTTAGCTTTTATGTTTATTGGAAAATGCATGCGTTTCTTTTAATGTCTGAAACAAGACTGTTATTTACAACAATATTCGTCGATCAGCTATCTGTATACATCTTTTATTTGTATTCATTTATCTTCATGACTGCTAGACTGAATGCGATATAAGGGAAATTTAATGACAAGTAGAGGAGGAAAATACACCTTCGTAACAATACCGTCATCCTCTATATTGGCTAAATAAACCTGATGCGGCGAAGTAACAAATCCAGCTACATTAATCTGAACAGTTTTCTGTCCTAAAATGGGAGTAGTCTCTCCTGTAGCTGTACGAAAAGAGGTAGAATGGAAATCATCCTGAACGGAATCTAAAAGATCCGAACGGACTACTGTAACCTCCGCCCCGGTATCTACAACCCAGAGGCATTTAACACCATTGACGGTGCCCCAGGTGTATAGTCCGGTTTGACGGAGACCTCTTAATAAAAATTGGGTTAGATTATTAGGATTGAAATTATTAGGGCCACCAATATAAAATCTCTCAGATGATTTAAGCCCCGCTGAATCACCAGAGATTAGTTTTTTGAAGAAGAAGATTGTGAATTAGGATGAGAATCTCTGTTTCTCCAGGATGTAGAATCAGAATTGTCGGTCAAATTTGTTTTGTCAGGTTTTGAAATTTTATTAGAATTAACTCGCGAATTGTCGGAATTAAATTCATTTTTTCTTTTGAGAGTAAAACACTCTTCAATTAAATGTCCGGTCTTTTTGCAATATCTACAAAATTTCGGTGAATCAGCGGTACCTTTTGACTTTGAGTCCTTATCTTGGTCGCGTCGCTGCCAGGGAGTGGTTTTATTCGGACTATTTAGTTTATTGCCAACAGATTGGGTCTGCACCTGTCTGACTCTTCCTACTCCTAAATATTGTTTGTTGAGAGCCTCTATTTCTAAGGCTCTCACGATAGTCTCTCTAAGAGATGAAGGTCCTGCCAAACTCACGGCATGTTTTAAATCGGAATTAAATATGGCGTTAATGAAACGCGTACGACCTATTTGATCTCTTGTCTCGTCATCACAGGTTGGTAAAGCCAACCTGGTCATTCGTTCAATCTCATGCCCTAGAGTGACAAGACTCTCATCTCTCATCTGTCTCCTATTTTCTAACTGGGTCAAATGTAATTTTTTTAGATGGTCATTTCCATAACGTAGTTTTAAAGACTCGCTTAATTTACTGTAGTCCTTCATTTCTGTTTCTGAAAGAGTAGTAAGCACAGACAGAGCAGGTCCTCTCAAATGTATAGCTAAATTGGACGCTTTTGCGATTGGACCCCAATCGTTCAATTCAGCACAAAGTTTAAATTGACATTCATATTCAGACCATGGAATTGAACCGTCAAAAGTTGGAATTTTGATATTTTTATTATGATTATTTGAAGCTACATGAATATTTCTTTGTGATTCTCTGTTATGATGGGAGTCCAAAGAAATCGGAATTTCGGGAATTTCGCGACCACTCTCGGCGCGTAAAACAAAATCTGTTCGTAATTGCTTTAATTCATTTAGCACACTTTCACGGAAAGTCTTATCAGAATCATTATTAATATTTTGTTGTATGTGTGGAGATCTCTGTATTTCATTTGTGGAGAGATAATCTCCACACGTACGGTTAGACCTGACTTGAATATTATCGTCCCGTGTTGTTAATTCAACACGGTCGTATTGTGGAAGAGATTGATCAGTGGGTTCGATAGAAGTTCTAGGCGATCTAGGCCTAACTAAAATAGAGGGAGTTCTTCCCCCATAAACATTCACAGACCTGGGCTCTTGAGGAGCCTGTTCCAACCGATCTCTTACTAAGGAGAGCCTCCTGGGAGTGGGAATCGGGGAAGGACGGGTTTCTGGAACTTGGTTCGTCGTCATAACTTCAAGACTCTGTCGGATGGTCAAGTGTAAGGCCTCTGCTTGCTGTTGTTGACAGCTCAGCAAAAGCTGCATTTGTTGTCGCTGGTATTCGCGATCTTCTCGCTGAAGGGACAGTAAGGCTTCGGATTGTAGGCGCTGAGCCTCTCGGTCAGCCTTCTGTTCCTCGATCATCATCCGGAATAGCTCCATTTGTAAGACCATAGGATCTGGGGAAATAGGAAGGGAGGACGATTGTGGCTGGGATCCAGCCGATTGGTTTGGAGGAGCGGATGATTCAGATAATGGGGGACTAGCTCTGCGGCGAGTGGACATGTTTCAGTAATCCAAAATTAAAAATTCGCTCTATCGATCACGAAATAATCCCGGTTCTGACACCAATGTAGCGAAAACTAGTCGCGAATGAAAATATGTGGGTCGACGAGAGAAATAAAGCGAATTAAACGTTGGATTAGGAATCAAATTGAAAGATCGAGTTTATTTTGAGTGATAGGTCTGTTTTGTACAAAGACAGAAACAAGACTACTTGTTTATAAAAAGTGAATATTCTCTGAACGATAGACAAATGCAATATGTTTACATCTTTTATTTAAGATGACTACTAGACCATGTGAACTACATTTGAGGGATAAATCAACCTTCGTAACAATATGTACAGATTTGATTTGATGGATATCAGGTCTTTATTGGAAATCCGTATTCTGAAATTTTCTGAAACTATTGTATTCTATACGTCGAATCCGGTTCAAGCTTCTATTCGACATTTGCATATCCAAAATATATTGGTTCCTATGAAATGCTTATTGTTGCACAGCGCATCGTTTTCCTACTGAATCGCCAACAATCATATGTAGTAGACTCTATGCGTAAGATAGTGATATAAGTTTTGATTCGTTATTCACAAATTAAAATTCTATTTGTTACTGTGAGATTCTATGAGCTGTGAATTCTATCCGTTTTCATCCGTATTTGCGACTGTAGAATCGAAGAGCTGAATGAATATATCAGTTTTCATTCGTATTTGAACGCTCATGATTCTATTTGTTACTGTGACATTCTCTCACCTGTGAATTCTATCCGCTTCCATCTGTACTTGCGACTGTAGAATCGAAGAGCTGAATGACGATATCAGTTTTCATTCGTATTTGAACGCTCATGATCCTATTTGTTACTGTAACATTCTATGAGCTGTGAATTCTATCCGCTTCCATCCGTATTTGCTACTGTAGAAATATAGAGCTGAATGACTATATCGGTTTTTATCCGTATTTGAACGCTCATGATTCTATTTGTTACTGTAACATTCTATGAGCTGTGAATTCCATCCGCTTCCATCCTTATTCGCGACTGTAGAATTGTAGAGCTGAATGACTATATCGGTTTTTATCCGTATTTGAACGCTCATGATTCTATTTGTTACTGTAACATTCTATGAGCTGTGAATTCCATCCGCTTCCATCCGTATTTGCTACTGTAGAAATATAGAGCTGAATGACTATATCGGTTTTTATCCGTATTTGAACGCTCATGATTCTATTTATTACTGTAACATTCTATAAGCTGTGAATTCTATCCGCTTCCATCCGTATTTGTGACTGTAGAATTGTAGAGCTGATTACTATATCGGTTTTTATCCGTATTTGAACGCTCATGGTTCTATTTGTTACTGTAACATTCTATGAGCTGTGAATTCTATCCGCTTCCATCCGTATTTTTCACTGTAGAATTGAAAAGCTGAATGA
The DNA here is from genome assembly GCA_943736025.1 of Tenthredo mesomela. NCBI lineage: Eukaryota > Metazoa > Arthropoda > Insecta > Hymenoptera > Tenthredinidae > Tenthredo > Tenthredo mesomela. Next base: position 38,338,597 of record OX031014.1, on the reverse strand, counting down.
CGATATCGGTTTTCATCTGTATTTGAAGGCTCATGATCCTATTTGTTACTGTGACATTGTATGAGCTATGAATTCTATCCGCTTCCATCTGTATTTGCGACTGAATAGAATTGGCGAGCTGAATGACCATATCAGTTTTCATCTGTATTTAAACACTTATTATTCTATAAGTTACTGTAAAGTTCTATGAGCTCTGCTAAAAATCTTTTATAGAAATTTATAGATACGTGAATAATTTCTATAATATTCTATACGTCCAATCTGTACCCCACAACTATCCTCGCATATAATATGTGTGACATTTTAGGTGTTTCTATCATTTGTTTTTTTCAAGAACCGATAGACTTACTTGCAGATACTGCTCATAGAATCACGTGGATGTAATTTCGTGTTCGCGGTCAAGAACCGATCGACTCATTTGCAGATACTATTTATAGAATCATGTGGATGTAATTTCGCGTTCGCGGTCAAGAACCGATAGACTTATTTGCAGATACTTCTCATAGAATCATGTGAATGTAATTTTGTGTTCGCGGTCAGGAACCGATAGACTTATTTGCAGATACTGCTCATAGAATCATGTGGATGTAATTTCGTGTTCGCGGTCAAGAACCGATAGACTTATTTGCAGATACTGCTCAAAGAATCATGTGAATGTAATTTCGTGTTCGCAGTCAAGAACCGATAGACTCATTTGCAGATACTGCTCATAGAATCATGTGGATGTAATTTCGTGTTCGCGGTCAAGAACCGATAGACTTATTCGCAGATACTGCTCATAGAATCACGTGGATGTAATGTTGTGGTTGCGGTCAAAAACCGATAGGCTTTTTTGCGGATACTGCTCATAGAATGACGTGAATGTAATTTCGTGTTCGCGGTCAAGACCCGATATACGTATTTGCAGATACTGCTCATAGAATCATGATGAATGTCGTGTTTGCGGTCAAGAACCGATAGGCTTATTTGTGGATACTGCGAATGCCAGTGCTTTTTTGAGAGTTTTGAATTTTACGGGTTTCACTTCGCCGATAGGTGGCGACGGACGAGAAAATATTTCTCACTAGCACTACACTGGATCAACGTTTGTATATAAGGAGGAGGCGAAACCATTCCAACATGTCACTGCGTTGCGTCCGGACATGCGAGCGAATAATTAACATAAGTAATAGAATGTCTAAGGTTAGGATAGATTAAGTCAGCCGAGAGAAGATGTATACGTATTAACCAACGAATCAGCGTCATCATTAATAAATAATATGTTGTATGAAATACTTAAACCCGTATGTAATTGATGAGTAATTCAATGTCGGTCTATTGACTCATAAGAATGATCACTTGATACTTTATAAGTGCTCATTTTACCCCATATAGGTATATAATTTCGTTATTGCCGTCAAGAACCGATGGACTTATTTGCGGATACTGCTCATAGAATCATGTGGATGTAATTTTGTGTTCGCGGTCAAGAACCGATAGCATTACTGGCTGATGCCGCTGAAAGAATCATGTGGATGTAATTTCGTGTTCGCAGTCAAGAACCGATAGACTTATTCGCGGATACTGCTCATAGAATCATGTGGATGTCATTTCGTGTTCGCGGTCAAGAACCGATAGCATTACTGGCGGATACTGCTCATAGGATCTTAACAAGATTATAAACTGGCTGTCCGAAGAAACTGATAAAAACGTATACAATCCGTACGGTGCGGTACGCAACGGATACAAATATCAGTACAAATCGTTGATACACTCCGATAACAATTACCTCCGTATAGAATACCTGAGGTGGTAATTCTCATAAGGACCGATACAGCTTGAATATGAGTCAACATATTCAAAAACATTGAATTTATTTGCACATTGACTACAACTCATTGATAGAAAATCTACTCGGGGTTGCGGTATTGACACCGATATCGCATTCACTGCAGTCATACTTCTGTGAATACGGAGACAAAACACAGATAGAAGGCAGATACATTTTTTATTATTAGTCTCTATCGGAGATTTTTAGCAGGGAAAATATCATTCTCGCCTCGTAATCAGCGAACAACAATTCTTGATGTTCGGTAATCTTGTATGCCCTCCCAGCAAACACATAACCGTCTAGTTATGTAACATGAGTCCCACAAAGCAACCTAACGTCGGTAACGTTGCTGCAATATTATTGTAACGTAACATTTGTTAGTTACTCGCAACTAACGAATGCAATGTAACTGTAATGTACCCAAAGCCCCACTAAATAACATAACATCAGTTACGTTGCATCAACAATAATGTAAAATAATATTTACTGCTAATGTAATTCTAAGTTTATATGAGTGCGGCAGTTCGTAGCAGTTGCTATTGTTACTGCGTCCCGGCGTAGTAGAGAGAGTTTTCGTAGTGAAGAGCGTGAAATTTATGCCGTCATGGTCAGTCTAAAAAACAATACTCAAAAATTGTAGGTTATATATTATAAAACTCATGAATAATAGCGTCCGAACTAGTAGTATACAAAGTATTAGTTAATGGACGAATAATAAAATTCTAACCTCACTTTTGCCTTCGCTTCTGAGCCATTCCACGTCAGACCGGACAAAATAAATCAAAAAATGACCTCGATGTTACCGATTTCGCTATCATTTTTTTTACGGGTTCTATGGAACAAATAAATTCATCAAACAATTTTTTTTTTTTTTTTTTTGGCCCCTATTTTCAAAGTTACACGGGGGTGAAATTCAGGATAAAGAGCCAAAAATCGAAAACATACTCCTCTTCAAACGGTCATATCTTTGATTGTATTCATCCTAGAGACTTCATCCAAGAACCATTTCAAAGCTATTGAAGGACACTATTATAATATCTTTATTTAATTTCGCGGTAACAAACAATTCTATTTGTTATAAACAAATATATTATTCAAACGTGATTTTCAACGCAAATACCAAGCGATAAAATTATCAAAAAAATATGAGCGTATTCCTTGATCAATTCTCTACGAAATCGTTAGGTCAATTTTATGGAGAACCCATGGGAACCATATTGAAACGATTTATTTATAAGCGACGGCGCGCGCGGCCACCGAAAAACCGTACCCGAGCCGGGTCTTTCAGCGGCAGCGCGCGCCGTCGCTTATAAATAAATCGTTTTCACATGGTTTCCATCGTTTCTTTATAAAATTGACTATATTTGTTTATAACAAATAGAATTGTTTGTTACCGCGAAATTAAATAAAGATATTATAATAGTGTCATTCAATAGCTTTAAAATGGTTCTTGAATGAAGTCTCTAGGATGAATACAATCAAAAATATGACCGTTTGAAGAGAAGTATGTTTTCGATTTTTGGCTTTTTTTTCTGAATTTCACCCCCGTGTAACTTGGAAAATAGGGGCAAAAAAAAAAAAAAAATTGTTTGATACATTTATTTGTTCCATAGAACCCGTAAAAAAAATGATAACGAAATCGGTAACATCGAGGTCATTTTTTTATTTATTTTGTCCGGTCTGACGTGGAATGGCTCATATGTGCTAGGGCAACGCCAGTTAGACGACGTTCTTCACCTTCATCTTTAGGACGCATCATCTCATACGCATTACAGAATGTAATGAAGTCCTCCCTTAGAACGCCATCGTGCAGGTAGCGGAAAGAAAGACTGAGTTGCTCGGTGTGAGAAATATCAGTTGTTTCATCAAAAATAATAGAAAAGAATTGTGCGTCTCTCACTCTTTTCAAAATAGCTTCTTGGATTTCTTCTTTGCATATGTAGTTTTGCTTATATAAGTCGCATTGGAAGCAGCAGTTTCTAGATGACGGCGTAGGTCTGAGTCACCGGAATCAACTCTAAAGCGCAATAGAGCTCTAAAGTTACCATCATTAGCCTCAGAACTATTCTCTTCATGAACACCAGTACTACAGTGGTACAATGCACCATCATCCCTATGACCACGCAAGGAAATATTTTGACGGCCACAGAAGATTATGCTGCTGAGAATCGGTCGCAAACGCTCTCGATTCTCCTTCACCTGTGTTTCACGTTGTGCACAAACCCGGTTAGCGACATCAAGGTCAGGTTGGTGATAAGTTAGAAGGAAATTTTTCCCAGCCTCAACAGCTCGTTGGTGGTACTGGTTCCGCTGATGAGTCAGAAGTGATCCTTTTTCGCCGAGTAAGTCATCGAAAGCCTTCAAAGGTCCTTTAACCAGACGTTGAAGACCACCGCCCGAGTTTGTGGCGAAAAGAACACAGTATTTACAATAAAGCCCTTGGTCAGTGTGAGACAGCACAAGCCAGTGAAACTTTTCCAAGTGTGATTTCTGTGCATACTTCTTTGTCTGCTTTCCTTTTTTCGTAACTACACAGCAGGGGAAATCATAATCTATAGGCGGTTTCCAGTGTCGCTCAAGCAGCATAGCCTTGGTGAAATCATCGATGTTGTTTTGTCCCACGTAGCATCCAATATCTGACGCGAATTGAGATCGATCCCGGGGCTTGCTTCCTTCTGTAGAAGTAGAGAGAAACGATGTGCACTTATCAACACTAACAAGTGCAACTTCAGCAGGAGCATCAATAGGTGCGTTACCTGCACCCTGATCCGGAGAAATAGAAGAGGACTCACTTCTTCCCTCAGAATTCGATTTTGGCTTCTTAGTGAAGAAGTTGTCAATCGAACCGTATGTAATAGATGCATGCCGTTTCGACCCACTCCCTTTCTTTAAACAACCATCCTGTACCAAGGGAAGATAGAAAGAGAAAAAATAACAAACTGCTGTTAAGGGGGTATCCCCACCTTTAAATGGGTTAAAATTCTGGGAAAGAAATTGATATTTTACAGCGAATTTGAGAGTCTGATCAAATCCAAAAAAATCATGAAGTTTAGGGAGGGTTTGACCCTCATTATCCATACTTAACATTGAATATTACTTTGAATCTAATAGTAGTTACGCTGAATATAGAAAAATACAAAATCACTCGGTTGTCGCAAAGAATCAGTAGTACCGTTGGATCGATTCTGGAATTTTTGGTCTGCAATTGTTCAGAAGAGATGTCTCTATCATATGAGCATAGAACTTTTTGATATCGCGAAAATTGCCTGACTCGCTTAGTTTTTACTGAGATTTTTCTAATTTTTCAATTTTTTTCTCTACTTTTTCTATTATCTCAACCAAAAATAGTAATATCAAAAAGTTCTATGTTCATATCATAGAGACATCTCTTCTGAACAATTGCAGACCAAAAATTCCAGAATCGATCCAACGGTACTATTGATTCTTTGCGACAACCGCGTAATTTTGTATTTTTCTATATTCAGCGTAACTACTATTAGACTCAAAGTAATATTCAATGTTAAGTATGGATAATGAGGGTCAAACCCTCCCTAAACTTCATGATTTTTTTGGATTTGATCAGACTCTCAAATTCGCTGTAAAATATCAATTTCTTTCTCAGAATTTTAACCCATTTAAAGGTGCGGATACCCCCTTAACCGCTATACCATCAGTGCAGAAAAAGAAATCATGCGAACATCTACGATTCGTAAACGTGAAAAATAAGAAGAAACTAGCATGAATAGTTACGTTCCGAATACGAGATACTTTAAAAATTAGAGGATAAGCTAGATCTAATTTGTTTCTGATTAAACACTCTGACATATTGTTGAATTTTAAACTTAACGTGTAGCCAGCGCCGGATTTACCTCTACTGCCGCCCTAGGCCTCAGAGAGTTTGCCGCCCCTTTCGTCGGGAAATCAAGCAAGAAGGAATATTTTTGATTTTTTTTATTACTTGAATCTCATCACACGTTTGATTATTAAAACATGATACCCTACCGGAGATATCAATTGAACAAACGACGCTTGACCGCTCGCTCGCGTATGAGGCCACGGAGCCGCTGGGACGCGACGCCTCGAATTTGCATCGATTCAATAATTAATTTTTTCGTCACTCATGCACAATTGACAGCCTTTTCCGGTCCGATTTGGCGCCGATAGATGGCACTTTTTCGTACAGTGACTGCCTAGGCAGTGAAAACCACTTTTTCCTGCCTAGGCGTCCAAAAATCGGACCGGAAGGCTGCCATTGTGCATTTGTGACGAAAAATAGTATATGTCATTCGACTTCGACCTCAGGTTTTTCGGACGATGTTCGGTTCGCCGTGTGATAAACTAATGCGCGTAACTCCGGAACTAATCATCCGATTTGGAAAAACAAAAAACTAATTTGTTCATTGAAACATGAGGAATAAAAATGCTAACCATAATTTTTCTCGTCAATATGATAGTTTTTGCGAAAAACGTCATTGTTGTCGGAAGAACACTGAAGATTGTTAATAACAATGTGTTCGCCCAACTTTATGAAAAAAACACCGATGGATTCAGATTCCACACCCCCGAAAACATATAAGGAGAACCAATTTAGAATCCATTCGATTTCAAGCGCGCGCGAGCCGTGGATGACGTCGGAGCCAGCGGTTTTCATAAACAAATGCGCGTAACTCCGGAACTAATCATCCGATTTGGAAAAACAAAAAATGAATTTGTTCATTGAAACATCAGGAATAAAAATGCTAAGAACAATTTTTCTCGTAATTATGATAGTTTTTGCGAAAAACGTAATTTTTGTCGGAAGAACACTGAAAATTGTTAATAACAATGTGTTCGCCCAACTTTTTGAAAAAACCACCGATGGATTCGGATTCCTCACCCCCGAAAACATATAAAAACGCCCTAAACGGCTCCGGACCTACCATTGCATACAGAAAGGGGGTATTGCGTATGGACTAGTATGGACGAGGTACGGTTTTTTTTTCAATTATTTATATTATTTACTTTGATAATAAATTGCAAATGAGTAAAAAAAGTGTATCTCCGGTTCTAATGATGATAATGATGTTTTTTTTTTTCAAAGTTTCCGCCTCGAAAAAAGAAATAGCAATATCAAAAAGTGATTTTCGCCAGTCAATAATTTCAGTCCCAATACTATTTGTTGATTGAGAAAATTTTTATTTCCTTTTTTCCGATCGTTTTCAATGGAAGAAAAAATAATTTTCAATCACATTATGAATCTGCATAGTTTAAACTACCACCAGAATTTTCGTTAGACGCTGTAATCCCATTGGCTCAAATGTTATTGGTATTCGAATATTTTTCGAAAATCGCTATTTGTTGCTATAATATGTGAGGTAATCGAATGATTTTTGGACGGACTCTTGCAGCACAGGTTTTATACGCGTCATGTGAGTTTCAAGGGTATACATTGATCATTAAGGGGACAGGAACGAAATTAAAAAATTTGTAAATAATTTGGTTTTTTGCATTTTGCGACTAGACGAACCGACATTTTTTGAATTTTCAAAATTTTCTATTAAACACGAGGATGAGACATGCAACTTTTATATACAACATTTTTGCCTCACACGCATATGAAGGAAATAAAAAATCAAAATGGCGAATTTTTTCTTTCAACATTTTTTTAAACAATGTTCCACACATTTAATCAACACGCAAAATCAGGGGCTTATTTGTCGAGGTCAAATCTACCTACGAAAAAATCGGCAAAACTGTACTCAGAAAGAATAGGAGTCAAGTCGAATCCGACTGGACTAACCGCTTAGTCTATTCCTCCCATCACTCATATTCAGAGATAAAATTCAATTGACGATGTCACTGGTCACAAAACTCGCTCAATTATATTGTATGTCCCAAGAGATTGGAAGAATACGATACACCACAAGACGTGCCCACCGAGATATTGGGAATATATAATTTGCCAATTGTTCATGCCGTAAAGCCGGAGACAGACTACAGGATTCTGCAGACGTGAGCGCAATGCGACCAGTTGGTGCATACATTGTAGTAAAAATAGAAATATTCATATTTCCATGATAAATACCTTACTGTACTCGATTCGTTCATATTTTCAAACAATTTTAGACAAAACTTGGTTACCTGGGTTTGCGAGGATTCGGGAAAATAAATGTCGGGGGCAGCAGGCTGAATGCAAATCGTTTTCAATTCGCGGTTTACTTTGAGATGGATTCTGTTACATTATATTAGTTTACGATTTGCTTGTAATTGTGGACAGAGCTGCGTTGCTTTTGAAGTCATTTTGAATGGCGATAAAATTTTGGAAAAAAGTTCATCTCTCATCAATGATAAATGAGAAAAAAAAATTATGTCGGTCAAAATTTGCCGCCCCTAAAATTTGCCGCTCTAGGCCCGGGCCTACTGGGCCTACTGGTAAATCCGGCGCTGGGTTTGTTTGAATCGCTAAACCGCACTTTTAAAAAATTCAATGTCCAGTTTGTTGGTAAGAACTTGAACGATCTAAGATCTTTGTTCGACTCGGGTAAGGACGCGTTACCGTTGGTAAAACGTTCTAATGTTGTATATCAAATTCTTTGCAAAGATTGTACAAAGCCTTATATTGGTCAAACGTCTAGACACTTGTCGCAACGAATTAGTGAACATAAAAAGAACATCAAAGACAATGTTGACCATTATACGGCTTTAACCCAACACATTGTAGAGCAGGATCATCAGTTTGATTATGATAATGTTAAGGGGTTATATACGTTTACACTCGGGAAAATTGAGAGTTTTGATTGATTTTTTTTTTGGTACGTAATGATAATTTTATTCAAACCAACTCCATAGTATCGAATAACATGTGTTTCGATGCATTTGTAGAAATTATTTCATTGGAAAATTTGAAAAATTGTAAAAAACACGGCCCTCGTCCCGAAACGCCTTTTTTTTTTCCATCGTTTGCGGTGACTACGATTTCTCGAAAACCAATTCATCGATTAATCTGAAATTTGGAGGTGATGTTCTTAATTATGATAGCTAGTTCGTGAACGAAGGGATTTTTATTTGGACAAAAGTTTCTATTTTTTTCGGCCGGAAAACTCTATTTTTGGAACATGGAAATCCGATTTTTTTGGGAAAATCATCGCCATTTTTGTAACAATTTTTTTTTTGTAAAACCCTTCGTTCACGAACTAGCTATCATAATTAAGAACATCACCTCCAAATTTCAGATTAATCGATCAATTGGTTTTCGAGAAATCGTAGTCACCGCAAACGATGGAAGAAAAAAAGGCGTTTCGGGACGAGGGCCGTGTTTTTTACAATTTTTCAAATTTTCCAATGAAATAATTTCTACAAATGCAGCTAAACACGTGTTATTCGATACTATGAAGTTGGTTTGAATGAAATTATCATTACGTACCAAAAAAAAAATCAATCAAAACTCTCAATTTTCCCGAGCATAAACGTATATAACCCCTTAAGATCTTACACGAGGAACCGTCTTATTATAAAAGAATTATTTTGGAAATGTGTAACATCGTTAGTCATCGAGGGTCGGTTAATTTGCGGAAAGATGTAGAGAAATTGAGTGATACGTATGTGAGATTGATTTCGGATACCTAACTTGTCCAGTGACATGTATCGATAAACTCTAGTGACTAACCTACACTAAGTCTATTTATAAGTACCGATTGAGTTTATTGTTTTTATACCATGTCTATATTCTCAGTATGACAGTCTACTTTCTCAGTTTTCATGCTCTGCGGTTTGCTCTCATAACAGTCTTGTCGAACTTCTGTCAAAGTCAGCTTTTCTTTCCTTTTTTAATTCAACTTATGAATTTTATAGATTAATAGTAGTGATGGATAGGTGGAAGTTCCGGAAGCATGCGTCTGGATTAACGTCTTTTGCTCATTGTTGATGACTTCTGGCACTATTTTATATCCCAAATTATATTTTTTAGGTAAAGTCACTTCGAACGTTACTTGTGTTTTTCAAATTTGTTTCTGTGTGCAAAAAACTGTTACATGTAATTCTTTGTAGATGAATAAATGTTTTGTCCTGAGGAGGGCCCACAACCAGAGCCGAAACGTTGACGATTAAATTGTATTAACGTTTACTATGACCTTCATATCCAAGAATCCTGTCTACACATTCAATTGAGGTCAAGAATCAGTCCCCTCTATATAGATTATATTTTCCGCCTCTATATATACTCACCAACTCCGGTAAGTGGTACTCGCGAGAATATCGAAAGCGGTGGTCGCCGCCTTATGAGAAAATATTGAAGTAATGTACATTAAATGAAACCGGAAAGGTACAGACAGAGCCCCGATTCCAACTTTGAAAATCTTTGTCCGTATCTATCCGGTTTCGGTCACGCGAATCATAACGTGATTATATTTACATCAAATCTTCAAAGTTGGAATCGGGGCTCTGTCCGTATCTATCCGGTTTCGTACCCGCAAATCATAAAGTCATTAAATTTACATCAAATCTTCAAAGTTGGAATCGGGGGGCTGTCCGTATCTATCCGGTTTCGGTCCCGCAAATCATAACGTGATTATCAATTGATACGGCACGAAATCGGATAGAGCCCCAATTCCAACTTGGAATATTAGCTGTATTGATAATCACGTTATGATTTGCGGGACCGAAACCGGATAGGTATACGGATAGAGCCCCGATTCCAACTTGGAGAATTTGATGTAAATAATTACATTATGATTTGCTGGACCGAAACCGGATAGGTACGGACAGAGCTCCGATTCCAACTTGGAAAATTTGATGTAAATAATCACGTTATGATTTGCGGGAACGAAACCAGATAGGTACGGACAGAGCCCCGATTCCAACTTGGAAAATTCGATGTAAATAATCACGTTATGATTTGCGGGAACGAAACCGGATAGGTACGGACAGAGCCCCGAGTCCAACTTGGAAAATTTTATATGAATAATCACGTTAGGATTTGCGGGACCGAAACTGGATAGGTACGGACAGAGCCCCAATCCCAACTTGGAAAATTTGATGTAAATAATCACGTGATGATTTGCGGGACCCAAACCGGATAGATACAGACAGAGCCCGGATTCAAACTTAGAATATTAGCTGTATTGATACGATACGAAACAGATCGATTAAACCGCCGAATACGATGCACATCCAACCGGATAAACTTCCGAATAGGTGATGCGCTTGTTCCGGAAACAGTCCAGCAAAACCAGTCTAAAAACCAGATTAATTTTTTCAACCGACAGGATGCCGATTGGTCCGGATAAGTTACCCCGTCGCGGATTTTCCGAACCGGATTGAATGCAGACAAGGCTCGCGCAGAATCCAGACAGGAATTTTCGACCGGATAGGGTACAGACCACAGACAGACAGATACGCGATTTGGTCTTGTCTGGAAACTTGTCCGAAAAGCTATCCGCTCCTGTCGATTTCAGTCTGGGATTTTGAGCAGGGATAATTGAAACATGTGCATTAGGGTGGTCCTTAAGGGGCTATACCAGTGTGTACACTGAAAATTTGGGTGATTTTAGGGAATTTTTTTTGGAGAAAAGCACTCAATTGAATGTTCCGGAAAATCGAGAATACATTTGGCTATATTTGACCTATATTACATAATTTTTTCATAGAAAAATATTGAAATCCAAGCGACTCATGCGCTGCCTTCGGAGGTGCCAAAAAAAAAAGTTCCTTCACTGCTGACATGATTCCGGTCGATTGAGCAGAGGAAACCGAAAAAGGCAAAAATGTCGTCAAACTGGAAGGTATTTTCTGTACAATGACGTAGGATTTTTGAAAAATATCAAAATCTAATAAAATGGCGTAGTTAAGAAAAAAAAGTCTGTTTTCTTGCCTATAAAATGGTCGTTTTTTCGATGCCAAATCGTCAATTTCCATCCAATCAAAAATATCCTACGTCATTGTAGAGTAAATGTATTCAAGAGTACTCAGTTCAAATTTCAAGTCAATCGGATAATTCCTCTTTGAGTTACAATGTCAGCAAATTTGAAAAATCTAATTTCGACAAAAACGCGTTTAAAGATTTGACTATCGATTTTCGCAAGACAAAATGATATTTACCATGAAAACTGCTTATCAGCTATACCTGGCCCATACAATCGATCCTCCTCTCAAAGTATAAACTGTCGAAAAAGACAACAACAAAAAAACGATTTTTTGAAAGTGTCACACTGGTATAGCCCCTTAAATGTGGTGTTTTTGAATTTTCACGCTCCCAAGGGTTCAAACGGATCCTTTTGAAGAAAAAAAATTTGTCCTAAATTTTGAATGCTCTATCTCAATTTTAACATCCCGCGCACGACCGCCAAAGTATTTTTTTTTTTTTTATTCAATTTCCTACAAAAAACATGTATGACCCAACTTTGTCAAGTCATTAACGTCAAAGTTTCAACATTCTGCGTCCTGCGTCGATTTCAACATTCTACACTGTAAAAAAAGTCATGTAAAAATACTACATTAAATGAAGGACATAATCGGACCCACATTAAAGGTGAATATTTTACACTCAGACATCGCGAATTCTCAAGTGAATTAGTAAAAGTAATAATTAATTTAGTTTTCCGAGTGGAAGATGTCGCTAGTTTGCTAACACGTTTGAAAGAAAAAACACTAATTCCTATAGTAAAATATTCACATTCAAAGTAGGTCCCTTTATGTCCAACATTGAATGTTGCGATTTTACAAGGCGAAGGGTGATTTTAAGATTTATTCGTATTTATACAAAGTGTTCGTAAATACCAACGTAAAAGAGGTAAATCTTTCAGTTATTATGTTGTAATTTTCACTTGTACATTCACTATGTCCTAGTATTTTTATGTGTTATTTTTTACAGTGTACGCACGACCGCCAAATTGTTTTGTCTCTTTCAATCTGCTAAAAAAAAAAAAAAAAAAAAAAAAAACTCAAACAATTTTTATTTAAATGAGTTCTTTTTTTCAAATAACATATAAAATATAAGTGATCGGGTCAACTGAATTGAAATTGAAAAAAAAAAAAAAAAAAAAAATACTTCGGCGGTCGTGCGCGGGATGTTAAAATTGAGATAGAGCATTCAAAATTTAGGACAAATTTTTTTTCTCCAAAAGGATCCGTTTGAACCCTTGGGAGCGTAACAATTCAAAAACACCCCATTTAAGGACCACCCTAATGATGATATAGGGGCGAGCGAGGCGAAACTGCAGGCGGCGAGTTGAAAAATCGTATCTGTCTTAAAACCGGCTTTTTACGGTGTTTCAACATTCCTCCAAACAAGAATACGAAAAATCGTTCTTAATTTTCATTAGGAAAAAAATTGTTCATTCACAAACTTTCTTGGGTAAAAATTTTGTTGTTGTGAGTTTCAGAAGAAACAAATTATTCACTGATTATCTGTACTTTCCTTTGTTTAAAAGATGTTTGAAAACTGTAAGCAGGTCGTTTTTAAGGAAGATGAGAGTCTTCGCAACTGCCCATTTTTTCCGCCTGTCAATTTTGCTTGATCAACCCTATTGATAATTAATAGTCAGTTGATGCATATGTAAATTGTTGTGTGATAATTTCAGCAAAACTGTATAACTCGGTGCACGATCTTATCATGTCCAAAATTACACATGCTTACGTACGGTACACAGAGGACAAGGTCCTCATGACTGTTCCGCTAACATAGATAAAGCGTTTCAACTCGCTTAGTTATCAAAACTTTGACAAAAACAAAGCGTGCAAAGTCAAATGGCAAGGTGACGAACAAGAAACCTCTGCTCAAATCTTGTTTTTGGGAAGTACGTATATTGAAGACAAAATTTTAATTTCATACGTAACGTCATAGTGTAATGATTTAGACAAAGCGGCTTGTTGGCCAGGTATCCAGAAGTTTTGATATCGAGCGGGTCGATCGAACGCTTTGGCAAGATCGAGTTTCATATGGCATTTGATATGAATAAATAAGTGATAAACGGTAAATTTTTTCATATTAAGTAAATTCTATTATTTCCTTTGTGAATGTTCGGCAGGTAGTGTTTAGGATATTGAGAAAAAAGTAAAGAATGCTGGACGCCTGAAATTTGTCCGAGTCACACAAGTCGACAAATCAGACGATCAAGCTAAAGTGATAACGATAACAATGAAGTAACTGAGTCATGCCGTGATGCGAATAACGACACCAAAGTAACCCGAGTCGAAATTTTTCTCCTATTTACATGCTCTAAGCACTCAAATCAACCTATTTTAATACTGCCCAACCTATAGCGCCTATTTTGACCCGCGGAGTTCTACTTACAGTAGAAATTATACTCCTATTTTGATTCTCTAAAGCCTACTCAACCTCATTTAGTACTGTTCAACCTGGAACCCCTACTTTGAACCGCTACGTTCTAATCAGGGTTGGGAGTCAATAATTACTTTTTCAATTAAATTACCCATTTAATAACACATTATTTAAATAATGTGCAATTGAACTATTTTCAATCATCTATTACATTGATGATGTGTAATTTAAAAAAGTTTAATTACACATTACAAATGTAATATGTAATTGAAAAGACTTTGAATTTTGATATTTACCCCATAATTCCGCGTGATCACGAATTTCTAGGGTCTGGAGGGTTCAACGAGGTTCTCGGGAACTCCTATTTTGAGCCTAAAAGTGGCAAATTGTCCGATATCTGACTGTTTTAGGCGCAAAGTAGGAGTTCATTCTACATTGAAAGTGAATCTCTAGTGACCCTGTACAACCTACTAAACGGTAGGAGTTACAGGTCGAAAGGAGGAGAAAAATTTCGACTCGGGAAGTTTTGAGAGTAATATTCCAATGTGTGGGATTAAATAATTATCTTATTGCAATGTTCATAAACTGAAGCAATTTTTGATTTAACCTATTCTGGTAATTTGAAAATGGGATACCTACTTACTTTAATGATTACTAGTATTAATGTTCAAGACAATTTTATGAATCAATCTTATTTCGGCCCGTGCAATAACTGTAAGATGTAATATGATTACAGAATGATAAGGCCTTAACAGCATGCTCAGATGTACAACTCGCTAAACAAATTCTAGCGGAAAAGCACCAACAGATCAAGAAGCGACGTGCTTTAACCTCAAGTGAGATGTCATGTGACGACAATCCGAAACATAATAAATTAATGGAGGGTGAACAATATATGTCAGATACTATTGATATTTGGAAAGAAAAGTACACTGACATACGAGTTCTGTATTTGAAAGCAAAAAATGAAGCAGCAGAGTATGCGACAAAAAAAGCTGCAGTTACCAAAGAGTTGATAGAATATATGAGGCGTTGTATGCAAAAACCCCTTAACTCGACCGGAGCGCTTAGTGGGAAAATGCGATTAAAGGTTTTATTTTTGTATAACTTACTATAAATATGAAAAATTGTCTTCAAATTTATTTCGGGAGGTAGTCCAGTATGAATCTGAAATTTGGGGTGCACTATAAATACATCTCAAGGATTGTAATAATGTAGGTTTCAGCAAAAACCCCTTAACTCGAGTTAAGGGGTTTTTGCATACAACGCCTCATATAGTATATTACTGTAGACAGGATTCTTGGATATGAAGGTCGTAGTAACGTTAATAAAATTTATTCGTCAACGTTTCGGCCCTGGTTGTGGGCCCTCCTCAGGAAAAAACATTTATTCATCTACAAACAAATTACATGTAACAGTTTTTTTTGCACACAGAAACAAATTTGAAAAACACAAGAAACGTTCGAACTGACTTTACCTAAAAAATATAATTTCGGATATAAAATAGTGCCAGAAAACATCAACAATGAGCGAAAGACGTTAATCCAGACTCATGCTTCCGGAACTTCCACCTATCCATCACTACTGTTAATATGATAGGTGGAAGTTCCGGAAGCATGAGTCTGGATTAACGTCTTTTGCTCATTGTTGATGTTTTCTAGCAATATTTTATATCCGAAATTATATTTTTTAGGTAAAGTCAGTTCGAACGTTTCTTGTGTTTTTCAAATTTGTTTCTGTGTGCAAAAAAACTGTTACATGTAATTTGTTTGTAGATGAATAAATGTTTTGTCCTGAGGAGGGCCCACAACCAGGGCCGAAACGTTGACGAATAAATTTTATTAACGTTACTACGACCTTCATATCCAAGAATCCTGTCTACACATTCAATTGAGGTCAAGAATCAGTCCCCATAGTATATTACTCACCTAGGGAGGGAAAGTAGGCTAACCCAAACTGCGTGTGAGATTGACACCCGAGCCGAAGGCGAGGGTGGTAAAAACGCAGTTTGGAATGGCCTTTTTAACTCCCGTGTGAGGTATACTATTTTTCACCACCCCCTGCATCGGAAAGTACGACTTCCCGCTCACGCGAGGGGTCGAAAGTCGTACGTTCCGTGCAGGTGTGGTGAAAAAGATCTTAACATACGTCTACAAGACCAAATTCTGAAGCATTTAGAGGGTACGTTGAGCTTATGCATTGCAAAATATTTGCCATAGCGCCACTCTAATAGCAAATGCAATTGCACTTCGATTTCAGATTACATTATTGGAATTAAATTTCGAAGATAAAATTGTAAGCATTCGAATCCCCAATCATCTATACTACTTAAAACACTAACGCAGAAGACATTTATAATTTTTTTTATTTGCATTTCTAACGCACCGCAAGTTCAACTCATAGTCTTATAGGCAGTATGAAATAAAATAGATGGTTTATTTTGAGTGATGTTTACGCAAAGAATAGTTCGTTGCCAATAATTATTCATTTTTTGGGGGATCCTAGGAAACGTGCAAGAAGATAAAAGGTACAGACCTGACAACTTTACACGGAGTATTACTCCAGCCGATTTGAGGACAACCTGTATGCTGTTTTGTTTTAATTTTTACATATTTTGTGTGTCGTTGATCATGGTTCCTTGAAAATATCATTTTTATTTATAGTCCTTGATGACAATGATTTGCCAAATCAAAACGTTCCAAACATTGCAGAAAAGTCAGATATTAAAACTGCTAGACCGCACTGAAGAAAGAGTCACCAGCAAGAGTCACACCATGTCATATGGAGGACCCTTCTCAGCTTCACCATGAACGTGAAGATAAGGTTTGCATGAAAAAACGTGACTATCTGTTCACAAAATGAAGAGTTGAATTCTAAACAAAATAAATATAATGGTGTCACTTAGGTCCACTTGGGAGAAGGCGTTTACGTACGAAAGCTCGCATGGGAAAGCATTCAAGACGAAAAAGATTCTTTATTCGTCAAAGATCTAGCTGTTGCAATATGGGGTGTGCAAACTCTAAAGCATACCCCGGCACACTCATTACTCGAAAGAGTCTAAGCTGTAAATCCACTTAACCCGTTCACCGGCAGTAATCCTTTTAACGCCATTTCTTGGATTTTGGTAGGTATGAGTGGGGATATGCAAGTATGAAAAGACCTGGACGGTCTTACGCAGTTGTTGCCGTCCCAAATAGACCGCACAATGAGGTTGAAGTTCGTAACGTTAATGCAACAAAATATTCACCAAAAAATTCTCAAATTCAAGGCTCGAACGTTTCAAACGGTGCATAATTTCTCAAATTGTGTGGAACATGTTCATCTCGCATATTTTACAATTCTAACAACATTTGAATCACGAAATATTGCATTTCTTCAACGAATATTCTGTTACGTTAACGTTACGAACTTCAACCTCATACCGCACACCCCTTAGTTCCTTTTATTTCTCCTGAACGCTGCCCCTACCATTGCACTTCCAGGTAAGGACGAGTGACTGTTTTCAGGTAGACCGACGGAATTTCGGGTCGCACTAATTGTCACTTAGAGCTGGGCTTGCTCCGGAGAGCACAGCGAGGCCGGGATATGCTCTAAAGAACCGATGCCTTGATGAGAAGAAGGCATCTCAAATAACCGGTCGATCACCCCGAAAAATTCTAACTCCAAAGAAAAACAATATCCTTCGAAGTACGTATGCCTGCCTTTGATGAGTTGCTCATCAGAAATTTATCATTGTCAATGAACTCTGAATAATGGCTGAAGATAATGCTCTGTATAAAAACTACATCTGATGACATTTAATACATTCGGTCATCATTACAGAATGTTTTCGCGATCGACTGGAGAAGAGAGGAATCGACAAAGAATCGTTGAAAAAAGAGATGAGATGTGTAGGACGATACCTAAGCGAGAAAATTAACGATTTGAATCGTCAAGAGAAAAAAAATAAAAGTAATAATAATTTGCTAAACAATAAAAAGCGTACACTCTTTCTCGTAATTAAATTGGCTGTTATATAAATACTTGACAAAGAAAAATCCAAATAATTATATCAATGTTCTGAACAGGTATGTCCACTGAGACCCAGCAGAGCAATAACGATAACAGGAATACAGTAGATGAAGAATAGTCCGAATAAGTCAGCTGTTGCATACACATAATTATTATCACTATCTTTCTCATGATATTTTAAATAATTTTCACGTTCGATTATTCTTTCATTGCTATATATAGTAACCGAAGCTGTATATAGCTGGGCATATACCGTGTCGATTATGCACAAATTTAAAGTATATACTTTCATACTTCGGTAATTTCGATTATGTTTAATATTTTGTCGCGTTTTGTTATTTTTTTTATTTTGGGAACAACCAAAGGTATGTGTATAGCACGTCATAACGAAGTACTGCTGTAATAAAACAGCAAGTATCTTTCAATTATTTTATATTTATCGATCATTTTTAATATATTCAATCATTTTTAATGTTTAATTATGATTGAATGTTTGCTAGTAACCAAAGCCGTATAGCTTTATATGTTCAGTACATGATACGTACTTATTCAAAATCGAAGTACTTCCATGATTTAAAGATCTCTAATATTTTAAATAATTTTTACGTTTTGTTATTCTTTATTTTTTCAAGTAACCAAAACTGTGTAACTTTACATGTATAGTTGATTACGAACTGCTGAATAACAGCATGTACATCATATATATTACATGTATTATATGGGGAGTTCCATATGAAATGTACAATTGGTTGTCCACACTCCTTTCGATTTGTCTCAAACTTAGTCAAGTTGAGTGATGGGTTGAAAAAAAAATTCCTCTCAATAATGAAAATTCTACCTTTTACAGGTCGCGAGTAACAGCGATTCACAAATTTGAATTATTTTTTTCAAATCACTGTAGCTCCCAAACTACATGTCCGCGCTTAAAAATCAAGTAGGTCAAAAGTTTTGTAATTTGATGTACTTTTCGATGTTGCCGCGAGACAAAGTCCATTTTCAGTTGATGGTGAAAAAAACGCGAAAAACACGATATTGATCTCGTTCCCCAAACTTTTTTGGGGTCCATTTTTCATCATAAAATGCGGCTATTTTTTCCGCAAATTTTCGTCTAAAGAAAAGTCACGGGACTCAACTGGTTAAAGAGATATGAGGGAAATTCCAGGAAAAACCGACCGAATTTGGACATTTTCTGACTTTAAATTTTTCAAAACTATTGAAACTTTTTTTTAAGTGAAATAGACGCAAAAAAGAGCCATCACTATCGACCTTTTTCACATCTATTTCACTTAAAAAAAAGTTTCAATAGTTTTGAAAAATTTAAAGTCAGAAAATGTCCAAATCCGGTCGGTTTTTCCTGGAATTTCCCTCATATCTCTTTAACCAGTTGAGTCCCGTGCCTTTTCTTTAGACGAAAATTTGCGGGAAAAATAGTCGCATTTTATGATGAAAAATGGACCCCAAAAAAGTTTGGGGAACGAGATCAATATCGCGTTTTTCGCGTTTTTTTCACCATTAACTGAAAATCGACTTTGTCTCGCGTCAACATCGAAAAGTACATCAAATTACAAAACTTTTGACCTACTTGATTTTTAGGCGCGGACATGTAGTTAGGGAGTTACAGCGATTTGAAAAAAATAATTCAAAATTTGTGATTCGGTGTTACTCGCGACCTGTAAAAGGTAGAATTTTCATTATTTAGAGGAATTTTTTTTTCAACCCATCACTCAACTTGACTAAGTTTGAGACAAATCGAAAGGGGTGTGGACAACCAATTGTACATTTCATATGGAACTCCCCATATATATCCCTCGTAAATATACCTAGTTGATATGATACAAACACATGCGTGTATACTGTATATATATTATCACACGAAAAACATCCAAAATGTAAAAAAAAAGCCGCTAAGTAACCAAAACCCAAATTATCTCACAATAAGGATTCACGAGAAACTTAGCGGCAGTCTCTGTCGTGATATGAGGAAAGCCTGCACAGCACTAAGATCTCCCTGCAAGTATACGTTGTCAAGTCGGACCTCACTGTTTCGTGTAGTGATATCGAAACATCATTCCCAGAGCTACGTACTTGGCGGGTACATTTTTATATTCATGTATACTACCGCAATTATACCTGAATTTATATTGGCCGGATTAATGACTACACTCTTTTGCATGAAGCAGGAAATTTCGGATCCTAAAACTCGATTGATATTAGTTTGTAGAAAATAGTTAATTTACGGCAATTACGCATATTTTTAGTTAAGATACCTTTTCTTCTAAAAACATTTGCATCATCCGGATATTAAGAAAACAACGTTAGAGTGAGATTAATTACAAATTGATTTGATGCATGGCTTCGCCAAGTCTTTCGCAGCTATTCGGAGGATGGACGACTCGAAATATAGTGTTGCTTCTTGGATGGACGCGTGGTTGAATTTCTTTCTTCAAACAAACGCGATTTATATTCTATGTCATGAATAAGCAATTCAATTATTTAATATATGTGTCTCGGATACGACTTTTGCGAAGCTAGTTTCCGTTTGTGATAATATATAGTCAGAAGAATATCGTTGCGCGTGAGTGTACGTGCGTATTAGGGTGCGAGCGCCTTCGGCCTTCGGCGCTCCCACCCTAATACGTACGTACACTCACCCGCAACGACATTCTTCTTTTCTTCATAGAGGTATTATACTTAAAGTCCATACCGCAATAATGATGATCAACGATATGCTGAATAATGAATATCGTCGCCTCAGCGTAGTATTATTCTATCTCAAAATGCGTTTGAAAATCATCCGATTACTTGAGAATTGAAAGATGTAAGAAGCCTGCACAGTGGTGCCAACCTGATTTCGGAGAAACCAGATGGATTCCTGTGGTAGAATACTTTCAAACACATTCTGAGATGGAATGGTTTCCAATCACAATTTGAAATAGGATGATCTTCAAACGTATTTTGAGGTAGGATAGTTTTCGACCACAGTTTGCGATGGGATAGGATGATTTTCAAATCCATTTTAAGATAGGATAATATTTCGCTCAGTCATCGGTATTATCATTGAATTCAGATATTGTCAATGAGAGTAATGAATATGTCGCAAGCCAACAAATGGTCAAGTGATTATAGAAACGACTAGCCTTACCAAGTATAATTACCAAGTATTAGACGTGTACCTAGAGATACAGAGAAAATACAGTGACGATAAGGCTAAGATTATTATAAGTTGTTGACGTGAATACCGACGTGTTTAGAATACGGCAAGTGTCGCATTATTTCCATGAGTATTATCATTGGTACAATTATGTGTCTCATTATTAATAAAATCATCTCCACAAATAGCGAGTGATTTTCGAGAAAACGAAGGGTGATTGAGACTTATAGGTGAAAATATGTAGCTCTGGGAATGATGTTTCGATATCACTACACGAAACAGTGAGGTCCGACTTGACAACGTATACTTGCAGGGAGATCGTAGTGCTGTGCAGGCTTTCCTCATATCACGACAGAGACTGCCGCTAAGTTTCTCGTGAATCCTTATTGTGAGATAATTTGGGTTTTGGTTACTTAGCGGCTTTTTTTTTTTACATTTTGGATGTTTTTCGTGTGATTTCACTCTTTTTTGTAAGGTCAAAGCAACGATATTACTGTGGATTGCCGAAAATTTCTTGAAATCCGATGTTAATTTTCAATTGGCTTCTACGAGTGTGACCTTTGAGGATACCGTACAGTTTTTATACTTATACTGCTACAACAGTTTAGTGATGTTAAACGTGAACACGGAATTGATTGTCCAATAAAAACTTCTCAGATTATACAGGGTGACTCAGAATCCGTGACAAATCTCTTGAGGGGTCAATCCCCGTTACAATTGGGATCGAAAGTTCTTCAGCCATTTTTACGAAAAATAATTTTTTTTCTGAAATTTTTTTCCGACGAACGATTTTGACTTCACATTTTTTTTTCTTTCCTTTTTATCATTTGTCAATTTTAAAGAACCCCAAATGATGCCAATGAGTGTTATTTTTTCGATATCAGAGAGATTTCTCTGCTAAAGTTTCTTATTTGGTGGAAGATGTTTGAAAAATGTGTTATGGGTCCAAGGAAAAAAATCATTTTTCGGAAACATGGCTGAGGAACTTTCGATCCCAATTTTGAAAAGGATGAACCCCTCAAGAGATTCGTCACTAATTCTGAATCACCCTGTGTAGTCACCTGGAAGAAACTTATCTATCCACATAATTACGGACGAGGACATGTTTTAATTTATATAATAGTACGTTAGTGATAATATAAGTAAATTTAGAAGATGGAAGTGGTGGAAGAAACAATCACAAGTTAGGAACAATTATTTTTTCTGTGAGATATAACAATCACAGACCATTTATTGGTTGAATCCTAAGCTTACTTCACAGATGATGGCTCGTTCTTAGATATTAAAGTAATGATGCATCTGTTTGTATAGATAAAAGACAATAAAATGGTTTACAATTGCATGACGTAATATTATGAATGAATTTTATGAAATTATGACTGCGCCGCTAGCAGGACAGACACTCAGGCTAGTACACACGTAAAAAAATCAGGTAAAGGCCATTCCACGGTCGAACGCAAACTCGAATGCAAACGCAGTGATCTGACGCTCCTGATTGGTTGTTGAAACAATTTGTTCAAAGCTAAGCCAATCAAGAGCGTCAGATCACTCCGTCAGGGCCGGATCTGGGGGGGGGGGAGTGGGGCAAGCCGGGGCACTTGGAAAAAGGAAGAAAATTGAGTTGACAATTAGATTAAGTTGGTGGTAAAGGGCGGCAGCCGTAGGTCTTGCCCCCCCCTCGAAAATATCCTAGATCCGGCGCTGCACTCCGTTTGCGTTTGCGTTCCACGGTGGCATGGCCTTCAGTGTTAGAGCTGCCTGTAGGCATACGAATAATAACAAACTGTCAATCTTCGTGATCGTGATCGTGATTACTCAACCGAATTCTGTACTCATGATCAGTCACAGGTAACTAGAGCGAGAAAATAATTTACCGAGATACGTACATTTACAATCAACTAATGCACAGAATTATCAGCAGAACTACCATGATTGCCAATTAATCAGACATAAACATTCCTACTGCATCTATTATTGCTGAATACGATAACTGAGGATTATTAGAATCTATGTACCAAAATCTTAGCGGTCTGACAAGCAGAATCTGAATAATCGGATTGTCAAGGTGATAACGGTTAATACAGTGTCCTATACGAGAGATGCCATGGTTGAAACTATAGCGCCCTCACGGAAAAGCACCAATAGTACTATTGATAATACTATTGACAATACTATTGAAATACTATTGAAATACTATTGAAATACTATTGAAATACTATTGAAATATTATTGAAATACTATTGAAGTCACAAGTAGTAATTTCGCGACTATGAAATGAAGTTACTATCGACTGATAGTCAACTCTTGATGATACCATATGAGAACGTAGTACATTATTAGATATATTACACCATTGCGTGTAGTATACTATTGTTCGTATTATATTTCGTAGCGTAGACTACTGTCAATAATACACTACACGCTATAGTATACTACAATCACTAGTGTACAATGCGTATAGTGTATTATTGCCAGCAGTATACTCCGTAATATACTTCCAGCAATAGTATACTACCGTCCTGTCAGTAGTGTCAAGCGTGAATGTAGTATACTTATATTGCCAGCAGTATACTCCGTAATATACTTCCAGCAATATCCGCAGTATACGTAATATACTATTGCCAGCAGTATCCGTAATATACTTCCAGCAATAGTACACTACCGTCAGTAGTGTCAAGCGTGAATGTAGTATACTATTGCCGGCAGTATACTCCGTAATATACTTCCAGCAATAGTACACTGCCGTAAGTAGTGTCAAGCAAGAATGTAGTATACTATTGCCAGCAGTATACTCCGTAATATACCTCCAGCAATAGTATACTACCGTCAGTAGTGTCAAGCGTGAATGTAGTATACTATTGCCAGTAGTATACTCCGTGATATACCTCCAGCAATAGTACACTGCCGTAAGTAGTGTCAAGCAAGAATGTAGTATACTATTGCCAGCAGTATACTCCGTAATATACCTCCAGCAATAGTATACTGCCGTCAGTAGTGTCAAGCGTGAATGTAGTATACTATTGCCAGTAGTATACTCCGTGATATACCTCCAGTAATAGTATACTACCGTCAGTAGTGTCAAGCGTGAATGTAGTATACTATTGCCAGTAGTATACTCCGTAATATACTTCCAGCAATAGTATACTACCGTCAGTAGTGTCAAGCGTGAATGTGGTATACTATTGCCAGTAGTATACTCCGTAATATACTTCCAGCAATAGTATACTACCGTCAGTAGTGTCAAGCGTGAATGTAGTATACTATATATTGCCAGCAGTATACTCCGTAATACTATATTACGGGCAATAGTAAATGACCTAGCCAAAATAGTGTATTATTTCCATATACCTACCATATCGTAATACACCCAAACCATTTCACCCACACATTACATTATCAGTAAGTTGCGATGAATGGGCTTTTCCAACGATCTTTGTTTATTTAAATAGGCTTGTATCTTCAGAATAATCCATGATCAATTTAGAACTTAGAATTCTCATTTTCATCACAAAAACTTTGTAACTCAAGTAAGTATGGTTTGTAACATGTTTTTAAAGTGACAATTGATTCATTGACTTGTGTCTTTGAATGATCATATAGAATCGGGATTTCAGCTATACATAGGCAATATATATACTAATTTGGTATCGAATGCACCCTGAGAAATACCTATGATAGCTGCCAACCAAAGGCGAGCTTCATCGTCATTAAACATTACACTATTCATTCAACAAACCTAAACATTAAACGTGAAATTAACTTCTTGTATTCATTTTGAATATTCACTTTATTAGGGATGCGTACAGCTGCATATAGGTACAGTAATGTTCAATAATGGGTTCGCGGTAGCTAACTGTTTTTCTAGGACTTTTTCGAAGACAATCAAATAAAACGATATTACCTATATTATTTTTATGAGCGGTCATAATTATTATTATTATAATTTCGGCCATCGGTACATGAAATACGACTAGAATGGAGTCTCGTTTCCAAAAGTCAGAAAAAAAAGTCAGCCACCGCAAACCCATTAATGAACATTACTGTACGTACTACTATTATACAAGCTCTACAAAAGATTTGATTGCACAAACTTTCCTCAACAAGAGCTGAAAACGATTTCAAACGGAAAATAAGGAATGACTAGTAAAAATAGATGGCTATATGGCCTTATGAACAAACAATAATATATAATATGGTACTTTTATAGTGAATAGTAACAGTTGAGTCTCATGCATCTTCAGTCATCAATAACTTTAAACATCATGTCTGATGACGGCATGTTGACTGTACGAAGCTTAGAAGCATTGTTACATTTTCGTCTGACAGCTTCATAAAACTTTTTCTCCGCATCTGGCTCGGTCGGAAATTCTGATAGAACGTGTGCTGTAATTAAAGAACATGGTTTACGATGAAGTCATTTTTTACTCCAACGATAGAATCTTATACCATTATTATCGAAGCATAACTATAATGAAAATATCCATTCAATATATGACTTATTTGGGTAGTTTAATATTCATACACTTATATACCTTTAATCGCTTCTAAGCGAAGAATGTCTAACCGAGGCTTCGGTTTAACATCCGTTTTCTTAGAATGAATATTTGCTTTTTTTCATGTCAAGCTACTTGTAGCTAGTTCTGCTACTGAGTACATGACCGATAGAAGATCGCAAGTCATTTTAGCTGCATTGTCACGCTTACATTTTGCCAGTTTGTCGGTGGGAACGAAAACACCTTTATTTCCAAGGTTGGTCATTGGTATCTGTAGGCAATAAGCATTTATAGTAGAGGACATACTAGTGTTTATCATAACATAATAATAGTATTATGACTCATTTATTGTATTACGGATTCTGTATCATTTCCAACGTTATTCGTCTCTTCGACTCCAGTCCCAGTAGGTGAGAAACCTTCATTTGTAGACAATTTTTTGTCCTAATAAGTATAAAATTCAATGATAATTTCGACAAGTGATATAATATAATTTGTTTTTCATATCTACAGTGTATTTTAAAATGGAGCATGTGAAATGATGAGTGATTTGTATTGGCCATTTGTCTCGGTTAATTAAAGTATGTAATATAATAAATATTCACATATTGCTGTAATAATTACTACTACTTTTGTTGTATACTCTTATCGTTGAAATTAATAAGGTAATAATGCTTCTGATACGACTTGAAAAAGTACAACAAATCCTAGAATATTGATTGAGAACTGGTGACACTATACAATTTTTTTGGGTAATAATAGTTTCAATTACCTGAACAGCAAAGTTACCAGCACCCAAATCCTCATAAGTTTCTGCAGTGGCATTGTTTTTGGCAGTGAGAGTAGAGTTACTGACATGAATATCACTGGTCTAGAAGAGTGAATAAATAACGTATAAATAGACTGTCAATATTGTCCTCCCAGTCGACTGCATCAAGGGATTTATTATTTACTCATGAATTCTTTTAAGATATTCTAAAACCCCATGCAATCATTCGAATACTGGAAATATTTTGGAGAATCATTAAATAGTTTGAAATCCTTTAAGATTTTGAAATCTGGTGTATCCAAAAACTCATTATAGTGGTAAATGGCCTCTCGGTTTTTATGTTATTTATAGCATTCTTGTATTGACCTGATTTTAATCCTTCGGTGAGAGTAGATTGTCAATATTACGATGTGACGTGGATCTAATCGTTGTCTGAATCAAACTCTTTTTCTAAATTAAGAGAATTTCATATAACACTGACATAATCATCATAATCACTGTAGAGCAATTTTTTTAAATTTCTGATAAAAAAACTCACCTTACAATCTGTTGCCGGTGAAGACATAAAACTTGTTCGGATTTCATGTGGTTTACTTTGAGTCGCCACGTTTGTTTGTGTATTATCAGTTTTCTGAGAAAATGGACATTACGAAATTTTGTACTGTAATATGGTAATATGTGAATTGTGTTGGGCCAGAATAGTGGGAAAAGAAAAGTTATTTGTCAGCATATGTCCCACTGGGTGTCACAGGGTTCACAGTCAAGGAGGGGTGTCAACTCATTTCAGATGAAAATGACGAATTGGTCATTATTATTCTTCATTGAATCTGTGGCATTACCGCAACAGAGATAGTTCATTTATTGCAAATACACACTCACCCCAAGTGAATTTTCTTTGACGACAAGTGAACCAGTACAGGTCGACAACTTTGAAAAATTGGATTCCACTGTTTTCATACCCTTGATGATCGTGATAATCATTTCTTGTACACTTGGTAACTCTGAATAAATTTTAACTATGTAGGAAAGTGTAAAATAATTATTATAATTGTAGACATGCATTATTGCGTACCTTTCTGAACAACTAGTAAAGAATGCAGGCGAGCTACTTCTTTTTTGTAATTACTATTTTGCAATTTAAGAACACTGTTTTCATCTTGAATCTGCTGCAGATCTTTGGTTTTCTGGCAGCTAATGTTTATATCGTCTGATGATGAATCATCAACGTCGAGAGCGAGCTAATTTGAAAAAATTTCAAAATGACTTTCGAACGAATACATAAGATACCGTTAAGGGGGTATCCCCACCTTTAAATGAGTTAACATTCTGAGAAAGAGATTGATATTTTACAGCGAATTTGAGAGTCTGATCAAATCCAAAAAAATCGAGAAGTTTAGGGAGAGTTTGACCCTCATTATCCATACTTAACATTGAATATTACTTTGAGTCTATTAGTAGTTACGCTGAATACAGAAAAATACAAAATTACTCGGTTGTCGCAAAGAATCAGTAGTACCGTTGGATCGATTTTGGAATTTTTGGTCTTCAATTGTTCAGAAGAGATGGCTCTATCATATGAACATATAACTTTGTGATATGACTATTTTTGGTTGAGATAATAGAAAAAATAGAGAAAAAAAATTGAAGAATTAGAAAAATCTCAGTAAAAACTAAGCGAGTCAGGCAATTTTCGCGATATCAAAAAGTTCTATGTTCATATGATAGAGGCATCTCTTCTCAACAATTAAGGACCAAAAATTCCAGAATCGATCCAACGGTACTACTGATTCTTTGCGACAACCGAGTAATTTTGTATTTATCTATATTCAGCGTAACTACTATTAGACTCAAAGTAATATCCAATGTTAAGTATGGATAATGAGGGTCAAACCCTCCCTCAACTTCATGATTTTTTTGGATTTGATCAGACTCTCAAATTCGCTGTAAAATATCAATCTCTTTCTCAGAATGTTGACCCATTTAAAGGTGGGGATACCCCCTTAAATAGAAATCATTGATATATTGTAGATTAGGAAGAGACAATTAATGACACTTTGACAAAAACCATTTGTTATTTTTTTTTAATTCCTAAAAACACTCCAACCAGGTAATGCTTTGTATCATAAAGCATGAATACTACCATGATCTGGAAATTGCACGAGGCATTTTTTGATTCGTCCGTTTTCATTGATTTAACAAAATTAAAAATGGGTTTTGAAAAAGTTTCAGTGATACAGTCTCCTGTTAAGGTAGTCTAAAACAAAAGATTCGATAAAGTAATTCAAGTATAACTTTGCGATAATCACTTACAGAACGATTTTCATCCTTCACCTTTTGGTATTGTTTAAGAATACCTGCAGATCTAATTTTTTTATTCGACTTATTGTTCGAAGAACTCGAGCGAAGCTAGATTGATACAAAAAGGAATTTTTTTAAAATTAAATTCGTAATCATGTGGAAAACTCCACCCTCCCTCTGTGCTTTCTCTATTTACAATTCTGCATTCACTCAAAATTCACATACTTTTAGGCTCGCTTTTAAGGAATATTGCTGATGAAAAAGTGACTGTATCGCAAAGAAACGGTACTACGTATAATTGAAATAATATTACCCTTGTATTGTGTACAGGTTGATTGTCTTCTTCATTGTTTTCTTCATTGAGGTTTCTTTTGAGTAGCATTTTTCTCTCCTCTTTAGATGGATTTAATACTCCATACTTTTCCACGTTAGATAGCAGTAAGCTCATTTCTGTCCACTCTGATAAGCATGCATACATATTATCACGTAATATAAGAATTCATTTTTTAAATGAAAAGCGTTTTCTGTGAAACAGGCTACTCAATTTACAACTGAAACACTTACCTCCAGAAGCAAGGACCTTCACCACAAGTAATAGCCAATCACTTTTTTTCAAATCTTTAAGACATTTTTTCATCAGTATCGCTGATTTAACATCGCACTTCGGCCAACGTATTGTGACCTCAGTACCTTCCTTCACTACTTGATTGAAATCAACATCGTGCTTTGTTTCTTCAAGCCACGTTCTGTACCCTACAGCAAGCTTTTTGTCTTCATTGACAAATTCCACGAGAATACATTTGCGATCATCCATATTATTGTTTAAAATAAACGGTAGCGTCGTATATACTAAATAAATAACCCAATATCACTGCACTTTGATGCAGTATATGAACTATGAAGTACGAACGAGTATAAACGCGTCAAGCATATGGCCAGTAGCTTTACGCCATATTACTGTACTAGACGTAGACCTGTCGGCCCAGCGCTGCCAACCTGACAGGTGGCGCTGATCGTACCAGGGGCGGAAAATTATCGTACCCAAGCCAAAAGTATCGTACATTTCTGAATATCGAAAAAAAAAAACGATATTTCTTACAGAAAATAACTAACACATATTGCACCCAACACTAAATTTTAATAAATTTCATCGTTTAGTATTTACTCATGTCGCGTCACTGATGACATAAGGTCGTAAGCGCCAAAAAAAAGATTTTTTTGTTTTTTGGTGGCAAAATCTTTTTCACGCCATATAACATCGTTTGGGTATATCCGCAAAAAAAAAAAAATTTTTTGCGCTTACGACCTTATGGTATTAGTGACGCGATGTGTTTACATATGAGTGCAACACGTTGTATTTATGAGGGTACCCCGTGTCACAGGGGACTCCACTCTCCCTCTAAGGTTGGCAACACTTTAGAAAAAGGTCACGTGCGTCTCATAGCTCGTCTCACGTACCTGACCGCGCCCGTAATTTAACATCGCACTGCCATCAATAAGTATATATTCAGCCTATATATAATAATTGTAGTAAGAATGAATATTCGTTATTATTCGCAATAGTCAAAGATCCATAACATTATATCTTCGCCTGTGATCAATTGTCATGCACATCTTCATAGCAAGATGAGCGCCGGTCGGTCTTAATATGTTGATCACGCGTTTTTTTATTGACGGTATTCACTTGAAAGTTAAAAGTTGAAAGTGCAAACAACAGATAACTTGCAGAGTATTCACAATGAGAAGAGGACCGTATAAAAGATATCTTACGGAGGACATCATGTCGATGGAATTCCAGAATCAACTATTCGCTCTCGACGACGACGGAACAATAATGACAATGTACCTGAAGTGCAGAACGCAGCACAAGAATTTATTGAGGTAAGTATAATTAATTATTATAAGTAATATTATTAATGACCTTCAAGATTTCTGCATCTGCAAAAATGAACTTTGGCATAATAAGGCATAATAATGACTAATGAGGAATAATCGTTGTGTTTATTCACAACATCGATTGGTACGAGTGGGGAAACTCGAGAACGATAGATGTAGTAGGTGTCATCGTATGGCTGAATTGTTAGTTGAATGTTTCCGGAGGTTTCCCAGGTATAACCTTTTTTATAAAAAAAAAACACACAGTATAAGGCAATCAGTTTGACGAAAAACAGACTTTCCGTCGGTCTTATAAAAAAAAAATAAGAAAATTGAAAAAAAAAAAAAAATTGAAAAAAAGAGATAAATAAAAAAAAAAAAAAAAAAGACGATTAAAAAAAAAAAAAAAAAACTAAAAAATACCGCCACTAGATAATCGAAAGCGGAAGAAAAAACCCTGGTATAATTTTGCTCTCAGACGAATCGTTCCGGAGTTACGTAGTGCCAAAGTTTTATTCAATGGAAAATCGGAGTTTGCGTGAAAATAAAATCGTTTGGAAGCTACAGCTTCTCAATTTCATTTTTGCAGATGCAGAAATCTTGAAGGTCATTATTATTAAGTGATATTATTGTAATTCAAATTTTCATTGAAAATAACTATTTTTATGGCTGGTTTATGCAGCGCCGTAACTTGACTTAATTTAAGAATCGACCAATCAGGAAGCTGCTTTAGCCACGCGCCAGAAGAATCGAGCTTCCTGATTGGTCAATCTTTAAATTAAGTCAAGTTACGGCGCTGCATAAACCAGGCATTATTCGATTATAATTGCTTCACAATTCCAAGTAAATTTTGTATCCTCAATATTGCTGTAATATGCGTAATTGAAACACGACACTTTTTTTTTTTTTTGTATAGAGGAGACCGCGGCAAGACCGCATTCCCCCTATAGAAGTAGAAGCAAACGAAACCCACAGTGCAGTTGAGAGCAGTAGCGAAGAAGATGATTATTCTGTACGAGAGGTAAGATTATGTTTGTCATTTTTTCGTATTTCCACCTAATGTATACATCCATCAACATTATATTGTATTGTTGTGTCTAAAAATACGTGAAAATATGTAGAATATTCCACCATTATCCCTCTTCTCATATGCTAGATGAAAAATAATGCATAAAAACTCACATGTATAAATATACCTATGTTCACTACTTTTACACTTGCAATCAATTTTTTTTATATCAGCGTAGCAAACATACCCACCCATTTTTTTAGTTGTAGTGATTAGTGACATCTTTTCTACGATAGAAAAGTTATGAATTCATTCGTTGTATGTAATAAATATTTCCTTCGTGGGCAATACTCAAAAAAATTCAGAATGGTACGAGCATAGGATCTATTGAGTTTGCTGCAAGCATTGCTTGTCGTGGAAGCAATGATACTGGGGAGTTCAACTCTGACTCAGACACGTGGGATGAAGTTGACAGAGAGGTGGAACTTGATGAAGCAATGACTGACAATACGGAAAATGATAACGAAGAAGTGTTTAATGAAGATTATGGAAATATCTTATTTGATGAAGGCACCGTACCACGTGTAAATGAACCAAATGAGGTTTGTATTACATATTATAATCTTAGCTGATTGACTCGAAAGATGTTATTGACTGGAAGTTTTCAAGTAATTATTGACCATTAAGGTACTTGTCCACTTTAGAATTTTCGCAAATTCGATTTTTTTTTTTTTTTTTTACATTTCTTAACTCCTTAGACCTTTAAAAATCACCTCCTAAAATATCTTCAAGAAATTCGAGTTAGGTATATATTGTTTTATGGTCCAGGGATAGCAAATTAACTGATTGTAAGTGATAGAACTTGAAAAACATTAAACGCGTTTTGCTCGAAACTACTTTTTTTCAAATGGCCAACGGTTAATCTCCGGAACTACTGAACCGATTTTGATAAATCTTGGCGCGTTTTGTTCATCGACATGTTTTATATGCCATTAATTCACTTCAATTTGGCCAAAAAATGAAAATCTAAAATTTTATCAATAAAAAAAAAAACATCCGCCATTTTTTTTTTTTTTTTTTTTTTCTGGGATTCTTTAGTAAATGAGGGGAATTGGCACGTAAGAAACCTTTCTTTTCAAGATACCATTTGATTTTTGTCTCCGACTTGCCGATCCTAAGATTAACTGTTGGCCATGGGACAACATTTTTTTTAAAGACTCGATTTTGGCGCTCTCTAGATATTATTTAAAAAATGACACACAAAAAAACAAAATCGTTCTTGTACTTCAGAAGTATTGATAAATTTCAAAAAAAGTTTTATATCAATATCTGATAAAGGAACTGAGAATTTTTTTGTCTTAAATTTGTTTTTTTTTTTTAGCCTTCTAAAGTGGACAACTACCTTAATAATACTGATGAAGATATTATAAATGTCTAAAGTTATATACGAAAAAATATTGTAAATTCAAATTTAACAAGAAAGATTATTATTTAGTATTGAATGTATCACTCATTTTAATTTTTCTTCAGAATTTGATGTTAAATTTTAATTAAATAAAATATATGTTGCGTAATTTCGTAGTTGAAATTGATCACAGCGATATGTGATATTTGCACCCGGATTTACAGGAGCCTAGATCCGGGGACTTGACTTGCTGACAGTTATCGTTATTCACCCTTGAATCTTTGTTTTGTCAATTTTATCACTATTTTCAACAGTATATTATGGATATATGCTCACTATTTGAACCATTTCAAAGTTTGAAAAAATAATATTTCGTTTCAAAGGAAATACGTCGCCTACTTTATGATACTTGCCCGTTGACTCAAGAAGAAAGTGAAGTGGTTATCATGACCTTTGCAATACGACATGCCTTAACTGATGCTGCCATAGATGATCTTCTTCGACTCATTAATTGTCATTTGCCAAGATCCGTCCATACGTCAAAGTATACTTTCCTGAAGAAATTCCCAAAAACTGCCAACATCATCACGCATTACTACTGTCCACAGTGTCATATTTTAGTCGATTTCAAAAATTTGAAGATTGTGAAGTGTCTCAATTGCAATAATCAATATAACCAAACTGATTTGAAGCGTGACGGGAAGTTTTTCACATATATTCCATTGAAAGAACAATTGGGTTCATTACTTGATGACAGTACTGTGTTCAAAAGTCTTCAAAGAGATTCAGAGCCGGATATAATATCGGATGTCAATAGTGGAAAGTTTTATAAATCACTAGATAAGGCAGGAATAATATCAGATTATGATATAACGCTGCAATGGAATACTGACGGAGTAAATGTATTCAAATCATCGAACATTAACATGTGGCCAATCCAAGTGAGCATAAATGAATTGCCATGTCGGTTGCGAAAAAAACATCTGATGCTCTGCGGCTTATGGTACGGTAGTGATAAACCTATTATGGATCTATTTCTAAGTCCGTTTGTTGAAGAATTGAAGGATCTCCATGAAAATGGATTCTCATGCTTCATACCAGATCAAGAGGAACCTGTGAGAATAAAAGTGCACACTATTCTTTCTCCCGTCGATTCCGTTGCAAGAGCCCCTCTTCAAAATGTTCATCAATTTAATGGGGAGTATGGCTGCTCGTATTGCTTACATCCAGGAGAACGGATACCCGTTGGAAATGGGTTTGCACGCGTTTATTGTGGTGATGAAGGTAATGCAAGATCAATACAGCAGCACGAACGGTGTATCGAAGATGCAGTAGTTCAAAATAAACCTGTGCAGGGTGTTAAGGGGATTTCTATACTTATGTTATTGCTAATTTTTAACCTTATATATTCTTTTCCACCTGAATATATGCATTCTGTTTTACTAGGCGTTGTAAAAACGCTAATTTCTGCTTGGTTTGATTCGAAAAATGTAGGAAAGCGATGGTATTTAGGTGCAAAAAAAAAACATTTTTGATGAGCGTTTGAATGAAATCCGTCCTCCATGTGAAATCACCAGAACACCGCGCTCAATAAGCGATATCAATTTGTATAAAGCCTCCGAGTGCAAAAACTTATTACTATATTACTCTTTGCCGTGTCTTACGGGATTATTACCAGACCGTTACATTAAGCACTGGTCTCTATTAGTTTTCAGTATGCACATTTTTCTGAAATCGAAAATCAGTCACGACGAATTTACAGAAGCTGAAAGAGCATTGCGAAAATTTGTATTGCAAATAGAAGAACTGTATGGAAAAGAGTACATGAAATATAATACTCATTTACTCCTTCATATTCCACGATTTGTCAGATATTTCGGTGCACTTTGGGCTTGGTCAGCATTTCCGTTTGAAAATTATAATGGCATTTTAAGGAAAATGTTTCATAATTCCCAGTGCGTTGCACAACAGATTTGTAAATCATATTTGCGATTGCAGCGTATCGCAAGCACGAAAACTTTTGCGAAACCCAATTGCAGCGTCGAAGGAAAAACATTTTTTACCCACATCTTAGAAAAGTTCAAAGTTAGTACAAACAGTCTAAGATGTGGAAATATGTTAGTAATTTTCGGGAAGGCAATCGAAATACGTTTTACATTAATTGAAAAGGTTTTAATCCAAGAACTACTTAATGAAAATATTAACGATACAGCTCAGTCGTATACGCGTTTTATTTTTAAGAACAAGCTATATCATTCTCGCGATTATAAACGGCTCGTGAAACGCAATAACAGTGTCATCATAACTGCCAATGGTTCTCTCATGATCATAACGAGCATCGTGATTGTTCACACTCCTGATTCTAACATCCGAAAGTACGTCATCATTGGAAAGTCGCTTGAAAAAGTACAAGGTGTACTTTGTGAGGCTGGGGATAATGTATCTTCCGAAAGCTACTCTTACATTGTACGTTCTACTGATAATACTGTTACTTGTCTGCCTAGCCAAATTCTATCTAAATGTGTAGCTGTTCCTCATTATCATAGCAATGCAACGAAAATATGTATAATACCTCTTGTAAATAGTGAGGAAACAGATTAATCAATAAAAATATGTATTCAAAATCATTTGTATGCTTTCTTGAATGTAGATTATTGATTGGATTATTTATCAAATTTCAGCTATGACTATAACATTATGAGTTCATCGAATTAACAGCTGAGCATATTTTAATTCAGTTCAATGGTAACTATAATAACCGACGTGATATAACGTACACTATACGATTTCATCAGATGACTCTAAGCGCGTGGTTCAATAGTAACTCACATGGTCGGACGTATTACTATTATATAGCAATGGTTGAATAATTACGTAACTATTATTGTTTGGGTAGTACCTGCCGATGCCTAAATCGTATTACCCATAGCTGATATATCAGTTAGTACCAAGGTTTAAGTAGTAAGTACCATCGGCAGATAGTAATAACTATAAATTAATGAATACTGCTATTGCAACTTTATAGTTGGTAGTAAGTAAGTAACTACCAACTGTTGTAGAATAACTGCCAACGTCCGAGCAGTAACTATAAATTGATGAATACTGCTATTGCAACTTTGAAGTAACTACCAACTGTTGTAAAATAACTGCCAACGTCTGAGCAGTAACTATGAATTGATAAATACTGCTATTGCAACTTTAAAGTAACTACCAGCTGTTGTAAAGTAACTACCAGCTGTTGTAAAATAACTGCCAACGTCTGAGTAGTAACTACCAAGGGTCGAGTAGTAACTATCAACCACCGTGTAGTAACTATGAATTGAAGAATAATACTATTGTAACTTGGAAGTTACTACCAAATTTTGTGAAGTAACTGCCAACGTCTGAGTAGTAACTACCAAGGGTCGAGTAGTAACTACCAAGGGTCGAGTAGTAACTATCAAGCACCGTGTAGTAACTATGAATTGAAGAATAATACTATTGTAACTTGGAAGTTACTACTATCAAATTTCGTAAAGTAACTGCCAACGTCTGAGCAGTAACTATGAATTATTGAATAGTACTATTGAAATTCCAATAGTACTATTGGCGCCCCAATAGTATTTTTCCGTAAGGGCGGATCAGTAGTGATGACAATGACAATATCTGCTGCTGGCTGGAATGTTGTGAATTCGAATTTTCTGGCAGAGTAGGTTTATTTGTCAATTGTGTTCCAGACTGGACCGGCAAGAGTAACGGGTAAACCGATACTGTTCATTTTCTAATGCCACAAATCTGTTAAAAAAATTCGATAAATTAGTTCGAATAACACTTCATGAGATAAAAAAACCAAATGAATGCCATCTATAGATACAATGTACTCTCCTAACATAATGTTGGAAGAAATTATCATGTATAGTACCTAAAGTATTCACCAACGTCTGAGTCTTTGTCTAGTCCTTGTCAAATGGTCAATCCATTACCATATACGTACATTGCAGCAGGAAGTATTCAGGTGATTCATGTCGGTAGTAACCTTCTATAACATTTTTTTGGGTATCTTCTAGAACAAGCAATAATAATGATAAATGTTAATTTAAAATATCAGATTGGCAACATTGGCGACTCTCTACGAGCAGTTGCAACCAATTAATACCCCTCCGACAATGCGGACAGGTGAAATTCGAAGTACAGTAGTCACGCACTCTTCAGGTGAAGTGAATAAAAATTTGCAATACACTTACCGATGCTGTATTTGTTATCTGCATGCCTGAATATCAACTCTTGCCGGAAGATATTCCGATCAGTGTATGACAGCAAGCTGCGAGTCGTTTCACAACAAATCTTAAGTTATTCGAGATTCATCTTCGCAGACTCCTTCTATGCCGTTAAGGCGTGGGTTCGGGGTTCGCATCAATCAGATTATATACATAAATAATCGTCAGATTTACGAAATAGTACAATTTATAGATCTAGTTCATAACCGCAGTTAGTTATCGTATACAATTGCAATTACATTTACAAGAAATACGGAGCAGTCATCTGCTCTTCGACGTTACACATAGCTTTCGCAAAATCATTCTAGGATTATGACAGAATATAGCTCAGAACTAGGTCTGTGATCAAGGGACCACGCAATATAACAAGTATCACTTATTCACGAGAGATGATACAAATATTCACGAGAGATGATACAAATAATTTAATCTGCATTAGAACACGAAGGAAGGTATACGAGTCGAAATTTCAGATTTTAAGTGTAAATCGTTGTATTCAATCCTTAATACTCTTTCAGGAAAGATATCAGATAAATTAATATTTGAAGATTGACAGGTAGCTTTTTCGTTCTAATCCCTTTGTATTTATAGATGGCAATAGTGAAAAATGATTAAGTTACCAGTAACTTATAAAAAAATAATCTTATAAAATCAAGGCTAAACTTGAGAGTATAAACTTACAAATATATAACTTAAGGGGTTATATACGTTTATGCTCGGGAAAATTGAGAGTTTTGATTGATTTTTTTTTGGTATGTAATGATAATT
Organism: Tenthredo mesomela; assembly: GCA_943736025.1. NCBI lineage: Eukaryota > Metazoa > Arthropoda > Insecta > Hymenoptera > Tenthredinidae > Tenthredo > Tenthredo mesomela. Next base: position 38,300,496 of record OX031014.1, on the reverse strand, counting down.
TCATTCAAACCAACTCCATAGTATCGAATAACACGTGTTTAGCTGCATTTGTAGAAATTATTTCATTGGAAAATTCGAAAAATTGTAAAAAACACGGCCCTCGTCCCGAAACGCCTTTTTTTTTCCATCGTTTGCGGTGACTACGATTTCTCGAAAACCAATTGATCGATTAATCTGAAATTTGGTGGTGATGTTCTTAATTATGATAGCTAGTTCGTGAACGAAGGGTTTTACAAAAAAAAAATTGTTACAAAAATGGCGATGATTTTCCCAAAAAAATCGGATTTCCATGTTCCAAAAATAGAGTCTTCCGGCCGAAAAAAATAGAAACTTTTGTCCAAATAAAAATCCCTTCGTTCACGAACTAGCTATCATAATTAAGAACAACACCTCCAAATTTCAGATTAATCGATGAATTGGTTTTTGAGAAATCGTAGTCACCGCAACGGAACTTTTAAAAAAATACGATTCCGAGATAATCGCGTTGAAAGTTTTAAGTTCATATTTTTTATAATTAAATGAATTATCACGGATTTACATAAAATCATCGATACCAGGGCCATAAAAAGTTCCTCCTGCGCTTGTAGCAGCCTCGAGGACGTCGATTTGATGTTGCCTACGAGCCATTCTTCCTTCTCTCGTTGCATCTTGCGAGCGCTGGTCCGCGATCCAAACGCGCTTCTCGTCCTCCTCCGTGACGAACTGATGGGCATTACTACCATAGGGTATCCCCGATGTCTCGAAAATCTTCAAAACTGCACTATGTCCCTCGTTGAAAATGCAGGCAGATGTGTATGCTGCAATTTCGACTGGTACTACACCTCCAGGAAGATTTTTAGGGCTGATTTTCCAGATCAGTTGATTATAACTCTCGTTGTTATTCTGGGTGAATCCGCCTACACATCTTTCAAGCAATTCTTCCTTAGATAAATTTTCATAGATTGGCTTGATGGCGATCAGAACATCTTCGGGCAGAGGCTGGTAAGTATGAACGAACCCAGGGACCTTGTTCTTTTCTTTCATCGTCGCGTTGGGTAGCGCGGATAGAGCTCTCTGCCACTCACACCAGGAATCATTGCTGGCCGGGCATTTGCTGTGTTGTGGATGTTTGTCCGTTGAGCTGTAGTGATAATACGTTGCCCAAATATCATTATTCATCTTTTCAGCAGAATCGGGATTACGGCGTATCGCCAAACCGTAGTATACAGTCAACTTGTCAATCATTTTACCGGTCAACTTTCCTCTACCTCCCAGTCCTTTTTTCTCCTTTTTTACGTTACGCAATCGAGTGCCCATTCTCTTTTGCACGTGTCCAATGCACTCTTTTTTTTGTACGACTAGCCCTTCGTACGGCGCTATATTTTTTATTGCAGCATACGTTTTGGAATCACCGTCTCCAATGTAATTTGCGTATTTCACCTCATGCAGAGTCTCGGAACGTTGGAACATTTCGATCATGGCATCGACCTCCATTTTCCCAGATGATCCGGAGTGATTTGCTGTGCACTTAGGTTCATGATTTTCTTTCCACTCTTTGTACTCGACAGTATCTTCTTTCCCAGTCCAAACTTGACACAATTTGCAATATGCACTCTTCACCACAACGTCGACAATCTTGCCGGTGTGATATCCAATCAAGGAAGCAACTCCGTACAACGAAGTAAATCCGCGTTTTTTCCACGTACCATCGCCAGATACTGTGAAATGTTTTTTATTTGGCCCGTCGTTCATTTCGATTTCTTCACGCACAGCACGTTTCATGAATTGATTGAAAACTTCTTTTACAATTGTCAGGATGTGTTTCAAAATCGCGTCATAAGATGTTTGCTTCAAAAACGGTGGCATATCCATAAGACCACAAAATTTAGTGCAGCCCGCTGCTCCTAGCCCGAGCAATCTCATCGTAAATATAAACCGTCTGTTTATTTCGTACGCATGATTAATCATAGAGCTCGCACAGATTTTTCGCTGCACACAGTTGTCACAAATTACTGCAACTTTGAATCCAAGTCCTCGTGTTTCTATTGGTGCGAATTTCACAGCACTGTCACAATTTTTGCACTTGACATACTGAGAGAGAGATGTGAACAGCAGCATAAAATTGATGATTCGATATTCGACCGAATAGTCAATCGGTACATGCACCTTATCACCAAACTTGAGTTTTTTCCGAGACGCACTAAAACTACTTTTATCGGTTACTGGTGTCTTCGGATTAAAATATTGCTTCCTTTTTCTAGCCTGCGATCTTCGCGCTTTAATTTCGGTTCGAATGTGACGTGTCACTTTTTGCGCTGAATTCATATTTGCAAAAAAAAAAAAAAAAACGCGTTGGAATGCTAAGTAAAGAAGCGAGGCGACAGTCCCTGGTGAAAATGGGCTGTACAAAATATTGAAGCGAATGTCAATTGAAACAAAGAAGTGTGACCGGCGTTTGCATTTGTTTCTCACCTTTTTTTTTTTTTTTTTTTTTTCTACATCTCATTTTCGCCAGGGGTCCCGCACATCGAATGTTGCGCGCCGAGACTTGCCTTCGTGGGTGTTCGAGAGATAGCGCGCTATCAATTGCCATAACTCAAGTTCTAGTGCTCCGATCTTGATGAAATTTTGAGAAAATACTCTCGAAAGTATGTACTTTAAGAATATGCAATAATTTTTTTTTCGATTTTTCGACCCAGCAGAACGTATATAACCCCTTAAAGCATAATACACGAACACTACCACCCTGCCTAGTTACATTATCAAATAGTATCGCAACGTTCTAACAGCTGGTATTATACATATTTTCCTTGTCCAGTGTTGGGCCAAATAACTCATATTAACTTAAAAATATCCCAAAATACCTTTTTTTAGTCGCATGCATGGTTCGTGCGGTTGCAAGCATATAAATATACAAGTTCATCAGGTTGGCGTTATGTGATGTACACTATTTGATGAATAATTGAGAAAATGAGAAAACATGATTTTACGGTTCTATATGCCGGGTTAGTGCTGGTGTGACGAACTCAAGTATTAGATATGTGCTTGCAAAATTGAAAGATTTTTATTTATTGGAAATCGAAATGAGACGTGAAATTTTTCAATCTATATAATATTTATATACGTATATATGTCTGTCAATTGATTATTAATTTTAGCTATGAACTGAATCTCTGAATTAATCCTGATACTAAAAAATAAAACGTGGGGTCTTATTTGTAACATTATATAGATTTCTTACGGTAGCCCAACACTGGATCAGTTATGATAAGAATATTTTCAACAGTAATGTCGAAACTAGTATCCTGTAAGAAAATGAGTGATTAATATGTTTGCCTCTTCATGCATACTGGTTTGATACGCGACTGGAAGTTGAAGGCAAATATGAACATATTCCTAAGGACACAACACTTGATTGAAGTTGTGAATAAAAGTAAATATAGCAAACAATATTTTGTTTGAGAATAATGCGATTTTGCAAACCATTTACGCATGAAGAGGTCAAGATTATAACGATACCTGCGCCGAATAACCGGCTATCTCAGAATCCATTCGAAAAAGCGGCCTTTGCTTATACTAAGAATATGGACAACAGGCGCTTTTTCGAATGGATTCTGAGATAGCCGCTTTTTCAACCGGACTCTGAGATAGACGGTTATTCCGCGCAGGTATCGATAAGTAAGCAATGTGAAACACGTGGTTGAGTTTTGTCAAATGTGCGAGAATAGGTATTGCCGATGGGAAAAGGCAATGAGGCAACTTGTTCTAACTTTCGGCTTATTTTCTTGACTTTTCCAGCCTTTGAGGCAAGTATATATATGTGCATTTCGTTGTCGGATCACAATCCAAGCCAACTGTGAGAGATCGTAGTATATCGCCATGACGAATAGTTACATTAGAAGATAAACCTGTCATATATAACAATTTTGAGAATAGGTTGCATGTATGCATGGTGTATGAAATGGTTTATTGTTCATTAGTATTGCCTTATTATCTGCCGTATAATTGTATTTGATTAGATACATTTGAGCTGCCTCCTTTTTCACACAATCTTAAAATGCATTACATCAGAAGTATTGAACCGAAAGTTTTTATGTATAATTAAACGATCAAGCGAGCCCGCCGAAGGCGGGCGAAGCTCGATCGTGATTATACGTAGCGTCTCGTTCGAAGATGATTAATTAATTGATTACATGTAGTACTGTCAAGTACGTGTCAACTACACAACTTTTAGAGTTTAAATTTGAAACTTTTCGCGCCCATAGTCCCCAACTGCTTGGCGCGCGCCCTCGCGGTCTCATAATTTTAGAGTGTTATTTACCTTCTCTTCTCTTATGTTATCACCAGACAGCCGAGATGATTACCGGGCTGAAGAATTTCTGGGAATAATGTTTGATGGGAGGGTGGTAATCATCTTCGAACGAGACGCTACGTATAATCACGATCGAGCTTCGCCCGCCTTCGGCGGGCTCGCTTGATCGTTTAATTATACTAAGCGTCTCGTTCTCGATGATTAATTAATTGATTACATGTAGACGTTTAGAGTCAGTGATAACATTTATTGTCAAAAATTTTTTTTTTTTTTTTTTTATAACTTCTTATTTGCTAAGGAGTATGCAAAAACTTCGCTGGAGCTTCGAATCGGTCGGTTATAGAAATTGGCAAATACCTTAGACCTACTAGACCATCCCGCAGTTCTTCGGATGGTATCAAGATCTACGCCCTTACTATATGCCTTGGAAACGGCTGCATGCTTAGCGCTGTATGCGGTAAAGGTATCTGTGTCCACTCCTGCTTTTTTAAGCAGTGCTTTAATCCAGTGCCCTATCGTCTGAGCCCCTGCCGGTTTATGTGGCTTGATTGTCGCAATAAACAGTCGATCTGAATTTTCTCGCAGGTTCTCTGTACGTTTTAAATAATATAAGATAACAGATGCTACACAAATTTTTTCCCTCTCTTTAAAGAAGGGGACTGATAGCATCGGCTGCTCTTTTCCTGGTCTCGAGGTTTTTATTAAGTCTGGTATCTTAATTCTCAACCCAACCGCAGATTTTATTATATTTTTCGTCTTGATCAAGGCTAGTGTCTGCATCCTGTGTGCTGTGATTAGGATAAGGAGTGTTGCTGCAATCTCTGATAGTTCCTTCAGCTTCAATTTATCAAGGTCTCCCACTTTCTCAATATACGTGAGCACCTGATCCGTATCCCAGGTCTCTGAGTATTTTGGTCGGGATGGTCTCTTCTTAAACGTTCCACGGATAAATCTTGATACCAAAGTGTCATTCGAGAGACTGTTCTTTGATATGAGTGAGATAGCTGCTCGCATAGAGTTAAGTGTCCCGTACTTCGCGCCATCCTTAAAGCGTGCCGTGAGAAATTCGATGACCTCCGTATTTTTAGGATCAAAGACATCAATGTTATTCTCCTGTGCAAAGGCTACCCATCTCTTTAGGGCTCCTTCGTATTGCTTCACCGTTGACTCCGTCAATGAACCCAGCATTATGTCTACTGCCTCTTCCTTGATACCTTTGTTGATAAATGCTTGCCGGATAATTTTCCGACCACTAGTGAGAGCTTGCTTGCCAGCGGGTGGAATTCCTGCCTAGAGGGAGACAATAGTAATGTTATGGATGGTTCCAAAATCAGCGGAGGCTCACAGAGCAGGGAAGTGAATAACGGATACCATGGTTGAGCTTGCCACAGAGGGACAACCACAATACCCAATGCTTCATCGTTGATTATTTTTCTCAATGTTGGCAGAACTAAAGCAAAGGGGGGAAAAGCATAGAAATACTCTTTATTCCAAGACACCGTGAACGCGTCTACTGACTCTGCATCCGGGTCCGGATAGCGAGAGCAGAATCTTGAGCACTTCCTATTAATGCGTGAGGCGAAGAGATCAATTGATGGTGACCCTAATACACTTAATATTGTTTGGAAAGCTTCCTGAGACAATTCCCATTCGGTATCTAAATTTTTTACCCTGGAAGCAGTATCTGCTTCCACGTTAAGCCTCGAGGGGATATACGTCGCTACCGGCCAAATCCTTCTAGCTTCACACCATTGCCAAATTTTCTTAGCGAGCTCTGAGAGTACTGGATATTTAATCCCACCGGCCTTATTAATATAGGCAATAGCCGTCGTATTGTCTATGCGAAGAAGAACCTCGCAATCCTGCAGTCCCGAAGCAAAACATTTGAGTGCGAAAAAGGCTGCTAACAGCTCTAGATAGTTAATATGAAATTTTTGGTCCTCTAGGTCCCAGAAACCTCGCGTAACTACACTGCTAGACTCGGCTCCCCAGCCTGTCCTAGAAGCATCTGAGGTTACCACAAGTCTATAACTATGTGATCTTATTCTACTGCTAGCTACCATTATATTACTTTTCCACCAACTAATATCTTCCAAAATATTATCATCAATCTTCATGAAACCCTCAAAATCGTTATTGTTCGTCAGCAAGGCTAACCACTTCGCTCTTTCCAATCTCTTGCAGTATGCTCTTCCATACTCTACTCCTGGTATACACGCTACCAGCACGCCAATCAACTGAGCAATAATTCTTATTTTATAACGTTTGCCCAAGTCAATAGAATCCAACATCTTCTTAACATGAGTCCTCTTTTCAATTGTAGTCTCTATCTGATATTTCTTGGAGTCTAAAACAAACCCCAGATACGTACATCGTTTACTAGGAGTTGTAGTACTTTTACGATAGTTAATAATAAACCCTAGACTCTCTAAGAATTTTATAGTCGTTTGTACATTATCTTTACAAGCTTCATAGCTATTTCCTATGCATAAGAAATCGTCTAGGTAGACTACAGACAAGAGACCCTGCGATCTAAGCTTGTTAACCACCGGTTTCATTATTTTTGTAAAGGTATAAGGACTAGAAGACAGACCAAATGGCAAACAGGTGAACTGATAAAGCCGACCCTTTAGCCTAAATCTGAGATACTTTCTACTAGACTCATTAACCCGTACTAACAAATATGCGTCTTCTAAGTCTAAATTTGCCATAAAAGCCTGTCTATCAATAAGATTCCTTGCGGATCTTAGATCTTCCATCTTAAAGTGTTCTGTCTCTATAAACTGATTTAAATTTTTTAAATTTATGATAAACCGATCGGACCCGTCTGGTTTTGGGACTAGAAAGTATGTTGAAACAAACTGATCTTCAGATTCTGGACAAATCTCGATAGCTTGCTTCTGTAGAAGCTTGTCTATAGCCCTTTGTATTTTTAATTGATCGCTAGAGGACCTTGTAAGCTCTCTAGGTTCTACAAGTTGAATAGGTCGGGTTTTAAAAGGGATATCATAGCCTTTGATACAATCAACGATAAATTTATCATTCGATATATCTTCCCAATGCTCAGTGAAATAACTAAGCCTGCCCGCTAAGGCATTTACCCCTTGCAGCTCTTCGCAAGTAGCTGCATTCACTTCCTGTTTCTCTCTGTGTTGGTCTTCTGTGGAAACTTGGATGGAACCGCTGTGGATCTTGGTCTGTATTTCGTGTTCCCCATGAATTTTTTCTGATGGTAGGCGCCCACCTGTCTGAATCTCACAGGTGGGCCTCTTAAGTTTCCCTGTGACAGGTTCCTAGGAGTCTGTTTTTTAGCCGCTGGTTTTTCAGATGACTTTAACGTTGCTGCAGCCTTAACAATGGCTTTTGCATCTTTGACTTGTTCATTTAGTTTCTGACCATAAAGCCATTCGTCAGATATGCTAGCGTCTAATGTTGGCTTTATGTCCTTGTCGAGCGACGGAGTAATAAAAGATTTTCTAGCCACCGACTGCTGATGGAAGACCTCACCTAGTATCTTTCCGGTGTCCCAAAGACTTTTCACCAGACTAATCTGATCAATAGCCTCCGGTGAACTGTCCGTTAATAATGAGACGACTGAACTTAGTGACGATATTGCTGCTCCTATACAGTTTTGCGTCTCAGCAAAATGATCATCACGTTTTTTGGCGACGTCAGTTAAATGACGCTGAACCTCAAGATTGATCTTAGGAGCTTCAGTTCTAAATTCTCCATCTCTAGGATATTTTTTAAGAAGAGGCTTCTTCACCTCTTCAGATAAGCCTTTTGACATCCAGTTTCCCCACCATTTTTTCAGGTTTTCATTAATTTTTACTGGTGCATTCGAAACCGGAATCTCTTCACCCAACACTTCACGAAGTTCATCGTCAAGCTCATAATCTTCCTCGGTAGGGACTTCTCCCTCCTCTAGAAGTGTCTCGTCTTGTTTTTTATTCGCCTCGATCATCTCCGCAGACGTCAGTGTATCTGTTGCCTTATTGGTTGATACATTCTCTTTATCAAGGTCTTTATTATCATCTGTGATAACGTAAAAAGAAAAAACGATGTACTGGTGGTCGAATATCAAGAATTATTTTATTCTTTGTATGACAAACATTTCTTTCGTGTGGAAATAATGCTCTCAGTATAACGTATTTTGTTCATACAGAACAAGGTTATTTCGTGTGGAAATAACCTGTGCGATACTTCGTATGGAAGGCACACACCCACATATACCCATGTGTAATATTTGTCAATTATTGACGCTCACCTTTATTTAATTCAACAGGTTTACTTGCTGTACCCTGTGCTTTAGCTAACTCCTGTACACTTCTTGTCAGTGTTTCGATCTGTTCCTGCAAGCGTCGCTTTGATAACCTAGAAAATCTGGTACGTTCCGTCGAACGTGATCGTCCTCTTGAACCTGAACGTTCTCTCGAACGTGAATATTCCCTCGAACGAGAACGAGAACGTTTTTTAGACTTTCCCATATCCAAAATAAGAACTTTTGATTTATTTTTATTTAAGATAGGCTAATTTTTATTAGCAAACTTTTCTCGCGTCTGTTGTCGTTGACACAACAAAACAATATGAGACCGCGAGGGCGCGCGCCAAGCAGTTGGGGACTATGGGCGCGAAAAGTTTCAAATTTAAACTCTAAAAGTTGTGTAGTTGACACGTACTTGACAGTACTACATGTAATCAATTAATTAATCATCGAGAACGAGACGCTTAGTATAATAATGGTCTGGAATACACCGATACCCATGTTCTAATATGTCGTAACTCACAAAATTTGAGAAATTGCCTTTTTTTCAACGATGGAATGATAATAATGTTTCGCAGCTTAATGTTTCAGTTGTAGCGGTCAGATTGTTGATTTACTATTGATAAATAAATATTCTCAGCCATAAAGTCCTATCTTCTCAATGGTGATAGTGAAGCGTTTTCATGGGCTGCTGAAAAATTTTCTGAATGTAGGATACGACACATTAGAACGTAGGTATCGATGCGTTTATATACCAATTGTATGGTTGAATTTCGGCAATTCGTATCAGATTATGTAGGCAGATATGTGATTCCATTAATATTGTGGGACAGTTCAATAGATGTCTCCAATGCAATATTTGTGTTCTTTCGGTAGGCATTCATGTAATTTGCATACAGTGTTCATATCACAGTCATTTCTTACCAAACTTTAAATAGTCATCATGTTATGTCAATGTTCAAATTATGGGTATATACTGATCTTTCATTCATATTTCAGAAATTATATACTTGACATAATTGGTTCAGAATCGAATGTAACTGTGTTGAGCTGCGAATTTGTTTGTATAGTGAATATCACGATAAAAAAGATTTTCATTTCGAACGTATGTATCAGGAATTAAAAAGTAATTTGATGAATCACTGTAATGATAGCTTGACCTTAGGTGGTCGGATAATCTAAAGACTTGATTCGACCGTTATCGGTTAAATGTTACTCACATGTCTAGAAACAAGTTACTAGATCAGATTCTTTTTTATCATTGTATATCACTTTACATCAACGGGCGAATTGCACAAAGGTGTATAAAAAGATTATTTGTGATTATGAACTTCCCTGTGCTGCAACTCGCTCCGTACGCAGTTTCATATTGTACACCGATACAAGAGAAGTAGATGCTATATCCAGGTAGCACATAATTCTTTGACTTATATTAGTTCTTTGATCGACTAAAAGACTACCAAATGCCATCGAATGTCCGTTTTGTCAGTCGAGACTCATAAGCGGACATTCAACGGCATTCAGTCGTCGTTTAGTTGATTGAGGGACTGATGTAAGTCAAAGAGTATTTTGTGTTAACCGGAATATTGAGTCAAGTCTGCCCAGAATACCGTAATATAACATATTTGATTGCAATGCAATGAAATATTGGCCATTTCAATCAATGGAAGCTCATTGTAAGACAAACTGACAATGTATGTTATATTATGCCAGTCGGAGTAGAATTTAGTCTAGTCAACTACTTCTTGTTCGAGTGCATCTTGATTTGCATTATGTTTGAACGACAGGTTTTCCTATAATGCAACTATTCGTCGAAACGGTATACTACGATCTCCCACTGACTATTATGCCTGCTCGAAATTCTTACACGTTACAGATTCTGAACCAATAATGAACTGTGATTTCAAACCAATGTCAAATGAATCGTTCCGATTTGTTTCAATTTATTTTTAGTGCACTTTAAACTCTTTACCAACATGTATCACTTACCAAATTTATATTGATTATTTGCCCTTTTTTGTAGGCAATAGATTATACACAACGTATGTAAAGCCGTGTAATATCAAGTTATTGTGATTACATATGTTTATACGTAGGTATGTTACCAAAACGGATTCATACAACAAGCATGATATAATGTTGTTTTACGATTGACCTATCGTCTGTCGGACATGTTTCTATATAAAAATCTGTTGATCCATATTTTACAATGCATTAACATTGACAATTCTTGCATTAGAAGTACTTGTGTGTATTATACACGAGTATTTTTGTTATTAAAAAAGCTGAACACGATTCTTATAAGCTTTTCAATGTGAATTCATTTGCATCGTATGAGCTTCAGCAATGGCACATGCCTCTCAAATGATAGGACAAAGAATCTCATAAGTTACTATTCGTGCTACTAAGTACAATATCCTTGTATATTTGTTATACAGTTCAATTTTAACGGCTAATTACTTTCTTTTATTTCATATACGTTTTGCCAAATGTCATATTGATGGGATGACACAATATTTTCACTTCTTACTTAGTTTATATGGCATCAATACAATTGCATAACGACAACAACGATGTCGTTGAATATCATCATCTTTTATTATTATATTCTCTTTAATACAAATATGTATGCATCCTTAGCTCCTCTTGGCCAGATCATCTTACGTACAGTCATATCGCTAACACTCAACCAATTATTATTTTTGTCTTTTAACATCGTGCTATAATGGCCGGTATCCAGACTTTGACCGTGATGAAATATTGTGCTATGAACTTTAAATTGTTTACCATCGAGTGTCATTTTAGTGGTTGGTACAGCGTTTACTCTGAAATTGGTTATTTTGGTTGAATGTGCATCTTCATACGTAAACAGCATCAATTGCAGAATAACAATATCTTTAACCGAAGCAATCACGGTTTTTTGAAGTTTATTATGCTTTTGACAATTCTCGCACATACCGTCAATTCTTGTCCATCGTGACAAAGAGGTGTTGATTAGATCTTGAAGATTCTTGGGACACTTTATATCTGGCGCGAATGTAACAGGTATTGCGAATATTTGATTCGGCTGCGTCTTCTCGGAGCTGAGTCCGCAATCATTGCATCGAATATTTATAATCAATGCATGTTCAATTGCATTACGCGTAATGTCTGATTGTTGACATAGGGCCATTATAAATTCCGCTGCATCTTGTTGTATCTTTTCTTTGAAACGTTCGCCTGTGAATTCTCGGACAGCTAATGAATTTAATCGTGTCCTATCCTTAACATATGACTAGGCCAGTGTCTCCAAAGGGTTGTTGTTACTTATTTTAATCAATTCATGGAAAATGGATGGACAGTGGAAAATAGCCTGGAGAGAAGCATTGGCATAACAAGAAACACCGTCTATATTCTCCAGGCCAATGACGGCTGGCAAGGAATCACACAACGCAGTATTATTTTAACGTCAATCTGTTTATTACATATGTGCGAAGGAATCGACCATACAGTGACAGTGTCCCTGACTTTTGGATTTCTAACATGCGAAATATTAATTTCAGCTAATTCTGGCCTGTATAGACTCCTGAGCCGATTGTACTCTATCAGTGCCGATTCCTGTACTTTGAATGAGTATGGATCTAAGTTGATCAAATGTAAGCCTTCGAGCGATTTGACTCTCGATAAAGCTACGTAGGCTTGTCCAGACGTAAACAAGCTATTACCAATATCCATAACAACGCTATTTAAAGTTAATCCTTGACTTTTGTGTATTGTGATGCCATAACTGAGAGACACGGGGAATTGTTTTCTAAATATAAAGGCACCATTCATTATTTCAAATTTCGTTGATACCTTCGCGATGGTATGTTCGGTTCCCGATGCCAAAGAAATCGTTAATGACTCCACTTCACGTGTGTCGAGAGTTCGAGTAATCGAACTCACCTGACCTATGGTACCATTGACAAGACCTAAGGACACATCAATATTTCGTCTTATCATAATTTTTGCCCCAATCTTGATTATTATAGTTTTTGCCAGTCCGGCTGTGCGAGAGCTGTCTTCGTTTTCTTTACCTAAAAGTTTTAATATCTTTTTCTTTAAATATGGTACACAATCCACACTGTCCTCGGCGTTCAGCTCAATTTCGTTGCCCGGAATTTTGGCTAGCATTGCTAGATTCAGAACATCACACTGATTTCGAGTCGAAAATAAGCACACTGTATCCAGTGATAATTTATTAATGAAGTTGCATAGTTCTTCAAGTCTGCCATTTACTGACTTACCGACAAGCTCAATTTTCCTAGATTGGAGAATCTGTTGGTCATCAGATGTTAAGATTCCAAAACGAACTCTAGATAGTATCTGTTGATATGTCAAGTCGTTTTCTTGCCGCACGTTTGTCAACAGTTCATCGTATGAAAACAGATGGGACCACAGATTAATATTTCCCACTGAGCCCAGATATTTCTGTACCTTGTCTTTGGATAGTTTTATAAATGCTGAATTTTCGTTTACTGGTGGTAGCTGTAACAGATCGCTCAGTACTATGATGTGTTTGCCACCGAACCAGCCCTCGGCTGAATTTTTAGTGTCGAATATTTCAGACAGACGTAGGTGAATGTAAGTCAATGTGACATTCGAAATCATTGATACTTCATCTATAATAAACAATACAACGTCTTTCAATTCTGCTCTCAGGATTTTCAACACCTGATCAGACAGCTCTTTGTACTTTGGAGTGCCACCATGTTCAACCGGCAGTTGAAACAATCTGTGAACTGTCAGTCCGTCAATATTAAAAGCTGCGAGGCCTGTCGGTGCAGTGACAGCAGTTGTTTTACCGAGGATCTGCTTTGTCCAAGATCTAATAGTTTTTATCAGAAAACTTTTACCGGTACCACCAGCGCCACTTACGAACAATCGTAAGATTTCCGTATTATCGTTTGTGATTAAAGTGGACGTAATGTTATCAAATATTCGCCTTTGATCGCTATTAAGTTTAGATATCATGTCACTGACGTCAACTTCGGCAATTTGTTCATCAACATCATTGAACTCCTGCATAGCTCGGTCAGCTTCGATTGGCTCAAATCCTAATGGATTATATTTGTTCTCATCACAATCTTGACTGAGCTGGCTCATTCTAGCGACGAGGTCGTCCATTTTTTCTTCGATTAATTCCTTAACATGATCGAATCCCTGCTGAATATCCGATAAACGCTCGTGATATCGCAGTGCTTCCGTGAGCTCTGTTTTGCACATTTCAAAAGCTTCTGCGTAGGAATTATAATTATTTTTCAGTTCATCGGTGTCTCGCCACGGTTTAAATAAAAGTAATAATGCGTGGAAGTATTTCTCTGGATTTACATTCACATTATATTTATAATGGTTTATTAAATAGCCACGTTGCCGTTTTTTCAGATACAAGTTATTGTCAAGCTCGTATATTTCCACTTCATCATTTACGGGCTTTATTTTCGTAATTTCATACCATTTCGCATAGTCATATAAAGGTAACGACTCAAGCTCTTTGGGTCGATTTGGATAGTGATCATCAATCAGTGATGGATAGAAAATATCTGTCGATCCTGGATCTAGTTTCTTTACGACTTTGTGCGGCTTTACTTTTCTATTCCTGATTTGATTAACGTCCAACCATTTAACGGTTGTGTCAGAATCAGTTCCATACAATGGAATTCCCAACAATGTGTCAGCAGCTTCCAGAGCGCCGCACTCTCTATTATTTAAACTGCGCGTCGTCACACTCCATAGTCGACTACTCAACGACTTGGTCGAATTGATGTCGTCGAACATTTCTGTCGTATTACTAACTTCACTCTTAGTAGTATATCGTGTGCAATACCACATCAATATTGTTGATTTTTCACCGATGAACTGTATGTCCATGTTCCCTTCCCAAGCAGCAAGGACAACCGGATTATAATCATTGATAAAGGCTTTTCTCTGTCCGATCGCGGTAGGTCATACAGTCTACTTTTGGATTTCAACTGTCTTCTACCTGCGACAGATACAGCCACATCTCTCATCACTAGCGAATCGGTGATAGGTCTGGGAAAGCCGAACCGACATACTTTCGAATATCCTCTCTTATTTTTCTTGTTGCGCAAACAGTAATCGTTATGCGTGTGTCGCTGATGAGTCTCTACTCGGCGATGTAAAGTAGGTGATACGCGTTTATCCGGTATCCTGCAGGTAACGTATTTAGTAATGAATCGACTCACTTCATCAATACAGGATTCCCCAATACTAGGGGCATCCTTGATCCATATCAACAGGTGGAAATGTTGTGTACCCCTGCCTTGATATTCTCGTCGCCAAAAGTAATGGGTTACTTCCCCGATTGGATGATCTGTTGAGCACACAAATTTCAGCATTGCGTGAAACTTGTTATCCAGATATCTCGAGGCAGATACAGGGTCTGCTGCGACTAGTTCACTGTTCGACATGTGAGCCATTTTTGGTCCGTTAACCTGACGAATGTATGCAGCTAAATCTTCCCACATCCACTCACTTGGACTTAGGGTGAGAAACCATGTGGCCGGACCATAGTTCTGAACCATACACGCTAAATCGTTTCTTGGTTTACGCCAGTATTGGTCAGTATTACGTAATCTCGCAAAGACGGTTGTCAGGTTTCCTTCAAGTTTCTCTTTGGACATCAGTTCCAAATAACTTTCAGCGTTCAATTGTTCCTTCGGATTGATCACGTTTAATTTGTGGAATATACCGCTCTTCAGTTGACGAATGTTCGAACCGTGCAGTAAAAAGAACAGATACTGCTGATTCAGTCTGAAGACGGAGTGCTTTGACATCAGTCTACATTTAATAAAGTCGAATTCTCGCAGAGCAACAGTTCGGTCTTGACGTTGACCATTTATACCATATGTGTATAAATCTGGAAAGCACATGACGTCCAAATATTTATCCCATGTACTCAGAGGTGCTTCGTGAACTTTTAACATTTGATAGAGAGCTGTCGCAGTGTTATTCTCTCTATCAGCATTGATGGGATAGATGGTATATTGCTCGTAGTAATCATCTGTGTCAATTATTTGGGTCAATATAGCCCTACGTCTGATTGTTTCTTCTTCATTGGATTTTAATGGCGCGTCCGTATATTCCTCTAAAGTTGACTGTTGAGGTTCTACTTGGACTTCTATATCCTGGATTAGCGGTTCTAATAACATTTCGGGATCCGCAGGTAATTCAATTTCTGAATACAGTGGATTGTTTTGTTTGAGCCACACCAAGGCCTCATAAATTTTTTTTACATCTACCAAATTGCTCCAAACTACTTTTGATTTGTTTGGAATGCCCATAACTAGTACGAACAGCTCATGGTTGAGATTGATCGCATCGGTTGGTGAGGGTAATTTTTTCAATGTTTCCTCCAAAGGTAATGGTAGATGAAACGTTCTACCCTTCACTTTTTGTATTTTAAATTTGTTTGGTAAATTTTTTTTTGCTACCGTGCCCATTTTTTGGACCGTTTGAAATGCCTTCGCCCTTTGAATTAAGATTTTTTCATAATCATTCAGAGTTAATAGTACCATTGGCATATCGTCCACAGCCAACTGATTCATTATGCAAGTGGGCGGTAGCTCATCGTTGCGAAACTTTTCTAAACAATAATGGCAAATAAAATCAGTAGAGATGTAATTATCGTAATTAATGTACTTCTGTAACTCTGACCAATACTTTCCAGACAATGGTTTTCTGAGCTTTGTAATGTCGCATACATCCCGTCGGTAGCACAATTTTTCACACGACACGCACGGTATTTGTGGTACATCCATTGAACGTTTAGTAAGTGCCTGAAATGCGAGCGGATGTTTTGCAATAAGTTCATCTTCATTTATACTTATTCCCTCGGTAGGTGATTGATAAGTTGAAGCTTTTTGTGCTGCTTCAGCTGATATATTTTTTAAAGTTGTCAAATCACTCTGTGCTAGCGCGTTGTCAACACGATTAATTTTTGCGATGAGTTTCATAAGCTCATAGATTTGTCTCATGAAATATCTGATTTGCGGAAAATGAGACTGCAATACTTGAAGCGGCAGCAGCTTGGATTTACAACTGACGGTATCAGTGTAACAACTCTGGGAATGCCCAATTTTCAGTGCTGACTTATTCGCACTACATACGTTAAGTTGGTTCAAGTTGTTGCGAATATTCGTCAGTTTCCACGAGTCTATAGCTTTTAACAAATGTTCGAGCCTATTTATCATATCTAAACTCGGCTCGACACACATTTTGGCGCAGGTCCATGATTTGCGTACATGCCTACTTATACTTATTGGCAAAATATTAACGATTTTACCAGCTGTGGTCGTAATCAGTGGATCTACTGGAATATCCAACTCATTATATGCTGTGTCCGCATAATAGGCTTCTGAAGAGCCGGTGTGCTTCGACGGACCGCAAAAGGCTGCAATCTTCGATTCTATGTCTGACGATTGTGCTGCTTGTGTCGAAAATTTTGCGATTCTATTTTTCAAATGAATTAATGTTTTATTCACGTCACGGACAAGATGTTTTCTAGCCTCTACACACCATTTCACGATTGTCTCCGCTTTAATTTTTGACTGTGCTTTTGATTTATGGTTGATTTTCGAGGCCAAGTTGTTGATGTATCCCTCCACGGATCCTAATAGTGTAATTGTATTCCCTCGTCCGCCTATGTTTCTGTATTTCTTTAAAATAGTATTTTTTTTAACCAACTTCTCTTTACGTGTATAATAATGCATTCTGTTGGCTGCTTTTTTTGTTTCCAGATGCGCAGTATATTCGCGTTTTGCATATGCTTTTTTAATTTCTGAGTTTTCAGCATATTTGACTTTTGCATACGCTTTTTTAATCTTGGGGTTTGCAGAATATTTAACTTTTGCATATGCTTTTTTTATCTCGGGATCTGCAGAATATTTTTGTTTTTCCTTAGTTCTTTTTATTTCTGGGTTTTCAGCATATCTGTGTCTTTCACGCGTCTTAATAATCTCGGGATTTGTTGCGTATCTACGTTTGTCATACGTTGTCTTTGCCGGGGCGTGTACTACACATTCATGTTCTCCATACGTCGTATCTTCTGACTTGTTACTGAATCTTTTTGTGTTGTGACTCTTAACTGCATAGTCAGTTCGTCTCTTCTTGTTAATCGTATTTTTGTAATTTCCCCACCATTCTTTTTTCAAATCCCTTTTGAGGGATCGACTGCTGATTTTCCGATCAATATTGGGCGGCGGCACGCACTTTTTGACAACGTTTGACGACGGTACTTCAGTAGGGATTGAAGATTTTGTCCGTACTGTTCGACAGACCGAAGCATAAGTCTTTTTTGATTCTGCTGCTATGCTTGGTTCAATTTCTTGTAAATTCAATACAATCGATGATAAATTCGATTGCTGTCGTGTGCTGCTCAGTGACGTTCTCATTTCTATTGTAGGGAAAGGAACCAGTATTTCTTGATCCAGTAGTTTAATCAAATGTTGTCTCATTGTGAGGGTAGACTTGAAGTGTCCATGATCGTCACCACGTAATTTACTGCTATGGGATCTTGTCCCTGCGCTAAAGTAGTTGCAATAGCACAGGCAAATACGCCGCATGATATCCCATCTGGTTGAATTTGTATATTTTCATATACGATGGAATATTCCCGATACAGGCATTTCAATATTTCGTGTTGGAACGGTAATAATTCTCGGTGCAATGTATCGTACACATGTACTACCGATCCGTCGTAGTATACACAAGTCCAGTGCCCAATTAGATTGACACCTATAGCCCCACCGTAAAGTATTTGAATGAAATTTGTAATGAAATTATTATTAATAATAAGAAAAATATTAAATATAACTGTGTTTTTTGTTAATCAAAACGAAATTTCAATCAACAATAATTCACACCTGTTGAATAATTGCAAGTTCAATTAATACGTTGTACTCTATGCAATATCTCCAAGTGGAATAGAATATAGAATATCTTTTAGGGCTTCCCATAGTTTTTCGTACTGTGTTCCTAAACTCATCAATTAGAGATTTTTTGTCAAAACTACTTATCGTCAAACCGTCAATCGTAAAATCGTGATTGGCCGATACCAGCGCCATCTTCCGCGCTAATAATGACTTAATTGGACTGAGATTCCCGCGAGCCCTAGCAGTCTTCTAAGGTATAGTAACGTTCATTAATGGGTTCGCAGTGGCTAACTATTTTTTCTGACTTTTTCGGAAACGAGACTCAATTCTAGTCGTATTTCATGTGCCCACAGTCGAAATCATAATAATAATAATTATAACCATTATAAAAATGCTATATCATATTATTTTATTATACATATCCGAAAAAGTCAGAAGATAACAGTTGGCCACTACGAACCTATTAATAAACATTACAACTACATTCGGATAATTTTTTGAAAATCTGGACAACTCGTTTTTTAACGTTTAACAATGTTTGTTTGTTAGTGCGTCCATCTATCTAATTCATGTGATTAGTGGAGTATTGTTATAATTTGAATCTTCATTCTTCACTCAACGTTGGACCTTCAAACTCAAAGATGGGTAAGTAGTTATTTATATATATTCATCTGATAAATCTATTCTTGTTTCAACAACTGATAATCTCGATTAAATGAGTAATTTGCAATTAAGTCAATGCGCTGATAACTTAGATGACCCTTGCGTTGAAATGATAATATCCTCTCATACTCCAAAATTAGTTTGAAATATATTGATTACACTGAGCTATTGTTTGGCCGTTATGATCGGAATATATAAGGGCTCAGCATCAAACGGCCGTAAGTTTCGCTCTCATCAATTAGGGTCGCATTTTTCTATAAATATATATATATATATATATATATATATTTATATATGTAATATATGTTATATATATTTGATATATACATATATACATATATATATATACATATATATATGTATACGAGTTGAAATGTTGGTAGATATAACATAAAATGAAGTGTATCGAGTTAAGATGTGTTTCATTTTGGTTGTAGCTGATCTAGAAAATAGAGAGACTGATAATGGGCAGGATGGACAGATGGTCCAGGAGGAGGTGCAGCAGGAGGATGCGCTGCTGCCCGAAAATGTAGTATGTATCTAACACTTTTCTGTTTTTTGTAAAATATTGGTAACGAATGTATTCTATTTTCTGAAATCTATATGTATGATTTAATACAATCTCCTATGATGCTATGTGAAACTTTGCATCTATTTTACAGATGGATATGATTTACGCGGCTGTCCAGCAGTGCTTGGCAGCACAGGTGGGCCGAGGAGATCGTGGCGGCCGAGGAGATCGTGGTGGCCGAGGAGACCGTGGCGGTAGAGGAGACCGTGGTGGCCGAGGAGACCGTGGCGGTAGAGGAGACCGTGGCGGCCGAGGCAACCGTGGCGGCCGAGGAGACCGTGGTGACCAAGGAAACCGTGGTGGCCGAGGTTACCATGGCGGTCGAGGCAGTCAGCGAGGGGCCAGAGGAGGCTGCGAAGGCCAAGAGGGCCAAGAAGGCCGAGGTGGCCATCGCGGGGGCCAGAGAGGGCCCGGAGGAGGCTACAGGGGGCCCAGAAGAGGCCAGAGGAGGTCCAGAGGAGGCCGGGGAGGCTCCTGGGGCCAACGGGGCGCTGGAGGGGGCTCCGTTGTTGTGTATTTTTAGAATTTAAAAATAACTTTTTGTTTATAATTCATATATATTTTATTAATAAACACATTTTAAAGTAAACGTCACAGTTCAAAGCAAATTATTCACAATTACCATTTCATTCCAATATTCCCATAGAATTATGCATACAACACATGTTTACTTGCTATATTACATATTTTACAAAACTTTCTTTTACTTCATGTAATACGAATTTTAAATTGTCTTCATCATCTTCCTATGTCTAGCGCAACTTTTGATTTACTATAACTTACTGATATCGTATTGAGGTAAACAGACTACGGATCCCTGTTGAAAATGTGGATAGAGTTCCGTTTGAAACCCATAGAAAACACGATCCAAACTTATCAGTACCTAATGGAATTCTATACGCATTACCCGCAAGAGATGGAGTAACGATTGAATGTCTACCCGTTTCTGTCGTATTTCTGTCGGCTCAACCATAACGTATTCGTTTCTATGAGAGATTATGTATCCGCGTCTGTCTGCAGTGTTGAACGCCACCAGATCCTATCCGCAACCTTGCGAGTAATTCTATCAGTTTCTGTCTGCATCCCGCACGCACTCGACACTCGTCCGTTTCTATACGTCATTTCCAATCGGGCACCTATCCGCGTCTACCTGCAGCCGACCGCCATATCGAACGCTACCTGATCCTATCCGCGACCTCATGGGTGATTCTATCAGTTTCTGTCTGCATCCCGCACGCACTCGACACTCGTCCGTTTCTACACGTCATTTCCAATCGGGCACCTATCCGCGTCTGCCTGCAGCCAACCGCCATATCGAACGCTACCTGATTCTATCCGCGACCTCGTGGGTGATTCTATCAGTTTCTGTCCGCATCCCGCACGCACTCGACACTCGTCCGTTTCTATACGTCATTTCCAATCGGGCACCTATCCGCGTCTACCTTCAGCCGATCGCCATATCGAACGCTACCCGATCCTATCCGCAAACTCACGGGTGATTCTATCAGTTTCTGTACGCATTGCACACGCGCTCGACACGCATCCGTTTCTATTGGCAGTTTAAAATTGCAATGCGAGACCTGGTGGTCGGCCCGTAAACTAATTGTAATGGCGGATGTAACAGTACGAACAGTACAAACGTCAATGTTTTTCTACGTAAACGAACTAATTCTACAATAATAATTAGTGATAATTAAATATATTCAAAGTAGACTCGGAATAACTCGGAGAAATTTGTTCGGAAATATAGAGATTGTTGATAAACGATCTGAAAAACACGAAAAAACATACGTTCTATCCTTCGATCATATACCGTGACGACGGCGTAACCTTGGTGAAGGCACAAGGTGTGTTTAGTTTCGAAAACGGCATTATTCATGTGTCTGATTATTTATTATTCTCGGTTTTGTGTAGCACTCCCATACAGGGTGATTCAGGTTGGACGCAACATATCAGGTGAGTGTATTTCTCCCGAAAATCTTGGACTAACGTCTTTTTACCAAAACTTCCAGGGTCCAATAGTTTCGAAGCTACAATAGATCTTGGTCTACCAATCAGAGGGTTTATAAGTGCCCAAGACAGGGCCGGTTCAAGAGTTTAAGTTGAGCAGAGCCCGCGTCGGATCGATTCTTATCGATCGACGTTCCAGTCCGATTTCTAGACGAGTATGATGGCGTCGTCACCTGGAGATGTCTTCGTACGGCATAGGCATCCGTTCTCGTAGTCCAGGCCCTCGGCTTCGTGGTTCTCGTAGTCCAGGTCATCGGCGTCGTAGTTCTCGTAGTCCAGGTACTTCGCCTCGTTTTTCTCGTAGTCCAGGTCCTTCGTTTCGTATTTCTTGTAGTCCAGGTCCTCCGCCTCGTAGTTTTCGTAGCCCAGGTACTTCGATTCGCATTTCTCGTAGTCCAGGTCCTTCGCTTCGTGTTTATCGTAGTCCAGGTCCTCCGCCTCGTAGTTCTCGCAGTTCAGGTCCTCCTCTCTGTAGTTTTCGTAGTCCAGGTCATCAGCTTCATAAGTAATTATTGATGAATAATAGATATTGTAGGAACGAAGCGGAGGAGCTGGACTACGAGAACTACGAAGCCGAGGACTTTTACTACGAGAACGGATGCCTATGCCATACGAAGACATCTCCAGGTGACAACGCCATCATACTCATCCAGAAATCGGACTAAAATGTCGCCGTTCTGTACAGGTGCCTACGTATAGAAACCCATTCAAATCTGCTCATAATTTCGGATAAAGGATGCCTGCATCGTCTGCGTATAAGGACGTATAGAAACTCATTCGGATCTGCTCATAAGTACAGATGAAGAATGCCTGCGTATAGAACCAAACAGATGCCGATAGAATTTGTTTCCATATTACAGCAAGTGCGAGTAGAACCATACAAATGCAGATAGCATTCCTGTCCATGTTACACCGAGCTGCGTATACAATCATACAGACGCGGATAAAATTTTCATCCGCTGGTGCAGATAGATGCTTGTAGATGACAAGACGGTTTCCATACGTTTCTATTCGCGTTTCTATCTGGCAAAAAACGCATACGAAACGGATAGGATCGAACCTTCTATCCGTTTCTGACGGAATTCTATCCACATTTTTAACAGGGATATGACATGATATTAATTTTTTAAATGCATATTCAACGATAAAATATGTTTTCTTTATAATTTTATGCTCAATTTTATTCCTAATAATTTGTCATCTAATTTCATTACGAAGTTTTAGTTATCATTGGAGCTGTACACAGGTATCCCTTCAGGTTTCAGTTTAAACTTTTGCCAGACCATTAGAATATCATTTTTAAAGTAAGATTATATTCACAAATAAATATTTTCACTACTCATATTATGACAAATTTATTGTAATATTATGTAATATATAATAATAGAGGAATGAGAAAAAGCGAGAAAAAGGTAATTCTTGTGGGCTTTATGTTATTGCAACACAAATATGATGATTCCAACGAATGTATTATCGGCTGAACAAGCTTGTTGTGAGAAACGTAAAGGAACAAGTTGAACACAGAGATTGAACAGAATAGTAATTTAAACTTAAATTATTTCTTTTGGAAGATGGAAGAGACAACACGGTCCCGCAGGATCTTTGCAAGTTCTGCAATAATAATCTTTCTGCAGATCTTCTCTGAACAAGTCTCCCAGCAACCGATAGTCTCTTTCTAAATAAGAAACTATTAGTGCAGTAACGGCTCCATGCGAGCGACATCCAAGATTGCTTGTCTTTCCCATCGAGTGTCTAAATAATACATGCCGACATGCATATGTATATCGATACTAACGTTCTAGTATGTCGTAACCCACAAAATTTCAGAAATGGACTTGTTTTGAAAAATTGAATGATAATAATGTTGTGCAGCAGTCGAATCGTTGATTTACTATTTTTAAATAAATATTCTACTCCGTAAAATCCTATCTTCTCAATGGCAATAGTGAAGTGTTCTCATGGCCTCCGGAACAATTTTCCGAATGTGGGTTACGACATATTAGAACGTGGGTATTGATATACATTCATTTTGACATTTCATCTACCATCATCATGAACCACATTTCCACACCTCTAGAATCCCGAAAATATGTTTTCAGAAAAATGTCAGTCTGCCCGTTGGTCTGTCGTTCTGTCTGTTCTGCAGTCTGTTAGCTCATCCAATGAATCCACGTGATGATCTTGGCAATGACTTGATGAAACATTCTGAAATTTGGAGGACTTTATGTTCGAATGACCGGAATGAAAAACTGCTATATCCTATCAAATTTTAACGTTTGCTTCTATCGGAAATATATTGACTTTCAATTATACATGTGTATATTTCCACTTTTCATTATTCTCAGATCTATTTTCTATTTTTATATCTCCAGATCAAAATAATGTCTTTTTGAATTCGAACCAATGACCGTATTCTGTATTTAGTACATGAGGCTGAATCTAGCAGCCGGAGCTAGCGGCCGCTGGCCCGTGAGTGAGCGATTACCACACTGAAAAGTCTCTCAAGCAGCCAGCAATCTCAGGGCGCAGCTATTAGACTGAGTCCTGGTGTAGTAGCTAATGCAAGTTTGAGGGTAGTAGCTGGCCCTCGGGAGTAGCTAGCGCGCTCTCGGAAGTAGCTAGCCCGCTGAGGTGATTGACTACAACGCCGGGAGTTGAGAGTAGCGACTAAACTCGATTCAAGTATAGTAGCTGTATACTCACGAGCACGCTAGCTGTGCTGACGAGCGCGCTAGCTGCGCTAGCCTTAGAGCGGCTACCACTCTCGACTATATTGCTGGCTGCGCGAGAGACTTTTCAGTGCAATATTTAATAATTTTCCAAAGATCGTCTCCCGGGATTTTAATTTGTTTCTCAGTTCGAATGTCAGTCATGAGTATGTATACGATATTTCAACTCTATATTCGATTGCAATAACTTCGCGCGCTCCGAGCGGCCGCTAGCTCCGGCCCTTAGATTCAGCCTCATATTCAGTACATGCGTATCTAAATTCTCACTTTTTATTTTTTAATTTTCTTATTACTTTCAAATTGAAGATCAAATGTTTACCCAAGTTTAAACCTGGCTGTTTGGATAATGACATGTTGCCATTTTAAAGTCTGGTGCAAAGTACTGCCGTTTTGAATCCAAGACCGAGGTATGTGACTTCTTATCCATTTTATCCAAGAATGAGATATTAAGTTCTGAGTTCAGCCAAAATGTGTACTCGTCCAATAGTAATCTGGTGTTAAAACCGATTCCACAGACTACTGTAATAATAAGAAAAGAAAAAAAAATAACATAGTGATTTTAATTAAAGTACGAGCAATGGTTCAACGATTATCTGTTTGATTTTAATGTTCTTTTTAAAGCAATAGCGGTGATTTCTATAATAATGATAATGATTCATGACCTTGTACAGTACTATTCATTTTTAAGTATCAAATTAGAAGTTTTTTCTTGATGAGGCTGAATCTAGCGGCCAGGGCTAGCAGCCGCTAGCCCGTTAGTGAGCGATTACCAATATTTAATAATTTTCCAAAGATCGTCCCGGGGATTTTAATTTTTTTGTCAGTTCGAATGTCAGTCGTGAGTATGTATACAAAATTTCAACTCGATATTCGCTTGCAATAACTTCGCTCGCTCCAAGCGGCCGCTAGCTCCGGCCGCTAGATTCAGCCTCATTTTTTCTTGCAATTATTCTTGAACTTACCAAAGCTATAGTCGTTCATACAGATTTGTATGCTGATTATCTACGACAGGGCTCGGCACACTCATTAGTCCAGAGAGCAGAAACTGTAAATTCACTTGACCCGTTCACCGGCACTTATCGTTTTAACGCCATTTGTTGGATTTTGGTAGGTGTGAGTGGGGATATGCAGGTGCGAAAGAATCTGGACGATCGGACGTAGTCTTTGCCGTCCCAAATAGACCGTACACCCCTTAGTTCTTTTTATTTTTCCTGAACTCTGCCCCTACCATCGAACTTTCCGGTAAGGAAAAGTGACCGTTTTCAGGTAGACCGAGGGGACGTGCGGCCGTAGTAACTGACACTTAGAGCCAGGCTGGCGCTGAGCGCCCGGCGTTGCCGCTCACTGATCTACGATGAACATACTTTGGTTTCATTTGAGATCTTCTTCCCCAAGTAAGAGCAGTTTGCGTGCCACCTGCTTGTTGTGATTGATTGACTCTGGTGAAAATTTGAAAAACTTGGTCATCCTTTCTACCGGTTGCTGTTTTTTATGTAACGTTGTCTTGATTGATGATGACTGTCTCATGGTTGATGCAATATTACGAAGAAACCCACCAACAAACTCACTTTTTCGTGAGCACGACGATAAATGTGGTTGCTTGATCTATATTGATTAAACGTTAGGCTACGATGACGAGGTTGACTCGGGTTCATATTACAAATAAATGAATAAAACTTCTTTTTATCACACATGCACGGAAAACCCGATTTTCCTCGCTGTTATACGAGAGTGAAATGGCAGTTCGTCTCCCGTGGTATACAAGATGAACTCGCGCATGCGCATGTCGTAGAGAATTCATTTTCTTCCCTAGAGAGCGGGAAGAAAATAGCGTTTTACTCTCTACGAAACGTCATCGGGCGGAATAAGCACGTGAATACATCGAAACAAAACAAAACAAATGAAAAAATAAGAGCAAAACAATCCCGTCCGTGTTCACAGGTCACGTTGACAGTTGTCACACGTCACCTCGGACATCAATACGGCTTGGAAAATCGGTGTTTTCGTGCATTTGTGATAAAAAATATAATGTGCATCAAGGAAGAATAGGTGCTTTCTACCTCGTGTGATTGTGCGGCCCTCGGCTTCGCCTCGGCTGCAAAATTCACACTCGGTACAAATCACCTATTTTCTTCCCTTGATGCACAATATACTATTTTATTCTCGTACTTCAATCGGCACTTTGAGGTACTTTTTTTTCTGCTTCGCGGCCTATACGATATACCCTACATGAGTTTTAAGTTCTTTTTCGTCTTATTGATTCTCTTACGTGGCTATTGCTTGGGTTTTAGGTTATTAACTGTCATTGATCTTCTTTTTCTTCGTTCAATGATTGATTCTTCATCTTCTTTGCCTTTAATATGGCTATTTGGACTATTATAACATCAATGATTGGTTATTGACTCAGTCTACTTCTTCTTCTTCTTCCTTAGTTTGACTTATCGGCCTTTCGGGCATATTGGCTCAGTCAAATGTCATTGATCGTGCTCCGAGCATCGATTATATTTTATATAGATAAAATTATGGTTGAGTGACGCAGTCTTCTGACGTCATCACGAGTTTTTGTCGCGCGTGCCGCCATGCGGCCATTATGCCGTACCAACCACTTCGTTATTTTAATTAAATCTAGCAACTGAATAAGAGTTCAGATCTTGCTCAGAAACAATAGGGGGCTTGGAAAAGACGGCGAATACCTACGGTTAAAATTTCAATGGTCTACGTGCCACCGTTCGACGGATATCGTGGTCTTTGTCTGCGAAAAAAAAGTGAAAGAAGAAGAAGAAGATTGTTTTTTTTTTGTGTTGTTTTTAACTTTTAAATAATAATATCTCGAGATCCGTTTGACCGATTTCGTTAAGATTTGAACTACAAAGTCTACTTAGGTAGGTCTTTGAGCCGTGCAAATTTTATTACGAAACTCCTTCCCCTTCCGGAGATATCATGCTAAACTTACATGCATTATCGTTATACGTGGACCCCCCGGGTAAATGATTCTTGGCTCGCTTTCGCCTTTAACTTATAACTTAGCGGCGATTCGCTGCCGCGAATCTTGATATATAGTGTAACTTAATCGTGGATACGGCAGTTTTCCTTGCATACTTTAATACATATACCCACATAGGTCTTAACAGCCATACAGCTATCGTAATTTGGGACAGATCCATATAGGAATATACCATACAGGTGAAGGACCTATGTAGGACCCATACCCATATGGGTATAGTACCTATACCTATATAATAAGAAAATTAGTCGGAGACGGTCAATTTTCAGTAGAAACTTACATTTATTTCAAGTGACGTTTCGGCTAGCGAACGGCCATTAAATTTCCCTTATATCGCATTCAGTCTAGCAGTCATAAAGATAAATGAATACAAATAAAAGATGTATACAGATAGCTGATCGACGAATATTGTTGTAAATAACAGTCTTGTTTCAGACATAAAACGAAACGCATACATTTTCCAATAAACTTAAAAGCTAATATTTCAATATAAGGGGAGTTCCACGCCATCCGGGACAGCCTCTGACCCCGACCCCTCTCGATTTTGTTCATATTTTTTTCTGATATTCGGTAGACTGAAAGAGGTGCTCGTGATTTTTTTCAAATTTTTATCTCAATCGGTTTTCGATTTACATATTTTTGAAAATGTTCAATTCCTGACATCTTAAAATGTTTGAACGCCTATATTTCTGGATCTATCAGTCGGATTACAAAATATGACTATATGAAATTGATCAGAAAGAAGTGTAGTTTTTAAAAAAAGTATGTTGGGATAATTGTGTCTTGTCCTTCGTAGTGAATTCTCCGTTTAAACATGTAAAATCGATTTTTCTCAAAGTATGACACGATTCATAATTTTCAAAAAATTCTCAAAAATACTTCGAGGAAAAACAAACATTTTGAGCTATGGCCAATCGTGGCTTTCTCTTTCATTCCATACTTTTTCTCGGATTTAAAAACTTTTGAACGCTAAAACCGCTCGCACAAGAACCGCTCGAACTTGGCATTATGTTTCATTCATCGTTTTTCATAAAAGTTATTCCTTGAACGTGTCACTGCAGCGAGATTTGTGGTATAATATGAATAAAATTATAAAGAAGTGTGATTTAAGAAATAAGTTCTATCAAAAACAATCAATGAAACACGAAGCCAAGTTCAAGCGGTTCTTGTACGAGCGGTTTTAGGGTAAAACATTTTTTGAATCCGAAAAAAAGCATTGGATGAGAGAGAAAGCCACGATTGGCCATAGCTCAAAATGTTTGTTTTTCCTCGAAGTATTTTTGAGAATTTTTTGAAAATTATGAATCATGTCATACTTTGAGAAAAATTGATTTTACATGTTTAAACGGAGAATTCACTACGAAGGACAAGACACAATTATCCCAACATACTTTTTTTTAAAACTACACTTCTTTCTGATCAATTTCATATAGTCATATTTTGTAATCCGACTGATAGATCCAGAAATATAGGCGTTCAAACATTTTAAGATGTCAGGAATTGAACATTTTCAAAAATATGTAAATCGAAAACCGATTGAGATAAAAATTTGAAAAAAATCACGAGCACTTCTTTCAGTCTACCGAATATCAGAAAAAAATATGAACAAACTCGAGAGGGGTCGGGGTCAGAGGCTGTCCCGGATGGCGTGGAACTCCCCATAATTTCTTTGTAATCGACTTGAATCTTTCTTTCAACTCAGGGACCCATTTCTTTATTACATAATTTCAAGCTCTAAAGCTAAATTCATAACAGTATATCCCCATACGGATCTCTCCCAAATTATGCACGCGCGCCTATATAGGTATATTTTGGAGTATTTCGTGACCGTAGATTATAATAAGAAAATTAGTCGGAGACGGTCAATTTTCAGTAGAAACTTTCATTTATTTCAAGTGACGTTTCGGCTAGCGAACGGCCGGCCATCCTCAGACTAAACGGACATTCCTCAACGCATGAGATGTTATACGTGCGACGTTACGACGGGAAGTGAGTCTTCCCGTCGTAACGTCGCACGTATAACATCTCATGCGTTGAGGAATGTCCGTTTAGTCTGAGGATGGCCGGCCGTTCGCTAGCCGAAACGTCACTTGAAATAAATGAAAGTTTCTACTGAAAATTGACCGTCTCCGACTAATTTTCTTATTATAATCTACGGTCACGAAATACTCCAAAATATACCTATATAGGCGCGCGTGCATAATTTGGGAGAGATCCGTATGGGGATATACTGTTATGAATTTAGCTTTAGAGCTTGAAATTATGTAATAAAGAAATGGGTCCCTGAGTTGAAAGAAAGATTCAAGTCGATTACAAAGAAATTATATTGAAATATTAGCTTTTAAGTTTATTGGAAAATGTATGCGTTTCGTTTTATGTCTGAAACAAGACTGTTATTTACAACAATATTCGTCGATCAGCTATCTGTATACATCTTTTATTTGTATTCATTTATCTTTATGACTGCTAGACTGAATGCGATATAAGGGAAATTTAATGTCAAGTGGAGGAGGAAAATACACCTTCGTAACAATACCATACAGGTGAAGGACCTATGCAGGACCCACACCCGTATGGGTATGGGACCCATACCTATGTAGGCGTGCCTACATACAGGTCCTATAAAGGTTTTTCTCCTATATTTACACACCCATGTGGGTCTCAATCCTATATATACCCGGATAGATCGCCACTGCGCTATACCGACGTAGGTCCTATGTTCTCCTATGAGTTGTACTCCTATAGGAACCTGTCCCAAATTACGATACGTATGGTACCTATGTGGGTCCTGTGTAGGTTTCTATGTGGGAATTTTTACCACTGCGCTATACCGACATAGGTTCTATGTACTCCTATAGGAACCTGTTCCAAATTACGATACGTATGGTACCTATGTGGGTCCTGTGTAGGTTCCTATGTGGGAATTTTTAGCAGGGTATGCAATCAAATAATTTGGAAATACAAGCACATGAATAAATAAAGTGTATTATACAATCTCTCGTACCAATTATATATTATTTAAAATGGAACCTTCAATTGAGCCGCTCTCTGCCACAACAACAACTTAAGTCGACTTAAGTGATTTTTTTAGGGACGCTTACCTCGGTGTTCCGTACACTATTAGCTATATTCCCTGTAAATTTCGGATGTTTCTGTCGACTTTTGACGCTACGATGACCATAATAAGCGACGCGCCCACCCAGTGCCAGCTTCAGATATTTAGCTGCCCCAGGCAAAGTCTGCGAGCGCCGCCCCTCTGGATATATTCAAGCTCACATTTTTTTACATATTAGGTGGGTATTTCGAAGGGTGTGAGAAATAATATAAACCTATGTTCCCCAATCAATATATGAGCGCATCCGCGTCACTTCACTCAAAAAAAAAAAAAAAAAAAAAAAAAAAACCGTCAAGTCACGGATCTTTGCGCCATTCAAAATATCTTTAGTACTATGGAAATAAAAGATAAAACTCCAAGGATTTTGAAAAATTTTCAAAAATGGTGGAGTTAGAGCTATGTGAATTTTTGTAAACCGCTGTTGCACAGCTATGTTTGAAAATCCATATCTCCGAAAGTATCCATCGGAGCGGACTGATCTTGGAATTATTTTGTTCGTAAAGGAATGCCCTTTCATACAAAAAATTTCATTTTCGAAACGAAAAATTCTTTCAATTTTTTTTTTTTTTTTTTTTTTTTAATTTCGCTGTCATTTCCGCGGGACTCAGAGAAATTCATGGAGATCATTTTTTCTGAATACTTGAATCCTTCCCCTTCAATCAAAAAAAAAAAAAAAAATTCATGAAGAGAATACCCTGGCCGGAGAAAAAGATAAAACGTCTAGTCGCGCGTCGCCGCGCACGCCGATCCATGTCCGCGCGCGGCGTTCGCGGTTCAAAAATGCCTCAAAACAAAATTGAAAACACAGTTGTCGATTGGAAATTTTCTGAATTTTTCAAGAATGATGATCATTTTTTTCTGACTTGTCATTTCGGACGCGTAATCCAAAAAATAAAACTTAAAATGTCATTTCTACCACGTTTTCCATCGTTTTTTGAAAATCTGATTTGTTTTTCTGAAAGTTCAGGATATTTCCGATGGAAATCATTTCCGAAAATGTTTCGCTCGTTTACCTCCAAGTTATCATTATCGAAATAATTTCATTCTTAACATCGAAATGCATAAATAATGACACAAGACCGTCTAATTTTATTCAAACCGTAACTGTGCCTTGGAGGTGAACGAGTGGAAAATTTTCAGACCTGAGGTTCATCGGAAATTTTCCGAACTTTCAAAAAAAAAAAAAAGATTTTCATAAAACGATGAGAAACGTGGTGGAATTGAGATTTTAAGTTTTAGTTTTTGAATCACGCTTCAAAAATGACAAGTAAGAAAAAAAATGATCATCATTTCTGAAAAATTCAGAAAATTTACGATCGATGGCTGTGTTTTTAATTTTGTTTTGAGGTATTTTTGAAACGCGGACGTGGATCGGCGTGCGCGGCGGCGCGTACATCGAGTTTGTCTATGACTACCCAAGTGCACTGCCGCATCTATTCACGGGTTTACCCAAGATAACCGTAACGCTGAACAGGTGAGAATAGTAAGACAATAGAAAGTGGAGTAGCAATCTGAGTGGAGCAGAAATATTATGGATTTTCATCGGTCTCAAAGATCAAATAGTGAGAAAAAAAAAAAAAAATCCAAATCTCTCGCTGGCGGCCGCCCCCAAGATATTGCGCCCTGAGGCGATTGCCGCACTTGCCTACCCTCTGAAGCCGGCCCTGCGCCCACCGTGCTCGAGCTCGTCAGTGGTCGCTCCGGCGTGGTTCAGTACGCAAAGTACATGCAACGGCAATGATTCGGCTGAATCAGACGAAATAATTTCGGACTGAGTCTGAAAGATACCATTTTCTAAAACTGATTTGGTGATGTAACTTTTTTTTTATACGATAATAGCGAAAACACTTTCTTTTGTATGAACTAATTTAGTTATAACATTTTTTTACCCTTAGTACATTATTAAAAGTCAGAAATGTGTTTCTATAAATAACGAGCAGATTCAAGCTGCCTATGTGCCAGCCTTTGAACTTCCCGTTTTTTTTGTGCTGAAAGAGATATCATCAGGAGTTTAGCTTCGTTATCACAAACCTAAAAAACCTCCAGGTACCAATTTCATTCAAGATCAAAATATTTTCAATTTTTTTTTTTCACCAGGATATTGGATTTTCCATGATGAATTTTGAAATTCTGACTTCAGATTCGTGATCAGCGACCCAAAAAACCATCGGGGACCAATTTTTTTCAAATTTGATTATCTGTCATCGAGATATCGTCTGAAAACAGAGATTCGGGAAGTGAAAAAACTGTTCTATGGAAAAACCCCTCAAGTCTCACTCCAAACCTTTATGTATCTCACCGTACTGTAAACTATATTCGATATTTTATATTCCTATATGACTTTTGGGTACCCCACCTACGTAAAAAAAAATTGGTTTCTTGTGAAATGCCTCCGTAAAATTGAAATACCAACCGTCGAATCTTTAATCGCCTATTTTCGACCAAAACTTAAGTCGATTTAAGATGTTGTTGCAGAGAACGGCTCAATTCTATCCTAACTAATATTTGAATAAGTATGCTAGATCGTTCGAAACCTATTAATTCATATCATATGTGAATTTATCGGACCAGTCGAACCAAATTTTTAAGTCTTCTAACTGAAGCTCACCTCTATATAGAGCGTGCAATCTCCAGATAGACCGAAAAAAACGGAAGTTAGAAGACTTAAAAAGCTTCAGTTAGAAGACTTAAAAATTTGGTTCGACTGGTCCGATAAAAGTATGCTAGATGTTCAAATTATTTTTAAGTATATTTGTAAAGGGTTTCCGGGGAAAAAAAATTTTCATGAAGTTTCATAAAATTTTATAAAATTTCACGAAATTTCAGTATTGAAATTTCATGAAATTTTATGCTGAAAATGGCCTGATGAAATTTCATAAAATTTTGTGAACTTTTAGGAAACTTCATGAAATTTCATAAAATTTTGTGAACTTTTATGAAACTTCATGAAATTTCATAAAATTCCAACAAATTTTTTCCCGGGGATGGGATTTATTAAATTTTCATAAAATTTCGTGCTGAAAATGGCCTGATGAAATTTCATAAAATTTTGTGAACTTTTATGAATCTTTAGGAAATTTCATAAAATTCCAACAAATTAATTTCGATTTAAAATTTCATAACATTTTGAAATTTTGTACTGAAAATGGCCTGATAAAATTTTATAAAATCTCATGAAATTTGACCAGGTCATTTTATGAATAAAAATTCATACCGAAAATGGCCTGTAATTGAATTGTATTAAATTGTATCATATCTCCAGTTGTACATTTGAATAATGGATTTACTGGATGAAAATCATGAAACATACAATATATGAAGTTGATTTTTTCAAAACGGTAGTTATGTAGAAATGAACTCTCTTTCGAAAAATGATTTTATCAAATTATACGAAATTTTATGAAAATGTATCCATATTTTCGGAATAATGAAATTGAATTCTGTGAAATTCGTATAAAGAAATCCCGGGCATACAATAAGATTTTGTAAAATTTGATCGAATTTCATTTCTATGAAATATATTTTCGGAATAATGAAATTAAATTCTGTG
Organism: Tenthredo mesomela; assembly: GCA_943736025.1. Classification (NCBI taxonomy): domain Eukaryota; kingdom Metazoa; phylum Arthropoda; class Insecta; order Hymenoptera; family Tenthredinidae; genus Tenthredo; species Tenthredo mesomela. The sequence goes on along the minus strand of OX031014.1, from coordinate 38,266,388 downwards.
AAATTCGTATATAAAAATATACGAATTGTATCATATCTCCATAGAAATATACGAATTTCACAGAATTTCATTTCATTATTCCGAAAATATATTTCATAGAAATTAAATTCGATCAAATTTTACAAAATCTCATTGTATATTCGTACTGCTCCGGAAAAAAATTTGTTCACAAAATTTGATAAAATTTCTTGAAAATGTATAAAAACTTATAAGAACTTATAAAATTTCATAAAAACTTATAAAATTTCATGAAAGCAATACTTTCTGCACTCGATTCTAATTTATAAAATTATATGTAATTTCTCAAGTTTTTATAAAAATTCACAAAATTTTGTAAAATTATATGAGATTTTATAAAATTTCATAAAAGCAATACTTTTTGTACGCGATTCTAATTTTATGTTATTTTATGAGATTTGATAAAATTTCTTAAAAATGTATAAAAACTTATAAGAACTTATAAAATTTCATAAAAACTTATGAAATTTCATGAAAGCAATACTGTCTGCACTCGATTCTTATTTATAAAATTATATGAAATTTCTCAAGTTTTTGTAAAATTTCACAAAATTTTTCAAAATTATATGAGATTTTATAAAATTTCATAAAAGCAATACTTTTTGTACGCGATTCTAATTTTACATAATTTTATGAAATTTGATAAAATTTCTTGAAAATGTATAAAAACTTATAAGAACTTATAAAATTTCATAAAATTTCATAAAATTTGAATACTGAAATTTCATAAAATTTGAATACTGAAATTTTATGAAATTTCACGAGATTTTATGAAATTTTATGAAAACTTATGAAATTTCATAAAATTTCGTGAAAAATTTTTTTCCCGGGTTGTATTGAAATGATAGTAGTAGACAGGTTTTATGAGGATATTATTCATATGATACGTTTATTATTCTTATTTTTCATTCAAGGATATAATTATGAAGGTTGAAAAGTAATTTACACATAGTTGAATTCAATTTGATTGAATTGACCACCGAGGTAACGCATCAGAAGTTTATCCTCTTCACATGCTACCGTCATCTTCTGGAGAAGATCCGCATCGTCGGTCAGTACTTTCGTCATCCGAGCTGGTAGAAATACCGAGAAGCTGTTATCCACATCCACCATGAATCTGACTCCGAATTTGGTGTGAACTTTGCGGATATTGTTGATTTGAAACTCCTTGAACACTTCCAGGTCTGCTAATTTTTTCGTTGGAAGAAACTCCTCCAGGGGTGCGATTTCATAACTTTTATCACTGCTATCACACTGTCGATAGATGTTATAAGAGTGAAACGTGTACGTAAAATAGACTGTTTTGACTCTTTTATGATATCTATTGACAGTGATAGCAGTGATAAAAGTTATGGAATCGCACCCCAGCCGTCCGATTTTGTTGAGCTTCGTCAAATCCATGTTGTTTTCAGAGCTTGATATTCCTCAGTTTGCTTGTGATGTAATTGAGTTTAGACTTGGCTTCGATTAAAGTTTTCACCTCTTTAATATTTCTCAGCAGTATGTGTACTCTTATTCTCAATTCTATTCGCTGCTCTTGTAGGTTATTTTGCATTACTCTGCGATCGGTTGAAGACTAATTTTCATCCCTGAATTTTTCGCTCTTTTATAGCTGACACCCCTACACTAAATTTCTAGAATGTTCCAATAGTATATTATGCATCTAGGGAGTGAAGTGTTCTTCTTGACGAGTGTGAGGTTTGTCGCCCGAGCGAAGCGAGGGTGACCTTCACACTCGTCTAGAAGAACACTTGACACCATGGTGCATACGATATTTTATGCATCCAAGGGCAGAAAGCGCGTTCTTTATGCGCGCAGCCGGGAATAAAGTACGCACTTTCTTCCCTCGGTGCATAAAAGATCTTTTCGTCATAGTAGGCGTAAAGTACGCCTTTACGCCCTGTTTTGCGGGCGTAAAGTTCAACTTTACGCCCGGTCTGTGCAAACAAAAACTATCCCTACACACGACGCCCGTTGGGCATGCAGCACACTCGCCTTCGGCTCGTGCCGCATATTGCACACTCGCAATATAGTCTTTTCCGCCCTTGATACACAATGTACTATTCCAGAGTCGATTCCAAGAACTATTCTTCTGAGAATCATTAGGCTAATCCCAAGTAACTTGATCCGAAGAGAACAGGGTGTCGAATAATCAGACTCAAAAACTGCTCAGGGTGTCGATAATAATTCTGAGAACTGTTTGACTGCCCGAAATTCCGACACCGGTCATTCCAGGAATTATTAGTTATCAAAGAATAGACTTGTATGTTCTTCGTACCCGGGAAAAAAAAGTTCCATACATGATCAGATATGGCTATATATGAACTACCATACATGATCAGGTATGAAATTTGACCTGATCTGGAGATACATGAGCATGTAGGAGCATATATGAGCATGTGAAAGCATATATGAGCATATCAAAGATGACATGAAGATGTATGGGCATGTGAGATCATATATGAGCATGTCTGAACATATCCGAACATATCTGAGCATATCCGAACATGTCTGAGCATTTGTGAATATATTTGAGCACATTATATAAGCTAAATGAGCATTTAAAAGTAAAAGTAATGTGACTTTGTAGGAACGACACTTCTTCAAATTAGGCAAAAAAATCACGGCAGTTTTTGCATGTCATCGAGTTTGATGTTACGTAGTGCTGACATGTGGGTTATGCAATTATTGAATAATTGAATTTTTGCCTAATTTGATCATTTGTTATGTTGAATAAAATAATAATAATAATAATAATAAAGCACACGATTCTCATGGGATACCCCATTTGTGATTCTTTTATTTTTTACTGAAAAGAAGATGAATCTCACTGAATAATCGAGAATATGAATTTTTGGCCCACGATTAACCATCCCGGGAAAAAAAGTTCCATGTATGGTCATGTATGATCATGTATAAAAGTATATATGATCATATATGATAGGACATGCTCATACTCGATCATATCTGTTCGTATATGAATTTTGACCTGACATGATCATGTCTAATCACGTGCGTCATATATGATCATACACGGCCATATATGATGTTACGAGCTCATACATGATCATGTGCGGTCATTTCAGTTAGTAACCTGGCTGTAATAATCAGACTTATACATGCCCATATGTACTCATACATGTCCATGTATGACCATGTATGGTTATAAACGATCATAAATGAGCATATACACTCGTATCTGACCATACTAATAATTGCCCAATCTGAACTATACATGACAAACTATGATCATATATGATCGTATATGATCATGTATGATTGTATATGCCCATATATTGTCGTGTATATGATGCAATGAAGCCTTCAAATAGAATTATCGAACTCACGGAAATACGATTCAAATATTCTAGGTCTTCGAATTTCCTCTCTGCGTTTCATAGTACTGAGATTGTCACCAATTATAACACATAAAAACTATCCATCGTATGCCTGTGTGTTCAACAATAATGACTTTACAATTTCCGATCAACACCATGCAAAAATATCGTCGATTGATATGCTGTTATTGTTTTGATTTCATCAAAGAAACTCACAAAATTGGGGTGGTCGGTTTGACGTGAAACGCTCCATATAGGGTGGTCCTTAGATGGGGTAAAAAAAAAAATCATATTGGATCCCCCCAAATCAGCTCCAAATAATTTAAAACAAATTCCCTAATTTTTCCAGATTTTTATTTTGTTCCCCTAGTCTCCCTATTCGAGAAGGAATTTTCAAATGATTCAAAAACATGCTTATTCACTATATTTCATACTAAATTTTCTTTCATGGTTAATCGTGGGCCAAAAATTCATATTCTCGATTATTCAGTGAGATTCATTTTCTTTTCAGTGAAAAATAAAAGAATCACAAATGGGGTATCCCATGAGAATCGTGTGCTTTATTATTATTATTATTATTATTTTATTCAACATAACAAATGATCAAATTAGGCAAAAATTCAATTATTCAATAATTGCATAACCCACATGTCAGCACTACGTAACATCAAACTCGATGACATGCAAAAACTGCCGTGATTTTTTTGCCTAATTTGAAAAAGTGTCGTTCCTACAAAGTCACATTACTTTTACTTTTAAATGCTCATTTAGCTCATATAATGTGCTCAGATATATTCACAAATGCTCAGACATATTCGGATATGCTCAGATATGTTCGGATATGTTCAGACATGCTCTTATATGATCTCACATGCCCATACATCTTCATGTCATCTTTGATATGCTCATATATGCTTTCACATGCTCATATATGCTCCTACATGCTCATGTATCTTCAGATCAGGTCAAATTTCATACCTGATCATATATGGTAGTTCATATATGGCCATATCTGATCATGTATGGAACTTTTTTTCCCGGGATACATATTTAATTTTCAATATTCTTTTGAATTGTGATAATTGACAGAACACATGGCTGCGATCTACATTTTTTCGAGGTTAGGTGTCTACTTGTTTGTAAATAGTCGTGCTGTCATTGCGAATTCAAACCAATAGTAATTTTCAATATTGAACGAACACAGTATATGGGGTATTCCAAAATATTTTGAACGGTCATATACCCCGACCCCCATCGATTTCCGAATAAATTATTCGCATGGTAACCCTAGACTCAGGTATGATTGCTGAATTATTTTAGAATTTTGCGATTTTTTTTTTAGAAGTTACGATTTTTTTAAAATCGCACTTTTCGGCAACAGCTCGTTTTTCATCAAATTCTAGTCGGCAACCAAGGTATCCCATGGAAAAGTGACTCGTACAGAACTCTCCAGTTTTTTGACGTACTTTGAAATGGAAATATTTGTAGATTTTTTCAGACACCGGAAGTGCCAAAATTCTCGTTTCAAAAATCAAAATCGTGGATTGCAAAAAGTCGCCATAATCGATCTTTTTGAAATTTGTAGACAAAATTCGACATTGAAAGACGGAATTTTTAAGACCAGGCCGAAGTTGGGCCGACATCGGGTTTAGGAGGTATGGCCTTTTTATCCACTCGAAAATTCATATTCCGGCGTTATTTTTGTTACAGCCCTCGTATCGCAAGCGGGCGTCGACAAACAACGAGGACATATATTAGAGCACCTGTGCTCCACACCACGAGAATAGCTGCACTGATATTTAAAATGACGTCGTAATGTCTGTTTCGTTCGCTGTAAATAATGTTGACTCTATAGGTTGCAGTCCGCCCCAAGCCTACAACAATATCTTCGCCATTAAAAAAAGGTTCTCCGCCCTTTCCAAGTGTACGCCGAAGGTAAACAGTTATGACAGTGTCGTATCGTGCCAAATACTGCTGAAACTGCAGGAGCTCATCATACCCGCAGCCCTGCTCGGGTATCGTGACATGTGCCTTTCTAACTAATTCCTGAGCCCTCTCTTTTTGATATTTTTCGTTGTCCCTAGCCCTATTCCACATATTTTTAAAATCAGGATGCGTAGCCTTACGCGCGTACACCCCAGCTGCGAACAACGCCCGTGGTAAACATAAATTATCATCGTTTTTGATTTTTAAGATCGACCGCTTATTTAATATTCCCTCCCCGTCCAGCCGTAAGCGTTTACCCCTCCCGACAGGTGAATTGACCGTAAATATATTGATAGTAAAAGGCTGATCTATCGAAAACTCGCTCGCACTCTACGTGATTCTAAACACAAGACCCCATAAATCCTCGAATTGAAAATCGCGTGCCGGTCGAAAGTTTAAACCCGCTGCACCCCTCGTGAAACCATCCGTAAGAAATGTCATACCCATTAGATCCCCCTGACCGCACAATGATCTGAAATACCTATGAAGTTCCCTAAATGCGTCCTCTAACCAACGTAGTGAGTTTTCCGTCTCTGGCGGAATTATGATTTTTACCGTGACCTGATTTCCAGCTAACCCAAAACGCGGATATCTTCGAATAAAATATAGTGAATACACGCTGCGTGATTCTAAATCGTCTTGATCTATTACCTTCTACGTCTTCTACTTCTGGATCTAACCCTGCATCCTGAATTGGTACACTAACCCGCCTGACAACTTCCGGTCGATCCTCCTGTTCAGGTACATCGTCCGATGGAGCATTACGCTTTCCTGCACGACGAGCTGCTCCACCCTGCTGTATTCCTGAAGTGCTAGCCCCTTCATTGACCGCGTATATTCTGACTGGAATTCCTGACGTTGAGGTAGAAGCTCCAGCGTTAACGTTGAACAGACCTGTCGCTGGTTTCTTTCTCCGTATGTCCCCAGCATCTGTAAAATTATTCAAAACTATGAAAAAAAAAATACATAAATTTGAATGACAGAGAATAAGATTCAGCATTTTTTCGGGTAGGAGTGTACTCGTGGCATATTTTCTAACATCACTTACCGCTCACGGGCGTATACCGCGTACTTTCACTCAATAGATCCGGCGCATATCGACAAATTTCATCCGTCGTTTTAGCGATCATCTCCGTCTCGTTCGCATCCTCCGCATCCTTCATTGAGACTTGTGATAGTCGCTCCATAGTCTGCTCTATAGCCGGCGCACCGTCCGTATCTACAGCAGGATCATCCTGTGTAAACGCCATCGCACTTTCAACCGCTAATTCATAAGCCTCGACAGCTTCTATAGCAACCGCTTCTTCTCGTGCTATAGCCGCGGCATCCTGACATGCTGCCGTCCTCGTCTTCCGTCCTCGCCGCTTGATGACATCCGTCACTATCCGAGGATCTGATGGTATAAGGGCAGTCTTCGCGATTTCCAGCATTTGTCTCATCCAAAAAGGTCTGTCCACTAAGCTCGAACATGTCATGATTTGCACGACTGTCTCCATGCCAAGTGTACCGATAATATTACGTAGAACCGTCGATACTTCCTGCTCAGTATGCATTCCCTTGACTCGATGGTACCACTGACGCATACGCTTCGTAACAACTTCCGGTCTTGTAGATTCGAGGTACCGTATCACCATCAGGATTAAACCTTTCACGGTTGATATGATACGTTTATCCTCAACACGATTCATCGCAAAAAATATCCTCCAAAATAAATTCAAACAAAAGAAAAATAAGGACTTGTCCAGAATTTTCTCGAAGCTCAAACTTGTTCGCTTGGTTACAATGCCTTTCACGAATGAAAAAAACAAACGCAACAATAATTGCTAAACCACTCGAAATCAGAAGATCACAACCAGCAGAGTCTCCCCTACTGAATAGTTTTTCAAACTGATAAAATGACACATTTTTGGCGAGTCTATATACGTTATGCTTGGTACCCTGCTCATCCCCACTCAGTGTAAATAAACCAATCGTTGATATTACTACCGCCCGCCAACCCTTGACCATTTTTGCTTACCTGAAACACTGTCACTATACATCGACCTGACTGACGTCACCTTCATGTTGCTTTTCACCCGACCGGCCCTTGCGCCCGCAAGTCTGTACCTGCATGCGGTGTACCTCTAATCCCTAATCGCACCTCTACACACAGGACAAAAGAATGTACCACCTTCGCAAGGGTAGCCGGAGCGTGAACTTGAACATAGAAATCGGTATTTACTATTGCGTCCCTTACGCCCGCAAGTCTGAACCGGCATAGCGGTCATCGTTAATCCCCTACCGCACCATGGCACGCGAGACAAAAGAACGTACACTTGCACCTTTGCGGGGTAGTCGAAGCGTGAACTTGAAAATAGAAATCAGTTAATTACATTTTTGGGGCAGGCTGATTACAAAGGCAGCTGCATCGTACACCTATCTATTTCCTTTCACTGTCTTAGGCTACCCCTGACAAACAAATTTTTCAATGTTTAACCAGCAGAGTATAATTACCATCTTTCGACGAATTTTACGGGTATATAATACAGTGTTTAGTCTCCAACGATACTTGAACAATGGCACCGTAAATGGTCGATTATCTGTTTGAAAGGCGTACACCGTATAATACATTCATATTGTTCGGTTGCTAAGAAAAGTAATTATTACCGGACCATTGTCGCGTCGTACTATTAGACAGGCTGAAACTGGTAGGCCTGACCTGACAAATAGTTTCCAAAGAGACGGAGGTTTTTTATTTTTTCTAGGATCGGTTTTACAACAGACGGCAATATAACCCAAAAGTAATTACTTGAATCTATCCGTGCAGATTGAAGCCTTGCAAACTTTTCCTTCAAACTTTTAGGCCAAAGTCCACAGCTACCTGCAAAGCCATAAACGGCATACTGCCTGGGCATAATGCAGGGGTCGGCACCTATGGAATCCCAGAGCCACGCTGATTCTATATGTAAGTACTGCGTCCACGGCTACAACCTTGAAATCCCTCAGCCTAGCTGAAAACTTGTCCCTACCCTCCGAGGAATAATAAAACCTCACCCAGTAGTGGGGGGGTTTTTCTTGAAATATTAAGGGGTCTGTAAGCATCTACGCCAGTAGTTGCGAATAGCCCGTGCTTGCAACAGTGAAAAACAGTTACTCTGCATCAATATTCTTCAGTGTCTGAATCATAATTTCATCATGTTTAACTCTCAATCTGTGCGTGCATTACAAAAACCTCATTCAGCTGATAAACCACTCATAATTGACCCTCTGCGACCAACCAGGCGGATGTTACTATCAACCACATATGGAATAAACCCTTCGTTCTCCACGACGGTCTCGGTTGGATATTCTCTAGTCGGAGAACGTTTCGAACCTATTGTGCAGTTCAGTGGTCAAGGTGGAAGTATTATCGCGATGAAAACTGACGTTTGGTGGAACTTTTTAGAAAGCTTGAACAAAATCAACAAATACTTCGCTAAACCAACGACCACAGCCTATACTCCAGCCGTTTCTACCGATACTACACCCGTAGATGTGAACGGTTATACCGTTTCGTTCATCTTGGCTCACGGATCGAGAGCCATCAAACTAACAGAACCAGCTGAGCAGTGGAAAAAGGAAGAAGATCGAGACACAGACGATGAGTCATCTACTAACAATCCCCCCAGTCTTAAGAAACGGAAGTTGTACTCGCCGTCCATCGTGCTGCAGAAAACATCGATCGATGGACTAAATGCCATAATACCGTGCGTCTGTAATCATTTAAAACGTCTATCAGAACATGAAGTTGGTGTGAACGAACTCAAAGACGATATGGTGAGGGAACTCTCTACACTGGACAATGTGCGCGGCTTTACGAATAGTACTCCTCTTCATCGTTTCACAGAGCTTGTTGTAAAGGATATTGACGAACAGCTGGATGGGATAAAGACGACGTGGAATCCGAATCTTAGTACGAGTATATGTGAAATTGTTTTGCTTGAACTAAAGGCTCTGTTCGCTCTTGACATATCCGAGGAAATTAAAGGCTCCATGGATTCAACATATAGTATATACCCACGCTTGAGCACTTGTTGAAATAACGCCTATAGTTTGTCACAAGAAACGTCTATTCTTTATCTAGAATAAGCCTTAACATAATTAGTTGTAATTTTTATACGCAATACTGTTAAATAAATCTTAGTTATAAGCTTGAACCTTTTTTTAGTAAACATAAGTTTGAATCTTTACCTTTATAAATATTAAATAATATGAATAAACAGCCATTATAACAATATTCACCTGTGCGTCTTTTACCAACCCTATCCTTTCCCTACACCCTTCCATATATCTATATAAATATTTCTATCCGATTAGTATACATAAATTTTCTTAGATTAGGATCGATGAAATTCTCTTAGGTTAGGATCGATGAAATTCCCTTAGGTTAGGATCGATGAAATTCTCTTAGGTTAGGATTGAAAAAAAAAAGAAAAAAAGAAGAAAAAAAAAAAGGAAAAAAAGGAAAAGAAAAGGGGAAAAAAAGAGAAAAAAAAAATGGCGGCGGCCGGGGGGGGGAGGGCAAGGGGGGGGGGGGGGGGGTTATAAACGGTATACTGCACCCTCTCTACTAATAATAAAAAACAGATGCAGTCGATGCAGAAAAACCATAAAATAGCTGAGAAAAGGTCAAAGAGACAAAAAAACAAATACAAGACAATGGAAAACAAACCGGACCTATCATCTGATACTGATGAAAACAGGAATATCCGGCGCAACAATAAATCTAAAGCAAAAAAAATTACTCATAGTCCAGTCGGATTAGCTTGAAAAGTGCTTGAAAATGTGAAACGGACATATAGGCTATTTTTTTTTTTTTTTTTTTTTTGGAATCGCTTCTTCGTAACATAACGTTGAAGAAACGGAGTATTCACAGTCTTGAAAAGTTGCGCAGCATTTGTTAATTAACAAATTGAAGAAAATTGAGGCGTTTTGCGACACATTTTCATAAATATCTCCGTTTCAACGTGAATTTTGAGGAAAATGTTGGGCATCCATTCTGATCAGAATGAAATTTCCTACAAGATAAGACTGGTTGGATAGTCAAAAATTCAAAATTCAATCTACAGCGAGCGTGGATTTGTAAAAGTTGGGCTGTTTTTTCAATCTTTTGTATTGACTTCAAAACTTGTTAGATAATCTGAATAATCCTGACAATGAATGTTCATGTGAATATAAAGAAGTGTGCGAAACACGGTTATGGCTGATCCAACAGTTTTCGAGGTATTAATTCTTGAAAAAATTTTATCGCCTTAATTGCAAATTGCGCCATGGTGAAACCAAATTTTTTCGTCGAGCTAAATTTTTTGTGCATATACTTCGAAATGTGTAGTATCGTTTGAAACTTTAAAAATATAAAAAAAATCATTTATGTGTCATAGGCCGTAAAACCGCGATTTTAACCTCGCTTCGCTCGGTTTAAACGCGGTTTTGGCCTGGACACATGAAATTCTGTATGCCATACGGCCGAAATAGTATTTTCTGACAAATTTCATCATAATCCTCGCCTTCGGCTCGGATTATAAACTCAAATTCATCGGAAAATACTTAAGGGGGGAAATACATGGTTTTGCTGAAAAACGACGAGAAACTTCGGGATTTTTTTCCAACGCAACTAGTGGACCAATCGTTTTGAAATTTTCAGGGTATTTTATTGTACATTAGAAGGCTCGAGAAACATTTTTTTTAAATTGATAGTAAGTGTTCATGAGCAGCCTATCGTTGCAATTACCTTAATATTTGTACACAGGTATACAGGTGTGAAGATTGTCAGACCCGCGCGAACGGTATGCCCTCTGATAATTGTGCATTTTATGCCAGAAGCTGTTGAATTTCAAAAGGGCATGAGTTATACTGTGATTCAACAATGCCGTATTTCTTAACACATTTAAGGGCGTATGCTGACCCTTAGGACCCACGCTGCACGTATGCCGATCGTTTTCCGATGGATTTTTATTTCATGAAATATCGTTTGGTATGCTCGGCATACGCTATACTATCATTGAAAAACATGATTTTTTTTGCAATAAACAATTAACTTGTCCAGTGCAAGTTCCACGGGGAAGCGCTAATTATGCTTGTTCAGTGTCCATCATATTAAGAACTGCCAAAACCCTAGAGGGCATAGGTTATACTATCGTCGCACTTTTTGGCAGTGGGCTGACGGCCTATGATGCGTATCATTAGAGCCTATGTACCGCGGTGTAAACTAGCTCATTGATGAACAGCCCTGGCTTCTGTGACACACTTGATATACCGTAGATATATCGTCTGTCCGTCGTTCTATCACCGTTGTAATACGTATAAACATGCAGTAAATACGGTAGATTTGTGCCGAAAATGAACAAAGTTTGTACCGTATGTATGGGTACTTAAGACTCTCAACATCCGGTTTGAACATCGTGTACATACCGTCCATCCACCTATACAATATGCGACCTTTTGTGGTCCCTCCAAAATATACGTGAAGATACGATATCTATACCGCGGTCATACGGTATCAGTACTTCATTGTATCGTATCCATACCGCATTCATACCATAATCATACCACATTGAGAACGAACCGTACCGCGATGAAAAAAAAAACTTATCTTAAAGGACCCCGCACATTTCTTATGGGAACTGGCTTTCCGATGGATTCGGCTGAAATTTTTAGGACTCGTAGTTAATGCAATGCTGATCCAAAGTTACCATTGCCACAACTTTCAAAAGTGAACCGTTCGACATTGGTAAGCGGTTGAAGTTTAAAATCGGTCCATTTGTACTCGCTTGTAGTCGAGTTTCCCCTAATCTGTGAATGAATAGCCCCTCGCTTTTACCGTTAGGTGATTTTTCAGCATAGGTCTTTCGACTCATCACTTCGTACTTGAGCTAACGATAGTCAAAGCCGGGTTAAAAGTTGGAAAATACACCGAACGAAAATTCTTGCCTGCAAAATACCTGCACCTTTGGGTTAGAACTGATACTACACGAAATTGACCGATTTTAAACTTCAACCGCTTACCAAGGTCGAACGGTTCACTTTGGGAAGTTGTGGCAATGGTAACTTTTGATCAGCATCGCATGAACTACGAAACCTGAAAACTTCAGCCAAATCCATCGGAAAGCCAGTTCCCATAAGAAATGTGCGGGGTCCTTTCAGCATAGGTATTAATAGCGACGCCTCAGTGAAAGAACATACATCGAGTTTTATTAAAAAATCATGCTGTTCCATATATCTTTATCGGACGAGACAGCATAATTTTGGAATTAAATCCGATATATGTTCTTTCGCTGAGGCGTCGCTATTGGCTGGGTGCACGAAAATACTAATCCTATTTCATTATCGGTGTGTAACATATTCATGCATATACTGTCAGCGCCATCTAAAATCATGCTCAGCATTTTTCCATGCTCAACGTATACACAATACACACTTATTTTTAAAGTAGTATATGTGCGTGCACCCAGCCAATATTCTCATATGAGTAAAAGGGACATATTGAAATTTCAACGAAATATGTATTTTATTCGCTGCATAGCGATATCCATATGTGATACATATGAGGTATTCCACGCCGTTTCGAACGGTAAAAAAAATCACCGCTTCCGAAAAAATCGTAATTTGGTTCTCGAGCACAACTATATCAAAAGAATTTTTGTGAATTTTACAGAATTTTCGGATTGCATTTGTGGATTTTTTCCAAATTCCAATTTTTCCTACAAACTCCCGTATCTCAAAAGTATGAGGTCCTACAAGAAAATTTATGAGACATAAAAGTTGCAGTTTCGAATCAATTTTCTGGAAATTTCTTGTTTGGAATTTCTCGAATCCGAAAAATACCAATTCTTATCAAAAATACACAAAAATTGGTTTTTCAATCAATGAGTCACTTTTGATTTGCCTCAATAATTTACAGAAAATACTCTCAAGTGTTGACAACAACCGTATATTTTATTTAATGATGATTCGGTTATTCAAGACTTCCAGAAGTGCATCAATTTCTCAAACCAAAATTATTTACCACTATAATTTGCGAATACCGGACGGATCCACCATTCCGTAAAAATACGACGGAATGAAATTAGCGGAACGCGGATTCTGGTGACTTTTCCATCCATTCCGTTCCGTGATTCCGGATTCCGGCGATCCGGGCCTACATGGGACGGCATCATGACGCATCGGCGAAACCGTGTATTTCACATATTGATTCAGTGGAGTTTTGATAAGTCCATCGTGGTATGGAAACCGCATTTAACTCTGGGAGTCGCGAGCAGTAGTCATCCCATTTTTGTTCGACCTCTGGCGGTAGTTCGTCATCCCAATCAAGAGATGCGATCCACAGTTCTTGCATTAGAATTTTTGCAGTGATTATGACTGGCGATAGCCATCCTAACGGATCGAACAGTTTGGCTGTAATCGAGAGTACTGATCGTTTCGTAGGTTTCGAGCGTACAGGGAGTGCGGCATTGAAACAAAATGAGTCAGTTTCAGGGACCCAACCGACACCGAGAATTTTTACCGATTCCGTTGAATCGAACGAACGATTTTTTGTGGTTTCTTGGTCAGGGACCGGGATATCTGCTAAGAGGGACGCGTGGCTTGACATCCACTTTCGTAATGTAAATCCTCCGCGAGCAAGCAATTGTTCTAATTCGAGACGTCGCGCGAGTGCTGTACATTCACAGTAAGCTCCGAATAAGACGTCGTCGACATAAAAGTTGTCGCGCACGATGGCAGCCGCGTTTGGCAAGTTTGTTTCTTCGTCATCGGCCAGTTGCCTAAGAATGCGCATAGCAAGATATGGTGCGGCCGCAGTACCATATGTTACGGTAGTTAATCGAAAGGGTGTAATCGGTTGACTGGGGGACGTTCGCCAAAGAATTTGTTGATATCGTGTATCTGCAGGATCGACCAATATTTGTCGATACATCTTTGTGATATCTGCTGTGAACGCGAATTGATATTGACGCCAGCGTAAAATTGTTGCCGGCAGATTTGTTTGAAGTTTCGGTCCTATCATTAAATGGTCATTCAACGAGGTACCGTTTGATGTTATACTCGACGCGTTAAAGACTACTCGTAAACGTGTCGTACTGCTATCCTTGAATACAGGATGATGCGGAAGGAAAACGGCGGGAGTAGAATCAGGAGCGTTGAAGGTTGTAGGAACCATATGTTGAAGTGCGATGTATTCATTTATAAACTCATGATACGGTGCATGAATCTCTGGCTCACGGACGAATTTCCGCTCAAGTTGTACGAGCCATTTTTGTGCGATATGATTTGATGAACCAATTTTAATTGGTGTTGTGCCTTTAAACGGGAGTTTGACAATATAACGTCCTTCCGGAAGACGTTTGTGTGTTGCTACGAAGTGGGCTTCGCACGCTAATTCCTCTTCCGAGAGAGGTGAACAAGTTGGGATTTCTTCGAGCTCCCAGAACCGTCGCAACTCTCGAGATAAGCTCGATTCATTGATTGCGACGTGCGCTGTTAGCGTAGATATGTTATTTTTAGATTTGTTGGACAGTGTCGGTCCTGATAGGATCCAACCAAACGTTGTATTTTGTGCTATTGGCGATCCTAATGGTCCTCGCTTCAACCCTTCGAGAAGGATACTTGCGTAAACGTCAGCCCCTAAGATTAGTTGTACTGGATCATTACTGATCGGATTAGGATCAGCCAATTTGAGGCCTTCTAAATGTCTCCATGATGCTGAACAATTTGATCGTGGAGGCATGTAGGAGGTTAGTTTCTGAAATACTATTGCGGTACACTGAATGTTGGTACCGTTATTGATACATGAATTCAGAGTCAAGTTGACTAATGCTCCACCAGTGCCTGCATCAGTGCCTCCGATTCCGGACACTGGTGCGCGAACTTTTTTTTTGTACGCGGGGCTCGTAGAAATTGAGCGACTGATTCTGTTATGAAAGAGGACTGAGATCCTTGATCGAGCAACGCTCTAACTTTAATACTACGTCCATTGGAAGACGCAACGAATACCCAAGCAGTAGCAAGCATTACTGACCCGAGTGCAATTTTTGGCTCAACCGCGAGTAGAGATTCGACATTTGTTATCTCCTTTTGATTTGAACTTTGAGAAGACTGCGGAGGCGTCGATGTTTCGACTGGTTTGGATTTTGGCATTATACCTCCGGCAGGGAATGATAATTGATTTGATTCAGTTTCCTTTCTTAACGTGGTTAGGATTGTGAAGCAATGTGTGATGCTTTAATTTACAACGATAGCATGCATACTTACTTGAGCATTGTTGTGGTTTATGATTTGGCGACAAACAGTTAGTACATAGATTATTTTCGCGAGCTACCTTTGGTCGTTGTTCAACCGGTTTAGCCTTGAATTGTTCACATTTATAAAGAGCATGCTCACCAGTGTATTCGCAACAGTTAGATGCAGTAGATAGGTGGGACTTTGTTTTACTTGTCTCACCTTTTCCGTTATATGGCTGCTTACTCAATTTGTGAGATGTAGGAGTTGCAATAGCTTCGAGCGCCCGTACTCGATACTCGAGAAAATCATGAATTTCCTTATATGTAGGATATGTGGTTTTATCACCGATTTTCATTTTCCACTCACGGCGTGACACAGGGTCAAGTTTGCGAATGGTCATGAATGCTAGCAAGTCGTCCCACGTATCTACTGATCGTTCTAAATTTTCTAATGCGCTAACAGCTTCGCGAGTTCGGTCACGTAAGCATTTGAGATCCTTAACACTTTCATTGGTAACTGCCGGGACATCAAACAGTTTTGTCAAATGTGCATCTATGACATGTCGAGATCTGTCGTACCGATCTTTGAGTGCAGTCCATGCAACCGCAAAATTTGCTTCTGTTATTGTTATATTTTTAATAATGAACTGGCTTCACCAGTGACGCTTACCTTTAAATAGTGCAAACGCTGAACATTGGTAATTCCGTCATTTTTTATTACAAGTGAATCGAACAAGTCTCGAAAGGAAATTCAATCTGTATAAAAGCCTGAAAACGTTGGCATCATTATGCGAGGCAACGCGGAGGACGTATCGTGACCTCGGTCGTAAAGTGAATTATCACTTGCCATAGACGCGTTGGCGTCAGGTGGATTTGTACGTACGCTTATAGCTTGCGCTATATAAATCGTTGACTTCCCAGTAGGTGTCTTCCGCAGCTAGATGTTCTTCGTCCTTGAAGTACGGTAGGGTTGTCCGTTGATCCTTGGTAGCTGTATGATAAATTTTCAAGTCCAATGCCTTGCAGTGTTCCCATGTGCTGTTGACGCTGGTGAGTCGAGAGTGCAGCATAGGCAGAGTGAAACTTTGTCGTCCTACCTTCTTGAGGTTGACCAACACTCTTGACATCGACAACACTGTTGTTGCCTTTTCATGAAGTAATTCGTCAAGATCAGCCATGATCACTGATCTCTATATACTACTGGATTGTGGATAGGCACCTTTCCGCCGCTCGGAGCTGAAGCAATTAGAAGCTCTCAGCGGGGCGTGGTGCGGTCAGGGGGGAGAGGGATCTGGAGGCCAAGTCTACGCGGGAAATTCAAATCATTGAGCTCACGGCTGTGGATCACAACCTATTGCAGAGGCTTTGAATGAATGATAACTAGGAAACGAATGATTCTGGTTGACTTTACATATTATTAGCGTATAAAACAGTTTTAATCGTATTTTCATTCTTGAAAAATTCGTGTTTATTCGTTGGAATGATTTGGGGGATTTGGGTTCATCAATTTGAAGGTTAGGTTAGGCAATTATAGCGTTTATCGCATTTAAGCCCAACCAGTTATTAGAAATTAACAATATTCATTAAAAATAATCTATTTTTTTTTTTTAATATTCAATGAAAATACATGAATAATAAATATTCTAAATATGAATTATCATGCCCAAATAAATGATCGGAAAAAGGTAATGCGATTCATGGAAATCATACCTAACCTCAAACGTAACTCTACTTCATCTGCTATTAATTATGATTATATAATACTTACCTATGAAAATACCTTCCAGTGGACGCTTTCTTCTTGCAATATGCACACTTGATCATTTTTTTTCCGCTTTCAAAGTTATTTCTTCCCTTGCTTTCAAGCCACCGGTGTTACTTGACAGCACTCAGGCATTTAACCACGCACTAACGCACCGCCGATGTCTGTTCAAACTTCCCGCGTAGACTTGGCCTCCAGATAATAACAATATTAGGCAATATGGCGCTGTTCAATGCGCTTCACGCAACGACGCGTATTCACAATCCAGTAGTATATAGAGATCAGTGGCCATGATGAATTAATTACGGTCCCGTCTGCGTGGGTACCGTGTTAAAAGAACTCGAAGTATGATTTGGGAGTCGGTTTTTTTTTTTTTTTTGAACTACTAACTATTCAATTATGATGCACTTAATTTATTAAGCTGTGAACAGTTTGAGCATAGCACATACCGCGACGCGTGACAGCGTTCTCGCGATAGTGTTTACCAAGGTGAGATTATCACCTGGGGTTAGTTCGAATAGTTGCGCGACATATTTACGAGGGAGTAAGATTATCACTTCCTCGAAATAGTGCAAGTATTCTTGTTGACGCGTAGTCAACGTCGTTATAAATCTTGCAATAATTCACCACGTGATTAACGAGAATTTATCTTAACGTGAACGCTAAACTATACGCGATTTTAGAGTTTATTCGAAACTTCTAATGAGGGCGAACGTCTTCGAACGCTTACTACTTCCTAGGAGTTTTGAATTTGACGTGTCCGTGTACCGGTGTTACATGGACTCACACTGTTTATGTATCGAGTGCTTTGAACGCAAGCCCGATAAGCCGCGTGTTTGAGAGACACTTTATTTACGCGCGACCGTTGGTGCGAGAGAGAAACAGATCAATGTTGTTCGAGATAGCGTTATGAAGGACACGGGAGAGTGAATATTATGGTGTTCACTTGTCGTTACTTGACAAGAAATCTATTTCCTTTTGATATGCTCGCGATCAACGTTCACTGAGTGTTCGCACAATTAAACTTCATCACTGATCCTCTTGAGTTGTTAACACTCGTTTTTCACCCTTTTGGTACGCGTATTTTTTCCTAAATATCCGGCTCGAAGGACCAAATGTTTCGTCCACGTCTTCGCAGCGTGGGCAAACTCTAACTTTTATTCTGACGTTACACGAGGTACTTGTGTGCGAAGGATGGATGTACGGATCTTCGGAAATAATTAACAATACGTATTATGAGTGTAAAAAATATATTGTTTCTTTATTAGAGTTAGTATCGTGAAATTTATATAATGAAATACTGCGATTTTAAATTACGAGCCGTCGTCGTAAGCGAATGTATGCTTCGACGGTCTCGGAAACAATGATGGTGCGTATACACCGAACGTGGCAGCTCATCCGCACACCGAACACACACATACTGTAACATTCCGGCTGTTCTGACTCCTGCCGGAGCAGCCGGACAAGTGTCCATCGCGCATCCCGCGACGCGCATCTCGCGACGCGCACCGCAGAGTTCCGTGCATTGCACAATTCCGTGCAACCGGCGATTCCGCGCCACCCGCGATTCCGCGCAACCCGCGATTCCGTGCAAACCGGCGTTTCCGTGCATCCCACGATTCCGCGGGCACCGCGGAATATCGGTATAAAAGGGGGTACGTGGAGGCCCAGGTACCGATTGTGTGGCAAAGCGCCCGTCGAGTCACATCGTATTAATTATTCAAATTAGGCACGTAGCCAAAATAGTGCGTGATCTGTATTTGCTCTTAAATCGCATTTCGACACTTGCTAAAATTGAAGTGATTAAAATCGCGATTTTCGATATTGAAAAATATAAGTCAAATTAAAATTTAAAAATTCACATTACACACCCTTCAAAGTTTTTTTACTAATTTTTTATAAATAAATAAATTAGACTGCAAACGTCAAAGTCGTCATAATAGATAATTATCGGCGCAAATTAAACCAATCGAGGATTGGAAATCCTCGGTTAAAATAAATGAATCTTCAGCTTTAAATAAAAATTCGAAATCGGAAACATTGATTAAAAACCATTATGAACTCTAAGTAAATCTAATCTTATCCTACTGTATTATTTCTCTAGTATAATATTTTATATTCTATTCTATTCTTGTCTATTCTTTATGATTTATTAATATTCTAATTCTGTTCTTTATGATTTATTAATATGCTCAATATGCTATTTTCTGTTTATTCTTTTGTATCGTTTCCTATTGTTGACGATATTACTTATTAAACTAAATCTATTGTTAAACGACATCTATTTCTTTCAATTTCCTATTTCCTTTAAATTAACAATCTCTAAGCATTTCAGGTTTCTTTCTTTATTCTCAATTAACAAACGACAGCTACGGTGCAGGTGTAAAACCCAATCCCGAGTCTAGTTGTACAGCTTGGTACGCCTAGCGACACCCAGCTCTGTATTATCGCAGCTACGGTTGAGTTTTTGCTGGGTTACAACACTGGGGAATACCCGTGTCTGTGATTCTCACACACAGCTAACACAACCCGCGTCTGTGCACAGGCTCGGTTAGCGAAGCTGATCCTCGCTCAGTAGATAAATAGCTCAAATCGGTTGATATCTGATTTGAGTCTGTAATAGGGTATTTTGTGGTTTTTCACTTTTTCCACGAGAGGAGCTCCAAATCACACCCGTGACAAAGACACTCACGTGGACTAGCACCGTATCTCCAGCCATCAGCGGAGATATTGGTGCAGTAAGTTACAATACATACATCTCAACAGTTTTCAGAAACTCTCGCCCATATAGACCACAGTCGAACTTAAGATTAACGTACTTATACTGATACCACATAGGGGTCGCCACGGAGATGCTTGAGGCGTGAACAGATCCGTTGAGCTGGCAAGGCCAATACAGCACAACGAATTAAAACTAATTTATTAATTCATACCATATGTGAATTTATCGGACCAGTCGAACCAAATTTTTAAGTCTTCCAACTGAAGCTCACCTCTATATATAGCGTGCAATCTCCAGATAGACCGAAAAAAACGGAAGTGCATCATAATTATTTTTTCAAGTTTTTCGGTCTATCTGGAGATTGCACGCTCTATATAGAGGTGAGCTTCAGTTAGAAGACTTAAAAATTTGGTTCGACTGGTCCGATAAATTCACATACGGTATGAATTAATATATTTCGAACGATAGAGTCACTACTTAAGGGGGTATATACACCTTTAAATGGGTTGAATTTCTGAAAAACAATTTTCCTTTTTTTTTCGACTTGAAGACTCTGATAAAATTTAAAAAAATTATCATGTTTGGGGAGGGTTTGACCTTCATTATCCATATCTTACATCATGTATTACTTCCAGTCTAATAGTGGCTGCGCTGAAGACAGGAGAATACAAAATCACTCTGTTGCCGTAAAGAATCAGACCCAGCGTTGGACCGATCTTGGAATTTTTGGTTCTCAATTGTTCATAAGACATGCCTCTATCAGATAAACATAGAACTTTTTGATATTGCAAGAATTACTTGAGTTATTGAATTTTTTCGATTTTTTTCCTGAATTTGAAAAAAAATTTTGCTTATTTTTCTAATATTTCAACTAAAAATGGGTTTATCAAAAAGTTCTATGTTCATCTGATAGAGGCATCTCTCATGAATAATTCAGGACCTAAAAATCAGAGATCGGTCCAACGGTTGATTTTATTCTTTACGGCAACCGGTCAAAATAATGATTGTTCAGGAATCAACTTTTAAACTTTTTATTTTTTTATTTTCTACTTCTCCTAGAGAAGGAAATGTAGCTACAAAAAATCAAGTTCTAAGATTTTGCTAATGATTGATATGCTGGATCCGCAGCTGCTCTCGCATCAATGTGTTATGAGTCGAGTCTAGACACATGTGCCAGGCGGAGGTTTGTAATGAGTTTTGACCTGTTCTGTCCAACAACAGTGTCCGGTAGGTGTCCAGTAAGAGTGCTAGAAAAAGAATAAATTGCGTCAGGAAAAATCTGATCAAAATTTTTCAAAACATAAAAATCCTTCAAAATTCTTAAGGGGACACTTCGGTGAAATTTTTGGCAAAAACAGGTTTTTTAATTCTTACAACTTTAAAAAGACGTGTATGAAAAAATTTCTGCAGCAGTTTTTGAATTATGTCAGTATAGATAGTGAAAAAAAAGTTTCAGCGTCCTGCGATGAAAGTGTAAACGCAAGGAATTTTTGACAGCGGTGAGAAAAATCTTCTTCGCAAGGTTCCTTGCGCTTACATTTTCATCGCAGAAGGCTGAAATTTTTTTTTACCGTCTATACTGACATTATTCAAAAACTGCTGGAAGGATTTTTTTATACAACCTCTAATAGCGATCTTCAAAATTTCACCGAAGTCTCCCCTTAATCTTCAATATTTTCGAGATTCAGAAGATGCTAGCACAATTTTTGTCAGTACTCCAAAAATTCTCCCATCTTTCATCAATCATACCTTTTTTCTTATAATATTTATCAAACTTTCGCAATTAATATATTATAGAAATACTCATCTTTTTAGAAATCTGAATGTGTAGTCTCCTGGCATCGATTTCAAATGCACTTTTTTGATGGATCATCTTCTTTCGATTCCGACGTCTCATCTCATCTCAGATATATACACTGTGTTTGTTCAATATTGAAAATTACTATTGGTTTGAATTCGCAATGACAGCACGACTATTTACAAACAAGTAGACACCTAACCTCGAAAAAATGTAGATCGCAGCCATGTGTTCTGTCAATTATCACAATTCAAAAGAATATTGAAAATTAAATATGTATAAAAATCATAATTACAAAGAATTGAAAAATCACAAAATAAAATTCAAAAGCAAAATATATAAAAACGTCAAAAAAAGCAAGACAGTGGTGTTGGCGGTACTGTACAATATTTACGGGACCAATATGAGCATCCGCGCGCCGCGCGGCGGCGCTTTTTCGCAATTCGGGACTGTCATGGCTGTAACTTTTCAAATCCTCTAGATTTTCGGACGCTAATTTATTTGCAGGTAAAGTAGGTCAAGATAGAAAACTTAAAATTTTTGACGAGAAAAATTTTTATCCGGCGTCTCGGGAATCGAACCCGAGCCTACTGGCTGCCAATCCGGGGGCTTATACCCACTAGACCACCTGGCCGCCTTCAAATTTATCTCGTCATTTTTCAAGTCTAGTTCGTGTGCTTGGTATTGTACGTTATGAATTTCGTCGCTTAAGCACATGTATTGACTTTGAGTTAGTGAGTGAGCACACGGGCTCACTAACACTTGTAAGGTAAGACTTACGTCTTTTATACCTTTATTTTATTGGTTATATTTAATTAAATACAACCAATACCACCGAAGGTGGTGTATTCGCCGAAGAAGAATGATTTTAAGATAGAAAACTTAAAATTTTTGACGAGAAAAATTTATCCGGCGTCTCGGGAATCGAACCCGAGCCTACTGGCTGCCAATCCGGGGGCTTATACCCACTAGACCACCTGGCCGCCTTCAAATTTATCTCGTCATTTTTCAAGTCTAGTTCGTGTGCTTGGTATTGTACGTTATGAATTTCGTCGCTTAAGCACATGTATTGACTTTGAGTTAGTGAGTGAGCACACGGGCTCACTAACACTTGTAAGGTAAGACTTACGTCTTTTATACCTTTATTTTATTGGTTATATTTAATTAAATACAACCAATACCACCGAAGGTGGTGTATTCGCCGAAGAAGAATGATTTTAAGATAGAAAACTTAAAATTTTTGACGAGAAAAATTTATCCGGCGTCTCGGGAATCGAACCCGAGCCTACTGGCTGCCAATCCGGGGGCTTATACCCACTAGACCACCTGGCCGCCTTCAAATTTATCTCGTCATTTTTCAAGTCTAGTTCGTGTGCTTGGTATTGTACGTTATGAATTTCGTCGCTTAAGCACATGTATTGACTTTGAGTTAGTGAGTGAGCACACGGGCTCACTAACACTTGTAAGGTAAGACTTACGTCTTTTATACCTTTATTTTATTGGTTATATTTAATTAAATACAACCAATACCACCGAAGGTGGTGTATTCGCCGAAGAAGAATGATTTTAAGATAGAAAACTTAAAATTTTTGACGAGAAAAATTTATCCGGCGTCTCGGGAATCGAACCCGAGCCTACTGGCTGCCAATCCGGGGGCTTATACCCACTAGACCACCTGGCCGCCTTCAAATTTATCTCGTCATTTTTCAAGTCTAGTTCGTGTGCTTGGTATTGTACGTTATGAATTTCGTCGCTTAAGCTAAAATGTACGTTATGAATTTCGTCGCTTAAAATAAAGGTATAAAAGACGTAAGTCTTACCTTACAAGTGTTAGTGAGCCCGTGTGCTCACTCACTAACTCAAAGTCAATACATGTGCTTAAGCGACGAAATTCATAACGTACAATACCAAGCACACGAACTAGACTTGAAAAATGACGAGATAAATTTGAAGGCGGCCAGGTGGTCTAGTGGGTATAAGCCCCCGGATTGGCAGCCAGTAGGCTCGGGTTCGATTCCCGAGACGCCGGATAAATTTTTCTCGTCAAAAAAATTTTAAGTTTTCTATCTTAAAATCATTCTTCTTCGGCGAATACACCACCTTCGGTGGTATTAGTTGTATTTAATTAAATATAACCAATAAAATAAAGGTATAAAAGACGTAAGTCTTACCTTACAAGTGTTAGTGAGCCCGTGTGCTCACTCACTAACTCAAAGTCAATACATGTGCTTAAGCGACGAAATTCATAACGTAAAGTAGGTCACTAGCATTCCAAAAAAAATGTAAAAACAAAAACGATTTTTTGAAGATTCAAAGGTGTATATTAGGGTAGTTCATTTTAAACTTGTATTTTTTTTTTTCGCCTCCCACCTGAAAACTTGGTGCCAAATTTGGAAAAAAAATTCTCCCTAAATCGGAGACCATGACAAAAAATATTTAGAGGTCGCTACCGAGGAATAAAGAAAACATCAATCATTTTCGATGTATTATTCATGATTGACTCATGAGCGAAAAAAAAAAATTAATAATAATCAAAAAATACCATGCTAAATTGAAAAAACTCGTTGCCGGTAGCAACCTCTAAATATTTTTTGTCATGGTCTCCGATTTAGGGAGAATTTTTTTTCCGAATTTGGTGTTACGTATTCCACCCTGTTCCATACTCCTCTATGCTCTCTCACTCTCAATACCCAAGACATAACATCCTGCATGCATCCAGTCTCACCACCTCT
Source organism: Tenthredo mesomela (assembly GCA_943736025.1). NCBI lineage: Eukaryota > Metazoa > Arthropoda > Insecta > Hymenoptera > Tenthredinidae > Tenthredo > Tenthredo mesomela. The sequence goes on along the minus strand of OX031014.1, from coordinate 38,241,797 downwards.
AATCAGAGGAAGTCTCACCCTTACATTCCAAGAACTACATCCCTACCTATGCACCCATAAACTGCACCTGCATGAACGCGCCCATGCCCGGGACAAAGGAAAAGATGATCTCATTATTCAGCTCATGAGTAGCGATTATTAATATTGCACTTGCAACTACTCACTTACTCCTAAATCGTCAACCAAAGCAGTCGTTCTTAAACTTGCATCCGAAACGACTCTTAATTAACTCTCGAAATCATAAACTCAAATCACTCATCGCTTTCACTTAATAACGTGTAACACTCATATAGATGGTTCTACCATCCTTGTAATTACTACCAATAAACGATTACTTAGTTATATTTATATATGTTCACATCAATCACCTACCATCTAAAATCCGGTTACCTTAAGGTGTAAAACGAGGGACGAACTCAACGACAACTCTAATCACGTACTTATATATTACTGGTAACAGCTCAATTAATCCTTATTCATAACAATAGTGGCAACGCTATTCATAACAATGGTGGCAGCGGAACTACCTCGTTTACCGGAAAATAAAGTGACAAAATAAGTGAATTCTACGAAGTGATATATACGTGATATGAGTGATTACCTATTTCCAAACACACGATTTCTAGTGTAAAATCTTCCATACTTCAAATCATTGTGACAAGATATACTAAATCTACTAAATCTACAAAATCAACAAGATCTACAAAATCTACCAAATCTACTAAATCTACCAAATCAATAAAATCTACGAAATCACTAAATCTACTAAATCTACTAAATCTACCAAATCACTAAATCACAAAATCTACGAAATCTATAAAATCTACAAAATCACAAAAGCTACTAAATCTACTAAATCTACCAAATCCACAAAATCTACGAAATCTACTAAATCACTAAATCAACAAAATCTACCAAATCCACATAATATAAAGTGCATATATTATATATGTATAGATATCAAAGTGAGAACGTAATATAATACTGTGTTCTTTAACTATTTCTACAAAAACGAAGAAAATAACTCAGCAATAAAATCAAAGTTGCTAAAAGAAAAGAAGTCCGACATCATCCTCAAAGGCACCTAGCCCCACAAAGATTCACCTGAATCCAACAATTAGCGATCTCGCTACAACGAAGCGCAGATTCCTGAGCCGTGACATCTATACTCTCATCGACGACTTCTCGACATCCGACATCCGACGCAGTCCAACACAACAGCTTCATCTCCAATATCAACTCAGATCCGTATTAAACATGAAATTTTTCCTAATCCTGATCATCAGCTTGTAAGTTATCTTTAATTATAATAAGTACACACATACCTCAAACGAAATAATCTAATTCACAAATCGCAAAATGCCTGACGAAAATGCAGAAACCTCATACTGGTCTCTTAAAGACTTATTAGATACAATCCCCTATTTTAATGGGAGAAACTTGAATATTAATAACTTCATAAGAAGCTGTGAAAATGCCAAAACTCTTGTGAAACCAACTCAGCGCCCTATTTTGACGCGAATGATCAGAACTAAAATCTATGGTACAGCTGAATCATACTTAGGAAGTAAAGAATATAACACTATTGACGAAATCATAACGGTCTTAAAACAAGCTTTCTTACCAAAGAAAACAATTTTTGAATGGCAGACAGAGTTGAACAATGTCAAACAAAAAAGCGATCAACGTGTATTAGATTATAGCGCAAGAGTCGAAGACATATCACACAACACAACACAAGTAATCAAGAATTCAAACACAAGTGATGCTGCTGGTATGATTACTGCAGTTGAGGCTAATGTGCTCAAGTGCTTTGTTAGAGGCTTGATCCCAGAAATTGAAATTCGAGTAGCTGGTGCAAATCCAACCACCCTAACAAAAGCTATCGAACTAGCTCTAACAGAAGAGCAAGAACTCTCAAATCGTACTGCTCTTAATACAGACAATAACCGAACTCGACAACCCAACTTACAAAACGCTCCTATCTCTTGTGATTACTGTAAACGTCAGGGCCACGTGATGGACGATTGCAGACAGCGCACCCGCGAAAATCAGTCACGACCCCCAAACAGACGCCCTCCTAACCAACCAAACTCGCAATATCCCCCAAGATTTTGCACTCACTGTAATCGACAGGGACATTCGATAGAAAATTGTAGACAACGTGCCTACAATAACCAACAACCTCCTAACCAACAACAACAACCCCAAAACCAACCGCAACAGTCGCAAAACCAACCTCAACAATCAAATCAACAATCAAACCAACCCAATACGCAATATCCTCCTGTATCCTGCAATTATTGCAAACGTCAGGGACACACGATAGAAAACTGCCGAAAACGCGCTTATAATAACGCCCAAAGACAGCAAAATCAGAGTCCTTTAAACTCGAACTCAGTCCGCCGGGAGAACGTGCCGACGGACCCAACACAAACTCAGCCGCGTTCAACAACACAATAAATCACGTCCTCGAAACAGAATCAGAAGCAATACACGGACTATTGCCAGTTGTCGAAATCGATATAAAAGAATTAAAAACAAAATCAAAATTCATAATAGACACAGGTGCGGACTTAAATATCGTTAAAATCAATTCCCTAAAAGAAGATGCCGAACGTGACAGAACTAAAATACGGAAAATGACAGGAATAACAGACGGATTTACTAATACTTTAGCGGAAACCAAATTAAAAATCAACAATAAAGAACACGAATTTCACGTCGTCCGCGAAGATTTCCCGATAGCTCAAGACGGTATTATCGGACAACCCTTGTTACATAAAGAAAAAGCTACCATTTCCTATAAAAATAATACATTAACTTTGACAGATACTGTAATTCCCTTCAAACTCCAAAAACACAAACCACAAATCGCAACTCTCATTACAATACCAGGTCGTACCGCTCAAGTAATTCCTCTTAAAATCTCAAATTCAGAAATTAACGAAGGCTATGTAGATACGATTAACTTAGGTCCCAATATTCACTGCGGCAAAGCATTAGTTACAAACAGTAACGGTCAAGCATGTATACTCGCGATAAACTCAAACGAATCAGCTGTTGAAATAAGTGTGCCAACCGTAACCCTAGAACCTGTCAACGAATCTCTGAATACACTCGATCCAAAAAGTTCCATAAACCAATCTGGTGCCGTACAAATTTCAAAAATTAACGGTGATGTACGAAAATCTTCAGATACAATCCTTCATTTCATACCACAAAAAATTCCAATATTACGAGGAATCTCAGTTGAATTACTAAAAGCTTTTAATCTAAACGAGTACGAGCTAATTACCTACGCAAAAAATGATATAATCGGAGATACCATAAAAGACACAATCCCTAACAGCTCACAAGTAATATACCACTCAATTATCATGGAAACGTATTCCAGTGATATAGACGATACGATCATTACTAAAACGCTAAATTCTCTAAAAAATCATTTAAAGTCAAATAACACAAAATCAATCTCAATTCCTGACCTATCCGACGAACTAGGCAGACAGAAATGGGATAAAATCTTACAATCAATAACCTCAACTTTCAACAACTCAGATATCTCAATACAAATCTATGATACTAAATCTAACAATCAAACTCAAAACACAAAAACTAACCCAAACGTGCTGACAATAAACGACACGATCGAAACTAATAAACCTCATATACCCGTCGATGATAATAATAACAATCGTTCTGAAAGATTAACAATCCTTAAAAACTCAATGCATCTGGACCATCTTAATGACGAAGAAAAAGAATCTATACTCGCTCTCACAACGGAATTCAACCACCTATTTTTTCTACCAGGTGACAAGCTATCAAACACATCCTTAGCTAAACATTCAATCCTAACGACAGACGATAACCCAATCAACGTAAAACAATACCGATACCCTACGGTCCATAAAGACGAGATACAGAAACAAGTTTCCGAATTATTAGACCAAAATATCATCAAACCATCATCCTCACCCTACAATTCCCCCCTTTGGGTTGTACCCAAAAAACCAGACGCACAAGGCAACAAAAAATGGAGAATGGTCATAGATTTCAGAAAACTTAATGATAAAACAATAGGTGACGCGTACCCCTTACCAAATATAAACGACATACTTGATCAACTAGGAAACGCAAAATATTTCTCAACTTTTGACCTCGCCTCAGGTTTCCACCAAATTCCCATGGACCCGACTGACGCTCACAAAACAGCATTTTCAACCCCCCACGGTCATTACGAATTCAATAACATGCCATACGGACTGACGAACGCTCCTGCAACATTCCAAAGATTAATGGATCAAGTTTTATCTGGTTTAGAAGGAAATATAGCATTTGTATATTTAGACGACATCGTTATCTACGCACACTCTCTTGAAGAACACGAAAGTAAATTCAGAAAACTAGCTAATCGATTACAATCAGCAAATTTGAGCTTACAAGTCTCTAAATGCGAATTCCTAAGAAAAGAAGTTGCTTATTTAGGACACATTATTACAGAAAACGGTGTAAAACCAGACCCAAAGAAAATAACATCAGTAAAAGCATACCCAGTTCCTAAAACAGCCAAACAGATTAAACAATTTCTTGGACTAATCGGTTATTACAGACGCTTTATCGAAAACTTTTCAAAAATAGCGAGACCACTAACTACACTACTGAAAAAAGACGTTAAATTCCTATGGACATCTGAACATCAAATGGCTTTTGAAACTTTAAGAGACTCAATATGCACATCTCCCATACTACAATATCCTAAATTCGATCAACCATTCATACTAACAACTGACGCATCTAACTACGCGATCGGTGCCGTACTCAGCCAAGGCGAAATTGGAGAAGACTTACCGATAGCTTATACCTCACGAACACTAAACAAAGCAAAACTAAATTACTCTCTAATCGAAAAAGAATTGCTAGCAATCGTATATTCAGTCCATCACTTCAGACCTTACCTATACGGACATAAATTCACACTCGTTACCGATCACAAACCTCTTGTCTGGGTCAGCAACGTTAAAGATCCAACCTCGCGATTACTCAGATGGAGATTCAAACTTGAAGAATATGATTATAACGTCGTATACAAGAAAGGCCAAATTAACTGTAACGCGGACGCACTATCACGCAATCCACCCGTAGAAGCTGATACACTTTTACCAATAAACGCAAAACGCAACCGAAATTCTAGTTCAGACGATATATCAAAACCCGACGCAAAACAAAGAAAAGAAACTCATCAATTCCCAACCCGTGCGCGACAAAGTACAGATGACTCACCAAACCCTGCTCCTATGAAGAAACATAAGGACGACGTCGACTCAAATACCGAAAAAGACGAACTCAAACAAATTCCTATGGACTGCTTACCGACAGGAAAAGAAACAATACATTTTCGAAATATACCTTTACCAAACTATTCATCAACTGACAGTTCTACAGACGACCCAATGCCCACGAAAAGATTAATACACCCATTAGAAGAAGACATAGAAATAAACTCACTGACCGACACCGAAATGGACAGTCTCTCAGATAACTCGATACAAGATCTATCGACAGATGACTCAACAGACAGTTTTCCAATGCCAAAGAACCCAATTAACGTTTCAAAATCTGCTAAACCAACGAAAATTGACTCATCTACTGACACTTCTGTCGACGACCAACCACTGTCCAAAAGAATCGATCAAAAACGAAACGCTACATACACCGATATCTCTCCAGACAACCTACCCGTAAATAAAAAATCACGTAAACTCGTAAATACTTCGACACTAACTCCGTTCGAAATTAATCAAGAACAAAACCAAGATTCGAACCCTATCACAAATCAGCCTAGCAATAATCCAGACTCAAGTGGCATGCATAATAATAAAACAGAACACAGCGAACGTAAGAGCGCGCAATCTCCAACACACGAATACAAATACAAACTACGACCACGAAAGCGTAAACCTCCTTCACCACCACCTACTTCGTCATCATCCGACGACGACCAAGTGCCTTACTATAAACAAAAACTCCCTACCTCCAGCGGTTCGGGAACCACAAGCTCTAAAACACCTTACCACAAAAGAAAACTTCCTACCTCCAACGAATCATGGACCTCGAATTCCAAAGACCCCCCTTGTAAAGAAATACCTCCAACTTCCAGTGAAAAACAGATTTCTAAACCTAATCCACGAAAACTATACTCAGACGTTGTCAAAGAAAAACAAGTGACAATACCTAAATTCACCACCCCACCACAACACAATATACCACCAACCACAAAATCAATCTATCATAAACCATCCTATAAACAATTCCGAGAACTCCTGAAAATATTACCAGACCCGACAAACGAACTTATAAATGAAACTACTGAAGACCTATTCGTACAAGGCGACAATATAGCACATTGCATCCCAGCCGACTGTTTAATCGGACAAGGCATAGCACAAGCAATGATTGAACGAAACATTATAAACCGTGACGTGTTAGAATCAAAGAGCCCCCAAGTAGGTGACATCATAGTAACACCATACGATAATAACAACGTATACAATCTAATCACCAAAACCGAATTCCACGGCAAACCAACGTACGAAACTATGTACCTAATTCTATGTAAACTCAGACGAAAACTAGAATCAAATAACGTACAATCAATATCCATACCAAAAATTGGTTGCGGACTCGACAAACTGAACTGGAAAACCGTTCGATCAATGATTTATTTCATCTTCCAAAATTCTAACGTAATAATAACTATTTGCGATTTTAAACCAACCCCAATGACCGTACAAAATCAAGACGACAGCGTTGCAAACCCTAACTCTAATAACGAGAATCCCGTGCAACCCGACTACTCAGACGTACCCGGAAACCTCGAGAACAACCATACGGACGATATCCCCGAAGATAATGTACCCCTCTTTAACGAAAACCAAGAGTTACACAATATCGAAGACACTAATTTTGACAAAGAACAACAAGATCCACCCCAGAATGCATCTATAAATCCACCACCTCAAGATCCGATTCCACATCACAGTCACACAGACCCAACACCAATAGCAACTAATATCAAAGAAACAAATGACGACATCCTTATGAAGAAAGATAACTACGTACATTGCATGTCAGCCGACTGCGTTATAAAGAAAGGAGTTGCTAAACAATTAATTGACATCGGAAGTCTAGATACAAATTTTCTAAAATCTCAAAATCCTGAAATAAATAGCGTGATCATAACACCAAATAATAAAAAATTTATCTTCAGCTTGGTAACACAAAAGAAATACTACCAAAAATCAACAACAGAAGGGATATATAACACATTAACTATCCTTCGCGACATACTACAAACAAAACACATAAAATCCTTTTCAATTTCCAAATTAGGAAGCGGATTTGACAAATTAAACTGGTTCGCAATAAAAAACATCCTCAGAAAAGTCTTTAACTACACAGATATCACAGTTAACATTTGCTTAAACGAGATCAACGTTCCCAAACCAGAACTTATTCAAGATATAATTCGCGAAAACCATGAATCCGTAATAGCTGGCCATAAAGGAATAACTAAAACTTTTAAGCGAATCCGAGCAATATACTTCTGGCCAAGTATGAAAACCGATATAGAAAAATTTATAAAATCATGTGAAAGCTGTCAAAGACGAAAACTCGTGAGAAATAAAGTTAAACTCCCGATGGTAATAACAGACACGCCAACAACCGCTTTTGAAAAAGTATCCTTAGATATTGTCGGACCCTTACCAACCTCAAATTCACAAAATAAATACTTGCTTACAATTCAAGATAATTTAACTAAATATTTAGAAGCAATACCACTAAAAAACCAGACGGCAATAACAATCGCTAAAGCATTCGCAGAAAATTTCATTTGCCGCTACGGAGCACCTGAATCAATCCTAACAGATCAAGGTCCAAACTTTCTCAGCCCTGTTATGAAACAATTAGCTAAAATCTTCAGAATTAAACAAATAAAAACCACAGCTTACCATCCTCAATCCAACGGCTCCCTCGAACGCAGCCATCAGGTCTTAATCGAATACTTAAAACACTACATCAATAACAAAAACAACTGGGACAAATGGATACGATACGCGACTTTCTCATACAACACATCGGTACACGAAGGCACCGGTTACACACCACACGAACTAATTTTCGGTACACTAGCACGCCAACTATCAAACATACGTTCAGACAAACACATTTCTAACAAATACGAAGAATACTTACAAGAAATAATAACCCGTCTAAAAGAAACTAGACAGGACGCAAATAAAAATCTTAACAACGCAAAATCAAAATCAAAATTAAGATACGATAAACACATAAACACACACATCTTTCAACCAGGTCAGTATGTCTACCTGATCAACGAAACAAAGAAGAAGTTAGATGATCACTATAAAGGTCCTTATAAAATAATCCGCATAATTAACGACATTAACGCAGAAATCGAAATTAACGACCACAGAACAAAAATCGTACACATAAATAAAATTAAACTAGCTACATAACCAATCAACTAAAACTAATCAGATGGGTCAAAATATAAACACAAAACACCTCCCGCAGATCTACTCCCTAACCAAACCAGACATTATGCATATCGTATGCGCAAACGAAGAACCAATCCAGGTAACTCTGAACGATTCCGGAATACTGAAACTCGATAACAAATGCACAGCAAATTCCCACACAATCTCACTATCAACAACTAAATACTACCAAACCATAGAAACACATTCATACGTACCAAAATTTAACTTAAATATTTCAAAAATCTACAACGAACCCAAAAACCTATCATTTATTCCAACATCAATACTAAACAAAACCCCATTCTTAACGTCCAAAGACCTATCCTCGAACGGACTAACCTTAGACGACATTATCAAAAGAACAGACGAAATGACTCAGAACCAAAGAGCCACAGACAACGATAACCGTATCGAAAACATGCTTTATTACATTTCCTCCCTATTCGGCTCAGTATCGCTAGTCTATTTAGCACGAAAATTTGCAACGGCGGAGAGAATACTCAAAATATTTAACAGATTCAGAAACACTAACCGCAATCAAGACCCTACCGAGCAAAATAATCCTCCAGCCATCACATGTGCACCAATTTCACCAACTACACCAATTACACCAATTACACCAACTACACTAAACATAGAAGCCGCTCAGACAGCTCAAACATCCTTTTATACCTGAATAAGACATTATAACCGATTTTATTGCTAATAAGTAATTCTACCTATACCATATATAACATATTATTGTAATAAACATATTCAAAATATCATACATTCACTAACTCAGTATAAGACATTTATAACTAATCGATCTTATTGCTAATAGGTAACACTAACTATATCATACCATATACCTATCTTTATCATTGTAATAAACATATTCAATATATCATACATTCACTAACGCAGTATAAGACATTTATAACTAACTGATCTTATTGCAAATAAGTAACACTAACTACATTCCAATTTCAATTAAAATCATATACTTAGACATATCCACTAACGCGGATATACACCCAGGTCTATCCACTAACGTGAACATACGCGTAGATGGATCTACTAACGTAGATCCATGCACATAGATACATTCACTAACGTGAATGTATACCTAGATCTACCTACTAACGTAAATATAAGTATATTTACTGTCGTAAATATATACGACCTTATACCTAAATTATACTATTATATACATTTTAACTTTAAAAAAAAAAAAAAAAAAAAAAAAATTTTTCCTCCTGCTTCACAGGAACAATATTTTTTTTTCCCCCGAGGATGGGCGTGTTACGTATTCCACCCTGTTCCATACTCCTCTATGCTCTCTCACTCTCAATACCCAAGACATAACATCCTGCATGCATCCAGTCTCACCACCTCTAATCAGAGGAAGTCTCACCCTTACATTCCAAGAACTACATCCCTACCTATGCACCCATAAACTGCACCTGCATGAACGCGCCCATGCCCGGGACAAAGGAAAAGATGATCTCATTATTCAGCTCATGAGTAGCGATTATTAATATTGCACTTGCAACTACTCACTTACTCCTAAATCGTCAACCAAAGCAGTCGTTCTTAAACTTGCATCCGAAACGACTCTTAATTAACTCTCGAAATCATAAACTCAAATCACTCATCGCTTTCACTTAATAACGTGTAACACTCATATAGATGGTTCTACCATCCTTGTAATTACTACCAATAAACGATTACTTAGTTATATTTATATATGTTCACATCAATCACCTACCATCTAAAATCCGGTTACCTTAAGGTGTAAAACGAGGGACGAACTCAACGACAACTCTAATCACGTACTTATATATTACTGGTAACAGCTCAATTAATCCTTATTCATAACAATAGTGGCAACGCTATTCATAACATTGGCACCAAGTTTTCAGGTGGGAGGCGAAAAAAAAAAATATAAGTTCAAAATGAACCACCCTAGTGTATATACCCCCTTAATGAAATAATTTATTAATTAGTCGCTTATTAATCGCTATTTAATTGCAAAAAAAAAATTTTTTCGCTCAAGCCATTTTCCAAAAAATCGCGGCAGATCCAGCTTAACATTAAGCTGGCCAGGCCATGTCAATAAAACCGAGATATTGCAGCAGGAGAAAAAAATTGGCGATGCAAGATTTATTCGCTTATTAATCACTGTCGATTGGGACCCCAAACACTTTTCCAAAATCATCCCCTAGCCAGATAATTCACCCCCAGGGTTGAAAACGCAATAAATCTTTCAAATGTGCAAAATTTTGGAATATAATCAACCTAGGAATTATTCGCTAATTAATCGCAATCGATTCGGGAGGGTAAACTTTTTTCAAAGTCATCCCCCCTCCGGAGATTCCACCCCCTGAGACCCAAACGCAATACGCCATGTGAGGACTTCAAATTTCCAAGTTTTCATACTCTAAGAATTATTCGCTAATCAATCGCAACCGATTCGGACCGGTCAACTTTTTTCAAAGTCATCCCCCCTTCGGAGATTTCACACCCTGAGACCCAAACGCAACACGCCATGTGAGGACTTCAAATTTCCAAGTTTTCATACTCTAAGAATTATTCGCTAATTATTAGCAATCGATTCGGACCAGTAAACGTTTTACTAAATCATCCCCCCTACGGAGATTCCACCCCCTGAGACCCAAACGCAACACTCCATGTGGGGACTTCGAATTTTCAAGTTTTCATTCTCTAGGAATTATTCGCTAATTAATTGCAACCGATTCGGACCGGTGAACTTTATTCAAAGTCATCCCCCCTTCGGAGATTTCACACCCTGAGACTCAAACGCAACACGCCACGTGAGGACTTCAAATTTGTCCGCGAATTATTATTAATATTATTATTGTTATTATTATTATTATTAGGATACTAGAAATTTCGGTACTTTGACACTGCTAGAATTAGTCGCTAATTAAACGCTACCTGTTTAGTTATGAACTGGGATGCTAGGATTCGCTGTAGGATTACAACAGGCGGTGCAGGGGATGGCGTTTTAGAAATGATTTGGCACCGGGGTGCGAATCACAGTTGATAATTATAATCTTTGTTTTATTATATGCACTCACATTTTCATTCTACACACAAAACAAATTATTCCGATACTAACTAAATCGTGGTTGATGCACGGTGTGTGCGAATTACGTTAAGTGTATGGTAGTCATACACCTCGTTGGCTATCGAGATTGATATCGTGTTTTAGATAATACGTGTTCGAGCTATCATTACCGACTCGTCACTCTTTCTCCTCACACCACCTCGTTCTCTCCGGGGCGGGGGGAGGAGAGAGGGATATTTGTCAGCCGTCCGGTGCTGCCCTCATGTCGGGGTGTACCCAAGTGGTCTACGTCTAAGTTCGTCGTAGACAAATCGCCCGCCTTGAAATCGGGAGATTTCAACAAAGGACTGTCTTGGGGTTTTTTTTTTTTTTTTAACATGTGACTGATTCCTAACATACGTTACGATACTGACTAGGGTGGGCGTAAGCACATTGGCTCTGAACGTCTGCGGTCCATCTATGCTCGATTACTCATTGGGACTTGGATGTCCATTATCGACATCAATTGGTAACATGACCAACTCAGAGAGTGGACGTACATATTCTGACGCTGCTGTCTTAACTTTCACAACGCGGATATGACCGTCGGGGCCTGGGTGACAGTCGACAATGCGGGCTAGGTTCCATTTTCCTGGTGGTAAGTTTTGCCCTCTGAGCAGGACCAGTTGACCAGTTTTAACCTGAGACTCGGGAAGGCGCCATTTAGTACGTGTTTGTAGAGAGTGAATGTAATCGTGGGACCACGCCCGCCAGAACTCCTCGAAGAGCCGCTGCTGGATCTGCCAACGGGTCAGACGATTCGTATTTACGTCGATAAGAGACTGTTCTGGTACCGCGTTGAGGGGCCCTCCGACCAGGAAATGTCCTGGAGTTAGAGGATTGAGATCATCAATAGTGTCATAAAGGGGTTCGAGCGGTCGCAAATTGAGAACTGACTCGATTTGGCAAAGACGCGTGGTGAGTTCTTCGTATGTGGGTGTCCGAGTGACGAGTACTCGAGTTAGGTGGTACTTGCCGCTCTTGACTCCAGCCTCCCACAGCCCCCCCCGAAATGTGGGGCTGCTGGGGGGTTGAAGATCCAAGTCACCTTGTCGCGCGCGAGCAATGCGTGCAATTGGGGGTCAGCTACCGATTGGGCAAACGCTTCTTGTAACAGGCGATCTGCACCCTTAAACGTGGTGCCGCAGTCACTTTGTATGCGCGAGGGAATTCCCCGTCGGGACACGAACCGCTTGTAGGCGGCAATAAATGCGGCCGATGAGTAATCTGATACGAGTTCCAAATGAATTGCTTTGACTGCGAAACACACGAACACGGCGATGTAGCAAGGGCTTGATTTATGTCCGCGACCGCCTGCCATGCTTACTTGGATGGGACCAGCGTAATCCACTCCGCAGTGAGCGAACGCGTGAGTGACCTTGGAGACGCGGGACTTCGGGAGGTCGGCCATGAGTTGAGATAAGCGTTTGGCATGGAGCCGTACGCATGTGATGCATTTGTGGATGACCGATTTGATCTGAGGCCGCGGTTGCAGTAACCAGACGGTTTGTCGAAGTGTGCTCAATGTTAGTTCCGTTCCCCCGTAAAGGCATTGCCTATGGACGTGTCGAATAAAAGCTGTCACGAGGGGATGCGCGCCTAGCACAATGGGATGTTGCTGTTCGTATGGGAGATCGGAGTGCCGGAGACGTCGTCCGACGCGGAGAACCTTGGTGTTTGGGTCGAGGGTCGGATTGAGTGCGAGAATTCGACTTTGTCGCGAAACTGATCGATAGGCCTCGAGATCACGAAGCTCCGTACGGAACATCTGGATTTGAAGATGTTTGAATAGGGCAATTGTCACTGCTGATAATTCTCTTGCAGTGAGGTGCCCGTGCAAGCGCGGTTGCTACTCGACAAGAGGCGTTCGTCGACTACGGACTAGTGCCTTTAGATTATGCAAGTACCTGAGGACGTATGCAGTCACGCGAGTGGCTTTGGTCCATGAGGACAATTTGCGGGCAATGTGATCAAATCGGTCGGGCCGAGAAAGCGTAGCGACGTGGACTGATGCCTTTATTTCCTTATCTGCATCGGGGGATGGATCAGGGAATGCATTTGGCCATTGGTCGGGTGCACTGGTGAACCAGTCTGGCCCCTTCCACCACAATTCTGACTCAATGAGGTCGGCAGCGTTCGTTCCACGAGAGGCTAGATCGGCCGGATTACTTTGTGTCGGAACGTGTCGCCACGAATGATCAGGGAGCAGCGCGTGAATATCGGCGATGCGATTAGATACGAGCAACTTCCAATTGGACGCGTGTTTCCGCAGCCATGACAGGGTGATACTGGAGTCTGTCCAACATTGAATCGGAATGTCGGCGAAAGCGCGCACGTCTCGGAGGGCGGTAATGAGCTCGGCTAACAATAGCGCGGCTTGGAGCGCGAGTCGATGAATCTTTAATTGTTTCAGAGGAGCGACCTTTGTTTTGCTGATGATCAGAGACACGGAGACTTCACCACGAGCGTTGGTCGTACGAAGGTACACAACCGCTCCGTAGGCCTCCGTGGACGCATCGGCGAAGCCATGAAGTTGATTGTCGATATTATTGGGGTGCAGCCCGTTCCATCGAGGGATGGTGACATTAGATAACGACGAGAGCGACTTGAAGTAGTCTATCCATTGTGCCGTAAGTGGTGGCGATAGATTCTCGTCCCATTGGACATCAGTGAGCCACAAATGTTGCATGAGAATTTTTCCCTTGATGATGGCTGGTGCAACCCAACCGAGTGGATCAAACAATTGAGCTAGGATCGATAAGGCTTGACATTTAGTTAACGTATCAGGCACTTCGAGTGTGACTGAGATTTGAAATACGTCTTTGGTCGGGTTCCAGTGTACGCCTAATACTTTGACACCTTGAGTGTCCGCTGACAATGGATCCCACGCCAAGCCATGATTGGCGGGGTCAATGTCTGAGATCAGCTTAAGCGAATTACTTGCCCATTTGCGAGGCGTTAGTTGTGCTTTTTTGAGTAGTGTCGAGACCTCGAGGCGCGTCTGGATGGCGGAACGTTCGTCGAATTCTCCGAAGAGCAGGTCGTCCACATACGTGTCTTTTTCTAGAACGATAGACGCGCGAGGATATGCTTCCCCTTCATCGCGAACGAGTTGTTTTATGACACGATGAGCTAAATACGGTGCAGGGCGCGTTCCATACGTGACTGTATTCAGTCGATACTCCACGATTGGCTCGGACGACTTTGGTCTCCACAGGATGCGTTGATAATCTCGATCGCGAGGGTCAACGAGGATCTGTCTGTACATTTTCACAATATCTGCGATGAATACGAAAGGGTACGCGCGCCATTGTGATAGTACGACGTATAGTTCGGCTTGTAATTTGGGCCCAGTAACCATGTCATCGTTGATTGAGGTGCCGTTGGAGGTCTTACACGAAGCATTGAACACAACCCGGAGTTTGGTCGTTTGACTATTCTCGCGAAAGACTGGATGATGGGGCAGATACACGATAGGTGTGTCGCATGGCTCGAGTTGCGAGACTCGAGTCATGTGAGATGATGATTCGTACTCGCTCATGAACTCCGCGTATGTTTGTTCGTGCTCCGGGTTTTTTGTGAGATATGATTCGCATCGCTTAAGCAGTTTTTCCGCGATAAATCGAGACGTGCCCACCTTGGGCGGTTCATCGGAGATGAATGGGAGTCGAACGATATATCGGCCATCCGGAGCTCGTGAGTGTGTGTCAATGAAGTGAAATTCGCAACGCTTATCTTCAGGAGACACGATCGTTTTCGCGGGTAAGCTTTCAATTTCCCAGAATTGACGAATGGCGGAGTTGAGATTCGAGAGCACGACCGACTGATGTACTGGGACGATTTCAGTCAATGTTTGTGTTGCGGTTGATGTTGGGCCTGAGACGACCCATCCAAAAATCGTATTCTGGGCGATAGGTTCGTTTGCTTGTCCCTTTTTTACATCGTTTAAGATAATTGCTCCGTATAGATCTGTTCCGATGAGCAGTTGTATCTCTTCGTGACTCGCGGGGTCATCGGCTAGATCAAGATTTTGTAAATGTGGCCAGCTTTTCAGTTGGCCGTGAGTTGAGGATGAATATGACGTTATTCGAGGGATAACGATTGCTTGCGTTTGGAGCGGTTCCCCGGCGTGTGGGTTTACGAGGTTTAGCTTGATAGCGTGCGACGATGTACCGGCAAAACTACTCCCAAGGCCCGACATTGTGGCGGATACGCGTATTCGTGACGCGCCAAGCAAGGTTGCGACTCGGTGTGACACGAATGACCACGTTGATCCCTGATCCAGCAGCGCGCGCACGTGAATTTTCCGATTTGTATTTGACGTTATCCAAACTTTGACGGTGGCGAGTAAAATCGTATTTGACTTTATTTGGCTTGATACCGACACATGAGATTGCACCGAGTCAAGGGGTGGCTGATCAGTCTGGTTTCCTGAGGGTGGACTTTTTTGAGAGTAAGATTGCCCAGAGGGGGCGTCGCGATGCAGGAGAGAATGGTGTGTCAGCCCGCATTGTCGGCAGGCGAAATTGCTAGGACAGGAGCTATGTCTGTGTTGTTGCAACCCGAGTATCAGGGTGTTGCAATCCAGATGTCTTGAGACACACTTTGGCAATACTCTGGAATGTGCAAGTGCGAGGCTTGACGCAACTAACAACATGTGCTGAAACAAGGCGACCTCCTTAAACGTAATAAATAAGCGATCCTTACAATGATCAGGGTCAGAACATCAAGACCGATATTAGGGCAGGTTATGCCAGATCTCAGTTAGACGTAGTAAATCACTTTCTGTAAACTCTTTATACATTAATAAACTTGAATCACTTTTGTACGACCGAGTTCCAACTCCTAATTCGACAACGGATCCTTAAACAAATTGTAGTTGTATGAAAGATCCCAGGATCCCGATTACAACAACTAGTGGTAGCGGCAGGGATCGTCGAATCGTACAAGTGAATCAAGTATCGAGCAAGTGAATCAGAAGAATAGTGATCGTGGCACCGAAAGCAGGCATCGTGAAAGAAATAATCAACCTCTAACTAACATGGCAGAAAATACCGTCACCGTGAGACAAGTGCTGAAGGACATCGAGATCTTCGATAGCAGTGACCGAGGAAAAGTTTGTGATTTTATACGCTCTTGTAAATATGCACGTGAGATAATACGACCTGCGTATACGCAAAACTTATTAAAAGCTGTTTTGAGCACACGGATCAAAGGTGCTTCGGCACGAGCTTTAGAATACAAATCAATTGACACCTGGAATACACTGGAGGAAGAGCTGAAGTCGATGAGCATCGATACACGGACATTAGCTTCGTTACAAGTGGAATTCAGCAGCTGTAGACAACGTCACAACAAGGACGCGAAGTCATATGGAGCACGAGTCGAGAAACTAACTGCACAGGTAATCGAAGTGACGATGAAGGAAGCCGCAGAAGAGGATTCGAAACCGACGCTGGAACGCCAGGTCAGAAAATAAGCTGTCAATATCATCATCAGAGGCTTGAACGACAAGCTGAAGATATTTGTCAAGAGCCGACAGTGTGAAAATCTTAGGGAAGCCATATCACTCGCGATAGAAGAGGAACGAGATTTAGGCCCCATTCGTGGATCGGATCGGGAACACAATCAACCGCGCAACAGCAGAGAAGGTAACAGAGGAAATAATTGCTATAACTGTGGAAAGCCAGGACACCTTGCATGAGAGTGTCGCTCAGCGAAGACAGGATCCAGTTATCCGCAGAGATTTCCGACACCAAGCAGATACGTGAGAAGAGTTGAGGTAATTTGTCATTTTTGCAGAAAACCAGGGCATTTTATTCGAGATTGTAGAGCCAGATTAGCCGAAGAAAATAGGCGAGGCTACGGAAGATCACAGAATCAGGGACCTCCTAGAAGAGAGGAACGGGTTCAACCAAGTCATTCTAGGGATGCCAGCAGACGAGACGAAGAGACTTCGGAAAACGAGGAGCAGGCGCGGCGGAAGGCAACCGTATCGCGTCGTACCAGTAAATTGCCTAATAAATGGATCCAAACAGAAAAACCACGCGACGATCAAGGCAGATGAATTCAAAACGAGACACGGAACTATGCTATTAGATTCAGGAGCTGAGGTGAGCTTAGTAAAGGTTGGAAAAATTGACGGCGAAGTAATGGCTGAAGACGGTGTGATCACGCTCAGGGGAATAGGCGGAATACCGGTTGCGACCTTATGTAAGGTCAGGTTAAATATAAGGGTTAGTGATAGGCACATATCGCACCCTTTGTACGCAGTTAAAGACGATTTTTCACTAGAAGCAGACGGTCTCTTAGGAGGCGACTTCCTCGAGAAGCACGACGTCGAGCTCAGATCTGGAAAATACGCAAGATTGTACGGAACGACATGGAATTTAGGAGCCACAGGAGCTCACATATCGCTTGAACGAAGAAGCGAGAAGATAGTCCGTGCAAAGACACACGACGACACGGAAGGTATCGTCGAAGGAATCGAGTTACAGCCAGGAGTATACATGGGGAGTTGCATCACGAACGCAGTCGACGGTGAGTGCAAAGTCAGCATTTTGAATACAAACGATTATGATGTAGAACTGGAACAGCCGTGTGTACAAATAGTAGCACTAGGCCAAGAGCACACAGATATGACGCAAGTTTATGCATGTCGAACAATGACACCGAGTAACGCGAGCCGAATGCAACAGCTGAGAGACAACCTACGTACGAGTCATCTGAATCGAGAAGAAAAAGAGAGCTTACTGGATATTTGTGAAGAATTTCATGATGTATTTCACTTAGAAGGAGACTATCTGGGTTACACGAACGCAGCTAGCCACAGAATTATTACAAATCCGGATATCGCGCCAATAAATGTAAGACCTTACAGACTTCCAGAAAAACACAAGCAGGAGATAAACGAGCAGGTAGATAAAATGCTTGCCGACGGGATAGTCAGACAGAGCAAAAGCCAATGGAATGCACCACTGCTACACGGAAAGAAAAGAATACGAATGGTTACTGTGGTACACACGAATCAACGAAACTTATATGATAAAAGGTCTCAACATACTACTGGCTCATAGGAACATAGTAACCATTGCTGTGTTGAATGGACTCAGTCATGTTTAAAACCTAACCTCTCTCATTACAACCTGAGCCAGTAGTATGTTGAGACCTTTTATCATATAAGTTTCGTTGATTCCTGTGTACCACAGTAACCATTCGTATTCTTTTCTTTCCGTGTAGTAGTACCGAAGAAGGCAGACGCATCAGGAAAGACGAAGATAAGAGTCGTAGTTGACTTCCGTAAGGTGAACGAGGTTACTGTAGGAGACTCCTTTCCACTGCCTAATATTACCGAGATATTGGACCAGTTGGGTAAGGCAAAATATTTCTCTACACTAGATCTAGCATCAGGATTTCACCAAATTCCAATGGAAGAGGAGGATAAGTGCAAGACGGCATTTTCCACTTCACATGGTCACTACGAATACAATCGCATGCCTTTTGGGCTGAAGAATGCACCTGCTACGTTTCAACGGTTAATGAATACTGTACTTTCAGGAATACAAGGCCTTAGGTGTTATGTCTATCTCGATGATATTGTCATACATGCTCCTAGTTTGCAGGAACATAACAAACGACTGGAAGAGGTACTGGAACGCTTACGACAGAATTCATTGAAGTTACAACCTGACAAGTGTGAGTTTCTGAGGAAAGAGGTCAATTTCTTGGGACACGTCATCACTAGAGACGGGATAAAAGCATATCCAGAGAAGATCCGAGCAGTAGAAGAATTTCCAATTCCAAAGACTGTAAAAGATGTTCAAGGATTTCTAGGTTTGGCCGGATATTATAGACGATTAATACAGAATTTCTCGAGTTTAGCAAAACCGCTTACACATTTGCTAAAGAAAGAGGTGAAATTTGGATGGAATTCGAGGGAACAAGAAGCTTTTGAAAATTTGAAGAAGACGTTGACGACCGCACCAATTCTACAATATCCAGATTTCGAACAACCGTTCATCGTGACGACAGACGCATCCGACAAGGCTATCGGAGCAGTCCTGTCGCAAGGAATAATAGGAAGCGACTTGCCAATAGCATACGCAAGTAGAACTCTAAATTCAGCAGAAGGCAATTACAGCACTACAGAAAAGGAGATAATTGGCTATAGTCTGGGCATTAATCATTTCAGACCGTATGTATATGGTACCAGATTTAAGATTGTTACAGATCACAAACCACTCACTTGGTTATTTGGAGTCAAAAATCCAGGATCACGACTCATGAGATGGCGACTGAAGCTGGAAGAATACGACTATGAGATCGAGTACAAGGCAGGGAAGACAAATACCAACGCAGATGTCTTGAGTCGCATGTACGCAGTGACCAGAAGTCAGCGGAAAGAAGAGGAAGAATTGAACAACCGAGAACAAGAATATTCGGAGGAAGATCGGAACAGGATCATCTATGAGTACCACGATACGCCATTAGGAGCACATCAAGAAGTTAATCGAACGATCGAACGAATCCGATTGAAGCACGATTGGCCTGAATTACGGAAGGATGTCGAGGAACACATTTCGAGATGCGAGAATTGCCAGAAGAATAAACTCAGCAAGAAGACGAAGGCACCAATGGTCATAACCGACACTCCCAATCAACCGTTTGAGAAATGTGCATTGGATATCGTAGGACCACTGACTGAAACGGAACGAGGAAACAAATACATCCTTACGTTTCAAGATTGTCTAACCAAATTCAGCAAGGCAATACCTATTCCGAACCAAGAAGCTAACACTGTAGCTAAGGAATTCGCGACCAGGATCGTATGCGAACACGGAATACCACAGAGAATACTCACCGATCAAGGTACGAACTTTTTGAGTAACATTTTCAAAGATACTTGTAAATTGTTGAAGATTGACAAGATTCAGACGACGGCCTATCATCCTGAATCCAATGGAGCCTTAGAACGTTCACATAGGACGTTAGCTGAATATCTGAGACATTACATAAACGAAGAACAGAGCAACTGGGACGAATGGTTACCATATGCTATGTTTGCATATAACACGACGCCCCACACTGCAACGAGATTTACACCATTCGAGCTGGTGTATGGACACCGAGCTGAACTACCAACATCGCTGAAAAGGGATCCAGAACCGACGTACACTTATGACGACTACGCACGAGAATTACGAGAGAGATTGCGAGCCAGCAATCTGATAGCCAAAGAAAATCTGCAAGAAGCCAAGGAGAAGTCAAAAATCGAGTACGACCGACGAACCAAAGAAAAAGGGTTCAAGGTTGGAGATAAGGTATTACTATATGACGAGACTGTACGCAGAGGAAGATCGAAGAAGCTATTATCTCAATGGATTGGTCCTTATACTATTCTAGAGGTAAACTCAAACGTTAACTACACCATAAAAGTTAATAGGAAGAATCTCAGAGTACATGTAAATCGGTTGAAACCTTTTATTGAATAATATGATTTGAGTATGAAATTTGAAACAATTTAGCTGATAGAAAAATGAAATAGAAAACAGGTCATACTAACCTAGATTAAGAAACGATTATATAAAAATATGTTAACGGGATACACTATATGTAAACTACTAACCTAGATATAGCATAATAGGCATACGCACAACGACGCAAGCCAGCAGATTTGTCTGATTTCAGAAGAAAATCCTAAGGGCTTTTCTCTCTAAGGGGGGAGGGATGTTGCAACCCGAGTATCAAGGTGTTGCAATCCAGATGTTTTGAGACACACTTTGGCAATACTCTGGAATGTGCAAGTGCAAGGCTTGACGCAACTAACAGCAATTGCTGAAACAAGGCGACCTCCTTAAACGTAATAAATAAGCGATCCCTAGAATGATCAGGGTCAGAACATCAAGACCGATATTAGGGCAGGTTATGCCAGATCTCAGTTAGACGTAGTAAATCACTTTCTGTAAACTCTTTATACATTAATAAACTTGAATCACTTTTGTACGACCGAGTTCCAACTCCTAATTCGACAACGGATCCTTAAACAAATTGTAGTTGTATGAAAGATCCCAGGATCCCGATTACAACAGTGTCCTTTCCCTAAACAATTGAAGCATAGCTGGCGAGATTTTATACAGTCATACCGTTCAGTGACAGTCGAATTGTTAAATGTCGGACATTGATAAATTTTATGATCTTTGTCGCATACGAGGCACTGCCCGTGTGACTGAGCGACAACTGAATTATTGACGGACACATGTCTTGACGACTGATTGTGCGATTTCGACTGTGACTGAGCGGTGTGTGGTTTTCCTTGTGAGGGTGAGGCCTTATTTGGTAGTTCAGCGTGATTGAGGTATTCTAACGCGCGAATCCGCTCGACTAGAAAATTATCAAAGGCCTCAAATGACGGCAATTCAGGAGTTGATGCGATACTGATCTCCCAATCACGCTGTGTTTTCTTATCTAGTTTCTCTGTAAGTATATGAATGAAAATAGCACCGTAGTGCTGAGTGGGACAGCCTAGATTGCGAAGAGCAGTAATATTTCGTGTTACAATATTTCTGAAATTTAATAAACTTGTAGCAGACTCAGTTTTGATTGATTCTAGTTTCATGATCTCAGCAAAGTGTGCATTTGTTCGCGCCCGTTTATTTGAAAATCTGTTCTCCAGGAGATTCCATGCGGTTTCAAAATTCCCATTGACAATTTGTACGTTACAGATTAGGTCGTGTGCTTCTCCCTGCACACTTGCTTTCAAATAATGTAATTTCTCGATATTGTTTAATGTAGTGTTAGACGTAATTAACGCGGCAAAAGAGTCTTTGAATGTTGCCCACTCAGTGAATTTCCCGTAAAAGATTGGAACTGATAACCTGGGTAGTTTGACGTGGTTCTCTGCTGATCGGTCTCGAAGGTACTCTTCTGTCCGAGCGTGAATGGTTCCGGGTCGAGGCGTCAGTGCATGACGCCATAGTGATAGTTGATCGAGGGCGCTGAGGTATTCGACTTCGACGTCCTCGAACTTGTGCTCAGTGAAATAGCTTCGCTTCGATTGATCTATGCGGAGAGCAAGTGTGTTGATTTCCTTGTCAGCTGAGCGGCATTCCGTCCAATATTGTTGAAATAGAGTCTCGCGGCTTTGCAATATGGGTAGCACCCTATGCTCCGCCTGCAGTACTTTAATGAATGCCACTGCTCGTTGTATATTGGCCAAATTTATTTGTTGCTCGTGATAGAGTGCGTTCAGTTTATCTTGGATTTCCTTGTCTGCCATGTTATGGAAATATTAGTGTCCACGAACACGGCTATGAGTATATGTTTAGCGGTGTCTTCGGCGACGCGTGAGCGACCGCGTCTGTGTATGTACGGGTGACACTGACTCGTGTATGAGACAGCGAGCGTGAGATATAGCAGTATGTGTGGCGACTCTCAGTGTATGAGATGGCGAGAGTGAGATAGCACGAGCTTGTGACGTCAGGAGGATGATGACACACGACACTTGCTAACTATGGCTGATTGTTCGACTCAACCGGTGTCCAAGATAGCGAGACACGTGGGTTGCACACGCGAGAGATGATTTTTCACTTAGGTTATAGCACCACAGTCCTGTCACGGTCGCCAATTGTTTAGTCATGAACTGGGATGCTAGGATTCGCTGTAGGATTCCAACAGGCGGTGCAGGGGATGGCGTTTTAGAAATGATTTGGCACCGGGGTGCGAGTCACAGTTGATAATTATAATCTTTGTTTTATTATATGCACTCACATTTTCATTCTACACACAAAACAAATTATTCCGATACTAACTAAATCGTGGTTGATGCACGGTGTGTGCGAATTACGTTATGTGTATGGTAGTCATACACCTCGTTGGCTATCGAGATTGATATCGTGTTTTAGATAATACGTGTTCGAGCTATCATTACCGACTCGTCACTCTTTCTCCTCACACCACCTCGTTCTCTCCAGGGCGGGGGGAGGAGAGAGGGATATTTGTCAGCCGTCCGGTGCTGCCCTCATGTCGGGGTGTACCCAAGTGGTCTACGTCTAAGTTCGTCGTAGACACTACCGATTCGGTGAAATCAATTTTTTTCGGAGTTAACTTCCTGACCGAATAATCCACCCCCCTTGTCCGCGAATTATTATTAATATGATTATTATTATCATTATGATCATTATTAGGATACTAGAAATTTTGGTACTTTGACACTGCTGGAATTAGTCGCTAATTAAACGCTACCGATTCGGTGAAATCGATTTTTTTCGGAGTCAACTTCCCGACCGGATAATCCACCCCCTCGTGTCCGCGATCCAACACGCCACGAGGATACTAGAAATTTCGGAACTTTGCCACTGCTAGAATTAGTCGCTAATTAAACGCTACCGATTCGGTGAAATCAATTTTTTTCGGAGTCAACTTCCTGACCGGATAATCCACCCCCTCGTGTCCGCGATCCAACACGCCACGAGGATACTAGAAATTTCGGAACTTTGACACTGCTAGAATTAGTCGCTAATTAAACGCTACCGATTCGGTAAAATCAATTTTTTTCGGAGTTAACTTCCTGACCGGATAATCCACCCCCCTTGTCCGCGAATTATTATTAATATGATTATTATTATCATTATTATCATTATTAGGATACTAGAAATTTTGGTACTTTGACACTGCTAGAATTAGTCGCTAATTAAACGCTACCGATTCGGTGAAATCAATTTTTTTCGGAGTGGACTTCCTGACCGGATAATCCACCCCCTCGTGTCCGCGATCCAACACGCCACGAGGATACTAGAAATTTCGGAACT
Organism: Tenthredo mesomela; assembly: GCA_943736025.1. Classification (NCBI taxonomy): domain Eukaryota; kingdom Metazoa; phylum Arthropoda; class Insecta; order Hymenoptera; family Tenthredinidae; genus Tenthredo; species Tenthredo mesomela. The sequence continues at coordinate 38,217,312 of OX031014.1, read as the reverse complement.
TTGACACTGCTAGAATTAGTCGCTAATTAAACGCTACCGATTCGGTGAAATCAATTTTTTTCGGAGTGGACTTCCTGACCGGATAATCCACCCCCTCGTGTCCGCGATCCAACACGCCACGAGGATACTAGAAATTTCGGAACTTTGACACTGCTAGAATTAGTCGCTAATTAAACGCTACCGATTCGGTGAAATCAATTTTTTTCGGAGTTAACTTCCTGACCGGATAACCCACCCCCCCTTGTCCGCGAATTATTATTAATATGATTATTATTATCATTATTATCATTATCAGGATACTAGAAATTTCGGCACTTTGACACTGCTAGAATTAGTCGCTAATTAAACGCTACCGATTCGGTGAAATCAATTTTTTTCGGAGTCAACTTCCTGACCGGATAATCCACCCCCTCGTGTCCGCGATTCAACACGCCACGAGGATACTAGAAATTTCGGAACTTTGACACTGCTAGAATTAGTCGTTAATTAAACGCTACCGATTCGGTGAAATCAATTTTTTCCGGAGTTAACCTTCTGACCTAAAATCCACTCTTCGCGTCCGCGATCCGCGAAAAATTTTTTGTACGCTTGTTACGAATTATCGCATTTTACTGTCAGGGTGGCGCGCGGGCGGCTTTGAGAATTAATATCTCGGGTCCTCTTCACCATAGAGAGATGTTCCAAAACGCGTTTTAAAGGCGATGAAAGACACTTTTCGATAAAAATTTTCAACTTTTCGAAAAATATTGTTTTGTCGTTTTTATGAGCAATCAAAATGTTTATTGATATTTTTCGCAAACCAAGGCCATTTTTTAAATTCGAAAAAAAATATGATCGCATTCCTCATTCAATTCTGAAGATGGCGATTTTTTGAAACTAATGGAGAGATTTTCCTAAATATTTTTTTTTTCAATTATTTGTTCGGCGCTGCGTCAGGTTGCCGCGCCGTGCGCTTCGCTACTTCCGCGTCACACGGGGCTCGGCCAATGGCGTGGCGCGCGGCTTTCCATACATGGAATGACGCGGTAGTAGCGAGGCACGCGGCGCGGCAACGTGACGCAGCGCCGAATAAATATTTGTAAAAAAAAAAAATACTTAGAAAAATCGCTCCATCAATTTAAAAAATTCGCCATCTTCAGAATTGAATAAGGAATGCGATTATATTTTTTTCAGAATTTTAAAAATGGCCTTCGTTAGCGAAAAGAATTGATAAACATTTTTATTGCTCATAAAAATGACAAAATTATATTTTTCGAAAAGTGAAAAAAATTTTATCGAAAAGTGTCTTTCATTGCCTTTAAAACGCGTTTTGGAACATCTCTCTACGGTGAAGGGGACCCGAGATATTAATTCTCAAAGCTGCTCGAATTGAATTTGGAATGAAGAATGACTGGAATATGGTACGTTTCGGTAGATGACAATGTAACGTGCGACGCGTAATTCTTCGAACTAGAAATCTTTCTCTCTCTATTCCGGCATGCCCAAGTTCAGTCGCTCATCGTCAGTTCACTGGTAGACATAGTTGCATAAAGAGCTTTTCTGCAGTCTCGAAAAAGAGAATACAAAATTATAAAATGCATTCAGCACGTGGTCGTGGACGACCAACGCAAGTTGATAAAAACTTGGTCGTAGAAAAAGTGATTGAATACGCGCGCGATATTCTTTTGCCGCAAGGGAAAATAGTTTCAAGACGCGATCAAATTTGGGAGCGAATTTCTTCTGAATTGGACCGCAAGATCACAGGAAGTTCGTTGCATTCAATGGTTTGTAACAATAAGTGAGTCAGTCCACGTCAAGCGGGACGGATTTGGCCAAAAATTTACCTCGATGTTTCTGATTCTTTTGTAATTTTTTTGCCATATTCTGTGGGCAAAATAAATGCATGAAACGTTTTTTTTTTTTTTTTTTAACTCGAAGGGCTTAGAAGCTACAAGGGGTTGAATTTTCGAAAAAACCACCAAAAATCGGAATCGCGGTCTCCTTTAAACGTTAATATCTCCAGTTCCCTTCGTCGTACAGACGTCACCAAAAACTCATTTTGAAGCTTTTAAATCGCACTTTCATGTCATGAATTTTAAATTCATGTAATAAACGATTTTGCATTTGTTGTTAACAATTATATTCTTTAAACATGATTTTCGAGATGATTACACCCTTCGAAAATTCTGAAAAAACATACCAGCGTGTTCCTTGATTCATTCTCTACAAAATCTGTAAGTTTCAAAATGGAACTCTGATGGCAACTATATTTAAAAAGCGATTGATCCGTCCGGGACGTCGCGCGCGACTGTCTACGCGGGCGCGCCCGTGGCGCGCGACGTCCCGGACGGATCAATCGCTTTTTAAATATAGTTTCCATCGGAATTCCATTTTAAAACTTACAGATTTTGTAGAGAATGAATCAAGGAACACGCTGGTATTTTTTTCAGAATTTTCCAAGGGTGTAATCATCTCGAAAATCACGTTTAAAGAATATAATTGTTAATAACAAATAGAAAATTGTTTATTACATAAATTTAAAATTCATGACATAAAAGTGCGATTCAAAAGCTTCAAAATGAGTTTTTGGTGACGTCTGTACGACAAAAGGAACCGGAGATATTAACGTTTAAAGGAGACCGCGATTCCGATTTTTGGTGGTTTTTTCGAAAATTCAACCCCTTGTAGCTTCTAAGCCCTTCGAGTTAAAAAAAAAAAAAAAAATGTTTCATACATTCATTTTACCCAGAGAATATGTAAAAAAAATTACGACGATTTTCAAGAACATGCGGTCAAAAAGGTGTTCCGCTTGACGTGGATTGACTCAAGTATAAGTTGCGCGAAAAAATGAATTTCGGTGTTCATAATGATTCGGGTAATACGAATGAACGTGCAAGTAATACGCTGGATAGTGACGGCAATGATAACAGCAGAGTTTCACAATTACAAGAAAATACCTCGTGCTCAAACGTACATGAAGATGTTTCAGGAACATATTCTGTCACAATATCGAGAGAAGCATTTCAAGCGTTAACTACAACGAAAAAATATAAACGAGCGAACAATAAATCCTGTAGAACTAACACAGTATTGATGGCGGGAGTCTGGGAAGACGTGATTATGGACGAAATTGTTCATCAGACTCCCGTTGGATGTGGATATAATTTCCACAATCACTACGTTTCCAACGATATGAAATCAGGATACATAAATGGTATGTTCTTGACTTAAAAAAATTAGTATTACCATAGATATAAGGTTAGTAGATTGGACAAGCATATGGCAGTATGTCACAAAGTAATAGCGACAACGAATCCTGCCATCTATATTTTGATGATAAAATAGAACATTTATCGATATAGCAAACAAATTTATGCGTGTGCTAAAATCAGCTAAATCTTCTGTCGGTAAAATGGTAAAATGCTACAAATTTCTTACCAATATAAATCACCACTTGGCTCTATTTTGAATCCTGACCCTTAGACTTATGACACGCTGACGTTACACTACGGCTATACACAGGGTGTCTTTCAATTAGTCATACAAACCTACATAGGGCAATTCCTCTTTGATAAATGAAATAAAAAGTGATTTTTCGGAAGAAAATATGAAAAACTCAAAATAAAAACTTGAAAAAATGAAAAAATAAAAAAATCAGGATAGGTACTAAGTTTAAAGTTTTCTTTTTTTTTTTTTTTTTTTCAATTTTTTTAATTTTTTTTACGCGGAACATCGTTTTCTATTTCATAGAGGAATCGCCCTATGTAGGTTTGTATGACTAATTGAAAAAAGCCCTGTAGTGTATCCCCACAATTGCAATACGCTCTGTAGGCTAACCACTTATATTATGACCACTTATATATTTCTCATGACGTGACCGGGGTAGTTGTCATTCTTTTTCGATTTTTTTTATTTTATTAATGATTGTTCATTTCACGTATAAAATGTTGTGAAATCGCGTGATAAATCTGTATTTATCAAAATTAATCAGTAAACAAGGTTCAGAAAAAGAATGTTGACTTTGATCCCCTGAAAAGTACACGAAAATACAATGCTGAAGTTTAAAATCTCTGCAATTTAACGACCACTACAGTCTTCTCTTTCTTATGTGGTTATTCGTCTTTGTTCTCAGAGTCCCAGTAAACACAAAGATCAATTACGTAACGGTTACATACCTGGTACGTAGTAATAGATAGACGCGAAGACCGCAATACTCACCATTAGCGTTATTTGATAGTGTCACCGTATGATATGATATTGTTTTCTTACTGATCTATTTTCTTTCCGCTGTAATAGTATATTGTGCATCAAGGAAGCAAACAACGTTTTCGCTTCCGAGGTGTAGCTTGCTGCCTGAGCGAGAGCGCGGACTCGGCGAGCCAAAGGCTCGCCGAGACGAGCCGACGCGAGGGCAGCAAACTACACCGAGGAAGCGAAAACGTTGCTCCCGTGGTGCACACTATATTTTTCTTTACACATGAACGGAGGCCGATTTTGCTACCTATTTGAGGAAAAAGCGGTTTTACCGATTAATTTTAATAAATAAATCAAAGTTATGATTTATCTATTTGGTTACTGCTTTAAACAAAACAGTATAGGTATGAAGTTGGACCCACCGTCCTCTGTTTTGTTCATGAAGGAAAAAAGAGGTAAATGAATCTAGTGCAACTTCATATCAGGGAGCAAAGACTGGGAGGAAAGACTTTCAGGGAGGAAAGGCCGGGAGGAAAGACGTTCTGGGGGGAAAGACTTTTCGAGCGGTAAAACCGCTCTTTGCTCCCCGAAAATAGGGAGCGAAATCGGCCTTTCCGTTCATGTGTAAAGAAAAATGTTTTTTTTTTTTTTTTCTTGTTAAGGAAAAACCCTACTGAATTTTTTTCTAAAATAGTATATTGTGTACCAAGGAGTCAAAGAAGGTCTTTTAACGCCGAGCGTAAATTTGCAATACGAGTCGTAGACGAGTCGAAGACGAGTATTACAAATACGCTCGGCGTAAAAGACCTTCGCCTCCTTGGTGCACACGATATTTTATACAACAAGAGCATGTTTTACAAGTTCATGCTCGATCCGGTACACAAAGCCGACGGACTGCAACACGCATAGCAACGTACACTTGGGGACACGGATTATGAGACGGTCAGTTTTCTGGACAAGTCAGTTATGTTGGCAACACAAAGTGAACACACAGCGCCGCATAGTCGGCCGAGCGCGAAGCTAACTCAATCTCACCAAATATCACGTAACTCATGACCTAAGGCTGTTTTGCTCATGACAGTCGAATCTAACCTGAGAATACCGCGGAGGACTAACCTAAGAATAATAATTATTATAAGTAATATTATTATTAATAATAACCCGTTGGATTGACGTGTAAATCAGTTTGGAAATAATTGTAATTCATAACTTCCCCCTCGAAGAATACAAACGGGCGAAAGTTTATTTTCTTTGAATCTTTTTAAGTGATGAAAAAAGAAATTGTAACCTGAAAGTTTACGGTAAGATGATTTTATAAAAATACAATTAAATTAGGTAATGCAAGTTACGCTATGCCTGAAAAACAAGATTCTTTGTGAATTTTGCGTGTGAAAGCATGTCCAGGACTAGATTCTAGATCATTGAGATTATCGTGTAACTCATTATTACTTCTTGACTGATACAAGACATTTATCAAACACAGACTGAACTTCGCAAGAACCACCCGTCGAAACAGGCAAAGAAAGGAAACATTCAGCTTCAGAGAAACTGAAGGAGTCAACTCGTACTAATCCAGAGTTGAAAGGAACTCGTTTTGATAGAATCGTAGCCGGGACTTTGAATGCCTACTCCGGCGACTACATCACTCGTCTTTCACATTCTAAACTTTGACAATTCTTAGACTGAGACTTAATATACTATCGGAGACGACTGCTTGCTTCTTATAATGTAAAATTCTTAATTGTGTAGTGACTCTATCGTTCGAAACCTATTAAGGGGGTATATACACCTTTAAATTGGTTGAAATTCTGAAAAACAATTTTCCTTTTTTTTTCAACTTGAAGACTCTGATAAAATTCAAAAAAATCATCATGTTTGGGGAGGGTTTGACCTTCATTATCCATATATTACATCATGTATTACTTCCAGTCTAATAGTGGCTGCGCTGAAGACAGGAAAATACAAAATCACTCGGTTGCCGTAAAGAATCAGACCCAGCGTTGGACCGATCTTGGAATTTTTGGTCCTAAATTGTTCATAAGACATGCCTCTATCAGATGAACAGAGAACTTTTTGATATTGCAAGAATTACTTGAGTTATTGAATTTTTTCGATTTTTTTTCTGAATTTGAAAAAAAATTTTGCTTATTTTTCTAATATTTCAACTAAAAATGGGTTTATCAAAAAGTTCTCTGTTCATCTGATAGAGGCATCTCTCCTGAATAATTCAGGACCTAAAAATCAAAGATCGATCCAACGGTTGATTTTATTCTTTACGGCAACCGGTCAAAATAATGATTGTTCAGGAATCAACTTTTAAACTTTTTATTTTTTCATTTTTTTTTTATTTCCTACTTCTCCTAGAGAAGAAAATGTAGCTACAGAAAATCAAGTTCTAAGATTTTGCTAATGATTAATATGCTGGATCCGCAGCTGCTCTCGCATCGATGTGTTATGAGTCGAGTCTAGACACATGTGCCAGGCGGAGGTTTATAGTGAGTTTTGACCTGTTCTGTCCAACAACAGTGTCCGGTAGGTGTCCAGTAAGACTGCTAGAAAAAGAATGAATTGCGTCAGGAAAAATCTGATTCTTCTTCTTCTTCTTCCTTTAGCGACTTATCGCCCTGGGATGGGCATGTAGTCGAAAAGGAAAAATCTGATCAAAATTTTTCAAAACATAAAAATCCTTCAAAATTCTTAAGGGGAAACTTCGGTGAAATTTTTGGCAAAAACAGGTTTTTTCATTCTTACAACTTTAAAAAGACGTGTATAAAAAAATCTCTGCAGCAGTTTTTGAATTATGTCAGTATAGATAGTGAAAAAAAAGTTTCAGCCTCCTGCGATGAAAGTGTAGACGCAAGGAATTTTTGACAGCGGTGAGAAAAATCTTCTTCGCAAGGTTCCTTGCGCTTACATTTTCATCGCAGGAGGCTGAAATTTTTTTTCACCGTCTATACTGACATTATTCAAAAACTGCTGGAAGGATTTTTTTATACAACCTCTAATAGCGATTTTCAAAATTTCACCGAAGTCTCCCCTTAATCTTCAATATTTTCGAGATTCAGAAAATACTAGCACAATTTTTGTCAGTACTCCAAAAATTCTCCCATCTTTCATCAATCATACCTTTTTTCTTATAATATTTATCAAACTTTCGCAATTAATATATTATAGAAATACTCATCTTTTTAGAAATCTGGATGTGTAGTCTCCTGGCATCGATTTCAAATGCACTTTTTTGATGGGTCATCTTCTTTCGATTCCGACGTCTCATCTCATCTCAGATATATACACTGTGTTCGTTCAATATTGAAAATTACTATTGGTTTGAATTCGCAATGACAGCACGACTATTTACAAACAAGTAGACACCTAACCTCGAAAAAATGTAGATCGCAGCCATGTGTTCTGTCAATTATCACAATTCCAAAGAATATTGAAAATTAAATATGTATAAAAATCATAACTACAAAGAATTGAAAAATCACAAAATAAAATTCAAAAGCAAAATATATAAAAACGTCAAAAAAAGCAAGACAGTGGTGTTGGCGGTACTGTACAATATTTACGGGACCAATATGAGCGTCCGCGCGCCGCGCGGCGGCGCTTTTTCGCAATTCGGGACTGTCATGGCTGTAACTTTTCAAATCCTCTAGATTTTCGGACGCTAATTTATTTGCAGGTAAAGTAGGTCACTAGCATTCCAAAAAAAATATAAAAACAAAATCGATTTTTTGAAGATTCAAAGGTGTATATACCCCCTTAATTCATACCATATGTGAATTTATCGGACCAGTCGAACCAAATTTTTTTTTTAAGTCTTCTAACTGAAGCTCACCTCTATATAGAGCGTGCAATCTTCAGATAGACCGAAAAAACGGAAGTGCATCATAATTATTTTTTCAAGTAAAAATTCCTTCAGCCCGGGTTTGAACCGGGACCTCCGCATTTGTACTGCGACGCCTTGTCCAATTAGACCACTGAAGGACTGAAGGAATCTTTACTTGAATTTCATGTTATTGTCATTGACCTCTTAGTCCACAGGTCTGTGTTTATTTCATTGTGTAGTGACTCTATCGTTCGAAACCTATTAATTCATACCATATGTGAATTTATCGGACCAGTCGAACCAAATTTTTTTTTTTAAGTCTTCTAACTGAAGCTCACCTCTATATAGAGCGTGCAATCTCCAGATAGACCAAAAAAAAAGGAAGTGCATCATAATTATTTTTTCAAGTAAAAATTCCTTCAGCCCGGGTTTGAACCGGGACCTCCGCATTTGTACTGCGACGCCTTGTCCAATTAGACCACTGAAGGACTAAAGGAATCTTTACTTGAATTTCATGTTATTGTCATTGACCTCTTAGTCCACAGGTCTGTGTTTATTTCATTGTGTAGTGACTCTATCGTTCGAAACCTATTAATTCATACCATATGTGAATTTATCGGACCAGTCGAACCAAATTTTTTTTTTTAAGTCTTCTAACTGAAGCTCACCTCTATATAGAGCGTGCAATCTCCAGATAGACCGAAAAAACGGAAGTGCATCATAATTATTTTTTCAAGTAAAAATTCCTTCAGCCCGGGTTTGAACCGGGACCTCCGCATTTGTACTGCGACGCCTTGTCCAATTAGACCACTGAAGGACTGAAGGAATCTTTACTTGAATTTCATGTTATTGTCATTGACCTCTTAGTCCACAGGTCTGTGTTTATTTCATTGTGTAGTGACTCTATCGTTCGAAACCTATTAATTCATACCATATGTGAATTTATCGGACCAGTCGAACCAAATTTTTTTTTTTAAGTCTTCTAACTGAAGCTCACCTCTATATAGAGCGTGCAATCTCCAGATAGACCAAAAAAACGGAAGTGCATCATAATTATTTTTTCAAGTAAAAATTCCTTCAGCCCGGGTTTGAACCGGGACCTCCGCATTTGTACTGCGACGCCTTGTCCAATTAGACCACTGAAGGACTGAAGGAATCTTTACTTGAATTTCATGTTATTGTCATTGACCTCTTAGTCCACAGGTCTGTGTTTATTTCATTGTGTAGTGACTCTATCGTTCGAACCTATTAATTCATACCATATGTGAATTTATCGGACCAGTCGAACCAAATTTTTTTAAGTCTTCTAACTGAAGCTCACCTCTATATAGAGCGTGCAATCTCCAGATAGACCGAAAAAAACGGAAGTGCATCATAATCTAATTGTCTAATTGGACAAGGCGTCGCAGTACAAATGCGGAGGTCCCGGTTCAAACCCGGGCTGAAGGAATTTTTACTTGAAAAAATAATTATGATGCACTTCCGTTTTTTTCGGTCTATCTGGAGATTGCACGCTCTATATAGAGGTGAGCTTCAGTTAGAAGACTTAAAAAAAAAAAATTTGGTTCGACTGGTCCGATAAATTCACATATGGTATGAATTAATAGGTTCGAACGATGGAGTCACTACACAATGAAATAAACACAGACCTGTGGACTAAGAGGTCAATGACAATAACATGAAATTCAAGTAAAGATTCCTTCAGTCCTTCAGTGGTCTAATTGGACAAGGCGTCGCAGTACAAATGCGGAGGTCCCGGTTCAAACCCGGGCTGAAGGAATTTTTACTTGAAAAAATAATTATGATGCACTTCCGTTTTTTTCGGTCTATCTGGAGATTGCACGCTCTATATAGAGGTGAGCTTCAGTTGGAAGACTTAAAAAAATTTGGTTCGACTGGTCCGATAAATTCACATATGGTATAATAATAATAATAATTTACCAATACTGGTAAATCTCAAATATCTCAATAGTGCCGGTCGTGCGGCAGTAGGATAGTATTTCCCGAGAATCTTGGTACCCCCTCAAACGGGCACCGCTTGCCTCGGAAACATTGGCACTATTGAGGGAGTCGGCTTCGAATTACATCTTATTACGGGTAATATTCGTTCAAACCGCCGTCCCTCGTCACTTATGAAATTCATAAAAAATTCAAAAATACCATCCCCCAAAAAAACCCGACAGTTTTGGATTCGAAAAGCTTCGAATGTAATTTAAAAAAATCACGGTCATATAAATCGCGTACTGAAAAAAGTTACAACGTGTCACGGGATAATTCGTTCAAACCGCTGTTCCTCGTCACTTATAAAATTCGTAAAAAAAATGTGAAATTTTTGATATCTTTAAGGGAAGACCCTGGTGAGATTTCGCCCGAAATCGCTAAAAAAATCGATTTTCTGTTTTTGCCGGAAAATTACTCCCTGGGCTTGTCCCCACCTTGTGAGAAACTTTCAAGGCCCTCCGATTTTTTTTGGTTCATTGGCAGCGAATTTTATAAATAAAATCGAAGAAATTTTTTTTTTTTGCATTTCTTTCGTGATTATTTTCCTCTAGAATTCTAGAATTCCATCAAAATACTATTGAATGGGAATATAGCAATATACAAGGTCAAAGTTTCAAAAACTCGGTAAATTTGACGCTATTGTTGTGTGGGGACGGGTTTATAACAAATAAGTTAGTTTTGAAGTCAATTTGAATGGGGCTTTATTATTGATATAAGTTGTTTGGCGGTTAGAATAAGAGTGAAAATCCGAATGTGGCAACTTACGTTGCTACCCATCGGTCAGCGAGATGCTGACGCAAGGTATTTTAGCATAGGCGTATAGGACGCCGTTAAAGTGTCTCAAAGGCATGAGCGCAAAAGGCAAGGTGTCTAATCTTGAACTACTCTCCACTGTAGTTCGCAGAAACTGGGGATTAATAAGAATAACGAAATGGAAAATTATCGGTATCGCGATGTTTTGTCTTCGGTATAGAAGGCGAGACATCCCGATTTTGTCTATAAATTTATGAATTTGAATTTATCGTTGAATAGCAATGATTTGATTATAACACCTTCCCCCTTAAGAATGAATGTGAAGCGAAGCAAAATATTCATCGGTTAAAATAAATATTTTAGGTGAGGATTACAAACCTTTCCTCAGCTGTTATATAGCCATATAATTATTCTTAATAAGAACGGTTACAATATTATTCTGTGCGGATGAGAATTTATAAAAGCTCTTCTCAGCCGTTTATTTGATTACATATAGTTATTCTTAATATTAATTATTCCTAATAAGAACGCATACAATATTATTCTGTGCGGATGAGAATTTATAGAAGCTTTTCTCAGCCGTTTATTTGATTACATATAGTTATTCTTAATATTAAAAATCAATATTCCAGGGTTGCGATTCTGTAACTTTCCGCTAACTCGCTAACTCGCTAACTCGCTAACTTCGTCCAATCGGAGATCGTTGCGGCCCGTAACGATCTCCGATTGGACGCTCCTCAGCCAACCAACGGTCTTAGAGCGAAAAGTTAGCGAGTTAGCGAGTTAGCGAGTTAGCGGAAAGTTATAGAATCGCAACCCAGGTGAGGATTACAAAGCTTTCCTCAGCTGTTATATAGCCACATAATTGTTCCTAATAAGAACAAATAGAGTGTACTGAAAGAAATTCCCATGGTTGCACACCAATATTTTGTTGAGTTCCATGTAAATTTCTTTGAGTGTGTAACGTATGTTTATTCTCTATGATCCCTATCCATATTCTATTTGAATCGGTTCTATTGGATCAGTTGACTTGTGGTATGGTTTTAATCTGTTTGCATGCACTATTTTATTCTTCCCTTTGATTTTTACCTCATAATTCATTATTTACTTCATTAATTTGATCAGTGATGGGGTATGGCCCCAGAAATTTTGGGTCTAATGGTCCGGCAGTTTCGTTACTCATCAGTACTAAGTCCCCAATTTCGAAATTTTGTGGTCGAGTAATTTGGTCATAATAGGCCTTGGATTTTTCTTTGGATTTATCTATGTTCTGTTTCGCGAGGGCTTGGCTGTTCATCAATTTTTCAGAGAGTTTCTGAGCATATTCTTTATATGTTTCTTCCTTAGGATCGTGAGGCACACTACAAGGTACTCTGGCCACTTGTCCGAATATAAGTTCGTAAGGTGATATTTTAGTGGTAGTATGAGGTGTTGTGTTGTACGCGAGGATATAAATTGGGAGTGTTTCGTTCCAGTCGTCTGTAGTAGACATACACCTAAGGTAATCTTTTAACGTGCCGTGACTGCGTTCGAGTGCCCCGTTGGTTTGCGGGTGGTATGCAGTACTATTTAACTTTTTTATTTTTAGTATTTTTGTGACTTGGGTGAACAGGTCACTCATAAAATTTGTGCCTTGGTCTGTAAGGATTGATAGTGGTACTCCGTAGTTAGATATGAAATTTCGTATGAAAGCTTCTGCGGTATGTTCAGCGGTGGCAGCTCGGAGTGGATAGGCTTGGGAATATTTTGTTAGGTCGTCTTGTAGCGTCAGTATGTAACTATGACCTGACTTTGTAGTCGGTAAGGGCCCAACTATGTCTAAGAAAACCTTTTCAAATGGTTTGTTACTGCTGGTCGTAATCTTCATTGGCATTTTGGTCTTTTGTCGATCGGTTTTATTCTTTTGGCAAGTCGTGCAATTACGAATATATGTTTTTACATCGTTTTTCATTGAATCCCAGTGGTATCTTTCTTTAAGTCGCGTCATAGTACGACTCACGCCTTGGTGTCCACCTGAAGGGCTGTCGTGAAATTCTTTGATAACGTCTTGAATATGGTTTTGATTGAGATCGGTTTTTATGTTCGTACAGACAGTTATTTTAATTCCCGATCCTTTAAATATGAATCGTAACATCGTCCGAACCTTATGCCATTTTAAATTATCGATCCCGCAACCGATCCTGGGTATGGAAACTGTTTTGATCGAGTCTATTTCTAATTTTTCTTTGAATTTTATCAAACTTATGTATAAATCCTCGTATGTAGGCTTATCCCAGTAGTTTTGCTTCGTCATTATGTAATAAACGTTACGGTCTCGTAAGGTGAGTTTACTAGTCGTGTATAGTTCAGCTGATTCCTTCAAGTTCTCAACATTGCCGTATCTAGTTTTGAATTCTAATGCTATTCCTTGACTCATTTCCAGATCGGTGGGAACAGTGTGTGCGTAGTTATCGATTCGATTGAAAAGGTCATCGTGGATTTCTACGATGTTTGAGTTTTGCACTATCGTTGTTTTTATGAGTTTAAGGTATTCAGGGTACGATGGGAAAGAGCTCGTCACTCTGATAGGACATATTTTGAACACATGATTAGTTGGTGGATCAATAGGATTTCTACTAAGCGCATCTGCGTTCTGATTTTTTATTCCGGGTTTGAAACAAATCTCGTAGTCGAATTCCGAGATTTTTAATTGCCATCTGACTAATTTACTATTTGGATCTTTGATGTTAAACAGCCAAGTCAGGGGCCTATGATCGGTAAATATCTTGAATTTCCTCCCGAACAGGTATGGTCTGAAATGTTGGGTCGCCCATACTATTGCCAGCAGCTCGCGTTCGATTGTGGAGTAGTTACTTTCTGCTTTGTTTAGAGTTCGCGAGGCATATGCAACAGGCCTATCGGCACCTGGGACACCTTGAGATAAGACGGCCCCTAGAGCAGTGTTACTGGCATCTGTCGTTAGATTAAATGTCTGTGTATAGTCAGGGTATATTAAGACTGAGTCGGATATTAGGGCATTCTTTAGTTCTTCGAAAGAATTTTGCTGTAATGACGTCCATTCGAATGGTACGTTTTTCCGTAAAAGTTCTGTCAATGGCTTAGCTATCATAGAGAAATTATTTATGAAACGTCTATAGTAACTTACAAGCCCGAGAAATGATTTTATTTTCGTAAATGTGTTGGGTGTACGAAATTCCTTGACTGCTCTGGCTTTGTCTGGGTCAGGTTTAACTCCGTCTTTTGATATTATGTGTCCTAAGTAAGCAACCTCTTTTCTCAAGAACTCACATTTATTTGATTGTAATCGTAAGTTATATTCTTTCAATTTCAGTAATAACCCCCAAAGTTTTTCTGTATGGGTTTGAAGTGAGTCGGCGTGAATTATCAGGTCGTCTAAGTACACTAAACATTTCAATCCTTGTAACCCCGATAGAACGGTATTCGCTAAGCTCTGGAATGTAGCTGGGGCGTTTTTAAGCCCAAATTGCATGAATGCGAATTCGAAATGTCCTTTATGGGTGGAAAACGCGGTTTTATGCATATCGTCGGGATTCATTGGAATTTGGTGAAACCCGCTGGCCATGTCGAGTACGGTGAAGTATTTAGAGCTTCCTAACTGGTCTAGGATATCTACTATATTCGGTAGCGGGTAAGCATCTCCTATTGTTTTATCATTCAATTTTCGGTAGTCTACGACTATTCTCCACTTCTTAATCCCTGATGAGTCTAGTTTCTTTGGTACCACCCAGATGGGTGAGTTCCATGGTGAATTTGAATTTCGAATTGTTCCTTTATTTAGGAGATCTTCTATTTGTTTATCTATTTCTGTTTTGTGGATTTCAGGGTACCGGTATTGTCTAACATGGACCGGTGTGTCATCGGTAGTTTTAATTTTGTGGGTACAGGCTTGCGTACCTGGCAATGTGTCCCCATCTAAATAGAAGAGTTCGTTAAACTTGGTACAAGCTTCTACTATACTTTCCTTTTCTTCTAAATTTAAATGGTCTAATCTTAATGCGTCTTTTAATTTTTTGATTCTGTCAGCTGAAGTATTTTCGTTTATACAATTAAGGGGGTATATACACCTTTAAATTGGTTGAATTTCTGAAAAACAATTTTCCTTTTTTTTTCAACTTGAAGACTCTGATAAAATTCAAAAAAATCATCATGTTTGGGGAGGGTTTGACCTTCATTATCCATATATTACATCATGTATTACTTCCAGTCTAATAGTGGCTGCGCTGAAGACAGGAAAATACAAAATCACTCGGTTGCCGTAAAGAATCAGACCCAGCGTTGGACCGATCTTGGAATTTTTGGTCCTCAATTGTTCATAAGACATGCCTTTATCAGATGAACAGACAACTTTTTGATATTGCAAGAATTACTTGAGTTATTGAATTTTTTCGATTTTTTTTCTGAATTTGAAAAAAAATTTTGCTTATTTTTCTAATATTTCAACTAAAAATGGGTTTATCAAAAAGTTCTCTGTTCATCTGATAGAGGCATCTCTCCTGAATAATTCAGGACCTAAAAATCAAAGATCGGTCCAACGGTTGATTTTATTCTTTACGGCAACCGGTCAAAATAATGATTGTTCAGGAATCAACTTTTAAACTTTTTTACTGCGTTGATGGTTTTTGATGCCGATGAACT
Organism: Tenthredo mesomela; assembly: GCA_943736025.1. Taxonomy (NCBI): domain Eukaryota; kingdom Metazoa; phylum Arthropoda; class Insecta; order Hymenoptera; family Tenthredinidae; genus Tenthredo; species Tenthredo mesomela. The sequence continues at coordinate 38,201,900 of OX031014.1, read as the reverse complement.
CCTTTGACATTTCTCTATCATATATCAAGTGAGTTAATAATGCAAAACAGTTTTCCATCCTTCTTTTTGATCCGGGCTGATGTGGCAAGACCCGTGGCCACAGCACTCGAGCTTCTCGATCTTTACATCTGGTCCGTAGGGCTCTGCCTTCACGACACTGGCATAACTTTTTGTGTCACCGTCCCCGATGTACCCAACGTACTTAGCCGCGTGTACTTCCTCGGACCGTTTGAAAATTCTTACCATGCCGGTGACTTCCATTGCTCCGGACGATCCTTGGTGATTGGCCTGACAGCTGCTCTTGTGGGTCTGGTACCACGATACCCAGACTTCTGACCCTTATAGCTTGAGCACGCCTTGCAAAAACGTGACAAGACTTCAATATCTAAGACTTTACCTGTCTCCGTCCCAATCACTGCGCACACGCCATTCAGAGAGCTGAATCCACGTTTCTGCCAAGTTCCGTCGCACTGTACAACTATCTCTCGGGTGAGAGGGTTGTTCGAGGCCCTTATCTCTTCTTCGACAGCTGCATGCATCGTCTCTCTTGCCACATCAGTTGTTGCCTTGACTATTTGATCAATTACCTTTTTATGAGTAGATTGCTTGATCGGAGGTGGTAAGTCCATCAATCCACAGAATTTAGCAAGACCTACGTTGCCCAGACCCACGCTCCTGCTTGCCAATACAGATCGTCGATTGATCTCAAACACGTTGTTCTTCTTTCCGACCATTCTGGAGGTATTGAACCTAGGACTGACAGGACACTTACCGCACTGGATTTCGTAGGTTCCACCTAAGCCGTGAATCCTAACCTCTCTCATACGAATAGCAGTCCCACATCTGTTGCAGCTTAGGTTGTCCTGCAAACTTTGAAAAAGAATAGCTAAATCAACGAGCATATACCCCTGCTCGTCGTTCTCGATGTAGTCGTCGTCGCTGATTTTACTGGACGAAGCGCTGGACGGTCTCTGAAATGGATCGGCGGTCTCGTCGGAGTTTCGTCGTTTCCCGACAAAAGATCTTTTTCTTTTCTTCGCGCGCCCAACTGAATGTTTCGCATCACCCCAAGAGTTTCTCTCTCCCTTGGTACTCATACTTTCCAAATAGATTGAAACTTTGCAGTCACAAGTAAGTTTTATTCTCGAGTTAAATTGTCGGAGACGCAATAATGCTAGCAGACAACAAGAGAATGACAGATTCGGGCGGGAATCGGGGTTCGTGAAACGTCGTGAAATACGTTCGCTATAGTGGCGCCGATAACACGTCGTGCGGCGCGCCCTTGTACTTCGGGATTTGAATGGCTGTAACTTTTTCATTTTTACGTATTTTCACATGATGATTTTTTTACAGATAGTTTAGACCCCTAGTGTTCCAAAAACGCAAAAAATGAAGAATCGATTTTTTTGAAATTTAATTCGCGATTTGAATGGCTGTAACTTTTAGATTTTTACATATTTTCACATGATGATTTTTTTACAGATAGTTTAGACCCCTAGTGTTCCAAAAACGCAAAAAACAAAAATCGATTTTTTTGAAATTTACTTTGCGATTTGAATGGCTGTAACTTTTTCATTTTCACGTATTTTCACATGGCGATTTTTTCAGAGATAGTTTAGACCCTGAGTGTTCCAAAAACGCAAAAAAAAAAAAATCGATTTTTATTTAATTCAAAGGTGTATATACCCCCTTAACATGGTTAATTTGATACAAAATGTCTAAGTTATGAATATTGAAACACTGTCAGATTGCTTGAACGGATTGCAAATTTCAACGCGCGGTGAGTCAGATATACATTGTAAGAAAAATTTTCGGGCAAACAAAATTCAATTATCTGTAATTCGAAGCTCACTAAATTATTATGAGCGATATTGCCAATATATTTACCTCGTGAAAACAAAATTGTACCTCGAAGTGCTAGTACGTTTTCAGAGAAAGGGGGACAGATTGGGGGGGGGGGGGGGGGGGGGGGAGAAAGAAAGAGAAAGGAAAAGGAGAAACGGAAACAGCACTGGGAGAAGAAAGACGGAGAAAAGAGAGCGTTAAGCAACGCGAGGGAAGTGACAGGCGGAAGGGTTGAACGTAAGCCATATATGCAAACGCGTGCATGTATACCTATACCGGGGTACGTTACGTTTTGGCGCCGGTCATTTTGCCGCGGGGACGTTTTGGCGCCGGACGTCTTGGCGCAGGACGTCTTGGCGCTGGACGTCTTGGCGCTGGACGTTTGGGCACAGGACATTTGGGCTAACGGATCTTCCGAATCGCGGCTACCTGTTCTAACCTATTGTAACCCATTCTAACGCGTTCCAACCTATTCTAACCTTTCGAGAGCCACAGCCACTGTCTGAGTATTTCGCATCTGTGTGTGTGTGTGTGTGTGTGTAGGATTAGTGGGATGGCCTAACCTATTCTAACCTTTCAGGAGCCACAGCCACCTTCCGGGTATTTCGCATCTGTGTGTGTGTGTGTGTGTAGGATTAGTGGGGTGGCCTAACCTATTCTAACCTGTTCTAACTTATTCTAACCTTTAGGGAGCCACAGCCACCTTCTGGGTATTTCGCATCTGTGTGTGCGTGTGTAGGATTAATGGGGTTGCCTAACCTATTCTAACCTGTTCTAACCTTTCGGGAGCCACAGCCAAAACGTCCAGCGCCAAAACGTCCTGCGCCCAAATGTCCGGCGCCAAAACAGCGGCGCCAAAACGTCCTGCTCCCACCTATACCGTGCCATCGCGACGAAACCGAACGATGCCCGCACTATAGTTCGATCAGCACACGCTCGCGTTGCGTACATGAACTTCTGCTGGAATCACTGGTTTATTATCCATACAATGAATGAATACAAGTTTATTCATTCGACAATTTAGAAAAAAAATGGATTCATTGAGCAATTGGAAATTGTAGTAGGTATTATCGGAGTAACCCTAAAAAAACAAATCAACGCGGAATATTATGACAGTGCAATATTTATTCGACTATATTTGATTCAGGGCTGTTAGTCAGTCACTTTTTGTCGGATTGGTAATATTTTTCCAGTCAGGTTGCATTGCGAAAATGTGACCAAGATCGTTGCCCTGATTTTCACGTTTTATATTTCAAATTTATTTGTGCGTAAGTATCCAAAACTTGAGACGAACGGGGGTACCCGCTGGTCGGGCTACCCACCTTTCCCCTGAAGCAAACGATACGTCAACTACCAATCCTTACTTCAACTTTCCCTTTTCTTTACCTGTCTCACTATAGTTTTGACTCAGTTGTCGTTACATCCAATATTCGCTCTTCTTCGTCATATTTGGATCAATTTTCTGCCATACAATGAGGATATTTCGGTAATTTTTAGGTCATATTTCTCAATCTTCATCAGTCCCATAATCATATTTTTTAGGGGGCTTGACCACTTACAGCCCTATGTTATTCGAGTACATTTGATTCCTCAATCGCAAAAAAACTTGGTTATCAGCCGGGAGGTGCAGGCGGGTACAAATTCGCACCGAAAATGAATTCACGTCCGTCTCCTTCGATGGCCAAAATATAATTGAATGTTGGTCCGGAGCCATCTGCTGGGAAAACTGTTCTACTTTTTTTATCGTGGTGGGGGATACACGGTACTTCCCAATATCGAAAAGATACAGGCGAAATAAGAAACCCTTGGTGTGAACTCGCATCTATACGTAATCGCAAGGTCATTCTCAATAATTCTGTCTAGGTTTCGTAAAATATATTTATTCGAGTATTTGATTTTTCAACAGCGCACAGAGAAACAAGGGCCGGCAACAGCGCCAGAGAGTGGCGGCGAAGGCAACAGGCGGAGCGGTCGCGAAAGAAGGCCGTGGCCGACACTGTCGCGATTTTTCTAAAATCATTAATGTAAAAAAACAAAATAAATATAATAAATATTGTATCGTGAGAACAGGTGTTATTATTACTGTCCCTACTATACTTTTTTTATAATCTGAAATTATAATCTAAAAAACTCATGAATCAACTCTGGAACGATCTTGATAATAATATCATCATCAAATCATATAAACACACGGGACAGATCGTACACATGAGACATACATCCTGAAAAATTTCGGGGACAGACGGAACAGACATTTTTCGTACTTTAATATATAGATCGCGGACAAGGGGGGTGGATTATCCGGTCAGGAAGTTAACTCCGAAAAAAATTGATTTCACCGAATCGGTAGCGTTTAATTAGCGACTTATTCTAGCAGCGTCAAAGTTCCGAAATTTCTAGTGTCCTCGTGGCGTCTTGGATCGCGGTCACGAGGGGGTGAATTATCCGGTCAGGAAGTTAACTCCGAAAAAAATTGATTTCACCGAATCGGTAGCGTTTGATTAGCGACTAATTCTAGCAGTGTCAAAGTAGCGAAATTTCTAGTATCCTAATAATGATAATAATGATAATAATAATCATATTAATAATAATTCGCGGACAAGGGGGGTGGATTATCCGGTCAGGAAGTTAACTCCGAAAAAAATTGATTTCACCGAATCGGTAGCGTTTAATTAGCGACTAATTCTAGCAGTGTCAAAGTACCGAAATTTCTAGTATCCTAATAATGATAATAATGATAATAATAATCATATTAATAATAATTCGCGGACAAGGGGGGTGGATTATCCGGTTAGGAAGTTAACTCCGAAAAAAATTGATTTCACCGAATCGGTAGCGTTTAATTAGCGACTAATTCTAGCAGTGTCAAAGTTCCAAAATTTCCAGTATCCTCGTGGCGTGTTAGATCGCGGACACGAGGGGGTGGATTATCCGGTCAGGAAGTCAACTCCGAAAAAAATTGATTTCATTGAATCGGTAGCGTTTAATTAGCGACTAATTCCAGCAGTGTCAAAGTACCGAAATTTCTAGTATCTTAATAATAATAATAATAATAACAATAATAATATTAATAATAATTCGCGGACAAATTTGAAGTCCTCACATGGCGTGTTGCGTTTGAGTCTCAGGGTGTAAAATCTCCGAAGGGGGGATGACTTTGAATAAAGTTTACCGGTCCGAATTGGTTGCGATTAATTAGCGAATAATTCCTAGAGTATGAAAACTTGAAAATTCGAAATCCCCACATGGAGTGTTGCGTTTGGGTCTCAGGGTGTGAAATCTCCGAAGGGGGGATGACTTTGAAAAAAGTTTACCGGTCCGAATCGGTTGCGATTAATTAGCGAATAATTCTTAGAGTATGAAAACTTCGAAATTCGAAGTCCTCACATGGCGTGTTGCGTTCGGGTCTCAGGGGGTGGAATCTCCGGAGGGGGGATGACTTTGAAAAAAGTTTACTCTCCCGAATCGATTGCGATTAATTAGCGAATAATTCCTAGGTTGATTATATTCCAAAATTTTGCACATTTGAAAGATTGATCACGTTTTCAACCCTGGAGGTGGAATATCTGACTAGGGGATGATTTTGGAAAAGTGTTTGGGGTCTCAATCGACAGCGATTAATAAGCGAATAAATCTTGCATCGCCAATTTTTTTCTCCTGCTGCAATATCTCGGTTTTATTGACATGGCCTGGCCAGCTTAATGTTAAGCTGGATCTGCCGCGATTTTTTCGAAAATGGCTTGAGCGAAAAAATTTTTTTTTTGCAATTACATAACGATTAATAAGCGACTAATTAATAAATTAGTTTTAATTCGTTGTGCTGTATTGGCCTTGCCAGCTTAACGGATCTGTATTAGTCGCGTCATCAAATCTCTTTCCTTCAACCCCGCCTCCTGTAGTTTTAAGCGTGGATATAGTAAACAGGGGATGCCACGTCGCTGAAATATTTCTAAGCCCGAGAAAAAATGATTATATATAAACATATATGATCATATATAACCATTCATTTCGATATACAATCGCATCCAATGTTCAGATAGAATCATATATGATTATGTACAATTATATACCGGTATATATGACCATATATAATCCTGTATCCGAATGTATATGACGTCTCATATGCCCATATATTGTAACATTCCGGGATGTTGAGAACCTTTTGGTTATGTCAACATACCGGTGTTACGGGTTCGAGAGTATTTAATATTGCTTTAATTTCAAACACTAATATAATTTCGGACTCCTCAATACTGGTAGGTAGGGAAAAGGATGGTAATGCCATACAAAAAGCCACCTAACTCAGATTTTTATTTATAATATAACAAACTACGCTATTCAACGGACTCAGGCGTCGCTCTGACCTCCAAAGCCGTATATCTTCTAAACCAAAGGTTTAGGCTACCTCCATAGAGCCAGGGTGGCAATCCAAGCCTATGGTCCCTGCTATTGCGATTTTAATAATTAACTGCAGATCCAGGATGCTTTATCCAAGACTGCGAATTAGATTCGGAATCACAACACTTGGCCCTCGAACACGAGTCGGTTAGACTAATGTCGTACGCGCTTGTGTTGTTTTTCAAAGCTGCTAACCTTGGCTTGTATTTGGCTATAATCAAACGGAATTTAAATAAGAAAATGTCAAGCTAATATTCCAATAGTAGATTATATTTTCTATGAACAACCAAAATTCCTTAAAATCTAATTACCCTCTAATTGACAAAGTCTTAAATTCATTCCTATCGACAGCTAGTCTGTGAATTTGAATTGAATACGGTTTAATAAAATGAGCTCTAATAAGATATGCTTGATTTGCTATCGCCAAATTTGATAGTCTTTGAAATGGTTTGATCGGATTATTTAAAGTTTTATATGATATTTCGAAATATTGAGTGAAGTTAAGTCAAGACGACCGGTATAATATGTAATGAGTCGCTAGGGTGCTATACCACTAATGCGCTGAGGAGCTGTCTCAGCGCGTGCTTTTATACCATTTGACCTATGTCTCTGACGTCACGAGCGTTTGCTCGCTGTACGAGCAAACTCGCTCGGTTTCTGATGAACATGCCTTGACCAATCACAGCCGTCGCTGAGCAGTGGCGTCTGGACATGTTACAATATGAACATATGAGGTAACAAACTCACTATATCTAATCAGTTATAACCAGATATAACTATTTTTCTTCGTATAGGAAGCTCAGATACAATCATATACAATTATATACAATCATATGTGTCCAAATATATTCAGATACAGTACTATATTCCATCATATATAGTTATATACAGTAATATGAGGCAATGTATAGTATTGTATCGGAATATATCTGGATTTCTATATGGCCATTTATAAACATATAAGGTTCAAAATTAACTATAAAATCAGTTTTATTTGACAATTACAACCATTTCTCTTTATACAATGTTCAGATAGAATCATATATAATCATACACAAGTCCATATATAATTGTATATCATTTTATATACCGATATATAATTATATATGTCTCGATCGGGCCAATTTTCGGATACGATTATACATGATTGATTGTATATGCTAATACATGTTTATATACAATCATTTTTTCTCGGGAGTACAAAAATTGTGGAGTAGGGATATCATCGTCATCGCTTTCCAGAAGCTTCTGGAACATTCTGGAACATTCTAGAACGCACGGACGCGCCAAGGTAAGCGCGTGTGTGTGTGTGGGCGGTAGAACGCGTCATCGTCCACATAGCTGACCCAGACTAAAGAGAGACAGACCCAGACTAGAAAGAGACAGAGCGATGCACTCACCCCATAACTGACCCGGGGGGTGGCGGGGTAAGGGGGTAGCATGGTCAGCGCCAGTGACCGCAGACAGGGGCAGGGGGGAGCTGATTAGAAGGTCCCCGTACGCACCAGACCGGATGTGGGCCAGACTGATAAGATAACACACTGACCCACATACCCCTTATCACCCCTTATCAGGATAAGTCGGCGGGGGGGGGGGGGGGGCGAGGGGGGATCATCTGTCTCCCCATAGCTGCCCCTATCTACTTATAGTATTTTGATATATTTTTTTTTTTTATTGTGAATAAAGAACATAAACGAACAAACAAACAAACGAACGATATTTTTCTTTGGTATAGTATTTTGATGTTTTTTTTTTTATTTTTTTTTTTTTTTTGGTATAGTATTTTGATATTTTTTTTTTTTTTTTTTTTTGTTCTTAAAGCTTTTTTTCTTTGGTATATTATTTTGATATATTTTTTTTGTACAGATGCGCACACTGAACCTAAGGCGTTAACTATAAAATAAATGCTACCTTTATTTGGTAGTCGTTGAGTATATACCGAGAGTATTCATGAGGTTGAGGTTCGTAACGTTAACGCAACAGAATGATCGGAAAAAATTTAATATTTCGTGATTAAATGTTGTTAGAATTGTAGAATACGCGAAATGCACATGTTTCACTCAATTCGAGAAATCATGCGCCTTCCTGTTGAAACGTTCAAGCCTTGAATTTGAGAATTTGTTTGCAAATATTTTATTGCGTTAACGTCACGAACTTCAACCTCATGAATATTCGCTCGAAATACCCTCATTTAGATACTCCATAAGCTACGATAATCATCGAAATCCTGCATCAGTGTTTTGAATTGTGGAGAAATGGTTGGTGGATTTTTTGACAAGGTCCCTTTCACCGATTTTCTTCTCTCCACCTGCTACTGCTCTTTGTAGTTTCATCTGCCTTGATGTCATAGATAGCCCTATTCATGAAGGATATACGATTTGAATACGACAATCTTTTAGCTGGGCATTATCATGTAGAATGACCGAATAAAAATAAAATCTTTGACCTTTGGAAGAATTCAAGCAGGCTGATTTTCAGTACAAAGTAGGCCATGAAAGTCAGCATGACAGCTTTGAATGGGGTGATTTGTTGAGGGCTGATACATCTCTTTTCCACGACGACATAACATTTCGGGCTGTTTATCAGATCAGATCCTTGAAAAGAGAAAGTTGTCAATATTTCAAAGGAATATTTCCGACACCCCTCGCTATGAACGGTACTGTAGACATTATTTCGAGGAAAACAGCAGAAAGTACATAATTACAGAAGCTGAAGCATAGTGAACGTAAAATTACCAAGGACGGCGACTATAGGCTTTCCGTTGTCATGCAATTTCGACGAAGCTTGGATTTCATCAAAGCTCGTAGTTTCCTGTCCAACAAAGTACCGTTGTGAAAGTCAAAGTGCCAATACCAATCTTTTTTGGAATTAACCCTGCATCCCCATGTGTGCAGTTAAAAACTGTTGGGAGCAGGTCTATACGTACCTCGAAGAAAATGAAAAGCTTGGTCATGTCTTGCTGCATCCTTTCACCACGACACATGGTCATACTGATCCGTTACAAATATGCCGTAGGCTGCTGCTTATCAAATCGCTTCAGGATATCGCGTATATTGTTAGTAGCAATACCCGATTTGCCCTTTTTTGTCTCATTCGTGTCTGCCTTAAAAATTGTATCATTTTTGGCACGATTTCGTCCAAGTTCTCCCCAACCTTCACCTGATTAATCTCTGGGATAAGAGTGAGGAAATGTTATCTCAAAACGGTGAACTGTGATCACCGAAAAAAATACCACTCTACATAATAGTTTTATAAATAAAGAATATGCAAAGCAGATTCTAGAACCCAGTCAAAACCTTGCTATCTTGAAAACACCAGCTACATAGCCAATAAACGGCCAGAGTTTAATAATTTCCTCCATGTTGAGACCTTGGGCGATGGAAACACGTTGCGAGGCATATGTCTTCTTCATAAATTGCTTCACGAGTCGCATATCGGTTTCTCCAGTTTCAGCCATTTGTTGCATCCGTTTTTGTTTTTCTTTCTGGCTATCCGCAGTTTCATCCTCCGGCAGTTCATTGGGTAGGTCCATGTCTTTATTGATACCAAAGTTTTCACGAACTGAAAATATTTTTTGGCTCGCCTTCTTTTTTTCGTGATCATCCTCCACAGGGAGTTTTCTTTTATTGTCTAGCTTTTTCATATACAATGCGTGTGCATGGATTTGCGTGGCCAAGGAGTCAACCCCCACTTCATCATGCTTCAGAAAATCCACAGCTCTTTAATATTTTTTGATCAGACCCGCTGAGATTTTTGTGCACGCGCGTTTCGTCACAGGCCTATGAAATAACAAAATAATTTACTATGCCCGGGAAAATTTTTTTTTCTATGATTATATAAAATTATATATAAATGACTATATAAAATTAGATATGAGTTTTGGCGGTATATAGTTTTATATAATTTTATATAGTTTTATATAGTTTTATATGATTTTATATAGTTTTATATACTTGTATCGGCCTGGGGGAAAGAAAAAAAGTTGGTCCCGACCGGGGATCGATTCCGTGAATCATTCGCTCGCCAACTCGGCACGCTACCGACTCACCTACGATCTATATTTGAAAACATATGCTCAAATGAATATGAAATATACAAATTTCATACATTCAAATTCTCATTAGACAAAATTTTACATCTGACGTGTATATATGATTATATATATTTTCATAAAATTATATATGATTATATATATTTTTATAAACTTATATATGATTATACATATTTTTATAAAATTATATAAAACTATATATAATTTTATACAACAATATAAAATATGCAATCACTATTGAATAAAATTATACATAATTATATATAAATTTATATAACTATATAACATTATATATTTTTATATACAACTATATATAGTTTTACATAATTTTATAAACTTATATATATTTGTATATATTTATATATAAATGTATATAATTTTATATAAACAATTATATATAACTATATAAAACTATATATAATTATTGTAACGTGGCAAAACGTTTAGACCTCCTCCTTACCAGCCTTACGCAAGTACCGAGTGCCAAAACTCCCAATTTCCGTGGTTTAAACCCTTGCCGCCGTGTCCCGCGGAGCCATATTGACGACATGCGTCTGCTAACAGCCGACCGATAGTCGTCAACGCTCGCCGGACAGGTGGTAATGAGAATAACCATCCCTAGCGGAAAGGAGTCAGTCTGCTTTTGCGTGCGGTACGAGGCACCGCGTGTTGAGACCGGCGAAAAGTCAGATCGAGAGAGAGAGAGAGAGAGAGAGAGAGAGAGAGAGAGTGTAGTTTTAAGTGAATAGTGTTAAGTGAGTGTTTGTGTGAGTGAGACTTCCCGCTTCACCGGAGGTTGACTAGATCGCTAGTCAAGGACCCGTGGACCACCCTAAACCCTACGAGCCTCGATCCGATCCTGTGTTCATCGTTCAATCGATCTAGCGATCCGTTGGAATTAAAATAACCAGGACGGAGTCACGTGTTGTTTGTCGTGCGTAGAGCCGTGCCAATTTTGGTCACCTCTGCGCCGATATTCACCGTGATCGCGCCGACGCTATAGAGCCACGGACTGCTGACGTCACACGGAGCACTCAGTTGCTACGAGTCAGAGTTTCGTCGCTTCCCTAGCCATCCCCTCCGCCCCTCCGCCACCGCTGGACAGCGCGCCGCGTCAGTCTTCAGAGAGACATAGAGAGAGGCACGCAATCTCGCTACAGTGACAGCTGACTGTCAAGTAGCCGGAGAGAGAGAGCTAGCGACCGTCTAAGACGACCGTCGCCTGCGTATTGCAAATTGAAATAGAAAACGTAGAGTAGAGTCAATATTATAAAATATAACCTACGCCAGGTAGCGGGCGTGTTGAATAATTTGCAACCTTTTCTTTTTTTTTCTTTTTTGAATAAAGCTAAGTGATAATATATCTGGTGTCATTATTCCTCGCCCCCACGAAATCCCTCTATCCCCAGTAGCTAGCCGGAGGGTCCCAGAGAGAGAGAGAGGACTTCTACGCGAAGTCTGGCGCCCAACAACATCCCCTACCTACAAGTTGGGCCTGGTTTGTATTCGGCTTAATTATTCCGGGGTACCCGCGCCCCTGGAAAACCCGTTACAAATTGGCGCCCAACGTGGGGCCGGCGCAGTGGCGCAGATCGGCGCAGCGGTGCCCAAAATTGGCACGGCTCTACGCACGACAAACAACACGTGACTCCGTCCTGGTTATTTTAATTCCAACGGATCGCTAGATCGATTGAACGATGAACACAGGATCGGATCGCGGCTCGTAGGGCTTAGGGTGGTCCACGGGTCCTTGACTAGCGATCTAGTCAACCTCTGGTGAAGCGGGGAGTCTCACTCACACAAACACTCACTTAACACTATTCACTTAAAACTACACTCTCTCTCTCTCTCTCTCTCTCTCTCTCTCTCTCTCTCTGCCCCATGGATTGTCCAGGGCATGAATAAACACTATCTATCTATCTATCTATCTATCTATCTCTCTCTCTCTCTCTCTCTCTCTCTCTCTCTCGATCTGACTTTTCGCCGGTCTCAACACGCGGTGCCTCGTACCGCACGCAAAAGCAGACTGACTCCTTTCCGCTAGGGATGGTTATTCTCATTACCACCTGTCCGGCGAGCGTTGACGACTATCGGTCGGCTGTTAGCAGACGCATGTCGTCAATATGGCTCCGCGGGACACGGCGGCAAGGGTTTAAACGACGGAAATTGGGAGTTTTGGCACTCGGTACTTGCGTAAGGCTGGTAAGGAGGAGGTCTTAACGTTTTGCCACGTTACATTATATAAACTTATACATAATTATATACGATTATATATGATTATATATGATTATATATCATATAAAAAATTTTTTCCCGCGTGGTATTTATTTTTCAAGAATTAAAGAAAGGTCAAAGTCTCACCGCATATTATCGTACACTTCGTCTGAAACTCTCCGAACAAATTTGAGTCGATCGGAATTACTTAGCCTGTGTGGTCCTTCTAATTTCTCAAGGAACCCTTTTGAGAAAATCTTTTTTTGTATCAATGAATGGACACATGGGGTGATTGTTCGATTCACTCGAATCTGCATTCTCTGAAGACAAAATACTGGATTATATAAAACCTTACTGTGAACAGTGCGAGCAAGTGAAATCTCGCAATTTGTAAGACTTCTGAGAAATTGGGCCAAAAACTAGCACAGTGCTCAGAATATTTCAATCATAGTCAACATACGCACCTTGTAACAGGTCAGCTTTGAGACGTCGACATTGGATCGGTTTTGTTATACCCGCAAATTCTTCCTCCACATTTGTTACGAATTTCATATCTGACAGGGTTTTAACGTCTAATTTGAATAGTCTTTCTAAAAGCAGTCGTTTATCTCGTACAGTTTCCAGGTATGGAGTGAATTTCTCAATTATCACATTCATGCCTGCGTCTACTTCCATCGTATCGTCGACGTCGCCATCCTCATCATTACTGCAGGTATTGGCACTGGTATTGGCAGTACTCATCTTAACCGGGAGATGATAAATCTTGGCTGGGTCGGACCGTGGGGTCAATAGAAAAGATAAATAAGTATTTATATGTTAACTTTATTGATTAATGTTGTTATGATTCTTGGGTATGTAGCACAGTAGTAGTACGCAAGGCAAAGTCATATACACTATAGCACCTGTATGACGGCTGTGTCACGAGCAGGCTGTGAGTTTATTGTATATAGCGGCCTTTTTGTGTGCGTAATATTTTTATTAAGTAATTAATTAAATAATTAATTGATTACTTAACTTTTTATCTATCCCTGATGTTTCAAATTGAAATAATTTTTGATGAGAAAAATTAACGGACGATCCGGGAATCGAACCCAGGATCTACGGACGCCTATCCGGGGACTTACACCCGAGACCACCTAGCTCGCCCACGGATCACCGCAATTTTTCTCATCTTCTATTCTTGTGCTCACATGTATGTGTTGTTATGATTCTTGGGTATGTAGCACAGTAGTAGTACGCAAGGCAAAGTCATATACACTATAGCACCTGTATGACGGCTGTGTCACGAGCAGGCTGTGAGTTTATTGTATATAGCGGCTATATAGCGGCTATATAGCGGCTATATAGCGGCTATATAGCGGCTATATAGCGGCTATATACAATAAACTCACAGCCTGCTCGTGACACAGCCGTCATACAGGTGCTATAGTGTATATGACTTTGCCTTGCGTACTACTACTGTACTACATACCCAAGAATCATAACAACACATACTTGTGAGCACAAGAATAGAAGATGAGAAAAATTGCGGTGATCCGTGGGCGAGCTAGGTGGTCTCGGGTGTAAGTCCCCGGATAGGCGTCCGTAGATCCTGGGTTCGATTCCCGGATCGTCCGTTAATTTTTCTCATCAAAAATTATTTTTATTGATTAATAATACATCTGGCCAGAGTCTCCAGTCGTTATGATAAATAAAAACAGATAACTATTGAAACAAAACATATTATTAGCAGAATAATATGCTTTTATTAGCAGAGCTGAATAAAATTCTACATCATAGTAGGCGCACTCCAACTCCAACTCCAACTACAAAAATAAAAATGTATTGAAAATGATAACATGCTGCTTAGGGTGTGTTAGTTTGACTTTTTTTTTAAATTTTCATGGTGCTAGTTTCTAAGTCACTAGGTCTCATCAAGAAAAAGACATCCCGCATAGTAAAATTTTTTTACGTCAAGTGTAAGTGGTTCCGATACTTCTTTTTGTTTCCTTTGCATTTAACACACAAAAAAAATCTATTTTCGAAAAGAAGAAGAGAAAAACAAAACAAACAAAAAATAAAAATATCACACAAAAATGAAAGTAAAAAAAAGTTTCTGCACCACTTAGCCGGACATAAGAAATTTTTTGAGTGGGGAATCTCTTCGTCTTGACGAGAACTATCCGTTCGAAAAGTAGCAAAAAAAATTTTTTTTTGTGACACACCCCAATGCTGCTGTCTTAGCGAATAGTTGAGCTCAATATTCCACATAACTACATGAAGCGTAAAGTGAAATAATCTACTGCGACTATACGAAGCATGAATACAGATATTTGCACTGAGAGAAATATTTAGTTCCCCCAACCCAAATCGGCGAGTTAAATAAGGCCTTAACATTTTTTTTGTGTTCAACGAACGTTTCAAAATTCAGTACCAGTTACTGGAAATTTCGGTGAACGTAACTATATCAGCGAACTATTCAAACAGAGTACTTCTAACTAAACCATCTTTACTAAGTGATATTGGTTCGAGTGACATTGCATTAGAGTTGAAGTAACCCTTCGTTTTTCGAGAAATCGTGTATTATAAACGAGATTATAAAGTAGCGCTGACTGATAAATTACTATGAACTCGACTCGATTTTATCGTGATGGAATTTCGCTGCGCGAAAAAAATTAATTTAGATTGTTACAATGAATTTATTACAATGTACGATGCGTTGAGCAACACCTACTATTTGTAATCAATCGCATATTGATACAAAGTAAAGATTTACAGGATAGAAAAACATCGCATTGTTTTGGCCGGGATTCGATCCGGAGACGCACGCATTCGCTCGCATTACTAGTCGCACGCTCTACCGACTACGCTGAACTATTCATTGAAATAAGAAATCACTTTTTCACCACACCTGCACGGAAAGTATGACTTTCGCTCCCTTGCGTGAGCGGGAAGTCATTCTTTCCGATGCAGGGGGTGGTGAAAAATAGTATACCTCACACGGGAGTGAAAAAGGCCATCCCAAACTGCGTTTTTGTCACCCTCGCCTGCGGCTCGGGTGTCAATCTCTCACGCAGTTTGGGTTAGCCTACTTTCCCTCCCTAGGTGAGTAATATACTATTGTCTATTTATTTTGAACTTGGCATCTGTCTCAATGTTATCAACGTTTTAATGCAGCTAAGATATCTCAACTGAACATCTGTTTCCTAGAGTTCCAAAAGTTCTCATTTACTGTGACGCTTAGAGTAAGTATGTAATAATATCTATAAAAATCTATCGTCTTGTTACTCGTGAGCAGTGTTGGGCAAATTTGTAATTAATTAATTACAAATTACAAATTACAATTGTAATTTTCAATTGAGAGTCGAATCAATTACAAATTACAATTGTAATTTGTAATTGGAAGTCGAACCAATTACAAATTACAATTGTAATTTGTAATTTGTAATTGAAAGTCAATCAATTACAAATTACAGTTGTAATTTGTAATTGAAAGTAAACTCAATTACAAATTACAATTGTAATTGAAATGTTTCTTCGAATCAATTACAAATTACAAATGTAATTGACACCTTTTTTCGAATCAATTACAAAACACAAATGTAATTGAAATGTTTTTTCGAATCAATTACAAATTACCAATGTAATTGAAATGTTTTTCGTTATTCAATTACAAATTACAAATGTAATTAAAATGTCTTTCGTAATCAATTACAAATTACAAATGTAATTGAAACGTTTTTCCGAATCAATTACACATTACAAATGTAATTGACACCTTTTTTCGGATCAATTACAACTTTTAAATGTTGTAACTTTTAATTGATTCGAAAAACTGTTTCAATTACATTCGTAATTTGTAATTGATTCGAAAAAACATTTCAATTACATTTGTATTTTGTAATCGATTCGAAAAAACGTGTCAATTACATTTATAATTTGTAATTAATTCGGAAAAAGGTGTCAATTACATTTGTAATTTGTAATTGATTCGAAAAAACATTTCAATTACATTTGTATTTTGTAATTGATTTGAAAAAAGATGTCAATTACATTTGTAATTTGTAATTGATTCGAAGAAACATTTCAATTACAATTGTAATTTGTAATTGAGTTGACTTTCAATTACAAATTACAATTGTAATTTGTAATTGATTCGACTTCCAATTACAAATTACAATTGTAATTTGTAATTGGTTGACTTTCAATTACAAATTACAATTGTAATTTGTAATTGATTCGACTTTCAATTACAAATTACAATTGTAATTTGTAATTAAAATGTAATTAATTACAAATGTAATTAGATGCTGCCCAACACTGCTCGTGAGTAACTTTTGTTTAGTGAAAGTGATAAATTATGTTGCTTAGACTGAAAATTATAGTTGTTGATACCTTAATAAGTTGACTTTCCAAAAGTATTCGATATAAGCATGTTGTTTGAGTATACTTGCAATTATAAAAACTAGTCCATTTAAACAAACGAGTAAAGTTGAATAGTTGGTTATTCTTTAATAGAAAATAGAGTTCCGTCCACTGAAAATATAGTTACGATTACTTGAAGGAATTCAACGTCCCAAAAATAGTACATGCAATTCGCCAAATCTGTGCCTTGCACAGCAGACTCAATAGTTACTGTAAATATTCGAGAAAAGTTGTATATACGGCCGGAAAAGAATGTTAATATTGCTAAATTTCTGGCGTGGTTACTGTTACTAAATCACGAATGCTCGCTGTACCTTATTATAGTTACATCAACGAAAAAAAAAGTTACGGTTACAATAAAATTTTAACTCATCAAAAATGTTGATTTAACACATTGAATTTCTCTCAGTGTGCGTACACGACATATCGACAGCTTAATAACATAGTCACGTAAGCGCCAAAAAAAAAAAAATTTTTCGCAGACTGACAGACGTATCTCCAAAAAAATTTTGGCGTCCATTAGAAATTGTTTGAAAAATAGGTCATTTTTGGCGCTTACGGGACTATGTTATTAAGCTGTCGATATGTAAAAGTGCAAAAAGAGTATTGAACAAAGAATACATTAGAATTATATTGTTGTTAGGCAGCCCATCCAGATGACGTTGTCTCAGATTTGCCGATAAAAAATAAGTGTTTTAATACAACTAGCTCACTCGCGCGCTTCGCGCGCGTTTGCCGTCAACTTTTCAGATTTCGATTCTGCATTTTCGATTATAAAAGTAAAGAAAAGATTTTTTATCACAAAACCAAATTTTATAATGAAGATACGTGAATCCTCATTTTCAGAATGCATTCAACTCAACAACATTCAACCGATAATATTGACATCTTGACGAATAATTGGTAAATTTAACAGTTCATTAATAGTAATTTGCCTCTGACGACGCAGACATTGATTTGCAGAAAATGAACCGAGAAAGCTGATTTTTGGATGTTGTGTAGGGGAGGGATTAGAAAAGCTTATCCTCAAATTGTCGACCAAGATTTCCTATGTGCTTTCTCCGCCATCTTGAAAAAAGGGGTAAATTTTGATTTTTTTTCGCGATAACTTGGCTCCCCGTCGTAATACGAGAATTCTGACCATATGATTATAAGCGTCGCGTTTTTTGCGCTCTACGATTCAAGTCCTATAACTTTTTCACGTGCTGTCGATCCTTTTCCAGATATCTGATGAGAATGAAAAAAAAAAAATATACAGGGTGGTCCATTTTAATCTACGCAGGCGAATATCTCGAAAACTAACAGTTATAAAAGAAGAAGTTTTATACAAAACTTGAAGGGTTTTGAGGGGGAAAGATAATGCTGGTATGCGTAGACTTGTGGACCTCGGAAATTCCGAGATTTCGCAAGCAAATTCGGATTTTAGATAGGGAACAGATGTTTTGGTTGGGGGCATCTGATAGCGCCATCAAAGACTCATTCAAACACGCAAGAAAAAAAAATTTTAAAAAAAAAGAAATTTCGCGAAATTTTTTATTCCAATTTTTTTGCAAAATTTTTTTTTTCCAATTTTTTTTGCTTGCGTGTTTGAATGAGTCTTTGATCGCGCTATCAGATGCCCCCAACCAAAACATGTGTTCCCTATCTAAAATCCGAAGTTGCGCTTGCGAAATCTCGAAATTCCCGAGGTCCAAAAGTCAACACATATCAGCATTATCTTTCCCCCTCGAAGCCCTTCAAGTTTTGTATAAAACTTTTTCTTTTATAACTGTTAGTTTTCGAGATATTCGCCTGCGTAGATTGAAATGGACCACCCTGTATGTTTTACCAATAAATTTCTTAGATGCGATTAAAAATGTTATTGTTTTATTTATTTACTAGGGGCTCCGCCCCTGCGCGCTTCGCGCGCCAACCCCGCCTCGTCGCTCGCTTCGCTCGCTTCCGAGGCCTCGGCGCTTCGCGCCTCACTTTGTCACATACCGGGAGACTTCCCAAGACTTTCAGTTGATCCACGTCTCGTAACTCCTTGTCAGCAACTTGTATTTCTTCTACTTTTCCAGTATCTGTATCTCGATCTGTACCCATCTTTTTTACTTTACGAAGGTCACGTTGTCTTTGATTCCTTCGAATTCTCTTTTCTTCTTCATTCATTTTCTTCGGTCGCCCTTTTTTAACCACCGATGACTCGTCTGTTTCAGATGTGCCACACTCGTTTTTTCTTCCTGAATTTTTCGAATCCAACCGTACCTCTTTGATATCGCGGGTGTGTGCTTCCCGGTTGTTCTTTATAATTTTTCTCTCTTCTTCTTCTATTTTCTTTATTATGTTGCCTTTTGATATGAAAGGAAGACACACTTTTTCAACGCTTATTATGGTTGGCAATTTTCTCTTCCTTTTTTCTATCCTTTCTTCGTTAAACTTTTCAAAAACATCATAATGCCCACTATCCCCATTACCGGTATACAACAGTGCAAAGTTATGTGAACTATCTAGCTGACTATCATAATTTATGCAATGATAAGTATTATTATTTATGTAAACTTTGAAATTTACCTTGAATATTGATGCAGCTGCAGTCAACTCTACTTCACCGGCGTAAACGCCATTCTTACCCATATGTAATCCATAGTCTTCTGCTGACCTTATGGAAACGCCGTGTGACTCGTCACCAATGATGTAATCTCCATAGCTATCCCAATGTTGCAGTATGAATGAAACGATGGTCAATCTTAGCTCCTGATGCCTATCCTGATTTTTTTGATAAGCAATACGACAGCGCGCGAAAACGACAATTCCCATCTGGTTTCATCTGCGCTACCTTTTTATCCATTTTTTTTTTGTAGACAAATAATATTTTTGTTTCGATTTGTCAATTGCTCACAGTGAATAACCGATAAAATAATATTTTTATTTGATCTGTCAATCGCTCACAGTGAACAACTGTCATTCACCGTAAAAACAACAGACATACAAAAAACAGCGTGAAACGCCTGATGGCATGCAACCCGACAGCATTATGCGACTCATCGCGCTCGTCTGTTTTTCGTCTAGATTTTTTTATTATATAGAGGGATATTGTATTTTAATGATTTTATCTTGAACAGTAAATCTGTCGCAACGAAAATTTATACAACCGCGTGAACTTCGGAATTGAAACTTCGCATGGACTTGCCGACTTTACATGAGCGCGCTAGAAGTCGTAAGTTACATCCTAAGAATAAAAGAAGAAAACGAAATTGTAGGTATTATCATGCTCTTCTTCTTCTTCTTCTTATTCCTGTGGTATATCCTCTTCCCAGCCAGCAATTTCGGAAGTTATGTAACGAGGATGTAACGGCCATATAGAAATGTCCGCCATATTCGGAGATCAGGTACATATCTGGTACTTTGACGTCTCAGTGACGTACCTGCGATGTCAAAGTACCAGATATGTAGCTGATCTTCGAATATGGCGGACATTTCTATATGGCCGTTACATCCTCGTTACATAACTTCCGAAATTGCTGGCTGGGTTGGGACTGACGCCCGAGGGAAGTACCAAAATACCAAGATATTAGCATGCTCTACAAGCTTTGCTAAGCCCCCCCCGACATAATATCCAAAAATCAGCTTTCTCGGTTCATTTTTACGTTTTCGCCTTTTTTTCGGATAGAATGACTGAACTATATTTTTCTCCATATGCGCGCGTAGAAACTCCTCCTCTTTTTCAACGGTCCGAATGATCTTACGGCGTGGCATTATGAAAACAAATCTAAACCAACGTATAACTGATTTACAATTGTATAGGTACTCATATTTTCATCAGTACGTA
Source organism: Tenthredo mesomela (assembly GCA_943736025.1). Taxonomy (NCBI): domain Eukaryota; kingdom Metazoa; phylum Arthropoda; class Insecta; order Hymenoptera; family Tenthredinidae; genus Tenthredo; species Tenthredo mesomela. The sequence goes on along the minus strand of OX031014.1, from coordinate 38,181,177 downwards.
CTCGTAGGATTCATATAGGCACTCGTATGATTCAGATAGATACTCGTAGGCTTTAAATATAGGTATCCTTGTATGGCCTTATCAATCAAGTACTCGTAAAAATATTTCTTGTAATTAACAGTTATTGATGTTTATTTTATCAATCATTACATATATTTAAAAAAAAATCAAATTCAAATATTACCATTTTATTGGCAAACAAATTTCAATAAATACAGAGCAAACATTAAAAACTATGATTTGATGTGACAATTTGTGATTACTTTAATTTGATTTTTAATTTTATATGTTATTACTCCATGTCTGGAGAACCTTCCAAAATTTTTTTTGGATTTTTCAAATCAACACTTTCGGAGCTAAGATTTTTTTCATCCTTAAAAAAAGGACCGTTTTTAAATTCTGAAAAAAATCACAAAAGTCCTGTTGATGATGTGGAACAACCTCCCATTCGCAGAATCGTGGGCAGAATTTTCCTGATATTTTTTTTTTTTTCATTTTCAACAAATTTTTTTTCCGAAAAAGGCTTATCTAATGACATTTATTGGCAAAACATTATTATGATTAATAATTATTGAAAAAACGACAATCAATTTTGATATAGTTTATAGGAAAAAAAAGATGCGCAATGAAATTCTCTTCCGAAATCCATTTTGTAACTTGATTTTTGAGCGAGTGAGAAAAATAATGTTCAAGACAATTTTTTTGAAAAGGAAAAAAAAAGTATAAAGAAAATTCTGCCCACGATTCTACGAGTGGGAGGTTGTTCTACATCATCAACAGGATTTTTGTGATTTTTTTCAGAATTTTGAAAAAAGGTCCTTTTTTTTAAGGATGAAAAAATCATAGTAGCTCCTAAAATCAAAAAAAATTTTCGAGGTTCTCCAGACATGGAGAAATAACATATAAAATTAAAAATCAAATCGGAGATGTTTATACTTTTTAAATGGGTGTACTCTTTCTAATGCTGACCTGAAAAAAAGAAAAGTATAATAAATACAAAAGTTGTATTCTGTACTTCGATCGACTCTGAAGTCTTGAATGAGAATTTTTATTCATATTTTATTTTTAACGAATCTAACAGTTTTGGGTTACGTATACCTGATATGTTGCAATTCCGACCTGCTGGATATCACTGGCAATGACGCGTAGATAATATAGAGATATTATATCACGTATTATAGTATAATATACATATTATTATTATTATTATTATTATTATTATTATATTATTTGACAGTTTTGACAGGATATTTTTTTTTCAAACAAAAACCCCGCGTAGCTCTTTGCCTGCGCATTGCATAGCGCGCATTTCGCGGTGACGGAAGTTCCGTTACAATCTCTTTTTTACTGAGGGGATCACACGATTTGTTCCTCTCCGGTATATTAAATAGGGGACGTAAGCTGCGATCTCAGACCGAAATACAACTACATAAGTTCCAGTGTATTTCAGCAGATATACTTGAAGGTCTGGGTCTAGTAAGCCCTGATATTTCTTGCCTGCAGAAGAAATATAGGTACACTTATGAGATCATATGACTAATAGACCACACTTGAATTCAAAGCAGAAGGTATACACGGAGAATTCCTAACGTCCTGACGTCCTTCCTAAAAAATTCACCCTGTATACTCACCGACAGCATATACAGCTTTCCCCCGTGTAAGAAATAGTGTGATTTTACACAAATCAATAACAGGGTGATCTTCAGTGCTGGTGACTAGAATCTTGCCCTTTTCATATACCGTGCCATAGTCAGATAGATTTTCACTGCACGTCATGGAATTAACGAACTCTTGACCAAATGCATTCAAAATACACTGTGAAGCTTCATCCCCAAGAACACATTGCCGGAAGGGCAAATCATCTTCCAACACTGGGTGATTGTTGAACAGATTATTGATTGAGAGAGAACTTTGCAGCACTTGATGTGACATGGTTGGGGATTTTGTGATGTTCTTGAAATTTTTCCGACTTAGTACAGCAGTTTTGAAGAATGTGTGCTTCGACTCAAATCTGAAAGTAGAGAGTCTCATAAGTGGTCCGTAAATTGAGATGAGTTTGGGATAATGCTCCAAAAAATGATGTTTGGGTCGCAGTTTTATACTTGGAAAATTGATTATCCTCAGATGTAGATAGTGTTGAATTTATTCATGAAGATAAGGCGGTATATCCGATGATATGAGCGGATCCACGTCACTTCACTCAAAAAAAAACCGTCAAATCACGGATCTTTGCGCCATTCGACATATCTTCAGTACTATGAGAGAAAAAAATACAACTTCAGGGATTTTGAAAAATTTTCAAAAATGGCGGCGTTAGAGCTATTTGAATTTTGGTAAGTCGCTGTTGCACCGCTATGTTTGAAAATTCATATCTCCGAAAGTATGTACCGGAGTGGACTGATCCTGGAATCATTTTGTTTGTAAAAGAATGCGCTTTTATACAAAAAATTTTGTTTCAGAAAAAAAAAAATTCTTTCAATTTTTTTTTTTTTGTCGTTTTTATTTTTAATTTCGCTGCCATTTCCGCGGGACCTACAGGAATCCATGGAGATAATTTTTTTCGGATAGCCGAATCCTTCCCCTTCAACCCTAAAGAAAAAACCTTATGGAGAACCTACCTGGGCCGGAGAAAAAAAATAAAACGTCTTGTCGCGCGTCAATCCACGTCCGTGCGGCGAGCTCCTTGTGTTGTGTAGTGGAGTTGAATTACATTTGATGCTTCTCTACTTACCCATGCTATTCGTTCTCCAAAAGTAGTTGTTCAACCACCTTATCCCTCGCTTATTAGACGGTGCAACCCATCATCATCAGCTTTTCATTCTGGTGATAGGTACAAGCACACACGTTATGTGTATACCACTCGGCCCTGCTAGAATACATTCTTTCGGGCACAACTCTGCAAATTTGGAAAAACCGATTTTTTTATCCGGATAACGATCACGAAACAATCGATACAATTCTCTCAGATTATTCAACATCAGATGCTTTTGAACCGATACTTTTTCACCATTTCTTTCAACGGTTGCGCAGCTTCTTTAACCTGGTGTTATGCGACTGACCTCTTCACTTCGATAAAATTCTACCACGAGTGATACAACTTCAGATGATATCGTCTTGCCAGGTCTCGAATTTGGTGAGGATAATATTCCTTTATCTTCAACTAACCTTTTCGCCGTCCGAACCATATGGTTTGTGACGTTAAACTCTTCCTCGATTTTTCCCACACTCCAACTCTTTGGAAGAGCAGTAAGAATAGTCAATCTGAATGCCTTATCATCTGTTTCATTAAATCTATCTTTTAACTGAGTTAACCACTCGTTATAATCGGCACTCTCGCTTTTCGTAGGTACACAGTCCGGAAAATGTTGTTTGAATGCAGTTGAAAGTTTTCCTAATACCTCTACTTTCTCCGAAACCGTTTTGATTTTTTTTACGAGTATCGGTGATTCACCTAAACTTGACAATGATGAATTGATAGCAGAGATTACATTTATTGTATCAACCTCGGAAAAATTAATACATGAATTTCCGGATTTACATTCGCTTGATGACGATGTCGAACCAATCTCGGGGACTGCATTGTCCTTTAACATCAGCCGACAAGTATCACAAATCAGACAACCGTGTGTGATCGATGTCGCTTTATCGCACATCCACTGTGTTACCGGGCATGAATTTTTAGAATGCTTTGGCAGGCCGAACGGATCACAACAATGATTTCTCGCGGGCATTTCGATGGCGAAGTAGTTGTTGACCATTCAAGTGCGAGTTTGTCGTGAGACTGAGGTCATTACGGAATTGCTGAGCCCTTTATTTCAGGTCAGTTCAAAAGATGCCTCACAGTAGGTGCAGGCAACTTGGTGGAATTGTTGCACTTGGTAAATGCGGAAAAAAAGGATTAACTTAATCCTTACACGTGGGTCACGCATGAAGGACCAATTTGACCGCGATCGACTGTTCCGGCCCGCTTGGGCCATACGAAACAATAGATTCTTCGAAACCTATAGTCTTTCCTGTCACAGACAATAATGGTTCAATGATTTCCTTTTTAAAACAACCTCGTAGATTGAGGGATTATATTCGGATACAAGTGAAGGGATTAGTTACTTTTAGATATTTAAAATAAAAGGATCAGATGTTGTGCACTTGATGGCTCCGAGTTTCTAGAACAGGTATAGGTATATAACTCTGAGAAAACATGACTAGTATTCGTCTAATAAGCGAGGGATAAGGTGGTTGAACAACTATTTTTAGAGAACGAATAGCCCGGGCAAGTAGAGAAGCATCAAATGTAATTTAACTTCACTACGCAACACAAGGAGCTCGCCGCGCGGACGTGGATTGACGCGCGCGACGACGCGCGACAGGACGTTTTATTTTTTTACTCCTTCCCAGGTAGGTTCTCCATAAATTTGTTTCTTAGGGTTGAAGGGGAAGGATTCGGCTATCCGAAAAAAAATTATCTCCATGGATTCCTGTAGGTCCCGCGGAAATGGCAGCGAAATTAAAAATAAAAACGACGAAAAAAAATTGAGAGAATTTTTTTTTTTTGAAAACAAAATTTTTTGTCTGAAAGCGCATTCTTTTACGAACAAAATGATTCCAGGATCAGTCCGCTCCGGTAAATACTTCCGGAGATATGAATTTTCAAACATAGCGGTGCAACAGCGACTTACCAAAATTCAAATAGCTCTAACTTCGCCATTTTTGAAAAATTTTCAAAATCCCTGAAGTTGTATTTTTTTTTTCCATAGTACTGAAGATATGTCGAATGGCGCAAAGATCCGTCACTTGACGGTTTTTTTTTTTTAGTGAAGTGACGTGGATCCGCTCATATGTTAGGGGAACTAACAATTTGCACAATTTCTATCAGCAGAAGAACCATCCTCCATACGGGATCTTGCTTATTCGTAACTGCATCACCGATCAGCAGAGGCAAAAACCTGATAAGCACCCAGTTTTGCACAGCGTGTCTTCCTAACGTCTTACTTTTTTCACCAATTTTTGAAGGTCTATCACGACTCTCTTCTCCGACAAATGCGAAAGACGCAATTTTACGATTGAGTGATTCGATAGTGAATTTGTATTTTTTGGCCAGATAGGTCACAGCTAATTTTATGTCATATCCACCTGAACCCTCGAATATATCATGTTGAACACAAGGTGGTGTCGCTCCAACAACATGACAATATCTGAGTTTGTTGAATTGAGAGTCAGCAACGATACCTTTCACACCCTCTGGTCGATCTACAAGCTCTGCGACGCACAAATTATAAGATTCTTTTGTACCCATAGGTGCTACGAATGGCAGCTCCCGATCTTCCTCTTCGACGTCACTTTCACTTAATATTCTTTCTTCTCCCGCACGGAAATATATATATGCGAAAAATATATGCGACATATTTGTTTTTTGCGCTAAAATATAAGTAACATTTATTTTTTATAAGTTTGATATAAATGTCAACATACATGTTGCGACATGTATGTCGACATAGATGTCGACATAGATGTCAACACTATATAAAATTCATCAAACATATAGGATACATAAATGTAAATGCGTACATATATGTTATAATATATGCGACATCTTTTGGATTTTGCGCACATATATGTTATAAGTGCGACATATATGTTGCATATATTTTTCGCATATATTTATTTCCGTGCGGGCTACTTCTCTTTCTTCGCTCAACTCACAATCGACAGGGCGAGGCACTCCTTGATTTTCATCATTTTCACAATCTTCTTCCTCTGTAGAGCTGGTATCACAACTGATTTCACTTTCACTTCTGGTGGCCTCACTTTCAACCTGATTAGAGTCACCTACACTTACTCGATTCATTCTCGAAAACCACTCATCGCGATTGTCTTCACAATATCTGTAAAAATATTTCGAGCTGCTAAAATTCTCAACGAAGCCACTGATGGTGTGAGTGCCAAGATTATCACCCAACAATACAAGGGTATTTACTTTTAAATTTTGCCCTCGTATTTCAAGGCCACAGTCTTCAAGTTTTTTCAATTCGTCGATCAAAGGTTTCAGTACACGTGGCAGACCAAAGTAGGCCACATCAGTTTCTCTGCAAAGCAAAATCAGCTGCAGCGGGTCAACAGACGACCGACTCCAAGGATGCAGATTGGCCGATGTATAGTAATAGGCGGTGAATTTTTAAACGCCTTTCCCAGATCCTAGTGGGTTCACTATTTCCATGTCATCTTGGTAAATAATCAATTGAATATTGCTTGGATCAGAGGAAAATACTGGATGAGTCCGGAAACGGGAGCCGTCCGCAATATCTCTTAGCACATGTGATCGCGTCTCTTCCCTATTCTTCCTCTCAGTGTACTGTTCGTAAACTGATGTGTTATCGAAGAAAGCTTTCGAGGTTTTTTCAATCGGTACATAATGATATTTCCTTTGTATATTATTTTGATTCAGACCCAGACTACACGATGTGGGCTTGACAAACTTGAATAATTTCGTATACTGCTGACGTCTCATATATCGAGAGCGCATTGGACCATCAGCACTATGCAATTGAACCAGAGTATCTTCAGAAAAAATACTTTCTATCAGAGGCTTGACTAGATCACAGTCAATTCCAAAGGATGTGAGTTTTGAAAGTAACTTTGTATTCAATAATCCCAATGATAGTTTTAGCATCAAATGAAAATCGTTGATGATGTATTGAAGAGTTGAATTAGGAACATGGAACTTGGATGTCAGAGTCAGATAAATGTGCACAAATTTATTTAAAAGTTTTTCTTCTGAATCAAAATCAGTTGCAGTACTGCCCGAGGGGCCATTCACTCATGTAATCATAAATGTAGTCGATTTTCAGTCACATGAAAATCGCACGGAAGTCGCGCGTAGTCGACTGCAGTCGGTATGCAGTCGCGTTTGCCATCATTCGCAGTCGTGTGAACTCGGCCCCAGTCAGTCACTGTCGATCGTAGTCAGTGAAGAAAATGTCGCGGTCAAGTGTGTTATTTTAATTCAGGCATTTCCTCTGGAGGAATACGATGGAGGATAAAACGTTTCGAAGTGTATCCACGCAAACGGAAACAGATATCTCGAAGAACACCGAGTTAAATAGCATAACCGTTCACTTTTGGCAAAAAATGGAGAGAGACCTCAATGTCAAAGTACCACTTTACGTGAAGAACTTATTACGCATTCAGAATTTGGATAATCAGATTATGTTTCGAAAAATTACCCGCGAAACTGTGGAACGATTGGAAATTTTTGCCAAACGCACACTTGCAGCACTTCTTGAACCTGGTGATGATTTCCACGAGTATTTTGGTATACATCACCGGACACCCGAAATGTTCGAATTCACTATGGGGGATATAACATTATTCGAAGTGATGACACAGTATGTTAATTCAACTAAACCTTCACAATGGAAGGCGCCGGAAATTAAAACTGAAACATTCCGACACCATCAAGAACAAACACTTTCAACGGAGACCTGCAGCCCCGTGAGTATCGTGAACGCAAACGTGAAAAGAGAACAACAGAGATTGATGGACTCGATCACTAATTACGTGAAGAAAAATAGCGAAAATATTCCAGATGATTTACGTACTGCGTTGTTGAATGACGATTTCGTTGAGTTCATCGACGTGTCGTGTTCGAAAGATGATAGTTCTCTACCGATTACTTTTTGCTACACAGCCAGAATTAAATGCCCTAGGTGTGAAAATATAACTTTAACGACTCAGGATAGAAACCGAAAAAGATTCCTTATATCAAATTACACAAGACACTTGCAACAGCATTCGGCGAATCGCAAACCATCAAAACAACACAAAAAAAAGGGTGAAGGCAGTCCGGCTGTATTACCTACTCAAAATATCTCGGAGCAGACTCCTTCACAACAAATTTCTGTAAACTATCTTCCACCAGTAACTATATCAGCTATGCAAGGATGCTCTGCAAACTGGCCACAACCAAATACCGCTAACGCTATAACTCCAATCAACTATGGACTTCAGGTACAAGATATTCCCGAGTATCACTTGGAGGATCATAATCGAGAAGCTTCCGCGAATTCAATCGGAGTGGTGATCAACGATTCATTAAACTTAGCGTTTGACAACCAGGGGGAATGATTGATCAGAGCGATGACCGAACTCATCACTCTGATATTGCGATAAATGTTCGGAACTCTCTACCGTCAACTTCAACATCGTCAGTCAACTGCCTGATGGACTGCTGTGACGACACAGCCAAAACTTCTCAAAGCTTCACTGCAGAATGTGGAATGAGCACATTGAGGCGAGTATCGAGCCAATCCGAAGGACAATCTCAACAGCTCCGAACTAATGCGAAACAGAGTTCGTCAACCTTATTAAATATTTTAATGGAAACAGCCCACGCACAAACTGGAAAGAAAAAATCTGGGTACAGATATGATGATACCAGTAAATTGTTCTCATCTTATTTATATTTAGTTGGGGGTAGGATAGCATACGAAACTCTCCAGGCAAATTTGCCGCTGCCGTCCCTGAGCACTGTTAGTCGTACCATAAACAATTCGAGCGCTTTTATTGTTGAAGGCATTTGTCGTATTCAGGAACTGAAGACTTTCTTAGAGAACAGAAATTTACCCCGATCAATTTGGCTTAGCGAAGATGCAACACGTGTCATTCATCGAGTGCAATATGACCCGAAGACGAACCAGTTGGTTGGATTTGTTTTACCCTTGCAAAACAATGGTATGCCTAAAGCGTATACATTTTTGGCCACATCCGCGAAAGTTATTGAACAATACTTCAAAACCAATAAAGCAGCTCCATTGCTATATGTGATAATGGCTCAACCTTTAGCGAAAGATAGCCCATCATTTTGTTTGTGCGTATTCGGCACGGATAATAAGTTTACAACACAGGATGTGAAGAACCGATGGCAATATATTCTAAAAGCTCTAGAGCGTGAGTCCATTACAGTAGTAGGAATTTCTTCGGATGGGGACAGTCGACTCTTAAAAGCAATGACTATCGAGTCTTTTTTGGGAAAACCGAGAACTGAGCAAAGAACAGTGGAGGAAAGTATTTCATTGCCAGGATTCTGTGCAAAACTACAAGTGCGTACTATTTGCTGTCAAGACACAGTCCACATTGGTACAAAACTACGGACGCGGTTTTTGAAACACTTTTTGTTAATCCCTATGGGGAATTTCGTTGCTTCTGTTACTCATTTAAAAATAATCATGAGCAAACTCTCGAAAGATAAACACTGTCTCAATGTGAAGGATATTTCGTTGAAAGATAAAATGAATTTCAATGCTGTTTTAAAAATATCTCACCCGAAAATCCAGAAACTTTTAGAGGAAAACGTTCCTGGATCTGAAGCCACCAGAGCATACCTCAAACTCATGTATTACATAATTGAATCGTATCTATCTAAATCAGTCAGTGTATCAGATCGCGTGTATTATATTTGGTACAGTGTCTATTTTCTGAGACTTTGGCGTGCTTGGATACAGGAAACTTCCAACTACTCTCTGGCAAACAACTTTATTTCCCGAAATGCATACGTCTGCATTGAATTAAATGCTCATAGCCTGATTAGCTCTGTGATGTATTGCAAGGAAAATAACACTCCAGAGTTGTTCATACCGTGGTTGTACAGCAGTCAGACTTGCGAGAGCTTCTTCAGGCAACTAAGATCCATGACAACAACATTCTCGACTGTGGTTAATTTTACTGTACTAGAAAGTATACATAGAGTTAAAAGAATTCAATTACAATCTGATATTTCGGCAAAAAAATTTGGTGAAAATATCATTAATTTTCCGAGAATGAAACACCTGGGGGCATCATTCGAATCACAGGGTTCGTCAGCAGAGTCAAGCAATATTTGTAGTGATTTTCCAAGCCTACAGGAACTTCAAGATATAATGAATGTAGCCAAGCACGATGCCTACATTTCGATACAAAACCTGGGAATGGATATAGATATCAACAACGCGGAGTTGGTCGACATTCAGTGTCTTGCTACAGATACTAATAGCAATGATGCTGAAAACGAACATCAAGACGAACAAGAGCATGTTGATCATTCTGATTGTAGGGAAACTTTAATCTCAGAAACTGAAGACACTGATTTGTTACAGGATCTAACGATACTTTCAGGTGTACACGGTAAGTTGGAACTGAAAGATTATTCGGATAAAACAACTTTGCTGACAGAAAGAAGTCCATTTACCGTGGTTACAGATGTCGCCGGGAGAGAACTTGTTGTACGCAAATCTTCTATTTGTTGGCTATTTAATCAGAGTACGGAAAATTTGAGCAGTGATAGGCTGCAAAGAGTACGCCAATCTGAATACGATTCTTACAAATCACGCCATAGGAATAGCTTTGAAGAACTACATTTCGTTAAGGAATGTAAGGAAATAAATATCTGTGATTGGTGTGTATTTGAACGTATAGACAGTAGCAAATGTCTTGTTGGTCTCGTGCTTAGTTTTGCATATTTACATGGAACTTCGCGAAAATCGACAGAATATTCGAGCGACTATGCCAATATACGTGGCAATAAAAAAGCCATCGGAGTCTTGTGTCAATGGTTTACAGTCGACGACACTGGTAATTTAATACTAGATATAACTTATACTCATGGCCACGTGAGTATTGAACAGTACCGATTGACAATTTCGAGTCCAACAGTTACTGACATGGGCTTTGTTCTAGGAAGCAGTATACATAGTCATATAAAAAACTTGTTTTGAGTGAACAAATTTTAAATATATTTTGAGTTGATTCTGATAATAAAAAAAAAAAAAATAAAATAAAAAAATAATAAATAAATTTATTAATAAATTGTAATGATTTCTAATAAAAATATGTTGGTTTAAACACGGATAATTGGCCATCGTAATTTATTACACACAAATTATTGACAGGACTAGGGTAAAAGCACCAATAGATGGACGCTTAAGAAAACGACCCAGTAGATGGACGTTTCTTTTTTAGCAATTGAAATAAGAAATCGATCAACAAAAAACTTTCATTTCAGGATTAAAAATAACAACAGTTATCGAAAATTCAGAGCAACAGTTTACATTTTAGTATTCCTTCACGTAATTTCCTATCCAAAAGTCGACCGTCCATCTTTAGGGCAGTGTCCATCTACTGGGTAGGTTACCCTATGTTGGAGACGGCTGCAGATTTGAGCGCTGGATATAAGGCTAAATATGCGGACTACCTGCAGCGCGAATGAGCCGGCTAAAATTCAAGTATGTCATCGATTGTGATCACGGCTGTAGTCGATTGCAGTCGCTTGCAGTCGCTTGCAGTCACGAATGTAGTTGCTTGCAATCACAAATGAAGTCGCCGATAGTCACGAGCATAGTCGTCAACAGTCGCTTGCATTCGCCTGAAGTTTCTGGGTGACTACAAGTGACTGCAGTGTGAATAGCCCCTCGGTACTGCCACCATCATCCGTAACTGGAGTGTCCTGGGTTTCAATACCCTGAGAGGGAAAACTAAGTGCACCGCTGCAGGGTTCTTGATGCGTTTGTTGAGACAAAGAATCATCAGTAGTCGCAATAAGATTTGCAGAAGTTTCAGGAGGAGTAGCTGATTGATGATGTCGGAACCGATGTGATCGCATAGTACTTTTTGAATTGCATTTATAAGCATATGATGTATATGGGCACTTAATGAGCAATTCGGAATCTGAAGGATCTTGAAAGGACAGTTGCTGATGCTCTGTTATAGCCACAAGATTATTCGTTCGCTCTACAGTGATTCGAGTAGATCTAGTGTGGTTTAGATTGATGTGCTGGATATAACGCTCTAAAGAGTGGAATTGTGCGTAACAGTCTACGGCTCCACACATCATCAGCGAACGAGCTGATACTTTATGGCATAGGTTGAAATGTGATCCAAAATTCTGTGCCGTTGACGATTTGAATGAGCATAACTTACACTTTAGTTCCATCGTTCCGCCTTTCGGGTTACTGTGAAAGGAACAGTTTACCATCTACGCCAACAAACATATTGCTACTCGTATAACCCCAAGCGTTATGTCAGTACATATTATACATACCTCAATTATCCGGCGAGGCCGATGTCAGATGAACTCTCCCAAGCCCTAGTTCCGGATAAATTCTAGCCTATTTATATCACTTATTGAACTTCTATTCGGAAAATTCTGGGCACGTCCGAAAAATTCACAAAATTACACTTGTTTTTTCGTAGAAAAACAATGGCTAATTGAAGCGCGTTTAACGCCGGCCGCGAGCGTGTTACACAGATAATTTGATCGGTATTGCGAATAGATAATTTTACCACTCTGGGTAGGGCCAAAACGTATACGCGGGTGTTATATACCACACCGATCGGCACCGAATTTCAGTCTTTAAACAATGAAATTCGGCGCGGAACGCTTTGGTGCGGATCGGTGCGGTATTGATCGGTGTGGACTAGTGGGCGTCGGCCTTAAAACTTACGAAAGGGCGAGTAACTTTGACAATTTTTTTTTGTCGCCGGTCATTTCGTATCTCCCCTGGCATAATATACATGTCAGGGGAGGGAATATTTCTGCAGAAAAACTCTAATTCGATACAGATAAGTTGAGTTTTCGATTTAAAATTTTAACATAGTTACGATAAATATTATGCAAAATTGAGATGAATAGTTTACTTGATTGTGAAGTACAACTTACCAGGGTAGAGATCGGAATCACTCTTACATATGACCAAACGGTGCTCGCGTTGCTCTAGCTCAGGACTCGGCACACGCATGAGTCCAAAGAGCCAAAACTGTAAATCCACTTAACCCGTTCACCGGCACTAAGCCTTCGAACACCATTTCTTGGATGTTGGTAGGTATGAGTGAGGATATGCAGGTATGAAAAGATCCGGACGGTCGGACGCAGTTTTTGCCGTCCCAAATAGACCGCACACTCCTTGGTTCCTTTTATTTCTCCTGAACGCTGCCCCTACCGTCGAACTTTCGGGCAAGGAAAAGTGACCGTTTTCAGGTAGACCGAAGGGACTTACGTCCGTAGTAATTGACACTTAGAGCGAGGCTAGCTCTGAGAGCCCGATGTTGACGCTTCCCGCAGTCTAGCTGACCAAACATAAACGATAAGATCTCGGCGTGTCGCGTGTTTTAAACTTCGCACCGAACGCCTAATGCACCTCCGTGGTTTTATCCATATGCTTATTCTATTCGGTCGAAAAAAATCAACACAAAAGTGCCAGGGGAGGAGACATTGAACGTGCGAGACCAAACGGAGTATGGAATAATTTGGAAAACGTAATAGTACTCCTGAAAACTTCTTTTCCTGAGACAACCCCCAAAAAATTAGATTTCATAATTTTTTTGTGAACGAAAATATCACCAATAATCCTTTCCCGAGAAAAAATGATTATATGAGCCGTTCTCTCGAAGAACAACCTAAGTGCAATTTGGTCGTTTCGAGAAAAAGCGATTTGAAAATTCAACATTGTACTGCTCATCGTTAAATATAACTAATCAAATTTTTTTTATTTATTGCAAACATTATACTGTCGAATAATGGATTTAAAGCATGAAATCTTCAATAAACATTTTTTAACAATATTTTTCGCGACAGTTTATGCAAGAGCACTTAGGTCGTTTTTCGGGAGAACTACTAAAAATATGTTTTATAGCTATAAAAACACGAGAAAAATGTAATAGTAAGAGATATTTGTTCATTTAATTTTATTTAAGAATATGAAAAAAAACAAATAATTGTTATTTTTTATTGTTTTTGTTTAATTTTTTTTTTTTATTGATTTTTTATTTTTTGTTAATTTTATTTGATGTTTTTGTTTTGTTATTGTTTGTTTTTGTTTTTGTTGTTTTTTGTTTTTTATTTATTTTTTTGTCGAGCGAGAGACTACGGGGGCGATAATATGGTAGGCGCGTGGTTTCAAACACTCACCGTTTGCTCAAAAATTGATTAAATCTTATGAAATTTGGTATATAGATACTTGGTGACCTTGTCTACCTATTAATATGTTCTCCCGAAAAATGACCTAAGTCGCTTCAAGTCGTTCTTCGAGAGAACGGCTCATATATAAACATATATAAGCATATACAATCAATCATGTATAATTGTATCTGAGATAATTTTTCGTGACCCTGGAGTGTGTAATGAATAGGTTTTCGTCGGAGGAGGTCAGAAGAAACTTGAACAATTTCATTGTTTTTTTTGACGTTTCGGCTAGGCCCAGCCAGCCATCTTCAGGCTATTTATTGAAAAATAAATACTATTTTATTTACAATGTTTGATCATACTAAGTTACTAAGAGAATTTAAAAATTTGGTATTATGTAAAGACAATTTGTTCTTATAATTACAACTCGCCGTATTGATAACATCGCGCGCGTCACGGATAGTCCGTAAATTGTGAGTTGTAATTATAAGAACAAATGAGGCGGTCTGTCGAAGAACGACCTAAAGCGACTTAGGTCATTTTTCGGGAGATCGCATTAATAGCTAGACACGGTCACGAAGTATCTATATACCAAATTTCATAAGATTTAATCAATTTTTGAGCAAACTGTGAGTGTTTGAAACCACGCGCCTACCATATTATCGCCTGCGTAGTCTCCCCCTCGACAAAAAATAAATAAAAACAAAAAACAACAAAAACAAAAACAAACAATAACAAAAAAAAAAAAAAAAAAACATTAAATAAAATTAATAAAAAATAAAAATTAATAAAAAAAAAATTTTAACGGAAAAAATAAAAAATAACAATTATTTGTTTTTTTTCGTATCCTTAAGGTGCTTTCCTAGGCAATTCCACCAGTCCTGAAAACATCGTGAAAAAATGTGATATTAAACGGAATATCTCTGCCTGGGCACCGAAATCAATGAAACAAAATACGTCGCGCAATTCTATGTGCGACTCCGAACATGTACAGCCCAAAAAATGTTCGTTTTGATCGAAAATAGAGAAGATATCCATGAAAAACGTTTCTAAAACCGTTTTTCATGGATATCTTCTCTATTTTCGCGCAAAACGAACATTTTTTGGGCTGTACATGTTCGGAGTCGCACATAGAATTGCGCGACGTATTTTGTTTCATTGATTTCGGTGCCCAGGCAGAGATATTCCGTTTAATATCACATTTTTTCACGATGTTTTCAGGACTGGTGGAATTGCCTAGGAAAGCACCTTAAATAAAATTAAATAAACAAATCTCTTACTATTACATTTTTCCCGTGTTTTTATAGCTATAAAACATATTTTTAGTAGTTCTCCCGAAAAACGACCTAAGTGCTCTTGCATAAACTGTCACTAAAAATATTGTTAAAAAATGTTTATTCAAGATTTTATGCTTTAAATCCATTATTCGACAGTATAATGTTTGCAATAAATAAGCAAAATTTGATTAGTTATATTTAACGATGAGCAGTACAATGTTGAATTTTCAAATCGCTTTTTCTCGAAACTACCAAATTGCACTTAGGTTGTTCTTCGACAGACCGCCTCAAATTGTCTTTACATAATACCAAATTTTTAAATTCTTTTAGTAACTTAGTATGATCAAACATTGTAAATAAAATAGTATTTATTTTTCAATAAATGGCCTGAAGATGGCTGGCTGGGCCCAGCCGAAACGTCGAAAAAAACAATGAAATTGTTCAAGTTTCTTCTGGCCTCCTCCGACGAAAACCTATTCATTATAATTGTATCCGAAAATTGGCCCGATATCGAGACATATGTAATTATATAGTAGTAGTAGTAGTATTTATTTTTACCCACGAAAAACATATGAAATGTAAAAAAACCGCCAAGTACACAAATTATCTTGCGATGAGAATTTTCGAAAAACTTATCGCCAGTCTCTGTCATGATATTAGGAAAGCCTGCAAAGCACTACAATCTTCCCGCAAGTATACGTCGTGAAGTCGGATCTCGCTGTTTCATGTAGTGATATCGGAACATCATTCCAAGAGCTACGTACTTGGCGGGCACATTTACTTTCTGTATTTTACTTCCATAATACCTGAGTTTATATTTACATTCTTGTAGCTGCAGAATTAACGAAGATACGACTTTCTGTTCTCGCATACGGCAATGGATTTTAGATTCCGAAACTTGATCGGTAATAGTCAGCAATAATAGTGCTACGCTCTCTCGGGGCTAGGAAACTTTTACTGGTAATAATATTTGCACTGTAAAGGTATTGATGTTTTATCCAGGTATATGTCTATAATAAAATGAGATACTAATTGATTGTACAGAAATTTGAACCAGCGTTCGGTCGAACCATTGAAAGCGATTCGACAAAAGAAGTGTACTATGATGGATATCGTAAAGTATCGCTCTGATCTTTGTATTAACGCGTTATGAGTCTTCTTTGAGAATGAATATATTCTACAGAAGTGAATAAGCGGTCTATTACTATGTATCTTGAATCAGCTTTTCAAACCCAGTTCCCGCCTCTAATATGTGTTTCCAAAATATAGTCGCGCGCGAGTGTACGGACGCGCTTGCGTGCGGGCGCCTAACGGCGCCCACATGCAAGCGCATCCGTACACTCGCGCGCGACTATATTTTGGAAACACATATTATTGGTGAATATAGATATCTATCGTCAATAATAATTGGACGATCGTTGCATGAAATTTAGGAGCACACGATGAGCAGCTAGTTTCAAATAATTGATTGCCTTTTCCTTGTCGGCAAATTTATCGTCGTACATCTTTCATCATTGTACACTGTGATACGACGAATCGTACACGATAGAATATTGCATATGCTTGAAACAGAATTGCGCCTGAGCTGGAAAAGCCAAAGTGAAATAGCATCCAACATACTATTCTTACGTTCAAGCATACAGCTGATACCACACATAAAGGCAGATTATATTAGTATGACGGTCCCGGACGGTCCACCTATACTAAACGTAATTGCAATGAATATTGACGATAATACTGCGTACCTTTGCAATTAACGAATTTATTGACATATGCTTTAATATTCTTCATCGTTGTAGATACGTTGTAACATGGAAAGTGTCGTCTTAATTATATACAGATTATGATTGGTACGATTATTAGTCCGACTATTCAGACCGTTATTGGTGCTTTGCAAATATTTCTCACAGAAAATGGGATTGATGGAAGGGTACATGTGGAAAAAAAAAATGTGCCCGCCAAGTACGTAGCTCTTGGAATGATGTTCCGATATCACTACATGAAACAGCGAGATCCGACTTCACGACGTATACTTGCGGGAAGATTGTAGTGCTTTGCAGGCTTTCCTAATATCATGACAGAGACTGGCGATAAGTTTTTCGAAAATTCTCATCGCAAGATAATTTGTGTACTTGGCGGTTTTTTTACATTTCATATGTTTTTCGTGGGATTTCACTTCTTTTTGTAAGATTGTAACAACAATATTATCGTACATCGTCTTTGACAAAAGTAATACCTCCAAAACTTTTAAGATATTGAGCATTCGCATGTGATGAATATGTTGCACATGCTTACAACTCAGAATGAAGTCAGATAGTGCAGTTCTACATATTTATTTACATCCAACGCTGCTCTTTGACAGACCCAAACTAATGTAACCTAAATGCGTATACTGTAACTTTTGGCGAGTATCTTGAACCCGAAAGTTGAGAGATACCCGCAGTTATTGTGAGTTCTTTACCTATATAAAAAGGGATTTAAATTATCAAAATTATTAGGGCTTTTCTTTGAGGTACGTAGGTAGGGAAAAGGATGGGTTAGCCACCAAAAGCCACCTATGCAACCTTGTGAATTTACTTTATCTCAGGACTCGGGTAGATTACTCCACCAAAGCCTGTTCCCTTCGGACTCGGGTAGAACCAAAGCCGATCCTTCTCCTATTCGAACAGAGCCGGGAAGTGAATCCAAGCCTGCTTTCCTAAACACAAAACCTATTCTTTACTCGGATCCGGGAACCTTGCGATTCCAAGACCGTGTCTCAGACTCGGAATCGTATTTCCTTGGCCCTCGGACGCGGGAAGTTAATCCAACGCCGTACGCACTTGGAATGATCCAAAGCTGGTCCCTATAAGGCTTGTTCAGGGATGGAAATTGATTAGTTAGGAGTCAGTGCTGAAATATCCGACAAAGTTCAAATAAGAAAATAATAATTGTATTCAAATGAATTCTAATAAACTAATTTTTACAATGATTTACTTATTCTACTCCTATTCTAATTTCGTGACTCTAGTCGCGTTTGTTTGTTTGTTCCGTTTAGGTTTTCGTTCTGTTTGTATATTCTATTTTTATATTCTAGGCTATGCGCGGTTATGTTTTCTGTTTTGATTCTATTTCGTTTTCGTTATACTTTTCTCTTATTCTCTTCGATTATATTTTAAATTGTGACCAGTGATATTTTATCTAAAGGCAATTGAATTTATTCTACTTCATGAATTTATGTTAGTTATTCGGATCTAGGCGATCTGAAGCTATACAAGTGAATTTAATTTATTTAAGTTGTGAGTCGCACCGGTGCTCTACCTGACTACGCTAACGAGTGAACGCGTGAGCTGGTTATATACTCTCTATCCCCTCTTCTTAGCGTGACGTCAGACACTTGGTCGAACGTAGAGGATTAGTATAATCCTTTCCTTTGTTCTGGATCTGGCGTGATTCGAGGTGCAATAGTACCGAGTATGTTACATTGCCCCCTTTCATCAAGTAAACTTCTGCATCTTCATAGTCTTCTTTTTTTTTTGTTGATGTCCTGGAGTTTTGCTTGATGAATCTTCAGTCTTGTCAAGCCTTCCGTCTTGATCGGTCGATCTCCTTTAGATTTTCTCCTTTGTTATATTTGGTGTTTTATATTTATTTTATATGTCATGTCCGGTGTGTTTTATCTATAGTTGTTTAAGTCCTAACGGATCCGTTGGGTCTACATCCCTAATGTAATCCGGTAGTGTGGGTGCAACGAATAATGGCAGTTCTGGGAGTGATGGTCCAGGTAATTCTGTCTTCTTCGTTTTCAGTGCATCCGGTAAGGTAGGTGGTTTATGTTGTTTTATCAATGTTCTTTTATTGTCTATTGTCGGTTTGGTAGGTATGTGTGGTCTGTGTGAGTCGATGAACGCGTACATGTTTTTCTTATACTCTTTCTTCTCCTCAGGAGTTCGATCAACGATGTCGAGTCTTCTCATACCCCACTGCAGTCCAAGATCGATGCTCTTCTCATCCTTCGCGACGTCATCTTTCCAGCGTATCTTCTGGTCGTTCGGTAATATGACATCTTTGGTGATTATAGGTAGGTTTTTCTCTGGCTTATGCACCAATTCCTCTATTTCTCGTAAGAGGCTATCTCTTATTTCCTCGATTCTCTCATTCGGAATTTCCACAGTTTCCGCGAGCATTTCTTCAATCAGGTTATTATTATCGTCACATTTCTGTTTTTTTTATTTTCTTTTTCAGGTCTAGTGGTTTTCCTGGTTTCGGTGTCATCGTGTCTCTTCCTGGTCGTGCCTTTCCATATCCGCCGATGAAGTTTCCCGAGGGATAAATAAGTCTATCTTCTTCTGTGTCCACTTCATCTCCATCACGGTAAGTCTGCACCTCTTTATCTTGCACGCTTGTATATCCGTACGACATCATATTGATTAGCTGTACTGGATTATCCGAATTGACATGCCGATTTATATAGTTGAAAGCTATAATGGATTTATTTTGAATCCGTCACTCACGCCTTCGAAATGGATTATATTCATTGTTTTCACGAATATTTCGGACTTTGACATTATTATCCTACATTTAACGTTTAACTTATATAATGTTTGAACATATTGACGTGAAATCGTCCTCTTTCTTTCAAATTCGTTGGGTTCTCTAGAATAAACGTAGCGTCACCAATCTGACTTTTTATGCGATACGGTCCTTCGTAGAGAGAGAAAAATTTAGCCATTTTTTTGTTTTGTGTATCAGATACATTTAATGCACGAACTAATACTAAGTCACCTATCTTAAAACTAGACATCCTACGTGTACTGTTGTAACGATCCGCACGATACTTTCCTCTCCTTTTTATGTTTTCTTTTGCCAATCTGAGTTTATACTCATGAGGTAAATCAAATTTATTTTCAAATATGTAATTTTCCCAAAATCTTTGAGGTTTTTCCTTCTTTTGTAATTCACAAGGCGCGAATCCCGTTGTGTCGTGATATACTTCGTTCATACACGTCTCGATAGTGTTTAACCATTTAATCCAGTCTGTATGTTTATCCGTTATGAAAGTTCTAAAAAATCTCCCGATTTCCCGATTAACCCTTTCCACAATGTTCCCTTGCGGATGTCTTATAGAGGAAAATATCGGCGTTACATTTTCGTCTTTCAACTTATCTAACCATTTTACCGATGTAAATTGTGTACCATGATCAAACTGTATCTTTTTAGGTTTCCCTAATTCTGGTACGTATTTATCGAATATGCTGCGGATGGTGGATTGCGCATTGGCAGTTTTTAGCGGGTACAATTTCACGTACTTACTAAAAGCATCTATAACTACTAACAACCACCGGTAGTTTCCACGGCTTGCAGGTAATGGACCAAAAAAATCAATAGAGATTAAGTCTCCTACACCAGCAGGTATGATATTTTGCATATTCGCATAACTGTAACAGTTTGTTACTTTGCATTTTTGACATATGATGCAGCGGGCTAGTTCCTTTCGTATGACTTTACCGAATTTCGGATAATAAAATCCTTCTCGCAATAACTTGTAGCATTTTGCTGATCCTACGTGTCCATAAGCTTCATGGCATTCAACGATTAGCATTTTTACTATTGATTCTGGCAAGTATACTCGTAATCTGCCCCCTACTTCTTTTTGGTACAAAATGTCATTTTCGTATTTAAATTTTAATCGATTGTTTGCTATTCCTTTTTCCACCAGATCAGCAATCCGGAGATCCGCCTTTTGTAACTTCGCTAAAGAACGGAGCTTTTCCATCAGATCTTCGCTGACCCTTTTCGCTAATTCCGCGATTACTTCGGCTGAATTTACTACACTTGACTCTTGATTCTGTTCCGGAGGATATCTACTGATAATATCAGCTACGATATTGTCTTTTCCTTTAATGTATTCAATTTTGAAATCATAATTTTGTATGTACAACACCTATCTGGTTAATCTTGAGCTAGTCAATCTACAAGTTAAAACAAACGAAAGTGCTTTATGGTCACTTCTGATAATTAATTCCGCCCCAATAATGAACGTTCTGAATTTTTCAAGTGAGTACACTATCGCTAGTAATTCTTTTTCCGTAGTAAAATAACCCAATTCTGCCCCCTTGAGCGTTCGACTTGCAAATCCTATGATTCTATGTTCGTTATCTTTGTCTATTTGATATAGCATACCCCCAATTGCATAATTACTTGCATCACATTCTAAATAATACTTTGCTTTCGGATCCGGGTGGTGAACTATCATCGTTTCGCAAAATAATTCTTTTATTTTTATAAAATACTCGTTAAATTTTTCTGTCCAATCCCATTTTACTTCTTTTCTCAATAGTTGTAAAAGCGGATAGGTTAGTTCAGAATAATCCTTAGTGAATTTATTGTAATAGTTCGCTAATCCCAGAAATCCTTTCAATTGTTTTACATTTTTCGGTACCGGAAAGTTTTTTATAGCCATGATTTTGTCAGATTGAGGTTGTATACCGTTTTGTGTTATTTTGTGTCCCAGAAATTCAACTTCTTTTCTAAAGAACTTGGACTTCTGGAAGTTTAGTGTTAAGTTATGCTTTTGAAATGTCTCGAAAAGCTCTTCCAAATGTTTTAAATGGTCTTCGACCGATGCAGATGTGCATAAAATGTCATCGACGAAATTTATTGTAAAGTGTGCTACTTCTTGTAATATAATATCTAACGCTCTAACAAGACTTGCTAAGCTTGTGTTCAACCCGTATGGAGTTACTTTAAATTGATAAGTTTTACCTTCAAACATGAAAGCTGTGTATTTTCTTGATTCTACTTCTAAAGGTACTTGCCAAAAACTGGCTGTCAAATCCAAACTAGACATCAGTTTTGTGTTTCCACATTTCTGAAAGAGTACCTCAGTAGATTGAGCACAGTCTCTATCAGGTATGATTAATTTGTTGATAAAACGAGCATCAAGTACTAACCGTATTTCACCGTTTTTCTTTGATACTACCACAATAGGGTTTACGTACTCGCTACATGATCGTTCGATAATTCCGTGATTTAACATTTTGTCTATTTCTTTTCTTACTTTTTCGCGGTGCATGATTGGCACTGGGTATGACCTGCGTACAAAAGGTCTATCTTCGTAAGTCTGTATTTTATGTTCGTAAACTGACACCCTCCCTGGGATTCTGCTGAAAATGCCCCGATATTTCTTTAATAAGTCAATAAAGTTTCTTTGGTGCTCGTTTTCCAACAGATCGCATTCTGAGAGTTTGTCTTTGATCTCATCATCGGTTAACTCATATTCTTCACACATTTTTATTTGATTTTCAAGTTGTGAATTTAAAATGGATAACTCTAAGTTTTCACCACCTGACGGTAACTCATTCGATGTTTGTAATATGACGTTTTCCGTTTCCGAATCAGTGTTTATCGTTAATATGTTCAAATCCAAGTTTAAATGTGCTTTCCACTTCCCTAGTGTGTCAATTCCAATAATTATTGGCTTTCTGAGTTTAGGGATTACAAGAAAAGGAATTTGATCAGTGAAATTTCCAATTTTGATTGTCATAAAAAGCTGTAATTTTACTGTAACTGGTTTGCCACCGGTGGCTCCTACGATTTGATAGTTCACCACTGGGAGTTTTTCGCAGTTTTTAAAATTATCTATGTTCTCTGAATACCAATTTTCAGAAATTCCTGTTACTTGGCTTCCTGTATCTATAAGCGCTATGTTTTTTAAATTTTGTAAATAAACTTGTATTGTTGGACAATATACGATTTCTTTCTGCTTTATTTCATCTTCTTTTAATAAAAACTCTGTTGGATTTTCAAAAGGGTTTGAATCTACCTTTTCTGCCGCATTTATTTCGATTCCGCGCTGTGCCTTGCATTTCGGCAGTGCTGTGCTCACAGCGCTAGTTGGTTTTCCGAACCCAACTCTTCGATTTCGATTTTACCGTTATCGCAGACTTCTTCTTCAATTGAGTTTACCTGCCGAGTGTTTGTCCAATTTTGGCGACGATTGCCTTCTTGAGTGTTTGATTTTACTTTGTTGTCATGAGAATCGTGTACATTTGAGTCTTCGCGTTGCGTGTTAGGTTTAACGTTATTGTTTTGCTGAGTATAGCCGCTTCGCCATGTGTATTGTTTTGGTCGCTCGTCAAGATGGCGAGTTGTGTTTGAATACCTGTTGGCATTTTGGTTTTGAGAACTCGATTTTGGAACATTAGAACGTCCGCCGGATTGCATCTGGTCCAAAAAGGTAAGCAAACTGTCTATATCTCGAATGCTTCTACATTTCGCTGCTTCTACGACGTGTTCGTCGAAGTGACGTATTATATTATTTACGATTTCGTTTTCAGTCATTGAAGGAACCAAACCGCTTGCTGATGCATATTTCCTGCTGGCATATTCTGACCATCCTACTTTTCCTTCCGGTAAGTAATACCCGAATTCTAAATCTCTTCGGATTTCACGCTGAGTTTCTTCTCCCCAATACCTAGCTAAAAATCGTGTTTTGAACTCATCCCATGAATTTATTACGCTGCGACGCGCAATCCACCAGTCTTTAGCATCATTCGTCATACTTTGACCTATAAGCTTAAGTCCGATGTCGTCGCTAACCCCTAAAAACGCGAAATATTCGTCCAATTCTCTTATATAATTAACGGGTTTTTCCCATGTTTTTCCCGCATAAGTCGGTAATTTTAATTGTTTCGCTATTAAACCGGTATTATCGTTAATAGTATCATGACCAACTCGCTGTCGTCTAAGACGTCTTATATCCGAATCTATTCCTATTTTTAAACTATCATGCTTATGACTAAGTTCGGTTATCATTTCTTGGTTTGTTTTATGACTTTCTGTTATTTTACTTTTCAGAACTTCGTACGTGCTTACTTGTTCGCCTTTAAGAATGTTTTCGCATGTTTCAAGTTTGTCTGTCCAGTCAGCAGTTTCTTTGTCTAATCTATCAACGACATTTCTCAGGTTTGTATTTATTTGTTCAAATTTGGCATTACAATCAATAACATTATTTTCTAATTTATTATCTATTTTAGATTCATATTTTGCTCTTTCTTCTACGTTTTCCGCTTGAAATCTTAACAAATTTTGTTCCATTGACTCGAATTTAGATTCCATTTTCTTTTCCAGATTATCTAAAGAAGCTAAAATCTTGGCCGTCGGATCTACCGGGTTTCCTTCTGGTACTTGAGCCATTTCGGAAGATTGTATACTGGATCTGCCTTCTGTAAAACCTGAATCTCGTCCCTGATTACCTAAATTGACGACACCGGAATCTTTTGATTTGTTTGATCCTTTGTCGGACATTCCAGCCCTGACTCTGATCAAATAACAATTCCAAGCCTGAAACACAGGTCTCTTGTCGGTCTATTTTTTGAACTTTGAAACTTGATTCTAGATTCTACTGATTTTACTGATTTTTGACTGATTTTAATGTTAATTCAAGTGATTTTACTGATTTTATTTTTTATTCATGCTTTTTCCAAATGATTTTACTAAGAAAAGCCCCGCACGTTGGGCGCCAAATGTAACTTTTTGCGAGTATCTTGAACCCGAAAGTTGAGAGATACCCGCAGTTATTGTGAGTTCTTTACCTATATAAAAAGGGATTTAAATTATCAAAATTATTAGGGCTTTTCTTTGAGGTACGTAGGTAGGGAAAAGGATGGGTTAGCCACCAAAAGCCACCTATGCAACCTTGTGAATTTACTTTATCTCAGGACTCGGGTAGATTACTCCACCAAAGCCTGTTCCCTTCGGACTCGGGTAGAACCAAAGCCGATCCTTCTCCTATTCGAACAGAGCCGGGAAGTGAATCCAAGCCTGCTTTCCTAAACACAAAACCTATTCTTTACTCGGATCCGGGAACCTTGCGATTCCAAGACCGTGTCTCAGACTCGGAATCGTATTTCCTTGGCCCTCGGACGCGGGAAGTTAATCCAACGCCGTACGCACTTGGAATGATCCAAAGCTGGTCCCTATAAGGCTTGTTCAGGGATGGAAATTGATTAGTTAGGAGTCAGTGCTGAAATATCCGACAAAGTTCAAATAAGAAAATAATAATTGTATTCAAATGAATTCTAATAAACTAATTTTTACAATGATTTACTTATTCTACTCCTATTCTAATTTCGTGACTCTAGTCGCGTTTGTTTGTTTGTTCCGTTTAGGTTTTCGTTCTGTTTGTATATTCTATTTTTATATTCTAGGCTATGCGCGGTTATGTTTTCTGTTTTGATTCTATTTCGTTTTCGTTATACTTTTCTCTTATTCTCTTCGATTATATTTTGAATTGTGACCAGTGATATTTTACCTAAAGGCAATTGAATTTATTCTACTTCATGAATTTATGTTAGTTATTCGGATCTAGGCGATCTGAAGCTATACAAGTGAATTTAATTTATTTAAGTTGTGAGTCGCACCGGTGCTCTACCTGACTACGCTAACGAGTGAACGCGTGAGCTGGTTATATACTCTCTATCCCCTCTTCTTAGCGTGACGTCAGACACTTGGTCGAACGTAGAGGATTAGTATAATCCTTTCCTTTGTTCTGGATCTGGCGTGATTCGAGGTGCAATAGTACCGAGTATGTTACAATACTGAATGGTAGTTACCAGTTATACTTTTAGTATTGC
Organism: Tenthredo mesomela; assembly: GCA_943736025.1. NCBI lineage: Eukaryota > Metazoa > Arthropoda > Insecta > Hymenoptera > Tenthredinidae > Tenthredo > Tenthredo mesomela. Next base: position 38,155,357 of record OX031014.1, on the reverse strand, counting down.
CGTACATAAAGCTAGCACTTGATTGTTGTTGTAACGTGAAAACGTGATCCAAATGATTGTCCGAGTGGCGACCTAGTATTATGATTATCATCTGGAACAATTGTACTCATCCACAGAATGACGGAGAAAGACTTGTTTTGGGGCACGCAAACGTATGTTATCAATAATAATATAAGGGAAGTTCGAAGAAGTAAGTGGTAATAGAAATATTTAATCAAAAATCAAATAGTCCTGTTCCTCTGTGAAGTGCGTCGAATATAGACAATTTATTACTTGACCTTAATCCTACTTTATACATTGCGGATACATTTATCTCTGCAGATCAATTACAATGAATGGTTGATGATTATTGCAGTGCACGCAAGCGCGTCCGTACACTCGCGCGCGACTATATTTCGGAAACACATATTAGAGGCGGGAACTGGGTTTGAAAAGCTGATTCAAGACACATAGTAATAGACCGCTTATTCACTTCTGTAGAATATATTTATTGCGAAAGAAGACTCATAACGCGTTAATACAAAGATCAGAACGATACTTTACGATATCCATCATAGTACACTTCTTCTGTCGAATCGCTGTCAATGGTTCGACAGAACGCTGGTTCAAATTTCTTTACAATCAATTAGTATCTCAGTTTATTATAGACATATACCTGGATAAAACACACTGAGAGAAAAAAGTGGTTGAATGAAACAAATATTCTTTGATCCAACTAAACGCGGCGGTTACGGGTGGCGAAATAGTACATTACGTAACGAGTGCGCAAAATAGGTGATTCCCGCACGAGTCGAGTTTGTCGCCCGAGCGAAGCGAGGGCGACAAAAAGACGACTGCGGGAGACACCTATGCGCACGTGTTGCGTATACTATTTTCCCCAACGAGCTGTGCAAAATTCGAGAACATCGATAATTCGTATGTAATATCAAATTATTAAATATATACAAATGATAGTATAAAAGACAGATGAATTGATACATAGGTAGACTGACGGTGAGGGGGGTCCAGGGGCACAGCCCCTGGTGGGGGTGCAGGGGGCAAAGCCCCCGCCGAGGGGGGGGGGGGGGGGGGGGGGGGGGGGGCAATTTGCCACATTGATTATAAAAATATAGTGCAGTTTGATCACAAGAGCGATGAAATTTTTTTCTCATGAAGTAATTTAGCAATTATCTTAAGGTAGTACTGTCGTAAAACGATTTACCGTACAGATATTGACGAAATTTAATATGCTCGTAGATGTTGGCTCAAAAATGACTCGGTTAAATTTTTGTAAAGATTAGGAGCCCGAGAGAAAAGTTCTGAGCATTTCCATTTTCACGTGTTTAACACGTAGTCTTATGGAGAATCACGCTTTTGGCAATTTCAAACTAAGATTAGGTAATGACTACCGTTCAGATTCAAATGAAATTGCACAGAATGATAGTTCAATATCTGCTGAACATTTCAGATGCTTGAAAACACAGTTTAGGAGCGTGTGATAAGAAAGATAAGCAGTTGAAATTTGAAAACTGCGAATAGCTGACAATGATGTATCGTATGTGGCAACGCCGTAAGTCGTAAAAGAGGTTAGGACGCGCGCGGTCCAAAATGCTACGGGCTGGGTACATGAGTAAATCTTAACAGATATTTGGTTTTTTTTTTCAATTCAGCAGGTGAGGTTGAATATGAACGAAAATCATGTTACTCTGCTTGAGTGTAGTGAAAACATCATGCGACGTTGCCACATCTAAATACTAACCGACTCAAATGAGAGCTAAAATGAACTTGACCAGCTATGTACCGACAGTACTACCTTAATACATTGATACCGCAGAAAAGAAACGAAAAAAAAAGAGTTCAATGAAAATATTTTATTTTATTTTGACTTAATCATTTTACAAACTGAATTATCATTGCTATTATTGTGCAATTATTGGTACTTTATATGAGAATGAAATACAAATACCTATATATACCTATACATACATACATATACCCATATATACCCATATATACCCATATATACCCATATATACCTATATATACCTATACATACCTACATATACCTATATATACCTATATATACCCATATATACCTATATATACCCATATATACCTATATATACCCATATATACCTATATATACCCATATATACATATATATACCCATATATACCTATATATACCCATATATACCTATATATACCCATATATACCTATATATACCCATATATACCTATATATTGTTATATTTGATGAATTCACCCCTATATATTACTTTCATACGATCTAGATCAAGTAGTCTATATGATAAAAGACATCTCTCAAAATATATGAATCGCCGTTGCCGTATCAATAAGTATTATTGTAAAACAAATTAGTCTGTCTTTAGCCTCGTACTGAAGCAGACCTGTATTTTCTGAATACATAAACCTTTTGCCCAATTGATTATATTTCATCTGATTCACTTTATTTCCCTCGGGAATCCATAAATATTAACTTATTATTACAACAAATATTAAAAATATTACATTGGTGTCAGAATCGGGATCTTACCGGGATCGATAAAGTGAATTTTTGAAAGAGAGTTCGTGATTGTGAAAGGATTTAAAAAAAAGAATTTGAAAAAGAAACGAAATGTCTTCTCGTCGACGAGAACCTCAACAAGCTCCAGCACCTCAACCCCAGGTTGATATGATGGAACGATTATTTCAAGTTATGGCTGCACAACAACAAGCTAGCCTAGCTGCTCAAACTGCCCAACTTGAAGCTAATTTAGCGGCCCAAAAAGATCGCGAAGAACGCGAAATAATACGATTGAGAGAAGAAAGAGAGGCTAAATTAGCAGCCAAACGAGAAGAAAGAGAAGCTAATATATTAGCTCAACGTGAGCGTGAAGAAAGAGAAGACAGACGTCTTCGGGAAGATCGAGCAGAACGCCGAGCAGAACGCGAGGCTAATTTAGCAGCTCAACGAGCTGACAGAGAAGCGAACCAGGCTGCTCAACAAGCCACCTTATCTCTCCTCATGAATCGCCTCGAACCACAAGAAACTATGTCTCAAACTTCGACTCCCAGACGATCCCCAGTGAGGATTGAAGAAATAATCGAACCAGCTAACATTCGGTCTGTACAGAATTATGGGGAAGATGAACCTTCCCCAACCATACGTAGACCTCGTACGGGTGGAGCGGCGACTTTCACGCCACACACTCGTACAAATGCTCAAAGCGACCGAATTGGAGGTACAATTCGGGACGCACGAGATGTAGAAAATATTAATCAAATGGCTGGTGACCAAAACATAGATAATACAATCAATAATCTTCCTCTCAATTTATCTCGCGCCGGGAGTAGTCGCGATAAACAAATTAACGATACAATTATTACTCGTAATGAAGGTTATACTGAGTCATCAAAAAAATCGTCTAACCTTAAAGTAAATTTCTTTGACGGATCAATTCCTTGGGCTGACTATGAGCGACAATTTCAAATAATTGCAAAAGTAAACTCCTGGTCTTCTATTACTAAGGCCGGACAACTTGCAGGTAGCTTGAGAGGTCCTGCCTTGGCTGTTCTATCAGCTCTTGCTGATTCAGATATTGAAAATTATGATAAACTCAGTGCAGCCTTACGTTTGAGATTCGGAAGTCAACTCATATCAAAATTATCTCTAACTCAATTAGATCTTAAAAAACAGGCTAAGGAAGAAGGTCTTGCCTCGCTTGGAGTAGAAATAGAAAGATTAGCTAGAATAGCTTTACCTAATTGTGATGAACCAACTAGAGATATATTAGCTTGTAACAAATTTATTAATGCAATAAACGATGCAGAATTAAGACATACTCTTAGTTTGACGGGACCTTCCTCTGTCCAAGAAGCAGTTATTAAGGGTCTAGAAATAGAAGCATTAACTAAACACCATCTTGGGGTAGGAAAAGTTCGACGTATCGAAACAGATAAAACTCCTACTTTCCTTAGTAAAACCAATGATTCAGAGAAAACTACTCCCAGGCAGCAAAATAATTATAATAACGGATATAATAATAATAATAACTATAATAGAAATAATAGTAATAATAATTATAAAAGACCAAATTACGGAGACAGACCCCCGTTAAAATGTAAATACTGTCAAAAGATTGGACATGACGCCAATCGTTGTTTTTCATTAGAAAAATTAAATCAAGCTAATAACGAAAATTCTTTAGATAAAAAAATGTCGTGGAGGAAAGATAGTGAAAATAATACAGACAATTCTCATAAAACTTCAGAAAAACCTCAGGGTTCTTCTAACCAAAAAAACTAATTATTGATGATTTAGAAGGGCGAAAGTCATCAAGTGTTCGATCCAACGAAAGCCCTATTTTAACACAATTTTTATTAAGAAGCCTAAGACAAACAGGTTTATATGCGCGAGGGACTGTCAACGGAATTAACTGCCTCTGGGTGATAGACACTGGGGCAGAGGTCACAGTAGTCCGTTCGGATCTCTTGAAATCTATTAACCATTCTCAAAATTCTGCTTCCCTTCGAACTGCTACAGGAGAAATAACTCCGGTTTTAAAAGAAGTTTTAGTTCAGATTAACGTGATAGGGTGTATCGATTCTTCACATAAAGTTTACGTAGCAGATATTGAGGATGAAGGGATCTTAGGGATTGACTTTCTTGCAGCGCATAATTGTGTTATTTCTACAGAAGGGAATTTATTAACGTCAGGTCGACACGAGATCACTCTTTTAACTAATAGGAATAAAACATCTGATTTTCCTCATATTCAAGTAATAGATCTTTCTAGAGAAGAATTAATTTCTTTTCCAGTTCATTTAGAAAATCTCTTAGAAAAGTCATCTGTTGGTTTAAATCCCATTCAAAAAGAGAAATTCAAGACATTAATTGAAGAATATCAAGATGCTTTTGCTAAAAATAGCAACGATAAAGGAAGAAGTACCATAACGACTCATACTATCGATGTAGGAAATAACGCACCTATAAAACAAGCTGCCCGAAGACTTCCATTAAATGGTCGAGAAGAAGTAGAGAAGATGGTCAACGAAATGCTAGCCATCAACGTAATAGAACCATCTTCAAGTCCTTGGGCTTCACCAATTGTTCTTGTTTCAAAGAAAGATGGAACGAAGAGATTTTGCATCGATTACAGGAGGTTAAATGACATAACCAAAAAAGATTCTTACCCCTTGCCGAGGATAGAAGAAACCCTTGATTTAATAGCTGGAGCAGAATGGTTCAGCACTATAGACTTGCAGAGTGGATATTGGCAAGTAGAAATGAATGAAGATGATAAAGAAAAGACAGCCTTTGTAACCGGCTTAGGAGGATTATGGCAATTCAAGGTTATGCCTTTTGGGTTATGCAACGCCCCTGCAACTTTTGAAAGAACAATGGAAACAATACTACGAGGAATTACAGAAAAGAAGTGTCTGGTATATCTGGACGATATAATCGTTTTTGGAAGAACATTCGAAGAACAAGTAAAAAATCTTACTGAAGTCTTCTCTCGTCTTAGACAAGCAGGACTCAAAATGAGTCCGAAGAAATGTCACCTATTACAACGAGAGGTTCATTTTCTTGGACATATAGTCTCCGCAGAAGGAGTGAAGACGGACCCTACAAAAATAGAAAAAGTATCAGATTGGCCCCGTCCTGTAGATAAAGAAGGTGTTCAAAGTTTTATAGGGCTCTGTACTTATTATCGTCGTTTTGTTAAAGGGTTCGCCTCCATAGCTAAACCTCTTCATCATCTAACAGGGAGTAAGGTTCAATTCGAATGGTCTCAGGAATGTGAAGAAGCTTTTATCAAATTAAAGACTTATTTAACATCTTCTCCTATTCTTGCTTATCCCCAAGTAGAACAACCTTTTATTTTAGACTCAGACGCTTCTCTTTCGGGAATAGGTGGAGTTTTGTCTCAAATCCATGACGGAAATGAAAGGGTAGTCAGTTATTACAGTCGAGTCCTTAGTAAGACGGAGAGGAATTATTGTGTCACTCGTAGAGAACTTTTAGCTGTGGTAAAAACAGTAATACATTTTCATCATTATTTATATGGGAGAAAGTTTTTGATTAAGACAGATCATGCTTCTCTTAAGTGGTTGCTTTCTTTTAAATCTCCAGAAGGACAGGTAGCTAGGTGGATAGAGAGACTGGGCCAATATGATTTTGATATTCAACACCGCGCTGGATTATTACATGGAAACGCAGACGCTCTATCCAGAAGACCTTGCGAAGGACCTGTCGAATGTAAACAATGCACCAGATTAGAAAAACAACTAGACGAACCCTATAAAATCCGATCAATCACTTTTGAAGAAGATCTGAACCCATGGAAAAAGGCTCAACAAGAAGATGAAGTTCTATTACAGATTAAAACATGGAAAGAATCTGAATTACGCCCTGAGTGGCAAGATGTTTCTGCTAAGAGTCAAGATCTAAAAATCTATTGGACTCAATGGGATTCTCTGTTTTTAATGAACGAAATATTATATAGAAAATGGGAATCTCCAGATTTGAAGATAATTAGATGGCAGTTATTAGTACCAAAGAACAAAATAGAAGACATCCTCAAGCAATATCACGATTCACCATCAGGTGGACATTTCGCTTCCAATAAAACCTTAGGTCGAATTAGAGAACGATTTTTCTGGGCTCGTAGCAGGATGGATGTAGATGATTGGTGTAGGTTATGTAAAGTCTGCATTGCGAAAAAAGGTCCACGCGGTAAGGGTCGCAGTCCTCTCCAAATATATAACGTCGGAGCACCCTTCGAGAGAGTGGCTATGGATGTTCTCGGGCCACTCCCTCTTTCTAGATCTGGAAATAGATATGCCTTAGTTATTGCAGATTATTTTACTAAATGGCCCGAGGTCATCCCTATCCCTAATCAGGAAGCAAAGACAGTTGCCCAAGTATTTGTTCGAGATTCTGTTTGTAGATATGGGACTCCTCTAGAATTACATACCGATCAAGGTCGTAATTTTGAATCAATTTTAATAGAAGAAATATCAACAGTTTTAGGAATCAGAAAGACTCATACAACCCCCCTTCATCCTCAGTCTGATGGAATGGTAGAACGGCTAAATCGAACTCTTCTAAGTTATTTAGCTTCTTTCGTTGATAAAAGTCAACGAGATTGGGACGAGTGGATTCCTCTTTTTCTTCTATCTTATAGATCAGCTGTTCATGAGACGATTAAACAATCTCCAGCTTCTATGCTTATGGGAAGAGATCTTCGGTTACCTTCAGACTTAGATAAGGGACCTATTCCTTCACCAGATCCTCTTCAAACGGATTTCGTATCTGATTTAAGAGATAAATTAGAACAAATTCATGATTTTGCTAGGGGAAGAATTGAAATCGTTTCAGATAGGACAAAAGCTCATTATGATATTAGGGCTAGAGATCTTGAATTTAAAACTGGAGATTTAGTATGGCTCTTCCAACCTAGACGAGAAAAAGGACGTTGTCCTAAATTACAATCTAATTGGGAAGGCCCTTATTCAATAATTGACAAAATAAATAATGTAGTTTATCGAATACAAAGATCTACTCGTACGAAACCTAAGGTGGTACACTTAGACCGCCTGGCTCCTTATAATTCAGATAAACTTACTCACAATAATAAAATAAAGAATCTTCGTTCTTTAAATATAGATGAAGATCATTCCGTAAATAATAATTTCTCTCTTCTAAGGGATGATCAAACCTTTACATTGGATTCTTCCAGGTGGTCTGCGGAACTGCCTTATGGGATTAAACGAAGAGATTATAGACCTTTAACTATCCTCATTGAAGGAAATATTGGATGTGGTAAAACGACGTTTACTAAAAGATTTTTAAATGATAAGAATATTCTTACGTTATTAGAACCTTTAGATGAATATCGAAACGTAGCTGGTGAAAATCTTCTTGAAAAGATGTATAAGGATCCTAGTAAATATGCATATCATTTTCAGCATCACGCAGCTATGACAATGCGAATTAGACATTTAACTCAAACCGCGTTACCTAATAAAATTATGGAAAGGTCAATATATAGTTGCAATTGCTTCGTTGAAGCACGTAGACGAATGGGAGATTTTGAGGACCTTGAAGCTCATCTTTTATTAGAAAACGTTAGGGTTTTAGTTAGTGAGTCTCCAGCTTTCGAAGTAGATTTAATAGTTTATTTGAGGTTATCTCCCGAAGAGTCATTTTCGCGTATAAATTCACGCGCTCGTTCGGAAGAAGACGGTATTCCTCTATCTTATTTAAAAGTCCTTCACGAGGTACACGAAGATTGGTTAGTTAGAAAGAAATTTGCGACTCTTCCAGCACCAGTCTTGATCTTAGACGCCGAAGCTTCCGCAGACGACGTTTATATGAATTTTTGCGAGGTTATGAAACCATATGACTTCTAGCATAAACTCGGAGTGGACTCGGAACAACTCATAACTATTCGAAATAGCTCGAAAGAAATCAGAACTAATAATAAAACAATTCAAATCAAGTCGGTAACGAAGATTATTAAAAAAAAAATGGAGGATAACGAATATTACGAATATCATCTAATAAATAGAAATGTCGACACATATTAAAAAAAAAAAAAAAAAAAAAAATTAATTAATAATTATTTTAATTAAACAAGAATGAAGAAGTCAGTACAAAAGAATAAATACAACTAACTAATGAATATTTCAATTGAACAAATCTTTATTCATTAAATCAAAAGAAAAAGAAAGTTAGTTAATGAATAAAAAGATTAATGAATCAAAAACGGTTGGAGGTCTTCTTCTCGACTACGTGTTTGAGGAGTATTTTTAATTCCTCACACTCCTCGCAATTATTTTTGTCGGCTTCACTTAATAGAATTGTTTGGCAGAGTTGACAAGAGACGAAAGACCCTTCGACGTTAAGCTCATCCACATAGCTACGGTGTAGTTTAATTGTCCCTCTTATAATTTCAAACGGGATTCTGTAAAAATAACATTTAATTGATTGATTTATTTAATGATTGATTGATTGTTTAATGATAGTAATACTTTTTGAAAATATTAAAAAAAAAAAAAAAAAAAAAAACTTACTTTTCCATGTAACACATATGGCAAACGAAGTTTGATCTATTAACAATAGACATCGCTTCACCTTTGGCACATTTTACTCTGTTCCACTCTCGATTGAAGCAGATTTTAATTTCTTCTTCTTCGTTTAAAAATTCAATCCCGTTAAAATTTAAACTCGATACTAGTATGCCCAATTGCACGGCTTGTTGATTCAACGACGACATGGTGGAGAGTGATGCTTCTTTAGCTTTCTTCCCCTTTCTATCTTTTATTTCTTTTCTTTTGTTATAAACAATTTTACATTTGTTTAAACAACTTTTCATTTATTAATGGATGTTTTAATTAAAAGGGTTCGTCATGGGTCGTTTAAAAGACCCTCGTTTATTTCGATCTCGAATCTCGCGAAAATATTACAAAAATATAACGCTAGGTGTCGTTACAATAGACTTATATAATAATGGCGTCTGGGTAAAAAGAGATCCGAGCGGAAAAGCTAAATATAGGTTATGTTTTAGTTTCCAAACATTAACCCAAGTTTTTCCAGCTCCCGATATTCCGATAGTAGGATATTCTATTTAAATGACGAAATGATATTCTGAGACGAGAAGAAGGAAGCCTAAATCATCCCATCCTGACCTATTATTCCGGTTTCCTCACTTCTATTCAGATAAGATCGTTCCAATTTATATTTATAACATTTATTTAATAGAATAATTTAATTTATTAATTTATTATATTTGAAATAATCTATCTAATATCAAAAAGTTTAATTTATCATTTGAAAGAAAATATTTAAAAAGGAATTTATAATTTTGATTTAAAAGAGATTTGAAAGGAATCTATAATTTTGAAGAGTTTTTAGAAGAGAAACTCATATTTATGACCTTATTATTTCGAGAGAATAACATTTGTCCTCCCATTTAGGTCGTTATGATTTATTTCGAAGAGGTTTGGAGTTGGATCTCCTGGAGTTCAGAATCGGACTTTCCGTTCCAGTCTTTGGTCTTTCTACCCCTCCAACCCCTTCCTGTTCCAGTATTCAGGACTTTCTTCATATTGACCAAGGAATTCTTCGCCTTGTTCCTGTTTGCTGATTCTTATTTCCTGATTCCTGTCTACTGATCCTGTATTCCTGAGTTTCTACTCTTGTTCCTGGTTCCTGTTCTTGAAGATTTTTGTAAAAACCCATGTTGTGAAATTAAGTTAGACTATCTTTTTAGAGGTTTTCTGTGGTTTCCCTACTAATAAGAAGACGAATGTCAGATAGTACTTAGGAAAATTTTTAATTATTTGAGCCACAGCTCCGATTTTCCTAAATAGAGCACATAGATTTTATGATTCAAATACCGACTTGCTAATCCTTATGATGATTTTAAATAGACAATTTTTATTATACTTACCTTACGAGTCGGGTCGACTCTTTCACTAAGGGGGGAGTAGTGTTATATTTGATGAATTCACCCCTATATATTACTTTCATACGATCTAGATCAAGTAGTCTATATGATAAAAGACATCTCTCAAAATATATGAATCGCCGTTGCCGTATCAATAAGTATTATTGTAAAACAAATTAGTCTGTCTTTAGCCTCGTACTGAAGCAGACCTGTATTTTCTGAATACATAAACCTTTTGCCCAATTGATTATATTTCATCTGATTCACTTTATTTCCCTCGGGAATCCATAAATATTAACTTATTATTACAACAAATATTAAAAATATTACAATATACTTATATATACCTACATATACCTACACATACCTACATATACCTATACATACCTACAAATACCTATATTTACCCATACATACCTACATATACCTATATATACCTATATGTAAATTTTGTACACGCAAATTGTATTTTGCGCACGCGAATTGTATTTTGCACCCGCGAACCTATTTTGCGCACGCAAATTCATTTTGCACATGCGAACCGCATTTTGCGCACGCTAACGAAACGGGTTAGGGAATGTGGCATTTTGCGCACGCAAATCAATACACAAAATCGAATTTTGCACACGGCGTTAGGGAAAGTTAATTATTACGTAAGTATAGCGAAGCATATGAATGATGATGAAATATTAGCCTTAGTGCTCATGCCACCAAATTATGTACTACCAATGACGAAGTGCAAACAAACATAACAAGAAAATAATTCGCCGAGATGTATGTATACAATAGCAGTAGTTGACTATTTCATGAAAATTATAGAAGATCTGACATAACTCACATAACTAAAAGTATAACCAGGCACAAACATCACTACTGCACCTAACTTTGTGCGGTAGCGTAACTCAAAATTCTCTGCAGTCTTACAAACTTAATCGGAATTAAGTAAAAAAATCAGCGCTCTCGGGCGGTCATTTTCCGTACTAAGCGTCTTGTGACTTTGGCAAAATCTACCGACCGAGTGTGAGCACAGATTCGCACCAAAATCAATAGGGAGTTAGATTTCTATGGAGAATAGTTATGTTTTAAATCTCAAGTCGATACATATAGCCGTTCGATTGATATCGTGGTCCCTAGCAAGCGTCTTGCGAAAAAAGGGCGGAGAAGAAGAAGAAGAAGAATGTGTTTTTTCATCAACTTTGACAGTTAATATCTCCGGAATTATAGAACCGAATCTGTTCAAATTTACACAGCGAGCTTATATGGACTGGGATTCGAAATCCTGTAAATTTCATCTAGATTCATTTACCCGTTCCGGAGATATAACGCTTTGTTCACAGGTATAAACGTTGCCTCGGGTAAATAATTCTTGGCTGCGCTCGCCTTATAAAAAATAAATATATAAAAAATTTTGATGATTTTTTTTTTTTGTACTTGGCGGCGATTCGCTGCCGCGAATCTTGACTTGCTTGCCTTTCGGCTTGTACAACTTTTACATTTGCTTGGTTCTATTTATTTTTCATTGTTCCTGTTGTGTCTTTCTATCTTTGCTTCTTTCTTAATACATTTCATTACATACATGTTTATTTACATCTCTAACCTTTCCTTTCCTGTCTGTCGTTTATGTTGTCTGAATAGTACATCGTAGATCTATGTATATATAGTAAATATAGTAAATCATAATTAGCTGACTAATTTGCTACTTTTGCGTAAGATCTGAAATTAAATTAAATGCTGTAAGTTATTGTACCTATTATCTAGTTTGTACCTTTCCGTTAACTTAAATTAAATTGCTGAATACATAAACCTAATGAGTAATGGATATAGCGCCACGTGTTTCTGTTCTTTTCGCGCTGTTTCGCCATCTTTTGTTTCCCTCTTATTTTTCATCTTCTGATTCGCCCATTTCTTCCAGCAGCTCTGCTAGCTTCTTTCTTATGCTCGCTTGCTTCTTTGCTTTTTCTTTTCCCTTTCCGCTGCCTGTTGCTTCTTGTTCTTTTTCGTGTTCTATTTCCTTTCTTTCTTTGTCTTTTTTCTCTTTTTCTTCTCTCCACCTTTTGTCTTTTTCATGTCTCTTTTTTGTCTCTTCGTCTCTTTTTTCCCGCTCTGCTCTCCTTTGGTCAGCAGCTTCTCTTTTCTTTCTCCATCTCTCCTCTCTTTCTTTTTGTGTCAGATCCTCTCTTATTTCTACTCCTGTGGTTTTTTCTACTTCTTCCTTTCCTGCTATGACTGCCTCCTTGTCTTCTTCGCACCACATTTCTAGTACTGCGATGCCTATTTCCTTCTCTAGATTTTTTCCTCCGCACGCCCACTCTCTTACTATTTGTATTTGTCTGCCCGCTGCTTCTCTCGCGATTTTCTTCACTTCGTCTCTCCAGTTATCTTTACCGCCTATTCCTTTTATCACCACGTTTCTTTTCTTTTTTTCTTTTATCATTTCTTCTATGTCTTCCTCACTTCTCTCTTCCTTCTTCGTCAGACTTTGTTTCGTCTCTTCTGTCGCGTGTGTTTTCTTCTCTTTGGTTTTTTGCTTTTCCTCTTCACTTCTTTTTTCCGTCGTGCTTGCTTCGAGCTTGTCTTTTACGTCTTTTACTTCGGCTCTCAGCCTCCCCACTTCCCTCGCGAGCCCCTCCATCATTACTTCGATGAGCTCTAGCCGTCCCTCGTCCGACTCTACCTGGTTGCTTGCCATTTTTGCACTGACTGTTGGCGCGGTCTTCCTCGTGCTTCTCAGCGTCCTCCCACTCCTCAGTCTGTTGCTCTCTCCCTCAACTGTCTCGCTCACTTTCTCCGTCCGCCTGGCGCGCCACTGGCTCATTCGGCTCCGCTTGTCACCTCCCCGTGTCCCCTGGCGAGGGGGTCGACCCCTCGGCCTCGCCTGAGGTCTGAGGTTTGTTTCTTTTCCGTCGCTCTCGTGTCTGGCTTCTTGCGTTTCGTGAGCGTGGGGCTTTGCCCTCCTTTTTCTGGACGTCTAATGCCTGTGTCTTCTTTGTTCTTCGTCCTCGCTTCCTTCTCTTATTTTCCTTGCCTCTTCTCTTTCTGCTTCTATCTTTACTAGCCATTTCATTCCGGCTCCGTCGTCGCTTAGTATCTCTTTTATTCGGTCTAGTCCTCTCTGTTCTCCTCCTCCTATGCATCTCTCTAGTACGTGCTCCCAGTCTTCTCTTCCGGCTTCGCATATCCTGCATTTCCTTTTCTCTTCTTCCTCCCAGTATTTTCCTTCTCTCATTTCGTTGCCTAGTCTAAACCTGGCTAGTCTTATCATCTCTTTTTCTTTTCCTTTGGTCTTTAGGTATCTGGGTCTTCCTGCCGTTGCTATTTCTTTGTACACTTTGTTGTATTTTGACTTTATGATCTTTTCGTACCTTTCCTGTGCTTGTACCTCTCTGTCTCTTTCTTCTATTTCGCCCTTCACGTTTTCTCCCCTTGTTCTTTTCTTTTCTATTTCCTCTGCGCTGTATCCTCTTTCTTCGTAGAATTTTCTTCTTCCTTCTTCCCACTTTGATCTGTCCTCTTTCTTGCTGGCTTTTATTTCTTCCCAGCATCTTCTTGCTATTTCGTTTCCTCCTCCCTCTTGCAGCTTTTCTTCGTATTTCATCGCTCTTTTTCCTGCCTTCGTCCTTATCTTGTCTCTCTTTGTTTCTTCTCTTATCATGTACCCTGGGGTTCTCCAGTCCAGGCCCAGCGTCCATCTCATAAACTTTTCTTGTAGCCTTTCTATTGGCTTTCTCTCTTCCCAGCCCCATATCTCCGCTCCATACATTACTATGCTCTCTATTAATGCTTCGAATAGTCTTATTCTTCTTTTCCAGTCCCCTGGCATCTTCCTTTTCCCTATTCCCCATACCTGTCCCATCGCTAGGGCTGCTTTCTTCACTCTGTCTCTTACGTGTTCTTCCATGCCTCCATTTTTCTGCACGATGTATCCTAGGTACTTCAGTTTCTTCACCTCCTCTATCTGTTTTCCTTTCCACTCCCACTTTTCTTCTCTTTCTCTGCCTCCTCCTTTTCTGAATCTTATTATCTTTGTTTTTTCCGTGTTTAGCTCTAGTTCTTTTCTGTCTAGGTATTTTTCCGATCTCTTCATCATCTGTTTTAGCTCTTTTTCATCCTTTGCCAGCAATACTACGTCGTCTGCGTACGCCAGTGTCCATATCTTCTTTTTTGCTACTACGATCCCCCCGTCTTGTCCTTTTCGTAGTGTTTCTTCCCAGTCTGCGAGGTACGCATTGAATAGGTATGAGCTGAGTGGGCATCCTTGTCTAACGCCTTTCACTGTCCAGAATCCCTTGCCGGTCTTCTCTCCTACTTTTACTGTGTTTTTCGTTTCTTCATATATTTCTTTTATTCGCTCCCTCAGGTTCTCGCTTATTTGCTGTTTTTCCAATAGCTTCCATAGTTTTTCCCTGTTCAGCGAATCAAATGCCGCTCTCAGGTCTATGAATGCTGCTACCACTTTGCCTTTTTTCTTTGTTGTCTCTCTGCCTATTATGTGGTTCAGAGCGTACATGTTCTCTGTTGTACCTCTGCCTTTTCTAAATCCTACCTGGTTGTCCGGTATCACGCCTTTCTCTTCTAGTTCTCTGTTTAGTCTGTTTGCCAGCACTGCTGCGTATATTTTGTATGCTGTCGGCATTAGTGTCACTCCTCTGTAATTGCTGGCGTCGTTTTCTTTCCCCTTTTTGTATATTGGTATTACCAGACCCTCCTTCCATGCTTTCGGCATTCCTTCTCCCTTCCATACTTTGTTTATTGTATTCATCAGCGCTTCTATGATGTTTCTGCTGCCGTGCTTCCATGCTTCGTTTGCGATGCCGTCTGCTCCTGTTGCTTTTCCGTCTTTCAGCTTTTTTATCACGGCCTCTATTTCGCTTTCCTGTATGCACTGTTCTATTGCTCCTCTTTCTCCTCCCGCTTCTTTCTTCTGTTCGCTGGCTCCTTCTTCTTCTCTCCTCTCCTTTTCAGCTGCTTGTCTTTCTTTTGTGCCCTGTAGTAGTTGCATGAAATGTTCTTCCCACTGGCTCATCTCTATTTCTTTGCATATTCCTTTTCTCTTTTTCCTGTCTTTGTTTATTATTTTCCATATTTCTGCTTCCGATCCCGCTTTCTTTATCTCTTCTATTATTCTGTCTGCTTCTTCTTCTTTCTTTTTGATGCATGTGTCTTTGTACTTTTTCTTCTCCTCCCTGTATGTCTCTATTTTCCCTGTAGCTCTTTTCCAGTCCTTTAGTGCTCTTTTCGCTTTTTCTTTTGCGTCTGCGCATTCTTCGTCCCACCATTTCTTTATTTTGTTTGCGGAATTTCTTCCGCCTGTCTTTTTCCACTTTGCTGCTTCTTTTATTGCTTTTGTTATGCTGCTCATTATTTCTTCCGGACTTTCTCCTGTTATTTTCTTTTCTCTTATTTTTTCTCTGTATTGTCTTATTCCTTCTTCCGACCAATCTATCTTCTTTGCGTTTGGTTCGTCTTTTCCTTCTGCGTGCTTTGTTGTTTCTCTTATTGTTATTACTACGGGTAGGTGATCTGATTCTATTCTTTCTTTTATCTTTATTTCTTTTATGCGTTCCCATGCTTCTATGTTTCCTATCACGTAGTCTATTACCGACTCTCCTGCTGCTCCTACGTACGTCATCTCTCCTTCTTCGTCTCCTTCACACATGCCGTTTAAGATGCCTAGTCCTTCTTCTTCGACCCACTCTATCAGGTCTTTTCCTTCTTTGTTTATTGTTTTGTCCTTTGATTTTCTTGTTCCGATTCTTCCCCCTTCTTCGTCTTCTTCGTGTGCTAGGGCCCCTTCCTCCGCTGTCCTTGCGTTCAGGTCACCCCCGATTAGGATTGGCCCGTCTCTCCCTCCTCTTTTTAGGCTGTTGCTTATGGCTCTCGTTACCTCTTTTATCCTTTGGTTGGAGTATACTGTGTATATCCTCCACTCTGTTTTTCCTATCTTAACTCTTCTCTCTAGTACTCCTTCTGTTTCTTCTACTTCTTCTTGGTCTTTCTTTTTTCCTTCGGTGCCTACTCTTACTCCCGTTGCCATTCCTCCACTTGCTCTTCCTCTTTTGTGTTTTCTTATTGCTTCTTGCGTTTCCCAGCTGTAGCTTTTCGGTAGCCATTCTTTTATCTTGTCTTTCTCTTTTTCTTCACTCCATGTTTCTGTTATTCCTGCGACGTCCCAGCTTCTTATTTCTTCCCAGAATTCGTGGCACTTGTTCTTTATTCCCGCTACGTTCCAGAATCCAATCTTCACCTCTTTTTCTTCTGCTCCAGCCTCCCTGTTTTCTTCTTGCTCCCTTCAATTGCTGTTGCCTCTTCCTCTGCCGCCTCTTCCTCTACTACTTCTTCCCCACACTCTTCTCTCGTTGGGCTCTTCATCCTCCTCCTCTGCTGTGTGTTCCTCCCATTTTTCTTCTCCTTCATTCCATCTGATGAGTACTCCGTCTACTATTAATTTTTGGTATAGTATTCTTACGTTTTTGCCTTTTCCTTTTTCACTTCTGGCTCTTTCCGATATTTTTCTCTGTATGGTTCTTTCTTTCCATGTCCTGTCGTTGTCTATGAAGATTTTTCTCGTGCCTAGCTTCTTCTTGTTACTCATTATCTTCACCTTTTCTTCCCAGGATCCTATTTCTGCGATTATCATTCTTCTATGATTCTCTCCTTCTGTCCATGCGCTTATTATTTCGTGGTCTTCTCCTGTGATTTCTTTGCAAATTTTCTTTGCCCCCTCTAATTCATTTCCTGCGCTCTCATTCATTCCTTTTATTACTATTCTGTTTTTCCTGTCTTGTCTCTCTTTCTTCTCTGCTTTCCACTTCGCTTCTTTTATGTTCTCCCTCATTTGTTCTTCCATGGCTTTCACTCTTGTCTTTATTTCCTCCTCTCTTGTTTTTTCTTCCTCTCTTTTCCTTAGTTCGTCTTCTTTTTGTTTTTCTTCTAGTTCTTTAGCTATTTTTTCTCTCTCTATGTTCATTCTTTGTTCCCATCTTTTCCTCTCTTCTTCTTCTCTGGACGTTCTTTCCCTTTCTAGTCTCTCTATTCTGTCTTCCAGCTTTTTTCTTTCTTTTCTCGCCTCTTCTTTAACTTCCGCTATTGAGTTGTGTATTGCGAAGTTTAAGGCTCTTAGTTCCTTCTTTGTTTCCTTCCTTCCGACTTCTGCATCACTTATCATATCTGTGAGTGCTTTCATTATTTCGTCCATGCCGTTCCTTCATTCTTCTTTTATTGCTTGACCGTCCTCTCCCCCTACTTTCCTGGTTGGCGATTTATCTTGTGACGCGCTTTGCGATGGCGACCTTGCCATTAAGTTGCTCCTTTTGAATCCTTGCTCTTCGCTTTCTACTTCTGTCTTTCCTTTTTCTTTTTCTTTATTTTCGTTGAGATCATCTCCTGGTTTTTTTCTCTTCCACAGCTCGTTTAGCGTTTCCATGGAAAATGATTTTATCTTTCCTAGCCTTTCCGCTTTCGTGGGTCTCCCTACTTTCTTTGTCATTTGCAGCATTTTTCCATTTGGTGTACTCCAGTTCTCCTTTGCTCCATCCTCCCCATCGCTTTCGCCTTTCTCTGCTTCTTCGTTCTCTGCGTGTTCTTTTTGCTGCTGCTCCTCTTCTACTTCCATTTTTCTTGTTTTGCTTCTTTTCCTACTCCTTTTCCGCGTCTGTCACGTTCCTTTATGACGCCGGTGGCGCTTCGACTCTGACGTCAGCGGCGTGTCGCTCGCGATCTTCCTCCCGCTTTGCCTTTCCTTCGTTCTTGTGCGCGCTCGCCTTGCTTGATGTCGTTGTCTCTTATTTGTTTCCTCTCTCGTGTCACGTGACTTTCGGTGTTTTCGTTCTTTTTAACTGCACTTTTCTGCTTTCGCGGGTTGCGCACTGCACTTGCACTTCGCGCACTGGTGGCCTGGTGTTCTGTGTGCCTTTTTTGCTCTCCTTCACCGCTTACAGCACCCTTTGTTTGCTTTTCTCGCTTAAATTCGCGCCGTATTTATTCTGCCTGTCACTTGTCAGACATCAACCGGAACTCCGTTCACATATGTAATTATATATCGGTATATAAAATGATATACAATTATATATGGACTTGTATATGAGGTATTCCACGCCGTTTCGAACGGTCAAAAAAATCACCGCTTCCGAAAAAATCGTAATTTGGTCCTCGAACACAACTATATCGAATGAATTTTTGTGAATTTTTTCAGAATTTTCGGATTGCATTTGTGGATTTTTTCCAAACTCCAACTTTTTCTACAAACTTCCGTATCTCAAAAGCATAAGATCCTACAAGAAAATTTTTGAGACGCAAAAGTTGCAGTTTCGAATCAACTTTTTGAAAAAATTTTTTTGGGAATTTATCGAATCCCAAAAATACCAATTTTCATCAAAAATACACAAAAATCGATTTTTCAATCAATACGTCACCTTCGATTTGCCTCAATAAATCACAGAAAATACTCTCAAGTGTAGACAACAACCCTGTATTTTGGTTGAGATGGGTGGCGCAATCATTTGGAAGATATACTTTATTAATTTTTTTTTTCTGAAATTTTTTTTTTTTTTTTTTTTTCTGAGAAAAAAATTAATAAAGTATATCTTCCAAACGATTGCGCCACCCATCTCAACCAAAATACAGGGTTGTTGTCTGCACTTGAGAGTATTTTCTGTGATTTATTGAGGCAAATCGAAGGTGACGTATTGATTAAAAAATCGATTTTTGTGTATTTTTGATAAAAATTGGTATTTTTGATAAAAATTGGTATTTTTGGGATTCGATAAATTCCCAAAAAATTTTTTTCAGAAAGTTAATTCGAAACTGCAACTTTTGTGTCTCACAAATTTTCTTGTAGGATCTTATGCTTTTGAGATACGGAAGTTTGTAGAAAAAGTTGGAGTTTGGAAAAAATCCACAAATGCAATCCGAAAATTCTGAAAAAATTCACAAAAATTCTTTCGATATAGTTGTGTTCGAGGACCAAATTACGATTTTTTCGGAAGCGGTGATTTTTTTGACCGTTCGAAACGACGTGGAATACCTCATATACCGCGAGGACCAGGTGAAAGAGAATGGTCCATCCGCCCAGGCAGATAATATTTCGTATTTTTAGGGGGATAGCCACTCGTTGCGCTGAAAAAATCCCTAGGGTGATTTTGGCGCGCGGTCGATGCAACTCGGCAGCCATTGTTGATACAAGCCGGCTGACTGTCAATACATCGCGGAAGGTAGACAAGTGTGGTTATGTTCGTTTATTTGAAGCAAATGATAAATAAAGTGAATAAAACCTACGTGAATAAGCTAGGAATATTTATCAAAAATCGATCAATCAGTTTTAAATGATATCTTAATGCAATCAACGAATTAACCTAAGCTATAACTGGAAATTTATCAGAATCAAAGAGTTCATCGAGAACAACCAATTCGAACAAAATTATTGATTGTATCCTGGGGTTGAGGCATCAATAAATATCCATAGCTCATTCACGTAGGTTTTATTCACTTTATTTATCATTTCCTTCAAATAAACGAACATAACCACACTTGTCTACCTTCCGCGATGTATTGACAGTCAGCCGGCTTGTATCAACAATGGCTACCGAGTTGCATCGACCGCGCGCCAAAATCACCCTAGGGATTTTCAGTGCAACGAGTGGCTATCCCCCTAAAAATACGAAATATTAGCTGCCTGGGCGGATGGACCATTCTCTTTCACCTGGTCCTCGCGGTATAATCATATATGATTCTATCTGAACATTGTATAAAGAGAAATGGTTATAATTGTCATATGAAACTGATTTTATAGTTAATTTTGAATCTTATATGTTTATAAATGGCCATATAGAAATCCAGATATATTCAGATACAATACTATACATTATCACATATAACTGTATATTAGGATGGTTCAAAAAAGACCCAATTTCTCAGATGTTGCTGCTCATTCGTGAATATGTTGTTTGTGATTTTGAAAAATTATTTCATTTTTTTGAGCTCTATAGGACAATATTTACTACTGCCTAAGTGAAGTTGAAATTTCGAAATTGCCATTTTTGGCAATTTCGAAGTTCTCACAAGTAACGTTACCCAAGTGTCACTCTCCGATTTTAATCAAACTATGAAAAACTTGTAGAACATTCAAAAATAATCGACACGTATTTTTTTATACGTGCAAAGGCTGCATTTTAAGCGTGGTAACCACCCGATGCATTTTTAACGACCTCAAGAAACGGCGGGTGATAACTGCAATACAAGGCATTTCGGAAGGAAATGTTTATAAAAAAAGTTACAGACTTTTAAAACGTGCATCGAATGGTGGTATTGGATTGACCTTGACTGCAGGTGTCAAGGCCAGGTCAGGGCCAATTTGCAGTTCGTTCATGGAAACTCATATTTTTATTATATGTTGAGAGTCCTCTGCCAATTTATAGGATTGAAATTTGTGTCATTTTTTTCAACGCTCGTTAATTGTGAGGTAACAATCATTGATGCCGTGAAAAACGGTGAAAACGGATGTATATCTTGAAACTCTACAACTTTTCTTCTGAACATTTCCTTCCGAAATGCCTTGTATTGAAGTTGTGACCCGCCGTTTCTTGAAGTGGCTAAAAATGCATCGGATTGTTACCACCCTTGGAATGCTGCCTTTGCACATATAAAAAAATACGTGTCGATTATTTTCGACCGTTCTACAAGTTTTTCATAGTTTGATTAAAATCGGAGAGTGACACTTGGGTAACGTTACTTGTCAGATCAAAGCGCTCATCTGGCTACCTCGAGATTCTCATTCAATGAGCATGTTGGTTCAAGATGAGACTCGTACGATAATATTTAGTACTGCTTCAGAAACATTGAAGTTTTTTCACTATTTAGGGGTTTTCTTAGAGATTGGATAGCCAAGTGTTGCTCATGAGACAGTCTTTTCTTACCGTTTTAAGCAAGAAGTGCACGAAGTTTGCAGTCTGGGGGACCATTTTTACTACTGCCTCATGTTGCTAATTTTACTTGGAGGAAAGTCGCCCTCAATGAGGCAGTAGTAAAAATGGTACCGCAGACTGCAAACTGCTTGGATTTCTTCCTTACATTGGTAAGATGAAACTGTCTCATGAGCAGCACCTGGCGATCGAATCTCCGAAAAAACGCAAAATATTGAAAAAACTCCAATGTCTCCGAGGCAGTACTAAATATTATCCTACGAGTCTCATCTTGAACCAACATGATCATTGAATGAGAATCTCGAGGTAGCCAGATGAGCACTTTGATCTGAAAACTTTGAAATTGCCAAACATGGCAAAATTTCGAAATTTCAACTTCACTGAGGCAGTAGTAAATATTGTCCAATAGAGCTAAAAAAAAATGGAATAATTTTTCAAAATCACAAACAACATATTCACGGATGAGCAGCGACATCTGAGAAATTAGGTCTTTTTTGAACCACCCTACTGTATATAACTATATATGATGATATATGGTACTGTATCTGAATATATTTGAACACATATAATTGTATATAATTGTATATGATTGTATCTGAGCGTTCTATACGAAGAAAAATAATTATATCTGGTCATAACTGATGAGATATACCGCGGTATTCATGAACGTCCGTTAAACAATTACGAGCGTAAAAGTTACGGCCGTTATATATAACAGCCGATTTCATCAAAACACCGACGAATCTGACAAATAATCCCCGGTTACCATGCGGCTGTCAAACTTTTACGCTCGTAATTGTTTAACGGACGGTCATGAATACCGCGGATAGTGCATTTGTTACCTCATATGTTCTGTAACGAGCAGTTTTCTAGAGGGGGAAAACTCGTAGAACCACTAATCTCGCACAAAGCGTCCCAACGTCACGAACTGAACCTAGAAACGCAGAAGGATTGGGCGCCAGGCACTAAGAGGTGCCGAGATAACGTATCTGAAAGAAACAGAAGACAGGGGTTGGCTAGGCCGCGGTGGAGGGGAACGTGGGGGCGTCGAAATAAACACTGCGAAAACTATATAAGATGTACGAAAGATAATTGCAGTTTATTGTCGCTCGGTAGAAGATACGGTACAGAAGGTAGCACACACACCAAAAAAATAAAAGAAACCTCTAAATGCAAAAGAAAATCAATATAATATCGGTTAGCGAGACTATATACAGGATCGTATCCTTATTCATAAATTAGCACAAAATAAATGCACTCACACTGCACGCAACGGTAATTATAATATATTAGTGAGGAAATAAAGAAAAGGTGAAAGTGATAAACAAAAATAGAATAACTCGAAACTAATGAACGTCAAATAAAGAAATAGAAAAGAAAAAAAAAGTGACAGGTGAGCTCCGGAGGTACGTGGCAGAATCGAGCCTGCGACACGTAGAGTTACAGGACGGCAGAATTTACAGCTGACCCGGAGCTCTATGCTAGGCTCGTAGTAGAGTACGGCTAACAGTCGGTACGAGACGGCAGGAGGGGGAGGACTCACACATACACCACACTAAGCCGTCGCTAGAGTAGCTGAGGTGGTGCGCACACCGACGCGCCGTCACTACTACTCCAGCCGGTCCACACTCACACACTTATGGCTCACTCGTATTTCGTCCGACCGTGAGCCGGTATATCGCCCGCTAGGAGTGAGCCTACAATAATTAAAGCAATGCGCAAAATATGGGACTGTATAAGTTAGCAATTATCACAAAGTTACGTAGTTTAGATCAGAAAGTAAAGTAAAGATAGTTAACAGCGACTACAGGCTCACGTAGCCCAGATAAGAAAATAATAGTTACGCACTAGTCGCAGCCGAATAATATTCGCACGAGAAATAGTTACAGGTAACCCCAAGGCATTAGGTAACACAAAATACAATAGAAAAATAGTAAAAGATAATAATAAAGAAATCTCAGATAAAGATGCAGCTATTACAATGCCTACGCACTACTACCACCGTAATGGTGACCTCGACAACCCGTCTCAGACACTGGTCGGGAGGACGTCAATTCACTCCCCGACCGCACAAGAATGAAATAAATAATGAAGCGAATAAAGACTCAGAAATCTCCAATAACTCAGATACTAGGGCAAAATATAGACGGGTGGTCGTAGCCTAAGCGTGAAGCTTACCTTTATCTGGCTCGGTACAGGACGGCAGGATCCGCTCACACACACGCAGCACACTCTTATACTAGAAGCCGTTAGAGCACTCCGGCAGGCAAAACACACCGGCACACAAGTAAAGTTAATTATAACAAAATCTATGACAATTCGTCACCCCTCAGCAGCACACACGTGCGAAACTAATATAATAAGGCAAGATAGCACTATTTTATAGCAATAAAGCAATAGGAAAAGCGGTAAATATAACAGAAAGATAGAGCGCAAAAATAACGTAAGAGAATAGCAAAAATGGCTTATCTAGAAGAAAGCGGAAATCGGTGACAGGAATTAGGCTCGTTGATTAGGTGGCGCCCCATACGTTGGGGGAGGTAGCCTTTCCATACACGCCGCTTTCGCTGTACCGATGATCGTGTTGTAATCGGGATCCTGGGATCCTTTATACAACTACAATTTTATTCAAGGGTTCGTTTGTCGAATTTGGAGTCGGAACTCGGTCGTACAAAAGTGATTCAAGTTTATTAATATTATATAAAGTTTTACAAAAAGGTTTTACTGATATCAGAATAATCTCTTATATAATGTCTCTTGCTCTGGTCGCGATGTTCTGACGATGAGTATTATAATCATCGCTTATTTATTACGTATAAGGAGGTCGCCTTGTTTCTGCAATTGTTGTTAGTTGCGTCAAGCCTCGCACTTGCACATTCCAGAGTATTGCCAAAGTGTGTCTCAAAACATCTGGATTGCAACACCTTGATACTCTGGTTGCAACATTCCTCCCCCCTTAGAGAGAAAAGCCCTCAGGATTTTCTTCTGAAATCAGACAAATCTGCTGGCTTGCGTCGTTGTGCGTACGCTTGCCTATTATGTTATCTCTAGGTTAGTGGTTTACATAATGTATCCCGTTACAATGTTTTTATATAATCGTTTCTTAGTCTAGGTTAGTATGACCTATTTTCTATATCATTTTTCTATCAGTCTAAATTGTTTCAAATTTCTAGTTCCAAATTTCCTACTCAAGTCATATTATTCAACAAAAGGTTTCAATCGATTTACATGTACTCTGAGATTCTTCCTATTAACCTTTATGGTGTAATTAACGTCTGAGTTTACCTCTAGAATAGTATAAGGACCAATCCATTGAGATAATAGCTTCTTCGATCTTCCTCTGCGTACAGTCTCGTCGTATAGTAATACCTTATCTCCAACTTTGAACCCTTTTTCTTTGGTTCGTCGGTCGTACTCGATTTTTGACTTCTCCTTGGCTTCTTGCAGATTTTCTTTGGCTATCAGATTGCTAGCTCGCAATCTCTCTCGTAATTCTCGTGCGTAGTCGTCATAGGTGTACGTTGGTTCTGGATCCTTTTTCAGCGATGTTGGTAGTTCAGCTCGGTGTCCATACACCAGCTCGAATGGTGTAAATCTCGTTGCAGTGTGGGGCGTCGTGTTATATGCAAACATAGCATATGGTAACCATTCGTCCCAGTTGCTCTGTTCTTCGTTTATGTAATGTCTCAGATATTCAGCTAACGTCCTATGTGATCGTTCTAAGGCTCCATTGGATTCAGGATGATAGGCCGTCGTCTGAATCTTGTCGATCTTCAACAATTTACAAGTATCTTTGAAAACGTTACTCAAAAAGTTCGTACCTTGATCGGTGAGTATTCTCTGTGGTATTCCGTGTTCGCATACGATCCTGGTCGCAAATTCCTTAGCTACAGTGTTAGCTTCTTGATTCGGAATAGGTATTGCCTTGCTGAACTTGGTTAGACAATCTTGAAACGTAAGGATATATTTATTTCCTTGTTCTGTTTCCGTCAGTGGTCCTACGATATCCAATGCACATTTCTCAAACGGTTGATTGGGAGTGTCGGTTATGACCATTGGTGCCTTCGTGTTCTTGCTGAGTTTATTCTTCTGGCAATTCTCGCATCTCGAAATGTGATCCTCGACATCCTTCCGTAATCCAGGCCAATCGTGTTTCAATCGGATTCGTTCGATCGTTCGATTGACTCCTTGATGTGCTCCTAATGGCGTATCGTGGTACTCATAGATGATCCTGTTCCGATCTTCCTCGGAATATTCTTGTTCTCGGTTGTTCAATTCTTCCTCTTCTTTCCGCTGACTTCTGGTCACTGCGTACATGCGACTCAAGGCATCTGCGTTGGTATTTGCCTTCCCTGCCTTGTACTCGATCTCGTAATCGTATTCTTCCAGCTTCAGTCGCCATCTCATGAGTCGTGATCCTGGATCTTTGACTCCGAATAACCATGTGAGTGGTTTGTGATCTGTAACAATCTTAAATCTGGTACCATATACATACGGTCTGAAATGATTAACTGCCCAGACTATGGCCAATAGTTCCTTTTCTGTGGTGCTGTAATTGCCTTCTGCCGAATTGAGAGTTCTACTTGCGTATGCTGTTGGCAAGTCACTTCCTATTATTCCTTGCGACAGGACTGCTCCGATAGCCTTGTCGGATGCGTCTGTCGTCACGATGAACGGTTGCTCGAAATCTGGATATTGTAGAATTGGTGCGGTCGTCAACGTCTTCTTCAAATTTTCAAAAGCTTCTTGTTCCCTCGAAGTCCATCCAAATTTCACCTCTTTCTTTAGCAAATGTGTAAGCGGTTTTGCTAAACTCGAGAAATTCTGTATAAATCGTCTGTAATATCCGGCCAAACCCAGAAATCCTTGAACATCTTTTACAGTCTTTGGAATTGGAAATTCTTCTACTGCTCGGATCTTCTCTGGATCTGCTTTTATTCCATCTCTAGTGATGACGTGTCCCAAGAAGTTGACCTCTTTCCTCAGAAACTCACACTTGTCAGGTTGTAGCTTCAATGAATTCTGTCGTAAGCGTTCCAGTACCTCTTCCAGTCGTTTGTTATGTTCCTGCAAACTAGGAGCATGTATGACAATATCATCGAGATAGACATAACACCTAAGGCCTTGTATTCCTGAAAGTACAGTATTCATTAACCGTTGAAACGTAGCAGGTGCATTCTTCAGTCCAAAAGGCATGCGATTATATTCGTAGTGACCATGTGAAGTGGAAAATGCCGTCTTGCACTTATCCTTCTCTTCCATTGGAATTTGGTGAAATCCTGATGCTAGATCTAGTGTAGAGAAATATTTTGCCTTACCCAACTGGTCCAATATCTCGGTAATATTAGGCAGTGGAAAGGAGTCTCCTACAGTAACCTCGTTCACCTTACGGAAGTCAACTACGACTCTCATCTTCGTTTTTTCTGATGCGTCTGCCTTCTTCGGTACTACCAGCAGTGGTGCATTCCATTGGCTTTTGCTCTGTCTGACTATCCCGTCGGCAAGCATTTTATCTACCTGCTCGTTTATCTCCTGCTTGTGTTTTTCTGGAAGTCTATAAGGTCTTACATTTATTGGCGCAATATCTGGATTTGTAGTAATTCTGTGACTAGCTGCGTTCGTGTAACCCAGATAGTCTCCTTCTAAGTGAAATACATCATGAAATTCTTCACAAATATCCAGTAAGCTTTCTTTTTCTTCTCGATTCAGATGATTCGTACGTAGGTTGTCTCTCAGCTGTTGCATTCGGCTCGCGTTACTCGGTGTCATTGCTCGACATGCATAAACTTGCGTCATATCTGTGTGCTCTTGGCCTAGTGCTGCTATTTGTACACACGGCTGTTCCAGTTCTACATCATAATCGTTTGTATTCAAAATGCTGACCTTGCACTCACCGTCGACTGCGTTGGTGATGCAACTCCCCATGTATACTCCTGGCTGTAACTCGATTCCTTCGACGATACCTTCCGTGTCGTCATGTGTCTTTGCACGGACTATCTTCTCGCTTCTTCGTTCAAGCGATATGTGAGCTCCTGTGGCTCCTAAATTCCATGTCGTTCCGTACAATCTTGCGTATTTTCCAGATCTGAGCTCGACGTCGTGCTTCTCGAGGAAGTCGCCTCCTAAGAGACCGTCTGCTTCTAGTGGAAAATTGTCTTTAACAGCGTAAAAAGGGTGCGATATGTGCCTATCACCAACCCTTATATTTAACCTGACCTTACATAAGGTCGCAACCGGTGTTCCGCCTATTCCTCTGAGCGTGATTACACCGTCTTCAGCCATTACTTCGCCGTCAATTTTTCCAACCTTTACTAAGCTTACCTCAGCTCCTGAATCTAATAGCATAGTTCCGTGTCTCGTTTTGAATTCATCTGCCTTGATCGTCGCGTGGTTTTTCTGTTTGGATCGATTTATTAGGCAATTCACTGGTACGACGCGATACGGTTGCCTGTCCGCCGCGCCTGCTCCTCGTTTCCCGGAGTCTCTTCGTCTCGCCTGCTGGCGTCCCTAGAATGACTTGGTTGAACCCGTTCCTCTCTTCTAGGAGGTCCCTGATTTCTCCCGTAGCCTCGCCTATTTTCTTCGGCTCATCTGGCTCTACAATCTCGAATAAAATGTCCTGGTTTTCTACAAAAATGACAAATTACCTCAACTCTTCTCACGTATCTGCTTGGTGTCGGCAATCTCTGCGGATAACTGGATCCTGTCTTCGCTGAGCGACACTCTCATGCAAGGTGTCCTGGCTTTCCACAGTTATAGCAATTATTTCCTCTGTTACCTTCTCTGCTGTTGCGCGGTTGATTGTGTTCCCGATCCGATCCACGAAGGGGGCCTAAATCTCGTTCCTCTTCTATCGCG
Source organism: Tenthredo mesomela (assembly GCA_943736025.1). Taxonomy (NCBI): domain Eukaryota; kingdom Metazoa; phylum Arthropoda; class Insecta; order Hymenoptera; family Tenthredinidae; genus Tenthredo; species Tenthredo mesomela. The sequence goes on along the minus strand of OX031014.1, from coordinate 38,127,148 downwards.
AGTGATATGGCTTCCCTAAGATTTTCACACTGTCGGCTCTTGACAAATATCTTCAGCTTGTCGTTCAAGCCTCTGATGAAGATATTGACAGCTTGTTTTCTGACCTGGCGTTCCAGCGTCGGTTTCGAATCCTCTTCTGCGGCTTCCTTCATCGTCACTTCGATTACCTGTGCAGTTAGTTTCTCGACTCGTGCTCCATATGACTTCGCGTCCTTGTTGTGACGTTGTCTACAGCTGCTGAATTCCACTTGTAACGAAGCTAATGTCCGTGTATCGATGCTCATCGACTTCAGCTCTTCCTCCAGTGCCTTCCAGGTGTCAATTGTTTTGTATTCTAAAGCTCGTGCCGGAGCATCTTTGATCCGCGTGCTCAAAACAGCCTTCAGTAGGTTTTGCGTATCTGCAGGTCGTATTATTTCACGTGCATATTTACAAGAGCGTATAAAATCACAAACTTTTCCTCGGTCACTGCTATCGAAGATGTCGATGTCCTTCAACACTTGTCTCACGGTAACGGTATTTTCTGCCATGTTAGTTAGTGGTTGCTTCGCTTCTATGTTCTGAATCTGTGGTGATGCTACTTGCTCTCGAGTCTTGCTTTTAAAAAATTCGCGCAATGCCGCACGAAGTTCGTCGACCGTATTTTCTTCGGTTACGTTTATACTAAAATGCTCACAGGCTTGGAAAAGATGATCTCTTCGTAAATCTTTAATCCACGAGGTTTTACCTTCTGTAATGCGTCTTTCTACCAAGTCCCAGTTCAATGGCATTTGCTCTCTTCCCGAAGATTCTTGTGCTGCTGCAGCCAATGATAAATGCAAGGCGTGCCTCTGGCTGGGAGGTAGTACGCCAAACAACGGTGAATTATCCCCAAAGCTTACTTCTCCTTGTAACTCAGGTTTATTCGGAGAGTCTACGGATGCTGATCGTTCTCTTCCTTTCTTTGACATGTGACGTCACGGTAATTTCTTCAACGATGTCACGATCACTTATTCTTCTGATTCACTCGCTCGATACTTGATTCACTTGTACGATTCGACGATCCCTGCCGCTGCCACCAGTTGTTGTAATCGGGATCCTGGGATCCTTTATACAACTACAATTTTATTCAAGGGTTCGTTTGTCGAATTAGGAGTTGGAACTCGGTCGTACAAACGTGATTCAAGTTTATTAATATTATATAAAGTTTTACAAAAAGGTTTTACTGATATCGGAATAATCTCTTATGTAATGTCTCTTGCTCTGGTCGCGATGTTCTGACGATGAGTATTATAATCATCGCTTATTTATTACGTATAAGGAGGTCGCCTTGTTTCTGCAATTGTTGTTAGTTGCGTCAAGCCTCGCACTTGCACATTCCAGAGTATTGCCAAAGTGTGTCTCAAAACATCTGGATTGCAACACCTTGATACTCTGGTTGCAACAATCGACAATCGATGGATGGCCGGTGCGGGAGGAAAGGGGACGGGAGGCAGCGTCAGGCCGGGAGGTGCGGCCCTTTCCCGACCGGCAGGTGTCTTCAGATCATAATTAGTGTCGGTACAGATACTCCCGACGTGACTTCACGGTCATACCTCCCCGTACGGCACTCCCTCGTTGTCCCACGACGCGCTCAAGATAATGCGGACCTTTAAAATACATACAAAACTTACGGCAGACAATGAAATAATGAATAGAATTGACCCTTTGCCTTGGGGAGAGTATAAAGAATAGACACGCACAACACTTAACAGATATTTGGACGCTCCGCGGGGAGGAAGGAGTTGGTCAGTGGCTGATATAAAATCTGCCACGTTACAACACCCCCCTCCCAAACGGAACGTGCGGGGCTCAGAAGGAGCGCCGCAAAGCTTCCGCAGACCACGACTTCCTCGTCTGTACGCGCGACTCTATTGGAGTTGGTAATTACGGTGCGGAGCGTTCTCCGACCGACCAAACTCAGCACCTTTTTGACGGGTCGTCGAAGTAGTGAGTGATTAGCTATTGTTCGGTACGGGACGGCAAAGCTCGGGTCTGGACTCCAGCGAATAGGCATACGCAAGAGAAGCGCAGTCTTCATGAACTGCGTGAGCACATCAAAGTAAAGAAAAATAAACAAGAAAAGTTAAGGTAACCGGTTGCTCTCTCGGCCTACCCCCAGGAGGGGAAAAAAGCGCAGTAAAACAAAGAAAAGAAAAAAAGAAAAGAAAATAAAAGCAGAGAAAAAGAAAAAGGTAAGCCAACGAATGAGTGACTACGTCTGAGCCGACCAAGGTCCCGCTTCCAGAAAAAAAAGAAAATAAAAGAGACGAAATAGACCAAATACCGGCCTACCAGCCCTCAAAAAAAAGAAAGACAAAATAGTATAGCGAGCGAGAACTCCGCTCGGTGACGCAAAATAAGAGAAACTTGGAAGCGAGTATGATTCGAACTCAGAGAGCACGGATACGCAACAATGAAGAGAAACCCAAGTGAGTGCCGGCGAGAGAACCGGAGTAGCTCATCGAGCTCGCAAAAAAAAAAAAAAAAAAAAAGAGAAAGAAAAAGTTAAGATAACGAATCCAGACCCAAGTCAGTATGAGTAATTTCGGTACGGCAGGGAAACAGACACACAGGAATCGAGACGGCAAGACCGCTTCACGTCCTACTGGTACGGAGCGGCGTCGGGACGGAAGAGATGCGGAACGCGGCGCAACGCGGCGACCAAGGCTACCACCAATGCCTCGTCAACGGTCGGCAGAGGGGTGTCTTGGTGTTGCGTTTGCGGTGTACGCTGGGGCCCTAGGGGTCTGGCAGGGTAGTGCGTGGATCCCCACGGCACGTGGGGACCCAACCTACCCTCTCGCCACAACTGAGCGCACCTAGGACAGGTGCGTACTGTGACGTCGCGCCGTCCGCAGCCGTAGCAGAATCGACCGTGTACGCCACGCGGCAGCGGGCAACGGCCAAATTCATGCCCTGCCTGGAGACAATTCCAACACGGCTCACCGCCTCCCGCCGGCGGCGGGCGGGAGCTCTGTGTGGACGGAGGAGGGCGCGGTACGGTACTGGGACCGGAAGAGGCAGTGAGAGGAGGTCTCTGCTGCCCCATCAACGGTGGGACCACCGTAGTTTGCGGGCGCCGTGGACTCGCGCCCTTGAGGGCCCCCACTGGCTCGGCACTCCGCATGGCTTGCAAGGGGCTCACCAGCAGAGCTCCCCGGTTGCGGTGTCTCGGCCGGCGCCTACGCGACGGCGGGGTAGCTACGGTACCCGATGTCGAAGGAATAGCCTGGGAGGAATTGGCCGAGGTAGAGGTGGAGGTGGTCATCGGAACGACTACCAAGTCCTTCGGTGGGGGTCGAGGCCTCCTCTTACGTGGCCGGCGGCTCTTGGCACGCGTTCCGGGGGTTCCTCCGGACGCCGGGGCCATCGTGCCCGTCTGCTGGGTCGGTGTGGGGCCTTGGCTCCCCTGTGGACCGTTCTCGGGCGGACCCCCGTCCATAGCGACCCCTTCCACGGGCGCTACCTCTTGGACGACCCCTTGGCCGACCCCTGGTGGTACTCCTTGGCTCAGCGCCTCCCCGGGTTTCGTTTGCCCGACTTCGGCTGGGCGACTGGTGGGAGTCGGTTCTTCCCGACCCACTGGGGTGGTCGACATCGTCACGGACTGTATCCTCCTGGACGGTACGAGAAGTATCCTCTGCACCCTGTGATAGGTGGGGAAGCACCGGCGTTAAGACGGTATCGGTAGGCTCGGCCTCAGAGGAGGCCGGAGCATCTAGAGACGGCACAATGGGAGTGGAAGGGAGACCCTGGGTTACACTGCGGTAGGGCTTCAAGTCATTGACGTAGGCTTTCCCTACGCTCCTACCGGTCGCATCGGCTAGATCATAGCACACTCTCGAGCGCACGCGGGTCACCGTGAAGGGTCCGCTGTACTTCGGGACCAGTTTGGCCGCTACGAAGTTCAACGAGGAAGACAACACGTGTTGTCGTCGCCACACTAAGTCTCCGACCTTGAATTCGTTGTCGACCCGGCCTTGATTGTAATAACGAGCCTGCCGGTCGTAGGCGTCTTCTAGATGGCGAGACACGAGGTCTCGTAAGGCAGGTAGTCGGCGGACTCTGCTCTCCCATTCGGTATGCGGTAGCGGTACGATATCGGGGGGTCCTTCTTCTGAGCGACGCACTGAGGCTGCGGGCCTCATTTCTCGCCCAAAGTTCAGGAACGCCGGAGTGATCTGCGTGGAACTATGTACTGCCGAGTTGATCGCAAATCTAAACTCAGGCAAATGCCGGTCCCAGTCTCGATGATCGGCCTCCAAGAAGGCACAGATCATGGTCTTTAGGACCCGGTTCACCCGCTCTACCGGGTTCGCCTGGGCATGACACGGTGGAGTGGTCGTGTGAACGATGCCTAACTCCGCACACGCAGCGGTAATCACTTTATTGACAAACTCCGTCCCGTTGTCGGTAAGGAGAACTTCGGGAGTTCCCCATCGGAAGATAACTAAGTCCTCTAGGGCGCGAAGCACATTCTGCGCGTTTGCCTTACGTAACGGACAGCATTCGACCCACTTCGAAAAGAGATCCTGCATCACGAGTACGTACGCAAACCCTTGGCGGCTTGGGGGAAACGGACCCATAATATCCGCAGCCACGACTACCCATGGCTGCTCTACTATTCGCCTACCCATAAGTCCGCGAGGACCAGTCTGCTCGACTTTACTACGCTGGCAGATCTCGCAATGGCGTACATGGGTAGCCACGTCGCGGTAGATTCCTGGCCAATAGTACAGGAGCGCGGTACGTGCGTATGTTTTCTCTACCCCCAGATGTCCAGAGGTAGGAACGTCGTGAGCCTCGCGAATGGCGGTGAGGCGCTTGGAGGCGGGAAGCACCAGCTTCCAGGCCTCGAGATCAGGCAGCATCGGATCAGCCAGCTGGTCTACCCGGTGAAAATATAGCCTACCCTCCTCGACTTTCCAGTCAGGAAAGCGTGAGGGGTGGGTTTCCCCGGCTTTCACGCGCTGCTGATACCACTGATCTATAGGCTCTTCCAACGCGGCGACATTATCCGGAGGATCTTCATACGCGCGCGATAAGGCATCGGGGACATGGTGTAGGGCACCTTTCCGGTGTACAATCTCGAAATCGTATTCCAAGAGTTCCAGGGCCCAGCGCGCAAGTCTACCCGTCGGATTGTGGACGTTATACAGCCAACGCAAGCTGCTGTGATCGGTAATCACAGTAAATCGATACCCTTCGAGGTAGGGTCGGAATTTACGGATCGACCATATCACGGCGAGGCATTCTCGTTCGGTGACGGTGTATTTGCGCTCCGGAACGGTTAGGATACGGCTCGCATACGCGATGACGTGCTCTACTTCATTGAGCGTCTGAGTGAGCACGGCGCGGATCCCCGTATCGCTCGCGTCGGTCTGTAACGTGAACGGAACCGTGAAATCCGGGCAGGTAAGAGTAGGCGCACCCGCGAGGGCGGCCTTCAGATCCGCGAAGGCAGTTTCCTGGTCCTCGGTCCACTGCCACCGCCTGTCCTTCTTCAGGAGGCGAGTCAGTGGCTCCGAGCGAGTAGCGAAGTCGTCGATGAATCGACGATACCACGAAGCCATACCCAGGAAACGCCTAACTTGTTTGACGTTGCGCGGCGCCGGATATTCTAAGATTGCCATAACTTTCTCCGGGTCTGCACGTAGTCCGTCTCGATCGACTAGAAAACCTAGGTATCTAACCTGGGAGCGACAGAAATGGCTCTTGTCTCGATTTATAGACAGGCCTGCGCTCTCGATCTTCCGCAATACGCGCTCTAACCACAGGAGATGTTCGTCGAAATCCTGGTTCACGATAATCACGTCGTCAAGATACACAAAAACATGAGGTTCCATGTCCGGACCGATCAATTTATCCATTAAGCGCTGGAAGGTCGCGGGAGCTCCGGAGAGGCCATAGGGCATTCGCTTGAATTGGTAAAGCCCTCGGCCGGGCACGGTGAACGCGGTCACTTCCCGGCTTGCCTCATCCAGAGGTACTTGGAAGTACGCTTGACTCAAGTCAATGGTACTAATGTATCGCGCTTCCCGTAGCTTATCTAAGATAGCGGACATGTACGGCAGGGGGTAAGCATCCTTTTTCGCGACCTGATTAACTTTCCGAAAATCCAAGCAGAAGCGGTACTTCCCCGTCGGCTTTTTGATCATAACAATCGGGCTAGACCACTCGCTAGCCGAGGGCTCGATTACGTCAGCCGCCAACATGGCGTCGACCTCGAGGTACATGGCTTCGCGAACTTTCGGAGATACCTGGTAATATCGCTGTTTGATCGGGGCATGACCTTGCACGTCGATACGGTGTACTGCGAGGTCAGTAATCCCCGGGCGATCAGGCACTGGTGGGATACAAACAGCCAGAAGCTGGTGTAGTCTACCACACTGGTGGTAGGTCAGAGTCGCTAATCCTGGAGTCTCAGAGACAGGCTCAGCCTCAACAGGATTCGGCAACGATACGGCAGAAATGCTTGGTGGGGGGTTAGGGGGTGGTTCGAAACGTACCGATAAAACGGAGGCGGCAGGCGATAAAGTTACGACTGGCGGAGACTCGGAACGCAAAGGTACAGCAGCCGAGGTTTTTGGCTTAGCGGATGAGGTTGCTCGCCGCTGACCCTCCCTCGAAGAGTGCGCTCGAGTAGTGCGCGGGCTGGTACGAAAGAATCCGCTCGCCGACCCGGATATCGTCCAGCGATCGGTGGTGAAGTCGACAACGAACCCGAAGGCCCGAGCGAAATCCATTCCCAATACGCAGACATACTCAAAAGACGCAGCGAAGCGGACCACTAGGTCTCGCCTTTGTCGACCGAAAATAACTGGTAAGGCTAGCTCCCCGGACGTCTCTTCTACAGCTCCGTTCGGCAGCAAGACTTCAGGTCTCGGCCGTCGGGAGGCTAGTTCCAGAGCGTCAGTGAAGAACGGAAAGGCTGGACGACCGATATACGTCCGGCACGAGCCCGGGTCGAAAAGAGAGCGCAAACGGTGGCCTCCCACCACTACTTTCAGAAAGTAGCGGGGGTCAGCTTCCGTTGAGGTAACCGGACTACAGAATTGCGACACATCCGGTGTCTTCGCGGGCCTCGAACCAGCCAGGGAAGAAGGGGAGGCCCCTCCCTCTAATTTCCCGTGGCGTTTCCCGTTCCCGGTGGTGAACAGTCGGGACAATCCCGAACGGTTAGGCCCTGGCGTCCGCAGCGGAAGCAGAAGAGCTGCCGTGGCTGTGGACAACCACGGTGGTCGTGACCCACTACCCGGCAATTCCAACAGATCCCTCGCAGACGAGGACCGGTGGAGTTGGCCGTGGGTGCTGCTGACGATACTCCCGCGCGTGCTGGGAGTACGGGAGCCGATTGTACGGGCGGCGCTCGCGGTTCCGGAGTATGCGGCGGTATCGGGACGGTAGTAGCTCCCACCGGTTGTCCAGGTGCAGCGCTGGTTGCGGCAGTCTGATCGCCGGGGGTTGCCGCTCGGCCGCGCCGACGCCTCGCACGTCGGGTATCCGGACTACCCGGACTGCTGGTAGCAGCGGCTGGCTCAGGAGCGGGCGTCGCAGACGCGGTAGCCGCCACTGGTGCGCGAGTTGTCGGTCGTTTGCCCCGATAGGCATACTCCGGCAACACTGAGTCCTCGGGACGGGGTGGAGGCTCCCAGAGCTTGTCGAGAGCCTTGGCTGACTCGATCAACTCACCCAAGCGCTCCAACTCCTCGAACGACTGGAAGTCGTCACGAGTCATAACGGCACGGAACGCAGGTAGCAAGTTGGTATATGCAATATCCAACTGCTCAGTTTCAGGTATGGGGGGGGGGGGGGGGGGGGGAGACGTTGCTGTAGATCATCCGCAGGCTCAACAGAAAAGACGCGATCCGTTCATCTGCCCCCTGGGTGCGCCGGCGAACCTCATCGCGCAGCCGCACCTGGAAATTCATTCCCCCCCATCGAGCTCGGAACGCCACGGTAAATTCCCGCCATCCGCGCCAGTTCTCGCCCACTAGCCGGAACCAAAATAGCGCTTCGTCGGTTAGAAGAAACGGCAATGCCTCAAAAAGGTCGTCCTCGGACAGTTGGTCGCTCCGGCGACACTCATTGAGGCGGCGAAGGAATTCTTCCGCACTGCTGTCACGCTCCCCTGAGAACTTCAAGTTCCACTTCTGTACTATTCCGCTCAGACGGCGTGAACTATCACTGGAGCGGTCGCGAGAACGCCCGCGGGAAGCAGGGGCGGGTACTACTGCCCCCGAGTCCACGCGTGACGAGGCTGGAATTAGAGCCGACTCCGGCTCAGGTGGAACCGAGGCCATGCTCTGCTCAGCCACCGGCGGCGCGGTTTCCTGAGCGTACAGGAAGGGGTTTGGAGTAGGAGCCGCGGCTCTCCAGGGGTTATTACGGTACGTAGGGATCGGTACCGGGATCAGAGCCACCGTGGCAGGGTAGGTGGGCGGTGGATTAACGCGTATCGGTTCGGGTTGCCGACCCGAGTGCGTCGAAAACGCGAACCACTGTTCGTTTGGCGGCTGGACCGGAACCATCCGCTGCGGTGGAGGAATCTCAATCCCCACTGCGAGTGGTTCCCGGATATCTTCCGAGTGCGCGCTGGCAGAGCCGCTATAAGCCGTGCCATACGAGGTTTCGGACGCTGGCGAGGGTGCGTCACCCATAGGACTGGGTGGTGCGCCGGCGACCTGATCCCAAAAATTTACTCGCGGTCGCGGTCCTTCATTCCAGGGCATCCGGATCGTTGACACCGGATGCAGGAACGGATTTGTTGTAGTTAGGGTCGGCGTACTCATTGTTGCCGGTACTCCGCAAGACGTCGGAACTCCGCAAGACGTCGGAACTCCGCAAGACGTCGGAACGATAGTAGCGTAACCCTCGCGTGCGGAGGCCTGGGACGCGGTGTGACTCAAGTCCAGGGGGGTATTGGGGTCGCTGGAGGGACCTGCTGAGCTACAATCGTAGTCCTCAGGACCCCAAGTGATATCAAGACCCCTGGCTCGCTGGTGATACCGCACGATACGCCACATCTTTTCGATTGGCGTGCCAGCGGGATTCAAACGCAGGCGGGCCAAGATCGGTCCCAATTCCTCTGGTGCTAAAGAGGCTAGTCGACCAATCAAAGCGTCGGTACTCTCCGCGGCTATAGTCTCTCCGGCGGTACCGGGGCTCGGCGGGCGGTGAATGCCCATTTCAGCCTCGTGTGACACGTACGGATTCATCGCAGCGCGAGTCAGACGATACGGAACGCAAGTAAACGATAAGGCAAGACAGTGAGACGAGAATTAAGCGAGACAATAGACGTACGCGGTACGAAATTAATAGCTACGCGGCTGGGTGGGGTTCGAGAAAAAGAGAAGGTACGGTAATTATTCCCCGAGTCTTATTTCGGGCCCCACGTTGGGCGCCAATTTGTAACGAGCAGTTTTCTAGAGGGGGAAAACTCGTAGAACCACTAATCTCGCACAAAGCGTCCCAACGTCACGAACTGAACCTAGAAACGCAGAAGGATTGGGCGCCAGGCACTAAGAGGTGCCGAGATAACGTATCTGAAAGAAACAGAAGACAGGGGTTGGCTAGGCCGCGGTGGAGGGGAACGTGGGGGCGTCGAAATAAACACTGCGAAAACTATATAAGATGTACGAAAGATAATTGCAGTTTATTGTCGCTCGGTAGAAGATACGGTACAGAAGGTAGCACACACACCAAAAAAATAAAAGAAACCTCTAAATGCAAAAGAAAATCAATATAATATCGGTTAGCGAGACTATATACAGGATCGTATCCTTATTCATAAATTAGCACAAAATAAATGCACTCACACTGCACGCAACGGTAATTATAATATATTAGTGAGGAAATAAAGAAAAGGTGAAAGTGATAAACAAAAATAGAATAACTCGAAACTAATGAACGTCAAATAAAGAAATAGAAAAGAAAAAAAAAGTGACAGGTGAGCTCCGGAGGTACGTGGCAGAATCGAGCCTGCGACACGTAGAGTTACAGGACGGCAGAATTTACAGCTGACCCGGAGCTCTATGCTAGGCTCGTAGTAGAGTACGGCTAACAGTCGGTACGAGACGGCAGGAGGGGGAGGACTCACACATACACCACACTAAGCCGTCGCTAGAGTAGCTGAGGTGGTGCGCACACCGACGCGCCGTCACTACTACTCCAGCCGGTCCACACTCACACACTTATGGCTCACTCGTATTTCGTCCGACCGTGAGCCGGTATATCGCCCGCTAGGAGTGAGCCTACAATAATTAAAGCAATGCGCAAAATATGGGACTGTATAAGTTAGCAATTATCACAAAGTTACGTAGTTTAGATCAGAAAGTAAAGTAAAGATAGTTAACAGCGACTACAGGCTCACGTAGCCCAGATAAGAAAATAATAGTTACGCACTAGTCGCAGCCGAATAATATTCGCACGAGAAATAGTTACAGGTAACCCCAAGGCATTAGGTAACACAAAATACAATAGAAAAATAGTAAAAGATAATAATAAAGAAATCTCAGATAAAGATGCAGCTATTACAATGCCTACGCACTACTACCACCGTAATGGTGACCTCGACAACCCGTCTCAGACACTGGTCGGGAGGACGTCAATTCACTCCCCGACCGCACAAGAATGAAATAAATAATGAAGCGAATAAAGACTCAGAAATCTCCAATAACTCAGATACTAGGGCAAAATATAGACGGGTGGTCGTAGCCTAAGCGTGAAGCTTACCTTTATCTGGCTCGGTACAGGACGGCAGGATCCGCTCACACACACGCAGCACACTCTTATACTAGAAGCCGTTAGAGCACTCCGGCAGGCAAAACACACCGGCACACAAGTAAAGTTAATTATAACAAAATCTATGACAATTCGTCACCCCTCAGCAGCACACACGTGCGAAACTAATATAATAAGGCAAGATAGCACTATTTTATAGCAATAAAGCAATAGGAAAAGCGGTAAATATAACAGAAAGATAGAGCGCAAAAATAACGTAAGAGAATAGCAAAAATGGCTTATCTAGAAGAAAGCGGAAATCGGTGACAGGAATTAGGCTCGTTGATTAGGTGGCGCCCCATACGTTGGGGGAGGTAGCCTTTCCATACACGCCGCTTTCGCTGTACCGATGATCGACAATCGATGGATGGCCGGTGCGGGAGGAAAGGGGACGGGAGGCAGCGTCAGGCCGGGAGGTGCGGCCCTCTCCCGACCGGCAGGTGTCTTCAGATCATAATTAGTGTCGGTACAGATACTCCCGACGTGACTTCACGGGCATACCTCCCCGTACGGCACTCCCTTGTTGTCCCACGACGCGCTCAAGATGATGCGGACCTTTAAAATACATACAAAACTTACGGCAGACAATGAAATAATGAATAGAATTGACCCTTTGCCTTGGGGAGAGTATAAAGAATAGACACGCACAACACTTAACAGATATTCGGACGCTCCGCGGGGAGGAAGGAGTTGGTCAGTGGCTGATATAAAATCTGCCACGTTACAGTCCATATATGGGCATTAGGGTGTGTCACCAATAAAAATTTTTCTTGCTACCTTCTGAACGGATAGTTCTCGTCAAGACAGAAAGATTCCCCCCTGGAAAATGTCCTATGTCAAGGCTGAGTGGTTCCGAAACTTTTTTTTAGTTTTCCATTTAAGTTAACTATATAGAAAACCTATAGAAAACCTATGGAAAATTATTTTTTGAATAAAGTTTCATTCTAACCATTTCGAAGATAAAAACTTCAGCTTTCAGAATCTTTCTGTAGACTTGAAAAATATTGAATAACTACGAAACTATGTGGATTGCCCCGAAAATAGATTTTTTTGTGTGTTAAATGAATGGAAAACAAAAAAAAGTTTCGGAATCACTTAGACTTGACGGAAAAAAGTTTTACAGGGTGGCCACTCAAAACCTTGGAAAAAATTCCCGGTTAATTCCCGGCTTTTCCCGGTTGAAAATAAATTATTTCCAGGTCATTGTTGAAAATATTTTTTCGTTTGAAACATCTGCTTTATTACTTTTTCGTAATAAGAGATAAATTTATACTATAAAAATTGACGACAAATAATAAAACAGGTCAGAAAGTCTGTAATCGGAACTATAATTAAATGAGTGTGTGATAAATAAGATGGGCTCTATACGATTTCATAATATATTTTTATTAAACACAAGTTGAACTTTACAATATTTTTTAACGCATATTCATGAATAAATGAAATATTAGGGTATGCTTTGTACTAAGTTATTATTTGGTGTAAGTATACAAAATACCTATGAACTAAACAGTTCCACTTAAATTAAAGCATTGCTTTCACATGGTTTTAAAAGTACTGTAATAACTAGAAATTAGGAACTTTTCGCACAATATTATTCTAATTAAATAAAATTTTCAGCTGATCTGGTTTTGACTTAAGACGTAAGAGCTTTAATTTCATCCTCAAGTTTGCCTGCTTCCTTGCGTGCATCTTCAAGCACCTGAGATTTCTTAGCTACTAGTTCTTTTACTTTTGCATTCGTTCTTTTTTGCTTATTCTTATCTTCAGTTTCAGTGGCTCTAAGTTCTTTCTTTTTTTTCAAAGCTTCAAAATACAGCGAATGTGCGTTCCGCGCTGCTAGAATTAAACTTTTAGTAATCAATACATCCTGAATGCCACCTACAGCTAATACAGAGTCATAGATTGTTCTATGAGCGATAAGAGTTTCCTCCTCCATATTATCGAGAATGCATTCTTTGTTTATCGAAAACCCTCTTTTAACATTTGCGTTACCATGTGACAAAATTAGTACGGTTTTGACAATGTTTTTTAAATCACTAAAATCGTCAACACTATTGTTTAATAGCTTGACCCAGAAGTGATCCAAACGTTCCTTTTGCCTATTGAATTTGGACATTTCTTTGATTGCACTTGAATCTGAACAGATCAGTTTATATTGACGCATCGCTTTATCAACGGTATTGCTGCTAATCCAATTATTTTCATGTAATATACTCAAAAGTTTTTTCATTCTTTCCTTTCCAACAGATTCTTCATCACGAACAGCAACTGCAGGATCTAAGCATGTAATGGCTTCGCATAGTTTATACTTTATTGGCGAGCGTTCCATAATTTTAGTAACAAACTTCTGCAACGCTTTTTTGCAGTCCTGGCGAAATCGCGCGATCTCTACATCCTTTAAACCTTTGATTTTTCTAATCTCTTTCGAAGTTTCAAATCCAATTTCAATATGTGTTGCTGAAAGAAGATTTTCTTCTTTTTGAACATCAGTAGACGATTTAATGGCAGATGATTTTACGAACCGCTCCATGACTGACTGTACTATCGAGTTCAAGGCGGAGTACAAGAACGGTGCAAGTGGCTGATCTGATTGGAATTCACGAAGAAAAGGTTCCGATTCTCCTGCGAGAGTTTTGGTCCAAGCATAGGATCCTTTATGAGTTCCTCAACAATCAAATAACTAGCTGACACTGGTCTGACTTTATCTCTTTGTAAGCAGCTGATAAATTTTTTTAGAAGAGGAAGCATATCAATTGCTCTCTGCGCCACAGGAATATTTTCCAGCCAACGGATAGCGCAAAACTTTGAAGGAAAGAGACAGGACCCTGTATAAAAGCTGTATAATGCGCGTCTTGCCGGAACGTCTTTAAAAATATTATATAGCGCTCTCAGAAACTCTACAATTTTCCACTGTGTAACAGTCATAGCACCTTTGAAGGCATTGTGACAAGTATGGATACCACAGCTTCCAAGATCTAAAATAATAGTATCGTACTCATTCTCTTTCAGAAATGTTTTCAGATCTTTAAAAAATTTATGATTGACGTTCGGACCGTCCATTGAAACTTGAAGTACTTTTTTTAAATTCAATGGAGCTACAGTTTCGTGGAATGCTTTTAAAAGATCCGAAGCCTTACAACTACCCAAGAAGGCTGAAGAGAAATAACGTGTACATACTTGGTTCATTTCATTGTCCCAATACCGCACATTAATGTCCATTTGTTGTCGCTGACATACTTTATTGAGCGATTCATCAAATCCTATCACTAATTGCGGGCATATTTCCAAAATCTCAATCAGCTCTATTTTCAAATAAGGTGCTAGACCATACAGCAGAAAGTAACTGACTTTGGTTCTTTGCAGTTTTATCTTTGAAGCTATTTCGCTGTCAGGAAACATTAAACAAAAGAGAGCCACGTCTTTTCCAACAGTCCTCATCGATTTGTGAGTCATTACGCACTGCAAGCTCCATAAAATTTCCGCTCTAGTTACTTGATCATTAATAAGAAATTTGCCCAATCCTCGAGATTCTGAAAATGATGGCTTGGAGGATCCTTTCATCACCATTGGTACGATATCAGCAGAAGTAGGTTGACTGTTTGATACTGCAGACACAGGTGTAGGCGTAGATGAAGTCGTAGCGGTAGATGAAGTCGTAGACGTAGATGGATTCTCAGACAAAGTAGTAGATGGACGCACGAAGAATGCATCAACTAGTGCAGATTTTTTCACAGCTGCAGCTGCTTTCTCATGCTTCTTACCACGCACGTGACTCACGAGAGCTTGACGTCCCATGCTGCTGATAGATATTGTCGAGTTGCACAGATTGCAATAAGCACTTGACAGATCATTCTTGGTCTTTTCTACCCAATCTTTCAACTCCATATCATACAACCAATTGTTTTGAAATTTACATTTTCCTTTGGGCGGCATTATTTTTGAATGAAAGCTGAAAAGTAAAGTCAAAATAAATATAAATAATTTCAACAGATCACTGGAATAATTACTATTAGTCTAATTTTCCTGTTATTCACAAAAGGTAACTTCATTTTGTTAGCTAACTTGTCTTTTTTTCATTTTATCAATTTAATAATAAGAAAGAGGTTGTTTGAAATGAATTACATTTTTTTTTTTTTTTTTTTTCATTAGTATAAGGAAATCATTCATCATTATTTGATTAATGGTTTCGTGTGAATGAATAATATGAATTAAATATTTCCATGTTTAAGTGTGTCTGTTGCATACAGTGATTATAAAGAGTACGTACCTTCTTGTCAAGTTGTAATGTTGCTGATAAAATTATCAGTATTTCATACTGCCCTACCAATACTTTGTAAACACAAGTCAACATTCAATATAATCCCGCGGTTGAAATTGTCGAATAGGGGCGCGTTCAGTCTTGCTAGTAAGTAGCTACAACACATACTGGCACATAATGCTACTCACAAAGCGTATAAAACTCACGCATACGCGGCGCCAACCAATCACGCACGAGCTGGTCGGAACAAGTCTACTCACTAGTCACTGCAGACTACTACCGCCGCCCGGCCCGAGTCAGCGAGAGCTGAGCGCGCGTCATTTGTCGGCGCCGTGTGTTCGCGAGCGGACGGCAACGGATGAATTCCACGTGTTTATAAATTATGAGAATTAAAGAAAAATTTCCGGATTTGGGACATGACCGATACATCATCATAAGTCATGACATGACCGAGACAGCATCATAAGTCGATACCTGAAGGTTTAGAAAAAAAAAAAAAAAAAAACTCCCGGTTGAGGCTGGAATTCCCGGCTATTTCCCGGCTTTTTCCCGGTGCCAAGAATTCCCGGCTAATTCCCGGCTTTCCCGGTTTTCCCGGTCACTGGCCACCCTGTTTTACTATGCGGGATGTCTTTTTCTTGATAAGACCTAGTGACTTAAAAGGTAGCACCATGAAAATTAAAAAAAAAAAGTCAAGCTGACACACCCTAATGGGCATATGGGACGTCATATACATTCGGATACAGGATTATATGAGCCGTTCTCTCGAAGAACGGCTTAAGTCGAAAAATGTAGTTTTGAGATAATTGCGTTTTAAGTTTGGACAGTGTTTTATAAGTGGTTATTTTTATTTTAGCGTAGTTTATTATGTTTCACTTAAGAGTTACAATATCCAATGATGAATTGCGAGTGGCCGGAAAAAATTGAACATTACATTTTAATATTTATCAGCGTATTAATAAATTAATACTTAAGCCGTTTTAACGGAGAATGACTGAAAAATTCTTAAAAAGGATGCGTAACCTAGGCTAAAGTGATAGTATTGCAATAACTTGATTCCCAATCGATTATACATTATTCCAATTATATTTATTCAAATATTTTTATCAAATACATTCATAAAAATTTAATATTTAATCGCTGCTATCGCTGTCATCGCTCGATTCATTATTTCCGTCGATGACTTCGCCATTTTCGAACAGCTTGCTGTAAAACTGTCGGTTATCTGATGTCAAATAGCACATAAGAGAAAGAAGATCTTTTTTTTTTTTCATTTTTAATACCAATTCGAGGCAGCTTTTTTAAACCTAACTGCTCTTTGTTACAAATTACGGCATTCTGCTTGAAAATCTTAAAATTTTGTGCACTTTTGTTATACTCCTTGTACGCCGAAATCACGCCTGACGGCTTAAAAGTTATTTGAACATACTTTTGAATCGTAAAAACACTTCCTTTCAATTTCGGAGTTTTTAAGCATAGGGGTTCTAAGGCAGTATCCCAATCTTCTAACAGGTGAGCAATCATTTCAGCTTCGAACGGATACGGCTTAGCTCTTGCCTTCCTCATCACAGCTAAGTATTCATTAGGAGTTTCGATTTTTTCGCATTTTTTTAGGATAGTCCCATAATTTCCGAAATTTCGATCGCATTGGCAATAACTATGACCTCTTATTGGGAAAAGATGAGTAACCGTCTTCTTGAATTTCGCAGATAGCCAAGAGCAAAAACGAATCATAGTTTTATTTTTGTTTTGACCTCCGCATGAATCCGATAAAAAAATAATTTTTTCCGTATCAGGGTTTTTTTCCAAATTTTTTGAGACAGAGTCATACAAGAAACTACACACAGAGTTTGCATTCTTACTTCCCTCGCATTCTAAAAAACAGTAGAATTTACTTTCCTCTTCATTAAAACAGTGTATGTTAAAAACATATAAATTAAGTTGTCGTTTATAATACTGTGAATTCACATTAAGTTTCGGTAGTGCAAGATTTTGCGCATAATCGAACTCAAATACTAAGGTCTTATTTTCAACATCCTTACAAATTTTTGACACATATTCGTTTCGCAGTTTACTGTGCTCTTTAAACCTGATCGTATGCATACGAAACTGATCGTTACATGGATCATTCGGATCTTCGGAAAGTTTTACGTTACACTCCGTGCAATAATCACAAACATCAGTTTTGAGTTGTTGGGTAAAAAATTCGCTGTTTTCTCGGAAGAATTTATGGTACGTCTTATAACTCAGTTTTGGCTGCACTCCTGTTTTATCCTTGCAATATTCCAAAAATAGTAAATGTAACTGTTTAACAATAAGAGTTGTGTTTAGAAAAATTTTTTTTTCGGTTGTTTCGCCTTTATAGTGCGATTTTTTATGCGGTATAGACAACCAATGTTCTTTTGCCAAATTCCAAACATCTTTTTTTATTTTTGCACTATTTGGGTGTTTACCTCGATTTTCTACAGCGACTAGAGAACCTGAAATGACAATAATTGAATCAGAAAAAACACGTTTTGTTTTTAAATATCTAACACTATAAAACTTTCATGTTTATGCACGGTGACCGGACGTACCTTTTTTACTGAATTGTAGTATAGTTTTCATTCTTCTTTCGGTGATTTGCAGCAAAGTTGTGAGAAACTGCTTGCAAACTGGTTTATCCAAATTATTCTGTTTCAACGTATACTTCCAAGAATACTGGCTACTTTTAGTTTTGGGATTTGATTTTGCATATTTTATGTTTTGGCTATGCACGCAGCCGAGTAAAAAAGTGTCTTGTTTCTCTTTATCTTCTAGACTCCAAAAGCTTTTGAAGATTATTTTTTGTTCTTCTCGATCGAATTCTGAGAAACAGCTACTATTGCAACAGTTATTAATAAATCGGATTTTTTTCCGAGACATTTCCCGGCCAGCCTTCGAAACATAACCTCTGCCTCCGTCACGTCTTCGTTTTCTTATATTTTCTTCCCAATTTTTTTGTCGTAATTTTCTTTTTTTTCCAAGATTCGCAAAGCTACTTGTCGTTGTAGTGGTTGTTGTCGAGCTGTCCATTATGTGTATCTTACAGAAAAAAATCTGGAAACTAGCGAGTACACAAAGAAAGAAAAAGCTTTGTTGACGTTTCGGAGCGACTTGAGCGCGCGAACTGCAGGAATACGCGGGACGCTGCAGCTACCGTGCGCGCTCGGGTCGCCGCGGACTGGCTTCTAGCCGACTTTGTAAGCTCATCCATTTGTTTAAATGGCTTGAAACTTCACAAACACATAATAGAGACATGCAGCAATGCAATAGTTCATAAATTTGAAAAACGACCTACGGCTCATATATGGTCATATATACCGGTATATAATTGTATATAATCATATATGATTCTATCTGAATATTGTATGCGATTGTATATCGAAATGAATGGTTATACCGTGAAGTTAAAAGGAAACCGAACGATGACCACACTATAGCTCGACCAACACACGCTCGCGTTGCGTATGTGAGCTTCTACTCGCTGCCAGTGACTGCCAACTCGATTCGCCCGGCGCCTGTCGCCCATGCCGCGCTCAACCATAGTGTTCAAGCTAACAAGAGTGCGTTTTGTCCAGAAAAGAATATCCGCTCCGAATCCGGTTGGACAAAATCTTTGGAGTGTAAATGAAATGAAATTAAATGAAACGTGAACTCTCAGGTCCATCATAAAGTGAATTCGCGTGATGCCAGTGGATCATGAGTCAGGAATTATGTGTTGAAAAGTGATAACTCAAACAGTAATAATAATTTGTTCGATAAAATCATCGAATCATAGGAATCAACGGGGACTCAGGTCACTCGGAGAAGGTGAGTGGAATAAAGATTATTCAAGCCATTTTAACATAAGTAGATCTGTATAATTAATATCTCAGGTGAATAACAATATCTTATAAATAATATCTTAGATGAAACAATATTTTATAATTAAAATCTTAGGTGAAAAAATATCTTATAATGTTATAATTAATCTTATAATCAACTTATTTCTAGAATATTCAGGTGAACAGCCTTGTAGTCAACGGCTCATGGTGAAAGGACCATCTCTGCATCTGAAACAAGAAGAGAAAAGTTTATTATTGACCGTTATGGGGTAATCGAGAATATTTCGCTCTTGGATTCTGGTTGTGAGTAAGTGGCTAGATTTTGGTCTTGAACTTCCTGCGATGAAGATCGAGACGCAGGGAACTTTTCGCAGAATCTCTTCGTAAGGCCTCGAATGGGTTCTGCGAAAGGTTCCTTGCGTCTCAATTTTCACCGCAGGTGGTTGAACATCAAAATCCAGCCACAAAACTACTAGAATCTGTAAAATTGGGTATGGGTTTGAAGATCTGACTTTTCATACCATAAATTTATACTACAAAAATTAAGTTGTTCACTAGGGTTTTTCCTTAATGGTTTGCTCAACGGTTAATGTAGTATAAACCAAGTTAACCTGAGACGACAACTTTCATGGCGGCTTCGATACTGTTGTCGAAGAACTGATTCCGAGTGACCAGACTACGTCCTGCGCCTGTAACATGGAGAAAAGAGAATTCGGAATGGTAAACTATTTCAGATTAGCATCGAAAATGGCAGTTAATGACAATTACCTCGTTGAGGCTCCATACTTTGATGGCTGACCTTGTCATCTCAGTTAATTGGACCGTAATATCGCAGTGAATTTCTTCGCTCTTATTGGGATCCAAAGTAGAGGCGTGGTCTAATTTTGACGTCATCAATATGGCGGCGCAAGTAGGTCGCTAGACTCGCTACCGTCG
The DNA here is from genome assembly GCA_943736025.1 of Tenthredo mesomela. Classification (NCBI taxonomy): domain Eukaryota; kingdom Metazoa; phylum Arthropoda; class Insecta; order Hymenoptera; family Tenthredinidae; genus Tenthredo; species Tenthredo mesomela. Next base: position 38,107,303 of record OX031014.1, on the reverse strand, counting down.
TGGCGACACAGCTGATCGCGTGAAGTTATAAACACGCATCCCATTTATCTCTGGTTATTGTTGTTTGTTATCCAAAAACTATGTTACTTACATTAGGAGAAATTTGTAAATATGCCAGTGCAAGTCCTACTACGAGAAATTTTATTGAAGGGGAGAATTTATTGCACGCGGGACACATTCTGTTTTGTGGAAAAAGTGACAATGAACCTGTGGAATCAGCTTATAGGTTAACTGCGTTCTGTGTCCAAACGTCTGATCTAAAAAAAACGCCTCATGAAATAAAAGGTCAGATAACTAGAGATGGCAAGATCGGTTCAATGGAATGCTCTTGTAAAGCTGGATTAGGTGGCAAGTGTAAGCACGTCCTTGGTGTCTTGTTATATTGTTCCAGGTAAGACGTTTAATTATATTACTAACGCGTACCTTTTTGACTATGGCAAGAGCGACAAGTCAATAAAGGATAAATAAATAAATAACTCGCATCTTTTTATTGCAAATTTCGATTAGTAACAGATTTATATTTTGATTAATATTTAAATATGAATTAAAAATAAATTTTGTTTACAGCAATATTCTATGCTTTCAGATATAATTTAGAGAATCTCGACACTATCTCGTGCACTGATACAAAATGTCTGTGGAAAGCTCCAAAAGATGCGTCATTAGACAAGTATAAGCCATGCCCTCTGATGGAGCATGAATGCTATAAAAAAACTGGGCCCAAACAAGCAAAACAACTTATCATCTCAAAAGAACAAGAAGATGTCATCAAAAACCTTTTTATCCAATCCAGCCCATCCTCAGCCTTAGCAAAGCTTACGTAAATTACCGCATTGATTACCGCATAAATTGCATTTATTTATTTTGCAACGAATAGCTAGAGTACTCTAGGATATTTACAAATTTATACACAATATATATTTACACTTATACATATAATTATCAACTTATATACCCCATACCTACCACAATTTTTTTAATTTCTTTTGCAATTTCAAAATCAGCATATGTAATAAGCTCCATCGAATTCCTGTAAATATTTCCATACACATTCCTGATACTAATTTTTTTCATTCGAAACATTTGTGCAACATTATAACTTTGAAAAAGTTTATGTGGAATTATCTCGATTATTGATTTAGGTGTGGAAGGCATGCTCCCGTATACAAATTAAGCAGTTGTCCGACATCGGTGAACGAAGACAAATCCGATGCTATTATAAGCAACGAAAAATCGGCATTGATGCAACATCTTTCAGTAATGGCTTTCAGACCTTTGAGGCAATGCTGTGAAACAGTGTTAGAAAGGCTTAGTGGAGACTGTGTTTCTCTTTGTAGAGAAACGAAAAATTCCTTTGCTTCTTGGAAGAGAGAGAGGCAATTCCGAATTACTGGCTCTAGATGCTATGCAATATATACATATAGTCGAAACACGAATCCCAACTGGAAAGCGAAATCACTGAAATATTTTTATCCCAAATCCTTCAAAACGCCAAGTACTTCTCATGGTATTTTAAACGAGGCGAATGCTCGAAAGAGATATGAAATCAAAAAATCGGTCTCAGTCAACCAATGTGGACTTGTTATTTCCAAAACAAATCCATGGTTAGCCTACTCTCCAGATGGGATTGTTTTTGAAGATAATAAGCCTTCTAAGTTGGTAGAAATAAAGTGTCCTTTGGCTGGAAAAAACGCAACCGTATCAGAAATCCTTGCCAATACTACATTTTTAAATTCAAAGGAAGGAAATTTCACTCTGAAAAAAAAAACATGCCTATTATGCTCAAATACAAACAGGTATGGCACTTCTAAATCTTTCACAAACTGATTTTGTAATATATTCGTCTTTTGACGACAGCATCGAAATTATATCGATTAATTTCGACCAGTGTTTTACAGAGGATCTGTTTTCTACTTTAAAAAACGTGTATTTCAATTGTATGCTGCACCATGTATGCGAGAAAGAAAATGTGACTGGGGAAAATAATAAATAATAATGCCAGAACAATTATAAATGTTTATTATTTTTAATACCAAAATAGCACAAATTGAATATAATTGTCAAGATCTATTATTCGAGTATTTATTACATAAATTTATCGTCTTTCAAAATAGGTAGACCTAGATTGACAATTGCAGAAATAATCGTGAAAATTTCTTCGACTTTGCACAAGAGATCTCCAGGCATTTTTCCACCCAAAACTTTGAAGGCTTTCAATCTCTGGTTAGATCTCTCGATATGCACCCTTGCTCGAGCGATGCTGGCAGTTAAAAGAGCCTCTGTGCTACTAAATTGTCGTTTATCTTTCAAGAAAGGTGGTCTTATTAATTTTACGTCATTGTCTTTGCAGATTTCATCCACTAGAAAACCTTTATCTACCATTATAGCATCATTTTTCTCGAGTATATTTATTAAGCCACTTTGTTCGAATAAAGCTTTGTCAGAACAACGCCCGCCGTAAGCTTTGCTAATAAACGAAATCAAGCCTCCTGGAGTTATTCCGGTCATAAATTTTATGGTGTTGCCACCTTTGTAGTGAGAATATGTTTTTATCTGACAGCACAATTTCTTAGGCGTTTGAATGGCAACTTCGGTACAATCAATCACAATCCTCACATCCTCAAAATTTTCGAAGCACTGAGGCATGTTTCTCGAAATTTGATCTTTATTTGGCCAAGGAATTGCGCATTTTAAAACATGATTCAAAATGCTCAACATTTCATGAACTCTAGAACTACAGTTTTCGGGTGTGCAGCATTTAAATAGTGCCGATAATAATGCGTAAGATAGGTTTTGTTTCAATTTCATGAAGGTCATAATTATTACTTCACGAATCGATAGCTTTGCATAAGCGCTCTCTGGCTTAAACATTTTAACAGCTTCTTCTATGCCTGATAATAATTTTAGTGTCGGGATACCAGTAAAGGTACTTAATTCCTCGTCTGTATTAATTATGGCTACGAACTTGTGAAAAATGTCCCCGCTTGTTACTTGAACCCCAACATTAACGAAGGTTGACAAAGGTACACAACTAGTTAGGGCTGTTTCTACAGTCGCTTTTTCATCGGAGAAATTCGCATCTTTGTCACCTCGTTCCATTGAATTTTGCTGCTCCACTCTTTCATCTTCTTCATACTCTTTCTGGAGTTGCTCTATTTCACTTAGTTTGTTTTTCAAAGAACGTTGTCGACATCTTCTTTCACGAAGTTCTTCTCGCTCGACATTTTTTTGAGCACCGACTGTACTTTTCGGCAAATTGCATGAAGGAATGCAGCTTCCTTTCAAGTATCTTTTTTTCGTGACAAAACCTGTATTAGATATACAAAATATTGGTAATAATGATAATAAAAATGTCAGCGAAAAAACAAAGCAAAATAAGTAAACCAATAATAATAAAAGAACTGGAAAGTTTGTATAAATATGTGTGAACTCGAGTCATGAAACAGAGTGTAATACAGGGTGACCCAAGACCCCCGGACCGGAAGGAATGGGTGAATTCCTCGTTGGATTTTGAGACGAAATTTCCTTTTCGAAAACTTCGTCCGATCAACGGTGTCCAAGTTATTAAAGATAAAGAGTAGCCAATCAGCGCCTCGCTTTAGGTCCGTGCCAGTGCCGGGTCAATAGTGAACGGCGGGCAGGGCCCGTGGTTTATTTTACATTTGGCTACTTTCTTCTTCACTTTACGATCGACGCGTATTATTATTATTATTATTATTATTATTATTATTATTATTATTTTTTTTTTTTTTTTTTTTTTGGACCTGGACACGGAAAACTACGGTCCGGTCAACCTGGACACGTAGAACTACGGTCCGGTAGAAAAAATAAAAATTAAAATAATAATAATAATAATAATAATACGCGTCGATCGTAAAGTGAAGAAGAAAGTAGCCAAATGTAAAATAAACCACGGGCCCTGCCCGCCGTTCACTATTGACCCGGCACTGGCACGGACCTAAAGCGAGGCGCTGATTGGCTACTCTTTATCTTTAATAACTTGGACACCGTTGATCGGACGAAGTTTTCGAAAAGGAAATTTCGTCTCAAAATCCAACGAGGAATTCACCCATTCCTTCCGGTCCGGGGGTCTTGGGTCACCCTGTATATACTGTATACTTACTTGGCACCGTATAATCTTTCTCCGTGAAATGTAAGGAGCAAACTCTCATGCTGTCGGTCACTGGTTTTCCATTTTTCAAAACTATTTCCCATGCTTTACGTTTGTCGATTTTTTCGACTCTACCGGTCTCATTTTTAAATTCTACTAGGCACTCTCCAGGCTTAGGAAAATGATGAAACCTGACAGTGGTATCTCGGCACGCTTTACTGTTGCAATTATATACACAACAAAATATTTTACTTGTAGTTGGCCGAGGTAGAAACCTCATGCCCTCGTTGTTATCAGCCATATATTTTTTATGAATTCAATTAGTACTTCGATGAGTGCAAAATCGTGTATGCCTAGAGGTGCTTGTAATCTGTCAAATGCTTACGCGCGCTAGCGACCTACTTAGTCTAGTTCATAGGTTTCGCCACCAGAGGGTGTACGGGCGAACTTTGGATCCCAATTCAAATTTGCTGATGTAGGATGTGCTCAAGATGCTTTCCTTCCGCTGCGAGGCAGTATCCTAACCGCTTGTAGAAAGCGCGGTTCATATTTAAGATAAGTCTCCCAACCATGTGTTGTAATATTCTGTTGAAGCTGTTTCGCAGCGTCTGCAGATCTGCTATTCGGACTCCGACGTAGAGTTGGTTTTTGATGTAATTCCACATCGAATAGTCCAATGGCGACAAATCCGGTAAACGGGCTAGCCACTGTACTGGGCCGCCTCTGCCAATCCAACGGCCTGGGAATTGTTCGTATAAGTACGCCCTAACAGCAAGGGTGAAGTGTGGCGGTGCACCGTCCTGTTGGAACCAAATAGCCGGACCCTGTACCAGATAAGAGTCAAAAATGAGTATTGCTGAGGCAGATATTCATTTCGCAAATCCAGTTCTCTCGCAACTTGTTTGAAAATTACAAATGATTCTGAATTAAAAACATGTACTCACATTTCCTTCGATGGCTCTTATCGCTGATACTATCTGCTCCCGTAGCATACGTAGATATTTTTGTCCGTTAAGATTTCCATCGATGAAAAATGATCCGACTAATTGGTTCCCGACCATTCCGAGCCAAACTGTGTATTGGCCTGACGCAGCTCATGCGGATGTTCTTGGGCCCAGGTTCTATTATTCTGCCGATTGGGCACACCTACGAGTTCGATCGAGCACTCGTCGCTGAAACAGATCCTGTCGCCGAGGGTTGGATCTGCGTTGATACGGGCCATCATTTCATCGCAAAACTGCATTCGTGCATTGTCATCCCCAGGCTGAAGTTCTTGATGAATTTCCAATTTATACGACCTCATTCTGATTGATTTTAAAATGTTACGCACAGATGATTTGCTGATGCCAACTTGCTGTGCAATTCTAGAAAAGGTCTTTGGATGTTCGAAGGCAGTAGTGATGACATCCCACTGTTGATCTTGGCTTGATTTTTCATTAGGGTAACAGAGTAAGTCTAAGGAGGTATTCACATTGAAGGTACGATTAAATTTTTTTATAACTTGATATACTGTAGATTTAGAAGGGATCGGTCGATCGGGATGAGCGGCGGCGAAATGATCGACAATACGCTGAAAACTCAGTCCTTGTTCACGATGCCGTATCATCTCAATTCTTTCCGCAACAGTATAAGTAACATTCGGCATTTTTATACCTTTATTATGCGTCCTGTATATCACACTTCTTCTTCTTCTTCTTATTCTTCAGTTGATATAACCCTGTATATCACGCAGAAGTTCTTCAGAGTTCTCGCAGAGTTTTCTTGGTAAACCCCCAAAACTTTGGGGGTGCGAATTTACCCCGTAAATTTGAGGGTTTTTTTCCGTGAGGGTTGTAACATTGCATATTACAAGGCGCCCCTTACCCCTTGGACGACCCTTGCGGAGTGACTGTTGGAAGTATGAATGTTTAGGATGGCCCTGAGGCTTGGAAAAAATTCCGAGAGGCGACCGTGACCGACTGAAAGCTATCGAGCATATTATTTATTCTTTTGTTTGTTTCACGATTTTTCTCTGACATGTGGAAGACGAGGCCTATACGGAGGCGAACACACAGACAGAAGCACGACCAAACAGACGCACGACGCCAAATACCGACTGTGGGGATCCCTTTCGACGGACGCCACCAAAAAGCTCAGGAGGCTAGCCACTACAGGGCTACCTCCACCATCGACAGTGAGGACACGGGGGAGTGACTCAGGCACTCTACATCGTGGGATATCGGTGGCGGAAGAGATTCCCGCCACCAAGAAAAATCTACAACCCGTGATCCTCCGATTTAGCGAGCTTCTATAACATGTTATAGAAGCTCGCTAAATCGGAGGAACTTAATAAATCTAAATCGTGGGGAACTTCGAATTTCGCGCGTAGTGACAACAAATCGCCATATTTAGGGATCCTCCGGTCGATGCGAAAATCAATAATCTATCGCCTAATGAGGGCGCTTAGGTACCGGCGCCATGCGGTTTAATCGCGGTTAATTTTGCGTTCGAGCCCCGTGGGTTTCTGTTTTGTTAGAAAAATACTTCTAAGTTGTTGTGTGAGTGCCTTAAGTAATTTTCGAGGGACTATTCAACCCCGTAGAGATGGATTTCGACCTGGAGCGGAGTCTATTCATAAGGTGGCTGGAAGACGGTAAGCGTTAGCTATTCTCACCCATGCTAATTTGAATCCGGCAACGGCCGTCAGCCATCTTGCCTTGGCACAGCCACGAGGCTAATTAAGATTTTTGGGAATCGAATTAAGCCGATCTCCGACCGGTAGGCCGTCACCAGTGTCCCCATGTACTAGAGTTAATAGTTCGAGTATTTATTTTATAGAAAATTCGGGTACTTTATATTTTGTTCAAGTTCGTATCCTTCGTACACGAGTGCGACAAGGATAGATTTAGTCCGTCACCGTCGCGCTCTCTTCCTCCCGCGAGGAGAGACGAAGCCAGAGGCTTAGTCGAGTTTCTTTGTTTAGATTTCGTGTCTTATGATTTGAGATTTCAGAATTATTATTGAAATTGAATATTTATCGCGCTAGGCGCAGAGGTAGGTTAAGTTAATTTTAATAATTTTTGTAAATAATAACTCGTTTGAGTAAGTTTTCTTTAACAGGAGGCTTCGCCTCTTGGAGGCAAGCTAGTCACACCAAAACGATCAACGATCACTTAGGCGATTCTTTATTATTGTAAATTTGTTTGATTCGCGAGCCTTCCGATTCTGAATAAGACTTGGCTTCCGGAATGGAGCCGCGTTGTTTAACGGTTAGGTGCCGACGTTTCGTAAACATTGCAGTTTACTTCATCAGGGCGAGAAACAACCTGATACTGGTTGCTCCCCAACAGGGTGTCCCTATTTATGCCAGTTGCGGAGCCGTCCATGTGTGACGTTCCGCTCGGGTGGAGTTGACCAATCATATGTTTTTAAATGGTTGGCCAAACATTTAAAAAACCGGGAGGATGGCGTTCCAAATTGGATGGGTTTGAAGTCCGTTGTCTCTGTTGATGTTATTAGGATGTTTACGGATTTCAAGGGCTTCTCTGTATTTTCGAGGAAAATACTGATTTGAGTTAGACAAGGAGGTGGTTTGGTCAAATAAGATTTGGTGGCCCGTTTCCATTTGGTGTTCCGCCAGAGCTGAGATAGTAAAGTGCTTCAGTTTGACGTATCTTTGGTGTTCTTTAAGGCGAGTGCTGATCTTCCTCCCGGTTTCTCCGATGTAAACTTTTCCACAGGAACAAGGGATCCTGTATACCCCTGAAGAGCTGAGCGGGGGGAGTTTATCTTTTGGGGAGTTGAGGAATTGCCCGATTTTCTGTGGTGGTTTGAAAATCGGTTTGATGTTGTTTCTCCTTAGGATTCTCCCTATGGAGTCCGTCACTCCTTGAATGTAGGGGAGGAAGGCAGTTCTTCTCGTTACTTCCGTTGGTAAGTTTGAAATGTCTGTCGATGGGTTGGGCTTGTTCTGGAGTTTTTGGATGGTTTGTTGGATTTGTGTGGACGAGTAACCATTGCATTGTAGGATTTTCTTCAGGTGGGCTAGTTCGACGTTGAGGTTATCTGAATCAGAGACTGTCAGTGCTCGGTGGACGAGTGAGCTGATCACTGATCCTTTTTGTGATGGGTGGTGGTGTGAAGCTGCGTGGAGATATCTGTTGGTGTGTGTGGGTTTGCGGTATACGCGATGTCCCAATTGACCATCTTGTTTTTTCGTGACTAGCACGTCCAGGAAGGGAAGTTGGTTGTTATTTTCTGTTTCCGTCGTGAAGCGTATGTTAGAGTGTCGGGAGTTGAGAAAGTCTAGAAAGGTTTGGAGGTGTTCCTTACCATGTCGCCAAATGACAAAAGTGTCATCAACATATCGGAGCCAGAGTTCAGGTTTTAGTCGGGCTTCTCCGAGGGTGTGGCTCTCGAAGTGCTCCATGAAAGTAGTATAGTAGAGCGGGAGCTCGGCCAGGTGAATGCTCGGCCACCTGTAATCTACGACAGCACCTCTACTTTCTCCTTTTCTCGAGGAGTTCTAACCCGCGCCTTTATTCCAATTATCTCGCAAACAGTCAGTAAGTGATATCTCTTGATTACTATTATTTCATAAATAATTACAGTGTTTCACGGATAGTCTGATTTTTTCCTGACGACTCATCACCCTCTGCAACACTGTTGTCGTGATGTATGTTACAGATTTTTTTAATGACCTATCTTATTTCGATAGATTGTCGAGGCACGTTTACGTGATTTTCTATAATTACCTTGTGCTACCGTATAATCTCGCAACAAGTTCAACAGTCAGTAAGTGGTATCTCGTGATTACTATTATCTATAATTACCCTGTGTTACCGTATGATTACCCTATTCCACCGGAGAGTAAGATTTTTTTCAAGGTGACTCGTCACCACCCTGCAACACCAGCGCCGGACAAAGACAATATTGCGCCCGGGGCTAACCATGTGTAATCTGCCCCCCCCCCCCCCCCCCCCCCCCCCCCCGTCCAAATTGTCAAATAATACAATGCAGTCCACTAAAATATAACTCACATATATTTTATTAATAAAAGAAATAAACGGCAGAATCATATTTTTTACACACATATTAAGTAAAACCACGTAAGAAAAACAGATTGTTCTTAACATAAAGTAAAGACTATGTCAATGTCAATGTCAATGTGTATTCATAGTTATGCGCTGGAAGAAATAACATAATGCCACCGCTGGTCATATATCAGTGCACAATACTCTTTGATAGAGTGCCGCTTGTCGCCTGTCAATTTTTTTTCCAACTAGTGCCTCAATACTTGCTTGATAATCAAAGCTTTATTTTGATTTGCCGCCCGCGCCCGCAACAAAGTTGTTGCAATATGACTGTTTTGGAGGAATCGGATATGCATACGGCGCCCCCTGCCTATCGCGCCCGGGGCCGGCGCCCCCTTCGCCCCCCCCTTTATCCGGCGCTGTGCAACACTGTTGTCGAAATGCGTGTTACAGATTTTTTTATGATGACTCCCTCCGTTTGCCATGTGCCTCGGATAATCACCCCGTACCATCAGATCAGTTATAGATAAATAATTATAGTGATCGATAACGAGAGGACGAGCTTTTTTATAAAATTGAATCATGAACTTATCCATCAATATCCTGCGTGTGGGAAAATCTTATTCTTGTAGCATTGAGAAATCGTAACGAGAGGACGAGCTAGGTGGTCTAGCGGCTCAGGTCCTTGGTTAGCTGGGCTTCTCTCAGCTATCAAAAGGAGTGCAAGCTAGACCCGGGGTTCGATTCCCTGGATCGTCCATTTTTTTATGAAATAGGCTCATACTTACATCTAGTGCGAGACGCAATCTGAGATCTAACGCTATGTATTATTTTTACATGCACTGCTCAAACGTAGCTCACAATCCAACGATGTGTAGTTTCGCTGAATCGACATGAACATTTTTTCACCTACAAAAATAGTTCAATATTCCTCATCTAGGTTAACACGTGTTGTTTTGCCACAAATGGTGAGCGAATAAAGTGGTGGAGTTTGCTAAATCAGCATTGACGTAGGTACATTTTTTCCACCTAAGATACTTCAATATTCCTCATCTAGGTTAACACGTGTTGTTTTTGCTACAAATGGTGAGCGAATAAAGTGGTGGAGTTTTTTGCTAAATCAGCATTGACGTAGGTACATTTTTCCACCTAATTATTCTAATATATATTGAGGGTAAATTCTAGTCAAAGTACCAGTTCTGATTCAGCTCAGTTGAAATACTACTCCAGTGAAATACTAAAAAGTATCTAAAAATGAGTCCCATTGCAAAGTTCAACGTAGCTATAATGTTGTGCATTACATATGTGTCGGGGTTATCAGCCTCACCGGACTCCCGTCTTTCCAACCGGCTCCTCCACCATATACAAGTCGATCAGCAAAATTCTCGAGGCGTCAACACCACCATGCAGTACTCCGGATATCACGATGGTGAGCCGGATCAAATTTCTAGAAACGCTCGACAAAGTGCATCAGGAGTGACTACATTCCAAAACATTATGCATGTATATCAACCGGGACAACCAGCGGATTCTTTGACTACACCCATACCACCTATCTGTAAGCTCAACACAATTTTAGAAATTTTTAGTAATTCATTATATTGTGCTACCAATTTTCGGCTTGATGTACCTTGCAGCACATATCACCCCCGATTATTCCATTTTTCGGGAGGCAGGAGTGGAATACGTATCCGAAAGTGAAGGTAATAACAGGCGTATCAAATTAAACATCTCCTACACGTATTCTAGAATCATTCATGTGAGCTAAAACCCTCATACCATTATTTTTTCATCAGAAAAAAGTCATTTTTTTTATTTACCTCAATTTTCGTTTATTTATTTCTTACAGATTCTCGGAATTGATACTGGAAAAGAATATATACTCAAAGTTTTTTAGTAAAATATATAATCATACATATAAGATATTATATTTGTTAAGAATAAATGTAAGAAAAAAAACCTGGTATGATTATATATTTTACTAAAAAACTTTGAATATATATTCTTTTCCAGTATCAATTCCGAGAATCTGTAAGAAATAAATAAACGAAAATTGAGGTAAATAAAAAAAATGACTTTTTTCTGATGAAAAAATAATGGTATGAGGGTTTTAGCTCACATGAATGATTCTAGAATACGTGTAGGAGATGTTTAATTTGATACGCCTGTTATTACCTTCACTTTCGGATACGTATTCCACTCCTGCCTCCCGAAAAATGGAATAATCGGGGGTGATATGTGCTGCAAGGTACATCAAGCCGAAAATTGGTAGCACAATATAATGAATTACTAAAAATTTCTAAAATTGTGTTGAGCTTACAGATAGGTGGTATGGGTGTAGTCAAAGAATCCGCTGGTTGTCCCGGTTGATATACATGCATAATGTTTTGGAATGTAGTCACTCCTGATGCACTTTGTCGAGCGTTTCTAGAAATTTGATCCGGCTCACCATCGTGATATCCGGAGTACTGCATGGTGGTGTTGACGCCTCGAGAATTTTGCTGATCGACTTGTATATGGTGGAGGAGCCGGTTGGAAAGACGGGAGTCCGGTGAGGCTGGTAACCCCGACACATATGTAATGCACAACATTATAGCTACGTTGAACTTTGCAATGGGACTCATTTTTAGATACTTTTTAGTATTTCACTGGAGTAGTATTTCAACTGAGCTGAATCAGAACTGGTACTTTGACTAGAATTTACCCTCAATATATATTAGAATAATTAGGTGGAAAAATGTACCTACGTCAATGCTGATTTAGCAAAAAACTCCACCACTTTATTCGCTCACCATTTGTAGCAAAAACAACACGTGTTAACCTAGATGAGGAATATTGAAGTATCTTAGGTGGAAAAAATGTACCTACGTCAATGCTGATTTAGCAAACTCCACCACTTTATTCGCTCACCATTTGTGGCAAAACAACACGTGTTAACCTAGATGAGGAATATTGAACTATTTTTGTAGGTGAAAAAATGTTCATGTCGATTCAGCGAAACTACACATCGTTGGATTGTGAGCTACGTTTGAGCAGTGCATGTAAAAATAATACATAGCGTTAGATCAGAAAATCGAGCGAAAACTGGTGCAAAAAATTTTACACGTGCCATGCATCGGATGATCGTTAGCATTGGAAATTGTTATTGAGTGAAATGGAACAATGCTGATTCAGCAGACTATTACACTTTGTTCGATCGCGTGATCGCATTAGATGATTAATATTAATATACCCTATTTTGCAGTGAAAAATAGTTACACATCAATGCTGATGCAGCAAACTACGCATGATCAGACCACGTGATCGCATTAGATAGCTGATATTATTGAAACCATTTTGAGGTTGAAAAAATGTTCACAGACGTCTATGCTGATTCAGCAAACTACACATGGTTCGATCGCAAAACTGCGCTAGAGCAGTGCCGCAGTATTATCTGGTATTTCCAACGCGCTGGTGCAAAGAGCGTGTGTATCATTATCTCACGCAATTATATTCAAGTCTCCTCACCATCAAACGGGTTTTTGATGAAAAAAATCATAAACTCGTTGCAGACTCTACATCAAACTGAGTTTTATGGAAAAAATAGTATAGTTTGTATAAAAGAGGGGTGATGATTAACCAGTCGCAAATAATTCGTTCAGCCAGTTCGCGCGAATCTTTCCCAACGAACATCTCGCAATGCAGAGTGCAAAATTTGTGAGCGATAGCCTAACAATTTTGCGAGATCCCGTAGTGTCAGCTACACCGATTGAAATCGATGGCAGTAGCAGCACCGGCATTAAGAGCGTTATCGCTGGCGCTGATAATGACAGAGACGTATGTATAATTTCAAAAATTTATTGTTTTATCGTTGTTTTTTTCACATGAGATATGATTCTTTATTTTTGATACCAGACTGATGTAACCCACTTGATTTCAATATTTAAATGAATGATGAAAGTTATCCTATTTTAGGTTGAAAAAAGCTTAACTCAACTGCTTCCTGCAGTTCATTGTAATTTGACTGGTATGGAAAGCGACGACGACGACGACGACGACGACGACGACGACGAGGAGGACGAAATGTTCCAGACTCGGGAGGAGTTCCTAGAAGTCTTACGCACGATTGATTATGATGAGAGTAGAATATCTATGTGGGATTGGGGTCTGGGGATGAGGTGAAAAAAATGACGAGTTTATAGTTTTATTGAATGTTTTTATTGAAAAAAATAAAGAACGTGAGATAAATTGTGTATAAAAAAATTAGCCTACCCAACATCTATCACGCATAGAAAATACATTTTCAACAGCACAGATTCCCAAGTGACATGCACATCTTGGTTGCTGCTTATTCAAGCATATTTCATCAGCTAAGTATGCAGCATCGATATTGAATAGTCGTTTTAATAGTTTTTTGACAGATTGGTTCATTACAAGAAAGGATGAGTCATTTTGTAAATGTGGTCGTATCTGGAACAGTAGTTCCGAGTAGGGTACGTATCCATCGTCCCAGCTGAATCCGTGATAAATTTTACTTTTAAGTGCTTCGCGACGATTAACTTCGGGTAAAACTGACCAGGAATATGGAGGTTTAAATATGAAATGTTGAAATTCATAATTATCTTTGATAATTGCTAGTTCTTTCACGATGAATGTATTGTTGGGGCCTGTAAACCCCTGAAGGTCGAGAAATGTGGGACTCATAACGATTCATAAATTTCTGGTCTGAATCTAGCTGGCACTGGATATTTATAGGTTAAAATTTTTTTCTCCCCACTTCATACAATTCTAGTTTTTCAAATCATTTTCCGAACCACATTTGTCAGCGGACTATATTCAATAATTTTGTCATGAAAAATAAGACAGTATGCAGTAGTATTTGCGGGTACATTAACATTACACTGAAACTCAAGACGTATATCTACCGAGGCACTTTTCAATGATTCATTCTGACGTGAACAATCTATTACAGCAATTGGTGCATGCGATTTAAATGTATCCAAATCGATCATTGGGTGTGGACTCCCACTCTCACCGTAATATGATGCTTTAAATTTGACGTACATATCATAGAGCAAAGCGTATCTTTTGCGGTTGAAATCTAAATCTAAATTATCATACGGGTACGACTCGGAATTGAGGTACAAGCGCACGTTTGTCAATTGACAATGATCGAATACACTGGGATCATGGGTCAGTTTATTTCTTCGCCCAGTCTGCAACGCAAGAATTACGTAGCGGGGTTTCTCAAGTTGTACTGCAGTTGTCACGGACCAGGTATGATGTGTAGTTTCCTGAAGCACTGGATACTCATATAAATCCCATGACCGGAAACTCATTTGAATCGATGAACCGCTTTCAAGAAGATGTAACAGCTCCAATTTTTGGAAATCCTCAACACTTACGTGCGGCATACGCCATTGCAATTTATTTAGCTTCAGATTTACGCTTGTACCATCAGTTTGAAATATTGCGTTTGAATCAGTCCTTGAACGAATTAGGACCAGCTCATGACGTGTGTTAGCAATAATTCTTTTATAGTCTTCGCAGAAGCCTAGCAGAATACGTAAGGGTATGCAGTAATTGAAATACCCTTTATCGAGTTCAACCAAATTACCAACCGTCGACCAACCGGCATTTTCTAGTGCTTGACTCGAATTGGTACTCAATGATAAATAGTTTTTGATTGTAGTGGTAATTCCAACATTTTTACACCGATCAATTTCAACACCATTTAATTCATATCGGATTTCATCAAAAAGGAAGGCCATCGCGTTATTAACAAGTTTTGCAGTTTTAACAGGTTGATAGACACCGTTTGCATCTGGCACTGAATTCAATAGTGTGCCCTCAATGTATAAAAAACTGTTGCAGGGCAATGTATACAAATCCTGTTGTTGAATTGGAATGCGTATCTCATCGTTGTTCTGATAAGACGTACTCGCGTAGGGGGCATGGGCATGAACTTCAACTCGAGTTATACTGTTATCAAATACTGGCCGAGCATTAATATTCAGCAGACTCGCCATATCTAGTTTTCACAATAAATCCCAATGATTTTAGAAAGTTGACGTTATCAGAAGTCAGCGATTGACGTACAGCGTATGGTGTTGTTCGTTTGACTAAACTTTTAACACTGATGGAGTTGACCATGTTAGTAGGATATTTGTGGACATCTTCATAAATCAGCATGATGAAAATCAATTGTTCTGCTCTTTCACGTGTAAGCGAATTGTTATCTCTTCTCCTCGAAAGTTAATTAGTTTACCGTCCTGGTCTACTATTCGAACTGTTATGTTGTCTATTACACGCGGGCTCACAGGCAAGTAAATGACGTGGTAAGGTGACTCGGAGATTTTATAGCCCGGTGGCACGTTTGCCGAGAATTCATGAATCGTGTGCACTGGTTGAGCGTTATTGTAGGCTCCAGTGGTAATGTTGCACTCCACTCGTATGATATTAACTTTCAGAATATTGACGGGTAAATCTGATTCATGCCATACGTTTGCTCGAAGCATTCGTTTCGTGAATCCTAACAACGACCCGAGGTTATTTTGCTGAGTAAAGTCAATGTCATACTTGCACTTTATTTCACATTTTAGCGTATTGTTGTTCGGTTGCAGTATAATTGGGGGTGTGGGGGGTGGTAATTCTGCAGAACCCCCACCCACTTCATCTTCAATTATTCTTTTAACCAAGTATCTATTCAAATCATCAATTTCATATGATCCTACGGGAATGATAATTTTTTTGCCATCACCATAGTAAAATGTATTATTTGTGACGTCGATGTTGGGTACAGAGTTGAATGTTTCGAAATCTACTAATCCTAATACATATTGACCATTCCCACCTAAAACAATCGGGGGGAAATAATTTGCACTAAGAACTGATGTTGATCCCGAGAGCGTAAGCGTCAGAGACATAGCGCAGTCACATGCATACTGAACTTTCAATATCAATACATGTCATGTGTTATCATGTAAAAAAATCAAACATAATTGCCCACATATTGCAGAATTATAGGTTTGATCTTGTTTGTAATTGTAATCTATTTGCACGTTGTTCCCCAAATATTGAATAAATTCCCTAGGTGGTGGCAGATTCCCATAACTATCATAATACTTAACGTGATGACCACGTTTGACGTATGCAACCCAATGTGTACCAGACCCATTTATATTATCCAAGTTAATAATTCCACACTCATTCTGTTGAATAGAATCTTGATTTTCAAGTAATTCAGATCGCATAAGCACGCCTTTAAAATATGGGATGCGCATACGTTTTGCGTACATAAGTAGCTCAATGTTGGTTGTTTGTCCAGCGGGTAAAATTATCTCATTTTTGATGTTTTTCTTTTTCCTTGAGATTTTCTCATACTTCCACCTTTCTTGTATGGATTCAAATACAACCCCCGACCGCGCGGCTCCATAGCACGATTGTGTCGTTCAGTTTCAGAAAGAAGTTGACGCGCATTTGACGCTGCATTTACAGATTTAGCAATACCAGCAGCACCCCCTGCCAAACTTCCTATTGCTGATAATCCCGCCAATAAGGGGACTAAAAAGGGTAAAAATCCGCCTCGTTTAGCTAGGGGTAACATTCTGGGCTTACCACCTCGCCCTTTATTTTTTCGAGAATGTGAAGGATGTTTTTTTGTTTTCAACTCCTTTCTAACGTTAAGTCTACCCCCCACACTCCTCTTCAACCCTGCACCCATTTTCAATTTCAGCTTCATGGCACGTGATACTGCCCATGCAGCTGCTCGTTCGAGCAAAGCTGCGTCTTGAGCCGTGACACGATGTGATGCCTGTTCTACAAGTTTTCGGTCAGCGTGATGACGTGTTTCAAGGTCTCTACTTTGTGAATAGGTAATATCGTGCTCACGACAAAACTTGTCCAACGGGTTAATACCGGGATCACCTCTGGCTAAACGTTTAGCTAGATGCGTGCCCGGACCGCAGTACTGATAGCCCGGTATATGTAGTTCAAATGGCAATGAATTAATGACCCTATTCAATACACCTTGCCCAATAGAAGTTGGTTTTAACATTCACACAGTTTCTTGTCAGGGGTGTACATCATATTTAACATTGAATTCACGGAATGTATGTCGATTGGTTCCTGGTGATAAATTGAACTGATGATAACTCAATGTCCATGCACTTCTTAAAACTGAGGAAAAAAGTCAATTGCTAGTCTATAAATACTCATCACTCCCCTCATAACTTCAAGCACGGTAAAGATGCATTTCATTAAGCAGCCGCACTCCATTGAGGTGGTTAATCTTGACAGTAAAACAAAGGTAGATACGTGGAAGCGACATGGTCCTTTGTTACCTAATACAATTAGATCTATTATTTGCGGTCCATCTAATTGTGGAAAAACAAATGTTGTTGTGAGTTTGCTAGAGAGTTGTAATGGAGTTCGCTTCGAAAACGTGTACATCTATTCAAAATCGCTGGAACAGCCGAAATATCAATATCTGGAAAAACTGCTATCAAATATTGAAGAAATTGGATTTTTTCCATTTTCGAATAATTGCGATGTAATCCCTCCGAATGAATCATTACCCAACTCAGTGTTTGTATTTGATGATGTCGCCTGTGACAAGCAGGATGTAGTCCGAGAATATTTTTCCATGGGTAGACATGCACAAGTCGATTGTTTTTACTTATGTCAAACGTATGCACGAGTCCCCAAACACCTGATTCGTGACAATGCAAACATTCTGATCCTATTTAAACAAGACAATATGAATCTACGTCATGTATATGATGATCACGTCAACAATGACATGATGTATGAGACATTTCAGAAACTTTGCAGCATCTGTTGGCAAAAAAAATATGGCTTTCTTGTTATTGTCAAAGACAGCTCACTGAAATCTGGTCGGTATCGGAGGGGGTTCAATGAATACGCCAGCTGGTAATGAAAAAGCCTTTCAGTTAGATCCCGCCGCTCGAACTATAATGATGGCTGATTTGATAAATGAGGCTGAAGCGTTTGCTGCTGCACGCAGAAAAAAAATGGACAATGATAATTCTTTGAAAATTGGTGATGAAAAAATAAAAAAAGCGATCGCGCAAAAGGTGGACAACGATAATTCTGCAAAAGTTGGTGATGAAAAAATAAAAAAAGCGATCGCGCGATCGAGTAAGACGATTCGTGCAAAATACAGAGCATTGAAAGTTGGTCAATCAGAGGTTGAGGATGCCATCGAAAGGAACCTAGCACCAATTGTAGCACCGCTGAAGATGTTAGCTGAGCGCAGTAACATTGATGATCCGCCGGAACGAAAACCAATGATACAGGTGAAACGAAAACTTGAGCTGGACAATGAGGATGATGTGGAGCAGGATCGAAATATTCGTTTCAAACCGTCGAGCACCCCGCTCGCAAAAGATGATCGAAAGAAACGACTGCAGAGTGCACCCGCTTCAATGGAAATCGGTTCGCCGGCGACTTATAATGATACCGTTTTCCTAAACTCGGAAACCATAGCCCAATCTCATTCGGATGAAGCTAGTATGCGTGAAATCTTGCAATCCCCTACTGGTCGGGCTGATGCTAAAAAATACATTGAAGATAATTTCGGTAAATGGACTAAAATATATTTCAAAGGATTGATTTTTGATACAGTCAATATGTTTGATACAGTGTATGGAGTTCGTTTCGTCGATGGAAAATGGGTGATAGGTGATTCTCCCATTGAAGTCGATAGAAATGATAATATTATGATTGCAAATGTAATATATAAGAGTACGCAGGGATTATTGGAACTGATTTTCAAAAGAATTCCCGATCCGGAAATATATACCAAAACTGATCTGGCCAAATACAAAAGTATATTACGTGCGACTCATGCCTATAAGCGTGGGTTCACTGCGAGTGGTCAATTGAATGGAAATAAAGGTTACAAATGGAGGTCCATAATTGCGAAATTATTCGATACTCAAACACGCAGCCACTCTTCGGGAAAAGGTTTGATTCCAGGTGAAATGGTTGTCACAAATAATCCCACAGATTACGTATACTGGGATAACCCGAATGAACTTGTGGAAAGATTGAGACTTTTGATTGCCTCCAAGACTGCAGGTCACACGGGTCATGACAATGAAATAATGTCCATCATAGAGGAAATTCGTGAGGCAGGCTTCATTGAATAAATAGGCGAACTTATTTCATTGTTTATCAGTGTAGAAATGTCAGTTGATAAATTTGGAAGACATCTCAATTCTAAACGTCTCCCTATATTGCAAACATCAAGCAATAACGGTGGTGGCAATATTTTCAGAACAACTGATGACATAAACTTTCACGGTAAAAGATTAATGAATGCAGCCCTTCCAATCGAGTCAACTGATGTTGCGACAAAGGCATACATTGATCAAGATTTTTTAACCTTTAAAAATGATGGACATTTCAATTTTAAAAACCGACGATTAAAACAAGTTCACGCACCGCTGGCTGAGAAGGATGCCGTAAATAAACAATACGTTGATGCTATGAAAACTGATACGCTCCAGCTTACACACTACGATGAGCTAACACCCAAACAGTTTGATGCGCAAAACCATCGGATAATCCGTATCGGTACTCCTCTAGCTGACGATGATGCTGTTACCAAGAGATATATTGACACACTTCACACAAATGTGTTACAACCTGAAGCCGATGGAAGTTGGAATTTCAGAAAAAAATGTCTGAGAAACGTTGAAAACCCAGTAAACCCACTTGATGCAGCAAACAAAGTATACGTTGACCGGAAAAACCTTACGGTGGATGGACATTATAACTTTACTGGTAAAAGACTAACTATTGTGGATGACCCCATCCACAGTTCTGACGCGGCAACAAAATCATACGTCGATAGAGCGAGCGCTCAAACGAGGCAGTATATTGATAAAAAACCTATTGTGAGACGAGTGGGTCTTATGGATGACTTTGATTTTGAAAACAGGACACTACTTAACGTGCGAAAGCCTACTCAACCGTTTGACGGGGTGAACAAAGAGTACGTCGACTTTCTAATTAATCAAGTGAAGAGTGAACTTCAAATACTTGTCAATCGTGTGAGGGGTTACCATTCAAGATGAGTAAAGAAAAGCTGCGTTTGGTAAAAGAATTGCATGCACCAGCCCGACGTAATTACATACGCAGAAGGGTGATTACTCGCGGGTATGATGATTTGTGGCAGGCGGATCTTGTTGATATGCAACCATATGCAGGAATTAATAAGGGATATAAATATATATTAACAATAATTGATGTTCTATCTAAATATGCATGGGCTGTTCCGCTCAAGAGTAAAAGCGCTAAAGATGTGTGTGAAGCATTTACTACAATCATATCGGGACCTCGCAAACCTGAGAATCTTCAAACCGACAACGGCAAAGAATTTTACAATACATCTTTCAAGACTCTTTTATCGAAATATGGAATCAATCATTATTCAACGTACAGCGTTATGAAGGCATCTGTCGTTGAACGTTGGAATAGAACTCTGAAAAATTCAATGTGGATGACCTTCACTGCTAATGGATCATATACATGGATTAATATTCTTCAACGATTGGTTGCCGATTATAACAATCGCGTACACCGAACTATTGGAATGTCACCGCAAAAAGTTACACCATTGATTGCAAATAAACTTTTGACAACTGTATACAGCAACATTAAAGTAGCGGGACCAAGAAAATTTAAAATCGGTGATCCTGTACGGATCAGCAAATACAAGACTATATTTTCTCGCGGATTTACACCCAATTGGTCTACGGAAGTATTTAAAATCATTAAAGTGCAAGTCACAAATCCCGCAACCTACTTACTGGAAGATTCTCGCGGACAACCAATCTTGGGGGGCTTTTATGAACATGAATTAAAAATAGCTAAATATCCAGACGTACATCTAGTGGAAAAAATATTACGTAGAAAAGGAAATAAAGTATATGTTAGGTGGTTGGGATTTGATTCATCACACAATTCTTGGATAAATAAGGAAAATGTTTTATAATTTTTATTGTAATCGAGTGTATTGATACATGAATAAATACAAAATATGTAAAATTAAATGAAACTACCTAATCCCGCTTTTCCCAATTATTTCAGACCTGATGTGCTATTGGTATATTATAATGACCCCATGGTAATGTATCAGTAGAATTAGGAATGACATAGCGTTTTGTATCATTTGAGCTCAAAGCTACCTTCGTCTCACATATTGAATACACCGTATGCAACTTTGAACGTATAGTCTGCTGCTGTTTGTCTAATTCACAGTTTGTGTTCAAGCATTCAAGATAATCTGCAAATGTTATTCCTCTTTGAACAACGCAATTTTTTACACCCTTTGCTTTTTTGACTTCTGCTTTTCTATTAATTTTGATTGAATACATTTTGGATCTCAAACCTACAAACTCAGTCATCACATCACCATTATTTTCATCTTTCATTATTCCAGGAATTTTTTTATTTTTGAGGGGGATCTTATACAAATTATTTGGATCATAGTCACTTGTGTCAAATTTTTCAATATCACGTTTCATTATTTCATAAATGTCATCACAATTTATTTCATATATCAAACTATCAGTGTCTGTGTAGAGTAGTTTGCATTCAGCTTGGAATTGAGATTTCATATATTCATAATGGAAGGCGTATATGCATGTTTTAGATAAATCTAATATACACATTCCAACGTAAATGGGTTTGAAGAACTTCACCTTCAACTTTCGCAATTCTATGGCAACGAAGTTTTCTGAAAATATTGTTCTTCGATGGAAATTTGGTTTTGCAATCAAAGATTTTGCACCGTATCGCCCATGCCATTTACCGATTAATTTTATATCGACATGATTACGCACATTTTCCATTGTTTTGCCAAACACGGCATTATTCATCAATTTGAACAAGTTCTTCTCGAAATTATTCTTTGCTCGTGTGCGCAAACTAGTATTCAAATCAATATATGAACCCAACCATGCTGCCTGTTCAAATTGTAAAATTCGATATATTTTACATAATTTTAACCCATGACGAAGGCACTGCTTGAGATTTCTATAATGAATAATGTACCGATGTTTAGTGTGCAAAGTTGCTAGCAATTTTACATCCTTCGTATTTGGAGCCTTAGTATGGGTGGGGCAAAAGGGTAAATCTTTATGATGATCATGCAATTCCTCAGGATATTCTAAATCAACTTCCAGAATATATCCTATGGAGGTGTCATCAGAAATGAATGTCACATCAAAGTTTGATACATCTGCAAGCCATTCAAATTTTCCAGTAGGTAAAAATTGAGACATCGCCCAACCGTATAAATTATTCACATCAAAATACATCAAATATTTCATAGGAGCATTTACATCGTAATTGTCCATGTAGCTATTATTAGCTTGACTATATCTATTGGAACATTGACTCAGACCACCTCGTATACCTCGTTCTACATACAATAACATATCTACATCAGTCAACAACTCTAGGCGAATTCTCGTATATTTGAGCATTGCATCCCATGTCAACCCCGGGAGTGTATAATAATAGGCGGGATCCAAATCATACGTCCTCATGCAACTTTCTCTAAAATTTTCAAATACATCTGCCAACAGTAAAACATCCGTCTTCAAATATAAATCACTATATTCGCCCAGTGTTTGTATGTTAAACATTTTCCAAACATTTACGGCATGTGAATAATCCTCCTCTAAGATGCCCTGATCCATCAATTGATTGTAGAATTCCTCTATCGGGGGGAGCACAGTATCATTTAACCTATCCAATGAGCTCAAATAATCATAAGGAAACACTCCTTTTCGCGTCAAGAGTTGAAACTTTGTGGAATCAATGTCACTGAATGTATTCCTCATTATTTTTAACTCATTAACCCCCAAATATGAACTGAGTTTATCCAAACTGGAATTCATGAATTTGAATGAATCGATAAACCTCAGCTTGAAAGTACTACTCCCATAAACAGTCTTCGTGAATGAGATATACTTTTCCTTATTCAAAGCTAACACTGATACTTTTCCTTCAAATGCTGTCATTAATTCAGTTATCACAAAATGTGCATCATAACCAGTCATATTGTGGAATACGATTGGAATCATTCGATCGTCTTGATAGTTTAAATTACAACCGCAATGCGCTGCACCTCTGTAACGACCGGTAAAATGACAATGATCGTGTACGCGTGGTTGTGTATCGGTGAATGCACGTCCGCATATGTGGCAGCTTGATGCACTTTGATAATCGGTGATTTCATACTGAGTTAACTTCTTCATTTTGATGGGATTGCCATACGTTGTTTGCAGGTTATCCGCTAACATTTTCAGTTCCAGAACAAACCATCGTGCTGGATCAGGGCCTCGATATGATGCATATCGTGATCGGGAGTGATCATATGAACAATGTAGATAATACCCAACGCTGTACGCTTCATGCTTTTGATATGCATGAGATTTTTTATTCCGCAACTCGTCAGTTGCTAATTCACTTAATAAACATTCAAAGTCGGCGTACACTATGAATGGAACGAACTCTTTCCGATTAAAATTTTTGAACTGGAGCCATTTAGTTTCTTCAGTGGGAAGCTCTACCGCACAATCATTTATTTTCCGGCAGTCAATAGCGTGCTTACTCAAACGTATTTCACTATAAAATACATGTAAACACCTATCGCATACAAATTTTCTTTTCTTTGATTTTGATAACTGATTTGAAAGCAATTTAGAAAGATTTTTAATCCAACAAAAGTGTTTTTCACCAGCACTGTTTTGCACCATTAACAAATTGATGTGTTTCATCTTTTTATCATTAGTTAAATACAATGGCTCAATTTCAATATTCTTTTTCTTACGTGTCTTGCCGAGGATAAAAACATTGATAGACAGAGTATTCATTTTCTCAAACTTCGGTATTTGTTTGAGTGTCATAGGAAACGAAATGCTTGTCAAATTCAATATCGTTGAGAAATGGGGATAAGAACTTGACCGATCAGTATGCTGTTTTGCAGGATATAAAGCTGAAACAACTGCCCAAGCAAAACATGCGCCGTCTCGCACACGTATATTAATTACAGCCTTTCGCGCTTTGATGCTGTTAGGTAATTCTACAAAACTAGCTCCGTTTAGTGGTTGACATCGATTCACATTGACCTCCAAATTGATGAGTCTAGTCAAAACCCATCCGCTATCCCTCTCCTGAAATTCTTCCATCTGAGTTATTATGGGTGTGACAACGTAGTGTGCATACCAATCCTGTAAATTTGTTGTTAAAAGTAGCTGCTCATTTGCAGTATTGAAACATTTTGTATCACTTTTACCCTTCAACATAAATTCACCATTTAGGGCTGTATTCACTTTAATGCAATTATGTTTCTTGAGCGCATTTTTTACGCGAATGATGACTAGATATTTAGCATCTTCTAAGAATTGTTTTGGATCAATATGCTGTATGTTGATCACTACTCCAGTCCGAATTCTTCCCTTGAATGCTGAATCAAAGTCCTGCCAGCATACTCGACTGCTTCGCTGTGTAACATTTCCAATTCCTTGACCAGTCTTGATCTGTTGCTGGACTAAAACTCTCAGACTCTTCAATCGACCGATTCTTGACTCCAAACTGTGTTTAGTTCCACATGACACATTCAATTTTTTCAACGCTTTTTTCAATAAACGCATGGTGACATCGCAATTTCTGATCCATCTTGCAATCTTTTCAACATTTCCTGAATCTTTTATTAATCGGAACATATCAATCATTTTTTCCTCCATTAAAATTGACAAATCCAATGCTGAGGCCATTTTTTTAATAATTAGTTATTAGACCCTTTGGTCTAAGAACTCAATAAACTCAAGAGGTTTTCCAGTTCCTTTCTATTATTCCCTGAGGGCACTTTCACACTTTTTTTATCTCCTCCTAGAGCGAGAATCTTTTGCGCGTGCACCTCTTGCTGAAGCCATTTTTTTAACAATAAGTATACAAGCCTCCGACTGAATCGCTCACAACTTAAAATTTCTACTGAATGTTGCTAAACCTGTGCGAGTTATCGTATTTATGTTACCCCTCCAAGGAATGGAAGTGGTTATAAAAATCTATAAAGTGAAAAATCCCAAATTATTTTTCAGACTGGAAAAATCTGCTGCTATCCTATGACGCAGGGTAATTATCCGCTGGCACAAGGTAAACAGAACTCTCCGGTGGAATAGGGTAATCATACGGTAGCACAGGGTAATTATAGATAATAGTAATCAAGAGATACCACTTACTAACGGTTGAACTTGTTGCGAGATTATCCGGTAGCACAGGGTACACGCAAGATATTGATAGATAAGTTCCTGATTCATTTTTATAAAAATAGAACGATCATAGGAGGGAATCGAACCCCCGAGTCAAGCAACCAGGCAGCCTTGGCGCTTATTCCAAGGGCTTACGCCCTGGATGATTATATCCAAGGGCTTACGCCGCTCTACCACCAGGCTCGTCGTCTAGTTACGATTCCTAAATGCTATAAGAACAAGATTTTCAGGGGGGTCGAATAGGGTAATCATACGGTAACACAGGGTAATTATAGATAATAGTAATCACGAGATACCACTTACTGACTGTTGAACTTGTTGCGAGATTATACGGTAGCACAAGGTAATTATAGAAAATCACGTAAACGTGCCTCGACAATCTATCGAAATAAGATAGGTCATTATAAAAATCTGTAACATACATCACGACAACAGGCCGAGCATTCACCTGGCCGAGCTCCCGCTCTACTATACTACTCATGAATACAGGGTGACCCAAGACCCCCGGACCGGAAGGAATGGGTGAATTCCTCGTTGGATTTTGAGACGAAATTTCCTTTTCGAAAACTTCGTCCGATCAACGGTGTCCAAGTTATTAAAGATAAAGAGTAGCCAATCAGCGCCTCGCTTTAGGTCCGTGCCAGTGCCGGGTCAATAGTGAACGGCGGGCAGGGCCCGTGGTTTATTTTACATTTGGCTACTTTCTTCTTCACTTTACGATCGACGCGTATTATTATTATTATTATTATTATTTTAATTTTTATTTTTTCTACCGGACCGTAGTTCTACGTGTCCAGGTTGACCGGACCGTAGTTTTCCGTGTCCAGGTCCAAAAAAAAAAAAAAAAAAAAAATAATAATAATAATAATAATAATAATAATAATAATAATAATACGCGTCGATCGTAAAGTGAAGAAGAAAGTAGCCAAATGTAAAATAAACCACGGGCCCTGCCCGCCGTTCACTATTGACCCGGCACTGGCACGGACCTAAAGCGAGGCGCTGATTGGCTACTCTTTATCTTTAATAACTTGGACACCGTTGATCGGACGAAGTTTTCGAAAAGGAAATTTCGTCTCAAAATCCAACGAGGAATTCACCCATTCCTTCCGGTCCGGGGGTCTTGGGTCACCCTGTATGTCCGCTATGATGGGAGAAATTGGAGATCCCATAGCAGCGCCTGAGGTTTGTTCGTAGAATGCTCCTTGGTAAAGAAAGTAGGTGGAGGTGAGGCAGTGTTCGATGAGGGGGAACAGTTGTTGGGGTATCTTTTTGGATCTTTTTATGATTACTTCATCAGGGCGAGAAACAACCTGATATTGGTTGCTCCCCAACAGGGTGTCCCTATTTATGCCAGTTGCGGAGCCGTCCATGTGTGACGTTCCGCTCGGGTGGAGTTGACCAATCATATGTTTTTAAATGGTTGGCCAAACATTAAAAAAAAAAAAAAAATGCCCTCCCAGACTGTACGGCCTACCCAAAATCCACAAAACCAACGTACCCTTGAGACCAATAGTTAGTGCGATTAACTTGCCCACATACAAACTTTCACGGTATCTGGCGTCCCAGCTCCAAACACTCCTATCCGACTCCGGCTCACGCATCCTCAACTCGAAAGACTTTGTCGAGAAAATCCAACAGATTCGACTACATCCTGATGACATTCTAGTCAGCTTCGATGTAGAATCACTGTTTACGAAAGTCCCTATCCCAGACACCTTGGAAATCATAAAAAGATCCAAAAAGATACCCCAACAACTGTTCCCCCTCATCGAACACTGCCTCACCTCCACCTACTTTCTTTACCAAGGAGCATTCTACGAACAAACCTCAGGCGCTGCTATGGGATCTCCAATTTCTCCCATCATAGCGGACATATTCATGGAGCACTTCGAGAGCCACACCCTCGGAGAAGCCCGACTAAAACCTGAACTCTGGCTCCGATATGTTGATGACACTTTTGTCATTTGGCGACATGGTAAGGACACCTCCAAACCTTTCTAGACTTTCTCAACTCCCGACACCCTAACATACGCTTCACGACGGAAACAGAAAATAACAACCAACTTCCCTTCCTGGACGTGCTAGTCACGAAAAAACAAGATGGTCAATTGGGACATCGCGTATACCGCAAACCCACACACACCAACAGATATCTCCACGCAGCTTCACACCACCACCCATCACAAAAAGGATCAGTGATCAGCTCACTCGTCCACCGAGCACTGACAGTCTCTGATTCAGATAACCTCAACGTCGAACTAGCCCACCTGAAGAAAATCCTACAATGCAATGGTTACTCGTCCACACAAATCCAACAAACCATCCAAAAACTCCAGAACAAGCCCAACCCATCGACAGACATTTCAAACTTACCAACGGAAGTAACGAGAAGAACTGCCTTCCTCCCCTACATTCAAGGAGTGACGGACTCCATAGGGAGAATCCTAAGGAGAAACAACATCAAACCGATTTTCAAACCACCACAGAAAATCGGGCAATTCCTCAACTCCCCAAAAGATAAACTCCCCCCGCTCAGCTCTTCAGGGGTATACAGGATCCCTTGTTCCTGTGGAAAAGTTTACATCGGAGAAACCGGGAGGAAGATCAGCACTCGCCTTAAAGAACACCAAAGATACGTCAAACTGAAGCACTTTACTATCTCAGCTCTGGCGGAACACCAAATGGAAACGGGCCACCAAATCTTATTTGACCAAACCACCTCCTTGTCTAACTCAAATCAGTATTTTCCTCGAAAATACAGAGAAGCCCTTGAAATCCGTAAACATCCTAATAACATCAACAGAGACAACGGATTTCAAACCCATCCAATTTGGAACGCCATCCTCCCGGTTTTTTAAATGTTTGGCCAACCATTTGAAAACATATGATTGGTCAACTCCACCCGAGCGGAATGTCACACATGGACGGCTCCGCAACTGGCATAAATAGGGACACCCTGTTGGGGAGCAACCAGTATCAGGTTGTTTCTCGCCCTGATGAAGTAAACTGCAATGTTTACGAAACGTCGGCACCTAACCGTTAAACAACGCGGCTTCATCCCGGAAGCCAAGTCTTATTCAGAGTCTCACCGCGAAAGCCTCAAAGACCCTTCCGATTCTATTCTGTTATTTTATTATCTTATTCATTATTGCGAGCCTCAGGCTCTTTCATCGTTAGTTTTAAGGTTGTTAATTTTCCTCGTGGAAAGTATCTAGTGTTTTAGCTAGTTTATTGTCCTACGAGGACCTAATTGGTCGAGTTATTTCATTTTGCTATATTTTTCATTGTTATTGCTGTCCTACGTGGAAGCTGTTAATTATTTATTATTGTCAAACTCGTCAAGCGTGGCCAGGTCGCCTTTACACGACCTGTAGCCGTTCATACCCGAGAGGGAGTACCTCCGGGTACACGATTTGTTAATTTCTATTTTTCTATTTTATTTTTCACTTGAATACATCAAGATTCGCGGCAGCGAATCGCCGCCAAGTACCCGTAGGCCGGCGCGCCAGCCCCGAATCGTTATCTCGAGCAAGCTTTTGTTCTTGTAAAAAAACTGTCATATCTTTCGAACCGGCGAATATTTTGTAACAAAATTTTTAGAGGCGTAAGACCCACTCCACCTTACATTCCTCCAAAAAGTTGAATGAATTTTACCTGGTAGTTCCTGAGATATTGACTGTCAAAGTTGATCGAAAAACACAATCTCCTGGTTCTTCTTCGTCGCAGAACGTTCTTCTCGGGATTCTTGGGACCCCAATATCTGTCGAACCGTTGCACTTATGATCTTGCAATTTGGAGGGGGTATTCTTAACACCAAAATCTCGCCCCCCCCCATTGTTTTTGAGCAACATTCGATCACGCATGTCGGAGTAATTGACAAAAAAATAATTATCTCATATATGCACGAAGATGTCGACATAGATACATATGTGTCTCGGGACCACGATATCTTCCGATAATAATCGAATCAAAATGATTAATATTATTAATAATATTATTATTAATATTATTATTAATATTATTATTAACATTATCATCATCATCATCATCATCATTATCGTTATCATTACCATCATTATTATCGTTGCCTTTTTTTTTTTTATTGTTAAATTCATCATAAAGTACATTGACACAGCATTGCAGATCTTACTAGTGTTTTCAGAATCTATTATTCCAAAACAGTCGTTGAAGACAGGTTTGGTGCATGAAAGTCTAAAGATATATGAGATACTTGAGCGCCTGCAAATCATGATGATTTCGCACATACGTGCGCAGTGCGTAGTATGGTGTTTTTTTTTCATGATTCATTTCATGTACATTACCTCCCAATAAACACAAGATGGTTGATTACACGTTGCAAAAGTAGCTTAACCATCCGTATAATATTGATATAAAAGTAGTATCTGGTGAACGGTATAATTAACAGCCTAATGTCCGCCTGTTATACCACTTTTTAGACCATATAAACACGTCTATTTAACGTATATCCGACGTATTTCAGAACTCGATAAATATAGAATAAGTAAAACATGTTATCACACGTTTTTCAGTATGGAATATTAACTGTATACGGTAGACGTGTATGAATCGTATCGTACTCTTGGTCCAATATTGAGAATAGAAATACGTATTATAATCGTATGTAAGCAGCCTCATACAAGACATTTTACACTATATAATTACGTATATTTAACGAATCAACGCATTCCATGACTGAATAAATCTAATATAAGCTAAACGTGTATAACACGTCATGCAGAGCAAGATATTAGTCGTATTTAACAGACGTCTATAAATTTTCTTCTGCCGGGCATCTACCATCGATGTGAAAATATTTTCTGTAAATATGTTTTGTTACATTGCATAATACAAGGCGCTCCTTACCCCTTGGACGACCCTAGCGGAGTGACTGTTTTATGGTATGAATGTTTAGGATGGCCCTGAGGCCTGGCAAAAATTCCGAGAGGCGACCGTGACCGACTAAAAACTATCGAGCATATTATTTATTCTTTTGTTTTCTTTTACGACTTTTCTCTGACATGTGGGAGACGAGGCCTATAGGAAGGCGAACACACAGACAGAAGCACGACCAAACAGACGCACGACGCCAAATACCGACTGTGGGGATCCCTTTCGACGAACGCCACCAAAAAGCTCAGGAGGCTAGCCACTGCAGGGCTACCTCCACCATCGACAGTGAGGACACGGGGGAGTGTCTCAGGCACTCTACATCGTGGGATATCGGTGGCGGAAGAGATTCCCGCCACCAAGAAGAATCTACAACCCGTGATCCTCCGATTTAGCGAACTTCTAACACCGTGGGGAACTTCGAAATTCGCGCGTAGCGACAACAAGTCGCCATATTTAGAGATCCTCCAGTCGATGCGAAAATCAATAATCTATCGCCGAATGAGGGCGCTTAGGTACCGGCGCCATGTGGTCTAAACACTCTGCGATAGACTAGCGTCTAAGACACTTGTGTGTTTTGATCTTTGCGTAGCCTGTTATTCAAAGAGATCTTTTCGTATATTTAAGCCTCGTGGGCAATAATAATTAGCTAACTTCTGGAGTGTGTGTGTGGTGCCTAAATACAACCTTCGAGGATCTGTGGCAATCCGCGAGGATGGATTTTGGTCTGGAGAAAATCCTTTTTCTCTGTTGGCTGGAAGACGGTAAGCGTTAGCTATTCTTACCCATGCTAATTTGAATCCGGCAACGGCCGTCAGCCATCTTGCCTTGGTACAGCCACGAGGCTAATTAATATTTTTGGGAATCGAATTAAGCCGATCTCCGACCGGTAGGCCGTCACCAGTGTCCCCATGTACTAGAGTTAATAGTTCGAGTATTTATTTTATAGAAAATTCGGGTACTTTATAGTTTGTTCGAGTTCGTATCCTTCGTACACGAGTGCGACAAGGATAGATTTAGTCCGTCACCGTCGCGCTCTCTTCCTCCCGCGGGGAGAGACGAAGCCAGAGGCTTAGTCGAGTCTCTTTGTTTAGATTTCGTGTCTTGATTTGAGATTTCAGAATTATTATTGAAATTGAATGTTTGGTCGCGCTAGGCGCAGAGTTAGGTTAAGTTAATTTTAATAATTTTTGTAAATAATAACTCTTTTGAGTAAGTTTTCTTTAACGGGAGGCTTTGCCTCTCGGAGGCGAGTTAGTCACACCAAAACGACTAACGATTACGTAGGCGATTCTTTATTATTGTAAATTTGTTTGATTCGCGAGCCTTCCGATTCTAGTCTGATATTTTGTTATTTTGTTATCTTATTTATTAGTGCGAGCCTTAGGCTCATTCATCGTTAGTTTTAAGATTGTTAGTTTTCCTCGTGGAAAGTATCTAGTGTTTTAGCTAGTTTATTGTCCCACGAGGACCTGATTTGTCGAGTTATTTAATTTTGCTATATTTTTCCTTGTTATTGCTGTCCTACGTGGAAGCTGTTAATTATTTATTGTTGTAAAACTCGTCAAACGTGGCCAGGTCGCCTTTACACGACCTGTAGCCGTTTTATATCCGAGAGGAAGTACCTCCGGGTACACGATTTGTTAATTTCTATATTTTTCTATTTTTTTTATTTTACTTGAATAAATTCTATTTTCTTTATTAAATTCAAATACATCGAGTCGTTAATCAACGCCCTGCTAATCCTTCAAAGTCCCGACCCCTCTCCGCGGTACTGACGCTAGCCGGCGCTCAAGTATCTGTAGTTCGTATTTTTTTTTATATTTTCAGAAAGTGGCGGTTATACGCCTGGCGCCCAGCATCTTTGTTTAGTTATTATTTTTCGTTGCTCAATTGTCGAGTGGATGGTTCTCGGAGCCTAGCTATCCGGTCTAATCCGAGGACTAATAAAAATCCACGTCGCAGTTTATATACAAGTTGCGAATGTCAAGCTATTATACAAAACTTTATAAGGTAACTTCACGTTTATTTAATGTGAGACCAACGTTTTTGACTGCCGTGTGGATTTCAAGTCAATTCCACGTATTCGTGTGAGAAATATAGGTATGGTGTACTAAAGTTTATCATTCATTTTTGCCTCTCGAATAGATACTCCCTGGTGAAAAAAAAATTCTGGAAATCTCTGCAAATTTTCTCTGAAAAACTCTGCAAAAAGCTCTACATTTCTCTGTTATTTGGAACACTTTTCAGAGAAAAATCAGACTTTTTTCCAGAGAAAAATCAGAGTTTTTCTATAGAAATCTCTGCAACGCGAAAAATTCTTTCAAATCTTTCGTGCGTATTTATTTATTAATTTCGATGAAAATCTCTGCACAATTAGGAAAATGTCTGGAAATCTCTCCAAGCTCGAATTTCTCCATCTGGCCTCGCTCATAAGTATCTGCATTTCTATGCAAAGTTCTGTAGAAACGCGAAAATTTCTGGAAATCTCTCTAAGTTCGATTTCTCCAGACATGAACCTAGGTGGAGGTATATGCCCGAACAAAAGTAGAGCACGTTCTTATCGGTTTTATATATTATTACACTGCTTAGTGTCTTTGTCAGGTGGTGACAAAGACTAGTGTCTTGTCGCATCGATCCTTGATCGATGAACAATGTGTGGTGTGGTAGTCAGGATCGCTTGATCACTGTACGACGTCTCGTGTCAAGTGGTCGGGCACCGGGGTCTATATTTGCCTAGGTGTAGCACTTTACTCGCGAGAATAAAATGGCAGCTAAACTGCAGGTGAGTCGAGGCTCGGCGCCGCGTTGTGGCGCCGAGAGTAACTACGGCACTCAGGGAGATTCCGCGAAACTCTACAGCGGAGATTTCCAGAATTTTTCATTGAATACCACCAATTTCACCGAAAAACTGCGGATTTTTCTGGTTTTGTTAAATTTCTGCACTTCCTAATAAACACAAGGTGATTGAAATCCCGTATAATAAACGTGTTCATTATACGTGTGAAAACTGTTGAAACAACCCTTTATACATTCATTATACCAAAATTAAACCTATAGTACAATGAATTTCCAGGTCTGATGTCCGTCTGTACGTAGATCTACGATTAATTTATCCACGAGCACAAATTTATGCAGCCGGCACGTTTTTTAAACGTCTATTCAATAGACCTGTGTTTACTGGGTTAGGGAGATTCCGCGAAACTCTACAGCGGAAATTTCCAGAATTTTACATTGAAGATCATCAATTTTTCCGCAAACCCTGGTAGAAAATTGACCAGATTTTCTGGCCATTCGTCATCTTATGGTCAGACAATCTGGGCAGAATCTGCCCAGATATTCAGGGGTATTTGGTCAGAATCTGACCAGAATCTGGTGAACCATTAATATCACGTACTTTTGAGGTTATATGTAACTGTAACTGTTAACTCGTGGCAGGTCAATTTTCAGTAAAACAAAAATAAATGATTAAATCTAGTGATAAATTCTTTCAACATATGGCATTCAAGTTGCAGTTAATTATGAGTGTCACCGACGTCGTCGCCGGGACTTGTCTTCGTACAACATACGCTTTCGTTATTGACCGCATCTTAGTTTTCGTCCTCCAGGTCGACCGCTATGTAGTTTTCGTTCTCCAGGTCCACCGCTACGTAGTTTTCGTCCTCTAGGTTGGCTGCATCGTAGTTCTCGTCCTTCAGGTCGACCGCTACGTAGTTTTCATGCTCTAGGTCCACCGCACCGTAGTTTCCGTCTTCTAGGTCCACCGCACCGTAGTTTTCGTCCTCCAGGTCCACCGCTACGTAGTTTTCATGCTCTAGGTCCACCGCACCGTAGTTTCCATCTTCTAGGTCCACCGCACCGTAGTTTTCGTCCTCTAGGTCGACCGCACCGTAGTTTCCGTCCTCCAGGTCGAACGATTGTAATTAATTATTGATAAACAATTGATGTTGTACACACGACGTTGATAATTCATGCATCATTGTTCAGTAAGTTATTAACTACGTAGCGGTGGACCTGGAGGACGAAAACTACGGTGCGGTGGACTTAGAAGACGGAAACTACGGTGCGGTGGACCTAGAGCATGAAAACTATGTAGCGGTGGACCTAGAAGACGGAAACTACGGCGCGGTGGACCTAGAGCATGAAAACTACGTAGCGGTGGACCTGGAGGACGAAAACTACGGTGCGGTGGACCTAGAAGACGGAAACTACGGTGCGATGGACCTAGAGCATGAAAACTACGTAGCGGTGGACCTAGAAGACGGAAACTACGGCGCGGTGGACCTAGAGCATGAAAACTACGTAGCGGTGGACCTGGAGGACGAAAACTACGGTGCGGTGGACCTAGAAGACGGAAACTACGGTGCGGTGGACCTAGAGCATGAAAACTACGTAGCGGTGGACCTGGAGGACGGAAACTACGGTGCGGTGGACCTAGAGCATGAAAACTACATAGCGGTGGACCTGTAGGTCGGAAACTACGTAGCGGTCGACCTAGAGGACGAAACTGACGTAGCGATGGTCCTGGTTACAGATAACGAAAGCGTATGTTGTGTGAAGACAACTCCCGGCGACGATGTCGTTAACACTATAATAATTGTTGTTATTTTTCATTCGAAGCTGTCGAATTTTTTTTCATCATAGTAAAAGCTTTATTATTTTTGATATATAATTTAAAAATTATTACGATTCTTAATATTATTTGAACATAATAAATTATTTTCCACAAAAAATCTTCTCACCTTGATGTTATGAAACTTTTTAATTACCTACATTTCTAACATAACCTCGAATTACACCTTAGATTCGTTCATCAGATCCTTCAACAGAATCTGCCCAGATACATATGTCATTCTGGTCAGAAACTGTCGTCGAATTGATGAGGTATCTGGCCAGAAAATCGGACCAGAATCGGCCCACTCACCAGAAAACTCAACAGATTCTGGTCATATTCTGCTCAATTTTCTACCAGGGAAACTTCGTATTTTTCTGGTTTCGTTGAATTCCTGCACTTGGCCAGATTCCGCGAAATTCGACAGCGGAGATTTCCAGAATTTTTCATCGAACATCATAGTCCAGTCGGAATGTACTGTAACTTACTGCACCAATATCTCAGCTGATGGCTGGAGATATGGTGCTAGTCCGCGTGAGTGTCTTTGTCACGGGTGTGATTTGGAGCTCCTCTGGTGGAAAAAGTGAAAAACCACAAAATACCCTATTATAGACTCAAATCAGGAATCAACCGATTTGAGCTAATTATCGACTAAGCGAGGATCTGCTTCGCTAACCGAGCTTGTGCGACAGACGCGGGCCGAGCTAGCTGTGTGCGAGGATCACAGACATGGGTATTCCCCAGTGTTGCAACCCCACACCAACTCAACCGTTGCTGCCTTAGCACAGAGCTGGGTGTCGCTAGGCGTACCAAGCTGTACAACTAGACTCGGGATTGGGTTTTACACCCGCACCGTAGCTGTCGTTTGCAAATTGAAAATAAAGAAAGAAACCTGAAATATTTAGAGATTGTTAATTTAAAGGAAATAGGAAATCGAAAGAAAGAGATGCGGTTTTAACAATGGATAGTATTTAATGAAATTAAATAGTCATTCGGTCGTAGAAAACGATACAAAAGAATTAATCAGAGAATAGCACATTAAGCGTAGAAATAGAATATTATTAAATCATAAAGAATAGAATAGAATATAACAGTTTATATTAAAGAAATAATAAATTAGAATAAGATTAGAAGTAGATAGAGTTCATAATCAATGTTTCCATTTATTTGAGTTAGAGTTTTAATTGTTGGAGTTCGTTTAATGTCGATAGTATGTTTGATTTATTTATTTTATCCGAAGATTTCCAATCCTCGAAGGAATTAAATTGCGTCGTTAATTTAATTAAGACGACTTTGAAGTTTGCAGTCTAATTTTA
Source organism: Tenthredo mesomela (assembly GCA_943736025.1). Taxonomy (NCBI): domain Eukaryota; kingdom Metazoa; phylum Arthropoda; class Insecta; order Hymenoptera; family Tenthredinidae; genus Tenthredo; species Tenthredo mesomela. The sequence continues at coordinate 38,071,052 of OX031014.1, read as the reverse complement.
TTTATTTAGAAAATTAGTAAAAACTTTGTAGATTGTGAAATGTGAATTTAAATTTTAATTAGACTTATATTTTTCAATATCGAAAATTGCGATTTTAATCACTTCAATTTTAGCAAGTGTCGAAACGCGATTTAAGAGCAAATACAGGTCACGCACTATTTTGGCTACGTGCCTAATTTTAATAATTAATATGATGTGACTCGACGGGCGCTTTGCCACACAATCGGTACCTGATGCCTCCACGTACCCCCTTTTATACCGATATTCCGCGGTGCCCGCGGAATCGTGGGATGCACGGAAACGCCGGTTTGCACGGAATCGCGGGTTGCGCGGAATCGCGGGTGGTGCGGAATCGCAGGTTGCGCGAAATTGTGCAATACACGGAACTCTGCGGTGCGCGTCGCGAGATGCGCGATGGACACTTGTCCGGCTACTCCGGCAGGAGCCAGAACAGCCGGAACGTTACAGTACACAAGATCAGTCGACTTATTTGTTATAGTCGGCGATTTTTGTACAGGTCAATTAGATAGCCAGGAACATAACCCTAAGTTTGTGTATTGAGTTAGGTCCGGGTTTGGCCGCAATAATTAATTAAAAATTGAAAACACGCCATTTAAACGTTACTTTTGTTGTTATGGGTTTTGGAGAAAAATGTTTCCTACAAAAGTTGTTCACTGAATTTTTTTTTGCAAGTTAGGTCCTATAAAAAAATGACGTATCATTGTTAGTTTAACCGTAAAATGCAATCAAAATTGAATCGATTGCATTTCGTTTATTGTAAGTAATTCAGTGGAATGTCAACGCATTATCATGAAACTCATGCGGCATCTAGAACAACCTGTCGTCAAGAGAAGTGCGCAAAGTTGACCAGGCTATCTCGTATAGTTTAGCAACAATAACCGATCTCCGAAAATCCGCCCTTTGCTCATAACTTCTGTCCAGATGGTCTCACAGGAAACGAAAAAATCGTGGTGGTAGTATTTGGAACGTAGATGCAGGATATAACATAAAAAAGTGGTTTTCTATTCAAGAAAGTACGTTTTTAGAGGATATAAAACTTTGGCTTATAAACAAAAGGGAATAACTTCGTCAAGTATCCAATAAACGGATCTGATCTACGCGATTATAATAGGTCTTCAAAAGGCGCACAATTTGAAAAAAAAATCGTTCCGATGTCTTCATTACAACCGGAGATACGGACTGTTTTATCCTTTATTCATTTAACAATGTTCTAATCAATATTTCAGGTATAATCAAGTTCGATAGCACTCTGGAGAGCTTCAGGTAGGACCCTGAATCGGTTTCAGGCCCCTTGTATCGTTCGCGTCAACGCAATAAGCCGCCAAAGTCAACCGCACGGGTAAAAAATCTAGAACCGCGGTGTGCGTCGCGTCGGGCGGCGTGGTGGGGAGCGCCCGGCCGCTTAGTTAACAATTAGATTATCTCCGTCAAAAATGGTCGTAGAGAGTTAATTTTTTTTTCAAATCGGGGTACCTCTTTCTCAACAATCCGAAAATGAAGGCGGAAATCACCATTGATTGGTATTTTACCCAGAAGTTTCGTGTTTCACGCGAACTATGGTCTGGAGATAGCTGTGAATTACGTAACATTGATAAGCCGAATGTCCAATGAATAAATCTCAGTTGAGTGAATATTCCATGTTTTATAAGTTATAGTGGAAGGTAGGGCAAAACGGACCGGGAGGGCAAAACGGACCGGAGGGCAAAACGGACCGAGAGGGCAAAACGGACCGCCTGAAAAATTCCTTTGAAATTATCAAAAAAATTGAATAATTCATCGCGAAGGTAACCCTTGAACTAGTAATTTTTGGAGGAAGGTCTTAGTCAATCGAGTCGAGTCAATTTTTCTTTTTTAGTCGTTTGCGATGACTTCACTGAGTCTGACTCGACTTGATTGACTGAGACCTTCCTCAAAAAATTACTAAGTTCGAGGGTTACCTTTACGATGAATAATTCCATTTTTTATAATAATTTAAAAGGAATTTTTCAGGCGGTCCGTTTTGCCCTCTCGGTCCGTTTTGCCCTCCGGTCCGTTTTGCCCTCCCGGTCCGTTTTGCCCTACCTTCGCCTATATATATATTTTTTTTATTTATCCAACAAGCCGTTGCAAGACGCGTGTCGCAAAAAAAAAAAAAAAAAAAAAAAAATAGGCTGCCATAATTACTAACAAAAAACATTATTGCAAAGGCTCGTATACGTATGAATGCATTTCTAGTTATAAGTAAGTGATTAAATAGACACATAAGATTTACTTTAATACTAAATTTCAATTCTGTACAATAAATATAATTTTCATTTCAATACTGTACAATAAATGTAACTTATAAAACATGGAATATTCACTCAACTGAGATTTATTCATTGGACATTCGGCTTATCAATGTTACGTAATTCACAGCTATCTCCAGACCATAGTTCGCGTGAAACACGAAACTTCTGGGTAAAATACCAATCAATGGTGATTTCCGCCTTCATTTTCGGATTGTTGAGAAAGAGGTACCCCGATTTGAAAAAAAAATTAACTCTCTACGACCATTTTTGACGGAGATAATCTAATTGTTAACTAAGCGGCCGGGCGCTCCCCACCACGCCGCCCGACGCGACGCACACCGCGGTTCTAGATTTTTTACCCGTGCGGTTGACTTTGGCGGCTTATTGCGTTGACGCGAACGATACAAGGGGCCTGAAACCGATTCAGGGTCCTACCTGAAGCTCTCCAGAGTGCTATCGAACTTGATTATACCTGAAATATTGATTAGAACATTGTTAAATGAATAAAGGATAAAACAGTCCGTATCTCCGGTTGTAATGAAGACATCGGAACGATTTTTTTTTCAAATTGTGCGCCTTTTGAAGACCTATTATAATCGCGTAGATCAGATCCGTTTATTGGATACTTGACGAAGTTATTCCCTTTTGTTTATAAGCCAAAGTTTTATATCCTCTAAAAACGTACTTTCTTGAATAGAAAACTACTTTTTTATGTTATATCCTGCATCTACGTTCCAAATACTACCACCACGATTTTTTCGTTTCCTGTGAGACCATCTGGACAGAAGTTATGAGCAAAGGGCGGATTTTCGGAGATCGGTTATTGTTGCTAAACTATACGAGATAGCCTGGTCAACTTTGCGCACTTCTCTTGACGACAGGTTGTTCTAGATGCCGCATGAGTTTCATGATAATGCGTTGACATTCCACTGAATTACTTACAATAAACGAAATGCAATCGATTCAATTTTGATTGCATTTTACGGTTAAACTAACAATGATACGTCATTTTTTTATAGGACCTAACTTGCAAAAAAAAATTCAGTGAACAACTTTTGTAGGAAACATTTTTCTCCAAAACCCATAACAACAAAAGTAACGTTTAAATGGCGTGTTTTCAATTTTTAATTAATTATTGCGGCCAAACCCGGACCTAACTCAATACACAAACTTAGGGTTATGTTCCTGGCTATCTAATTGACCTGTACAAAAATCGCTGGCTATAACAAATGTTTGAATAGAAGTCGACTAATTTTGTGTACATTCCGACTGGACTATCATAAATTTCTCCGCTAAACTCTGCATTCTTCTGGTTTTGTTGAATTTCTGCACTTGGCGAGGTTCCGCGAAATTCTACAGCCGAGATTTTTAGAATTTTTCATCTAAAATCATTGATTTTTCCGAAAAACTCTGCATTTTTCTGGTTTTGTTGAATTTCTGCACTTGGCCAGATTCCGCGAAACTCTACAGCGGAGATTTCCAGAATTTCTCATCGAACATCATAAATTTCTCCGCCAAACTCTGCATTCTTCTGGTTTTGTTGAGTTTCTACACTTGGCGCGATTCCGCGAAACTCTACAGCCGAGATTTCCAGAATTTTTCATCAAAAATCATAGATTTCTCCGCAAAACTCTGTATTTTTCTGGTTTTGTTGAATTTCTGCACTTGGCGAAATTTTGCAAAACTCTAGAACGGAGATTTCCAGAATTTTTCCTCGAAATTCATCAATTTCTCCGCAAAACTCTGGATTTTTCTGGTGTTGTTGAATTTTTGCACTTGGGGAAATTCTGCATTTAGCAGAATTCTAGCATCTAGATTTTTCCGACAAATGACAGAGTTTACATCTCTGGAAAACTCCAGATTTTTCGGCATTCTCATTTGTAGATTTTTGGAGAGATTTGGCAGAGATTTTTTTTCACCAGGGTATATATAATTATTTTTGTCACAGACGTGTCAAAAACTCGATCTCACGGCCTGTTGGTAGGCCGCAAGCACTCGCCTAGGCCGTGAGTCACTCGTTTTTGAGACGTCTGACAAAAATTAGTGTTATTCATTTGGCCGTCAGGCACGGTCCCCGACGAGTGTGAGTTTGCTGCACTCGCCTTCGGCTCGTGCAGCAAACTTCACACTCGTCCGTGAAACCGTGCCTCACGGCCTAATGATTAAATCTACTAATATGACAATATATGATTATATATAACCATATAAATATCTACGCACAGTCAAATAAAGCCATATATATTTATATATAATATTATATACAATTATATATAATTATATAAAGCCATATATGATTATGTATGACTATATATGACTATATATGAAACACAAATCAATCTTACATTCTTACATTACGTTATATATAAAATTATATATAACTATATGTAATTTTATATAATTATATAAAAACTTTTTATTTGGGTGTATGTAGATAGTAGTGAATTAATGAAAAATATATATTTTATATTATTATGCAGGTGTATGTACATATGTATTTCTTAAAATCGAGGTACTTTTGGGTTTTCCCGGGAATTACATCGGAAACGTGATATAATAATAATTTCTTTACGCGCTAAATGTTTTTCAACAATTCGTAATTCTAAATTTCCCTAATTATCAAAATTAGAAGCCGTAATTAAATAATAAATTCTGTTTTTACATTTAAAATATATAATATCATAATCATATAAAAATTTAGAAAATAATAATAAAAAAGCACCACGAATCATATTTCTATACTTCTTCTTGAATATAATCATTATACGAGATCCATGATCTTTACTTTGAATAATTTATGTATTATAGTATCTTGCCCCGTGATATAAATATAAATAAATAAATAAATAAATAAATAAATAAATAGTATAGAAATCATATAACTGCAATATTGTAACTTACTGCACCAATATCTCAGCTGATGGCTGGAGATATGGTGCTAGTCCGCGTGAGTGTCTTTGTCACGGGTGTGATTTGGAGCTCCTCTGGTGGAAAAAGTGAAAAACCACAAAATACCCTATTATAGACTCAAATCAGGAATCAACCGATTTGAGCTAATTATCGACTAAGCGAGGATCTGCTTCGCTAACCGAGCTTGTGCGACAGACGCGGGCCGAGCTAGCTGTGTGCGAGGATCACAGACATGGGTATTCCCCAGTGTTGCAACCCCACACCAACTCAACCGTTGCTGCCTTAGCACAGAGCTGGGTGTCGCTAGGCGTACCAAGCTGTACAACTAGACTCGGGATTGGGTTTTACACCCGCACCGTAGCTGTCGTTTGCAAATTGAAAATAAAGAAAGAAACCTGAAATATTTAGAGATTGTTAATTTAAAGGAAATAGGAAATCGAAAGAAAGAGATGCGGTTTTAACAATGGATAGTATTTAATGAAATTAAATAGTCATTCGGTCGTAGAAAACGATACAAAAGAATTAATCAGAGAATAGCACATTAAGCGTAGAAATAGAATATTATTAAATCATAAAGAATAGAATAGAATATAACAGTTTATATTAAAGAAATAATAAATTAGAATAAGATTAGAAGTAGATAGAGTTCATAATCAATGTTTCCATTTATTTGAGTTAGAGTTTTAATTGTTGGAGTTCGTTTAATGTCGATAGTATGTTTGATTTATTTATTTTATCCGAAGATTTCCAATCCTCGAAGGAATTAAATTGCGTCGTTAATTTAATTAAGACGACTTTGAAGTTGCGGTCTAATTTTATTTATTTAGAAAATTAGTAAAAACTTTGTAGATTGTGAAATGTGAATTTAAATTTTAATTAGACTTATATTTTTCAATATCGAAAATCGCGATTTTAATCACTTCCATTTTTATGAGTATCGAAACGCGATTTAAGAGCAAGTACAGGTCACGCACTATTTTGGCTACGTGCCTAATTTGAATAATTAATATGATGTGACTCGACGGGCGCTTTGCCACACAATCGGTACCTGATGCCTCCACGTACCCCCTTTTATACCGATATTCCGCGGTGCCCGCGGAATCGTGGGATGCACGGAAACGCCGGTTTGCACGGAATCGCGGGTTGCGCGAACTCGCGGGTGGTGTGGAATCGCAGATTGCACGACATTGTGCAATACACGGAGCTCTGCGGTGCGCGTCGCGAGATGCGCGATGGACACTTGTCCGGCTGCTCCGGCAGGAGCCAGAACAGCCGGAACGTTACAATATATACATCTCATAATATTATAGTGACGTACTGTGAATGTTCACATGTTTTTATGGAACAGATTTGGTGGTTTGCATATCGCGTTACTAAAACCAAAAGGGCGTATCTCAAATTATACGCCCTTTTGGTTCTGCAGAGCCAAAAGGGCGTATAAAAAAAAAATAGTGTGCGAATATATAGATATACTGCAATGGTAGTTCGGTCGGTAACTTCGGGCACTCTTCAATCCCCAAGCCCACTCCAAGCTCACTTGATCGGCTCACGGAATAACCCAGGGTGAGCTGTCTTTAGAATACTCAGTCAACGGTACAATTGAGGAATTACACTCACATAAACCTAAAATATAATTTCACTAGCTGGCTACATGCGAAAGCAATAAGCCCGGTTGGAACAACAAACAACAATAAACCAAAAATATTTTTTTCAATGAAATAAATATTTTTAAAAACATATTGAGTTGTACAACCATAATTTGCACATTTATTTCGAATTTTCTCTATAATTATGCTACATGGTTGATAATAAGTTGAAAAAAAAGCGATACGCCCTTTTGATTTTAAGAATTTTTTTTTTTTAAGTCAAAAGGGCGTATCTCAAAGAAAAATTTTTTTTTATTTTTTTAATATATTTCCTTATTTCTAACATTTCTAGATTGATTAGAGATTATTTTTTTTTATACGTTCTTTTGGCTCTGCAGAGCCAATAGGGCGTATGATTTGAGATACGCCCTTTTGGTTTTAGTAACGCGAAATATTAATACGTATTAAGGGGGTATCCCCACCTTTAAATGGGTTAACATTCTGAGAAAGAAATTGATATTTTACAGCGAATTTGAGAGTCTGATCAAATCCGAAAAAATCATGAAGTTTGGGGAGGGTTTGACCCTCATTATCCATATATAACATTGGATATTACTTTGAGTCTGATAGTAGTAACGCTCAATATAGAAAAATACAAAATTGGTCGGTTGTCGTAAAGAATCAGTAGTATCGTTGGACCAATTCTGGAGTTTTTGGTCCTCAATTGTTCAGAAGAGATGCCTTCATCATATGAACATAGAACTTTTTGATATTGCAAAAATTGCCTGACTCGCTTAGTTTTTACTGAGATTTTTCTAATTCTTCAATTTTTTTTCTCTACTTTTTCTATTATCGCAACCAAAAATAGTAATATCAAAAAGTTCGATGTTCGTATGATAGAGGCTTCGATTCTACAAATTTGAAGACCACAAACTCCAGAATCGGTCCAACAATGCTCCTGATTCTTTACGACAACCGGTCCAAATATTCATTCTCCAGAAATCAACTTTTAAACTTTTTATTTTTTTATTTTTTATTTTTTATTTTCTACTTTTCCCAGACAAGAAAATGTATCTACAGAAAATCAAGTTCTAAGATTTTGCTTATGATTAATATGCTGGATCCGCAGCTGCTCTTGTATCGATGTGTTATGAGTCGAGTCTAGACACATGTGCCAGGCGTAGGCTTGTAGTGAGTTTTGACCTGTTCTGTCTGACAACAGTGTCCGGTAGGTATCCAGTTAGGCTGCTAGAAAAAGAATGAATTGGGTCAGGAAAAATCTGATCAAAATTTTTTTAAACATATAAATCCTTCAGAATTCTTAAGGGGAGACTTCGGTGAAATTTTTGGCAAAAACAGGTTTTTTAATTCTTATAACTTTAAAAAGACGTGTATAAAACAATCCTTGCAGCAGTTTTTGAATAATGTCAGTATAGATAGTGAAAAAAAGTTTCAGCCTCCTGCGATGAAAGTGTAGACGCAAGGAATTTTTGACAGCGGTGAGAAAAATCTTCTTCGCAAGGTTCCTTGCGCTTACATTTTCATCGCAGGAGGCTGAAATTTTTTTTTACAGTCTATACTGACATTATTCAAAAACTGCTGGAAGGATTTTTTTTATACAACCTCTAATAGCGATTTTCAAAATTTCACCGAAGTCTCTCCTTAATCTTCAATATTTTTGAGATTCAGAAGATGCTAGCACAATTTTTGTCAGTACTCCGAAAATTCTCCCATCTTTCATGAATCGTACCTTTTTTCTTATAATATTTATCAAACTTTCGCAATTAATATATTATAGAAATACTCATCTTTTTAGAAATCTGAATGTGTAGTCTCCTGGCATCGATTTCAAATGCGCTTTTTTGATGGATCATATCTTCTTTCGATTGCGACGTTTCATCTCATCTCAGATATATACACTGTGTTTGTTCAATATTGAAAATTACTATTGGTTTGAATTCGTGATGACAGCACGACTATTTACAAACAAGTAGACACCTAACCTCGAAAAAATGTAGATCGCAGCCATGTGTTCTGTCAATTATCACAATTCAAAAGAATATTGAAAATTAAATATGCACAAAAATCATAATTACAAAAAATTGAAACATCACAAAATAAAATTCAAAAGCAAAATATATAAAAACGTCAAAAAAAGCAAGACAGTGGTGTTGGCGGTACTGTACAATATTTACGGGACCAATATGAGCGTCCGCGCGCCGCGCGGCGGCGCTTTTTCGCAATTCGGGACTGTCATGGCTGTAACTTTTCAAATCCTCTAGATTTTCGGACGCCAATTTATTTGCAGGTAAAGTAGGTCACTAGCATTCAAAAAAAAAAATATAAAAACAAAAACGATTTTTTGAAAATTCAAAGGTGTAGATACCCCCTAATAATAGTCACAATTTTTTAAAAATATACCACCCATAACCATATATCATCGTATATACCCATATATAATTATATATTAATATATATAAGTATATATGATGATATGCATGAAAATAATCATTTTAAAATAAAAATATTTATATATAACTTTATATATTTTTATATAATTATATATAACTCTATATAAAATTATATAAAGTTATATATAATTGTATAAAGATATATAAAATTACATATGATTATATCGGGTCAAATCTGAGATATAAGTTTATATAATTATATATGACCCAATATACATAATTTTATAAAATTATATATAATTGAATAAAAACTTTTTTTCCTGGGTATGAGGAAAGTCCTGAGTACTGGAACAGGAAGTGGTTGGAGGGATAGAAGTACCAAAGACTGGAGGACTCGAGGATTTCCAGGAAAGTCCGATTCTAAACTCCAGGGGGTCCAACTCCAAACCTCTTCTAAATCAATCATATACCGACCTAGACTGGAGGACGAATGTTATTCTCTCAAAATAATAAAGGATCAAATATGAGTTTTTCTAAAAACTCTTCAGAATTATAGATTCGTTTTAAATCTCTTTTAAATCGAAATACGAAATTCTTTTTAAATCTCTTTTTAAATAAATTAAACTTTTTGATATTGGATAAATGATTTCAAATATAATAAATTGATAAATTAAATTATTCTATTAAATAAATGCTATAAATATAAATTGAAACGATCTTATCTGGAAAGAAGTGGAAACTTGGATAATAGGCCAGGATGGGATTAATTAGGCTTCCTTCTCCTTATCTCAGAACATGATTTCGTCGTTTTAAATCGAATATCCTGTCATCGGAATATCGGGAGCTGGAAAAACTTGGGTTAATATTTGTAAACTAAAACATAACCTATATGCAGATTTTCCGCTCGGATCTCTTTTTATCTAGACGCCATTATTATATAAGTCTACTACAACGACACCTAGCGCTTTGTTTTGTAATATTTTGGCGGGATTCGAGATTGAAATAAACGAGGGTCGTTTAAACGACCTATATCGAACCCTTTTAAGAAAAACGTCTTTAAAGAAATGATAAATTGTTTAAACAAATGAGAAATTGTTTAAACAAATGAAAAATTGTTTAAACAAAAGAAAAGGAATAAAGGCTAGAAAGGGGAAGAAACCTAAAGAAGCGTCACTTGTAATCATGGAGCCGTTGAACGAGGACGCTATTCGTCTAGGAATCCTAATTGCCCAGTTTAATTGGAACGGTATTCCTGAAAATAATGTAACAGTAATACAGGAGTGGTTCATATACGAATGGAAGAAAGTGAAATGCTATAAAGGAATTGCCGTTAAAGTTCGCAATTCACCACTTTTTGCTTGCATAAGCTGCTTTGCAGTAAAGTAAGTAAATAAAATTATCATTAGGGTAGACTCTCTATAACTCGCCGCCTGACGGACAGTAGGAGCGGCAAATTCTTGGATGTGGCGAGTTAGCGAGAGCCCCCACTCCGGTGCGGCGCCACCACTCGCCATGCGCACATCAGGCCGCACAGATCGAGTTCAGTAGCGGAGGCGGGGCGCCGTTAGTTGAGGTGGGGCGAAGTCAGTTGTGTTGGTCTGTGTCTGTGTAAAAACTCACCCGCCGCTGCGGCGACTTACCGATCGGCGAGTTATGGAGAGTCTACTGTATTAAAATATTAAAATATTCCATTATTTATTTCTATATCTTTCAGTAAATCCCCCTTTTTTTTTCAGAATTCCAATCGGAGAATTGCTTGGAATGGTTCGACTACATCGTTGTGTTGTTGACGAAATGGACTCAATTGGGGGGTACGCCGCTTGCTATTCGTGCCAACTTCCCCTTTTATCAATTACAGAAGAACCCAACTGCACCGATTGCAAGAAAATGGAAAATATGACTTTATTCCGAGTAATTTTTGAATCTACTCGAATCTTCGAATAAAAGATGAGCTTCAAAGTCTTCGAAATCTCCCATTCTCTTACGTGCCTCAACGAAACAATTGCAACTATAAATTGACCTTTCCATGATTTTATTACGTAACGCGGTCTGAGTTAAATGTCTAATTCGCATTGTCATAGCTGCGTGATGCTGAAAATGATATGTATATTTACTAGGATCCTTATACATCTTCTCTAGGAGGTTCTCGCCAGCTACGTTACGATATTTATTTAAAGGTTCTAATAGTGTAAGAATATTTTTATCATTTAAAAATCTTTTAGTAAACGTCGTTTTACCACATCCAATATTTCCTTCAATGAGTATAGTTAAAGGTCTATAATCTCTTCGTTTAATCCCATAAGGCAGTTCCTCAGACCACCTGGAAGAATCCAATGTAAAGGTTTGACCATCCCTTAGCAGAGAGAAGTTATTATTTACAGGATGATTTTCATCTATATTTAAAGAATGAAGATTCTTTATTTTATTACTGTGAGTAAGTCTATCTGAGTTTTAAGGAGCCAGGCGGTCCAAGTGTACCACCTTAGGTTTTTTATGAGTAGATCTTTGTATTCGATAAACTACGTTATTTATTTTGTCAATTATTGAATAAGGACCCTCCCAATTGGATTGTAATTTAGGACAACGTCCTTTTTCTCGTCTAGGCTGAAAAAGCCATACTAAATCTCCCGTTTTAAATTCAAGATTTCTAGCCCTAATATCATAATGAGCTTTTGTCCTATCTGAAACAACTTGGATTCTTCCTCTAGCAAAATTATGAATTTGTTCTAATTCATCCCTTAAATTAGATACGGAGTCTGTTTGAAGAGGATCTAGCGAAGTAATAGGTCCCTTATCTAAGTCTGAAGGTAATCGAAGATCTCTTCCCATGAGCATAGAGGCTGGAGACTGTTTAGTTGTTTCGTGAACAGCTGATCTATAAGATAGAAGAAAAAGAGGAATCCACTCATCCCAATCTCGTTGACTTTTGTCAACGAAAGAAGCTAAATAACTTAGAAGAGTTCGATTTAACCGTTTTACCATTCCATCAGACTGAGGATGAAGGGGGGTATGTATGAGTCTTTATGATCCCTAAAACTGTTGATATTTCTTCTATTAAAATTGATTCAAAATTACGACCCTGATCAGTATGTAATTTAAGGAGAGTTCCATACCTACAAACAAAATCTCGAACAAATACTTGGGCAACTGTCTTCGCCTCCTGATTAGGGATCGGGATGACCTCGGGCCATTTAGTAAAATAATCAGCAATAACTAAGGCGTATCTATTTCCAGATATAGAAAGAGGGAGTGGCCCGAGAACATCCATAGTCACTCTCTCGAAGGGTGCTCCGACGTTGTATATTTGGAGAGGACTTCGACCCTTACTGCGTGGACCTTTTTTCGCAATGCAGACTTTACATAACCTACACCAATAATCTACATTCATTCTGCTGCGAACCCAGAAAAATCGTTCCCTAATCCGACCTAAGGTTTTATTAGAAGCGAAATGTTCACTTGAAGGTGAATCATGATATTGCTTGAGGATTTCTTCTATCTTGCTCTTTGGTACCAATAACTGCCATCTAATTACTTTTAAATCTGGAGATTCCCATTTTCTATATAATATATATTCCCTTCATTAAAAACAGAGAATCCCATTGAGTCCAATAGATTTTTAGATCTTGACTCTTAGCAGAAACATCTTGCCACTCAGGGCGTATTTTAGATTCTTTCCATATCTTGATCTGTAATAGAACTTCATCTTCTTGTTGAGCCTTCTTCCATGGGTTCAGATCTCCTTCAAAAGTGATTGATCGGATTTTATAGGGTTCGTCTAGTTGTTTATCCAATCTTGTGCATTGTTTACATTCCACAGGTCCTTCGCAGGGTCTTCTGGATAAAGCATCTGCGTTTCCATGTAATAATCCAGCGCGGTGTTGAATGTCAAAATCATATTGGCCCAGTCTCTCTATCCACCTAGCTACCTGTCCTTCTGGAGATTTAAAAGAAAGCAACCACTGAGAAGCATGATCTGTCCCAATCAAAAACTTTCTCCCGCATAAATAATGATGGAAATGTATTACTGTTTTTACCACAGCTAAAAGTTCTCTACGAGTGACGCAATAGTTTCTTTCTGTCTCAGTGCCTTCTTTAGGCACGGGCACTCGACGGAAAAATTGATTTCGATTGCCAAAAATATAATTTTTGAAGTATTTTCAGCAAAACCAAGTATTTTCAGTGATAAATCATCAAATTATTTTGAACCTCTTTTTGTATATTCTTGTGTCTGTCATAATTGCCCGCTATAATGCGAATTGCGTAACAAGACGACATGTACGAAATTGAATAATCTCTCTCTTTTCAGTATTGAGTCTGATTTGTTGGAAATTATTGATTTTCTATATGAAGCATTCTTCATCAACCGAGCCACTTCTGTTTTTCAACCCCGCCAATTTTTTTCAAAATCCACCAGTTTGAAATATTAGTCAAAAGGAACGTCTATGATTTTTTTCAGGTTTTTTCAGGCGTCCGTTTAGGATTTTCAATTTTTCATTACGAACACTTTATCTGAAAGAATATTCATCAACCAAAAAAAAAACATATGAGACTGAAAACTTTCATTTTTTTTTACACATGAACGCAAAGCCGATTTTTCTACCTGTTTTCGGAGAGCAAAGTGCGGTTTTACCGACCGGGAAGTCTTTCCTCCCGCGAAGTCTTTCTGCCCTGGTCTTTCTTCCCGCAAAATCTTTCCTCCCGCAAAGTCTTTCTTACCTGAAAGTAGTTCCTCCCAGTGCCACTCGGTCAGCAGCGCCACATCGCTTAAAATATTTGAATAACTGCGAACTACGAGTCGACTGTTTGATCAATCATTTTTCAGTTGTTTGTGTGATCTTCTCCATTATGAATTAATTAATAATAATATTCTTTTGAATAATTAATTTTAAGTGAATAATTAAAAATTAATCGGGAAAACTCCCCGAAAACAGGCAGGAAAATCGGCCTCCAGTCATGTGTAAAAAAAAATATCGTGTGAACCACGGGAGCAAACGTCTTCGCTCCCTCAAAAAAAAAATTTTCTCATTTTTTGCCAAATTTCAATTTTCTCAATGCAGAAAAATAGTATATTGTGCACCAAGGGAGCGAAAACGTTGTTTGCTCCCTTGGTGCACAATATACTATTTTTCTGCCTTGAGAAAATTGAAATTTGGCAAAAAAATGAGAAAATTTTTTTTCAAACCTAATAACAGTAATGACACACTTTCGATTTCGGTACAAATTTTACAGGATGTCTGTCATTGGGTAAAGAGTCTGAGAAAAAAATGTCAGAATGGTACCTGCAATGGTATTTTTTTTTCATCGTAACCATTGCAGATTTTCAGAATGGTACCTGCAATGGTATTTTTTTCATCGTAACCATTGCAGGTACCATTCTGAATTTTTTTTTTCGCAGACTTCACCCAATGACAGACATCCTGTAAAATTTGTACCGAAATCGAAAGTGTGTTAGTACTGTTCTGAGGTTTGAAAAAAAAAAAGAAAATTTCAATTTTGTCAATGCAGAAAAATTATGATTCTGATTTTTTTCGATAAAGCGGAAAAAATAAAAGTTTTTATGTGTCATAGGTTTTAACCTCGATTTTAACCTCGCTTCGCTCGGTTTAAACGCGGTTTTTGGCCTGGACACATAAAATTCTATATGCCGTACGCCTTCGGCTCGGATTATAAACTCAAATTCGTCGGAAAATACTTAATCGGCCTAGTGACATAATGTACTATTAGTCTTATGTTTTTTTTTGCTTGATGAATATTCTTTGAGATACAGTGTTCGTAATGAAAAATTGCAAATCCTGAACGGACACCTGAAAAAATCTGAAAAAAATCACAGACGTTCCCTTTGACTAATATTTCAAACTGGCAGACTTTGAAAAAAATGGGAGGGGTTGAGAAACAAAAGTGGCCCGGTTGATAAAAAATGAGTAGAGAGGGTGCAGTATACCGTTTATGACCCTCCCCTCCCCTTTTTTTTTTCCCCCTTTTTTTTTAATTTTTTTTCCCCTTTTTTTTTACTTTTTTTTCCCCTTTTTTTTACTTTTTTTTTCCCCTTTTTTTCCTTTTCTTTTTCTTTTTTTCCCCCTTTTCTTTTCCTTTTCTTTTCCTCTTTTTTCCTTTTTTTCTTTTTTTTTCTTTTTTTTTTCTTTTTTTTTTCAATCCTAACCTGAGTTAATTTCAACTATCCTAACCTAAGAGAATTTCATCGATCCTAATCTAAGAAAACTTATGTATACTTATCGAATGGAAATAAATATATATGGTGAATGTAGGGAAAGGATAGGGTTGGTAAAAAACGCACAGGTGAATATTGTTATAATGGTTGTTTATTCATATCATTTAATATTTATAAAGGTAAAGATCCAAACTTATGTTTACTAAAAAAAGGTTCAAGCTTATAACTAAGATTTATTTAACAGTATTGCGTATAAAAATTACAACTAATCATGCTAAGGCTTATTCTAGAGAAAAAACAGTCGTTTCTTATGCTAAATGCTCAAACTTTAATGTTTACACGGCGAGCAGTGTTGAATACATTCGAGCACACAGGTTTCATTTTTAGAACACATGTCTTTAGACTTGCGGCTTATACATCTGTAGAAGGATTCGACCACTTTATCATTCGACTCGAGATTCTCAGTGAAAATATTTGTAAATTGTTCAAGTGTGAAACCCTGACTCATATGGTGCAGGAACATAATGCAGAATTGTCCGCATACACGGGATGAAAAACTCTGTAGTTGTTTGTCATTCCATCGGTAGGATGTGCAGTTTCGTCGCAGGGCACGTAGATAATGCGGTATGAGTGGTGGCATACCCATACTGTCGAAGTATATTCCGTTGTAAGAGTCTGGCACATAAAAGGCAACCCAATGAGATCCTGGTTTGGTATGCTCATCCGTGTTCGCTATGATAACAGCTGGATATGACCATCTCAGGGGTATCTGGTCGGCTGGAAACACTCCCCTAGAACGGGCAGGTATCATCTCCAACGCTTTGTAGATTTGAAGACTGTCCCATCCTGTAACCTGGTTGACTAGGTACTGAAGTAATTATCACTGTTGCTTGATGTTGAACAGTCATCAATCTCGTCGTAGCCTGGATCTGACCTCTCGCAGCATTCTGGTTCATCAGGCGATGTCGAGGATTTGGTAATGGGAGCAAATGATGACACTGTCCTCTCGCGTAACCTCTTGTTTTCCCGCTCCTGCCACGAGTCACCACACTTGTTAATACCCACGAAATCTGTTGTATCCTTCTTCACAGGTTTTTTCGAAAATTCTGGTTGAATATGCGCGTTCAACGATTTGATAGAGAACGAAAACGATGTCACAATGCGATCTGATAATTCGTACGGCTCCAGCCATTTCTTCAGCTTCAATGCGTTGGTCAATGCGCAGGTGAAGTTCTTTCGGTTACCCGAATGTAGGATGCATGATCTGTCCATTAACATATCTTTGAATGCTGGTGATTCCCACTCTCCGCCTTCCAGATTAATGATTTCACGTGCCATCACATCTTCAAGGAATTTAGCTTTTTGTGCACCGCGGGTGAAAATGTTCATCGCCTTACGCGTAAGAGAGCGTAGATCCGCTTTCAAATCCTCAAGACTCACATTGCCTTCGAACCATTCTATACCGTGATGTTTGCGAGTTAGAACGTTATTCTGTATCTGTTGTTTCGTACAGAGTTCGGAAAACACGTGCGGTGGTTTGATTAGCCAGTGAGACGCGGTGTCATACATGTACGTCACGACAGCAACTTCTTTTGGTAGAAACTGACCGTTATTACCGTAACAGCCCTGTATATCGATAATGTAATGCATGGTTTTGGTTTTTCGAAGTACACGCGACAGGATTGAATGCGAACGTTTGAAGCAGAAGTAGAGAACTAAACTATTGGGAGTATGCTTGGAAGTATTTAAGGTCTTCTGTTTTATGATGGTCACTACCTCCCACTACCGAAGGGGAATACCTATGCCTGTATCGAAAACCGTTTGCCGGTTCAAACGGGTCTGAGCATGGTTTATGACCCTCAGGTATTTTCCCTAGCGTCGGGTGTATTCACCTACAGGTTGGCTCTAAACAAGTAGAAGCATGTCTTGTACAGGCCATCTATTCGTTATCATTTCTAATTACCAAAATCTGTGATGACCTGACGCATAGAATCAATCTCAATCACGTTATCGAATTCTGCGTAGACGATACAATTTATAGTCGTAGTCAGAGCCTGCTCAAAACGCGTTTCGATTCGGACACTGCCATGCTTGATGAGGTTCCAATGACCGTTATCACTGGCTGAGAGATCAGGGGTAAGATCGAATGCCGTGAGACAGTATCCCTCCTCATAATCCTCACGAGGAATCGAGTTCCCCTCGTTGAGGAAATGTATACCGGTACCCGTGAACAGAGTGTTGTAGGAATCCACAAATAAGTTGTTCGTGAAATTTGGCTGTAAAGGCTTTGACGGAATCTGGGTGCCTTCGATATATAAGGATAGGTGGCTTAGTCCGAAAGACGAGAAATTGAACGGGTTAAGTTTTTTATCTCCGTTATAGGCTTTGTTATCGACAAATCCGATGATTAAACGTTTCGGTAGTTGGCCAAGGAAAACATTATCGAGGGTCTCGGCTTGCACTCCGCTATGTATTGTCATTGTCTTGACCTCAACGCGCGTCATCGGATATTTCGCAGTCGTTTTGGCAAGGGTTCGTGCATGTGCTAACAGAATACCGGGGCTAATTTTCACACGACGTATGAGTAAGGTCACGTCTGTAATCTCCAGTTTATGATAGTCGCCAGTTTCTATCAAGCAAAAGGCGTCCCTGGACCTGACGAGTCTCAATCGGAGCTCCACTCCGTTTAACAGAAATTTTTCCTGATTGAAGACATCGCAATGCAAACGACCGAGCATATCCACAGAACCGTTATCAACGAAATATTTATTTCTACTTTTAAATCCCGTATTGTTAACACCCGTGGTTTCCTCAAAATAACCGGGTGTATCAGAATACCATAAGCCCGAAGTGAGATGCGATTTTTTAGCTGCGTCGCCGTAATTTAACAAAGTCTCGATGTATGCTCTGTACGCATATGAATTATTACTCGGAGAAACCAGTTTTTGATTAAAATATACATCCGCCTGATTAAAGATAGTATGCAGGAAATTGTTGACAGGGGCTACATGTGACGAATCAGTAACGGTTGAATCGGACTTCATTCTTATTGCACGTGCACATACCCTGAGCATCGTGTGTGAGAGATCTAAGTACTCATCACCCTGACCCGGTACGACGAATTCAATCGGTGAGTCATCGGTGAGTGCAGACACAGGTTTGTACTGCACCCATTGGCCACCCTCGATAGATGTCTGTGTAGGCGGTAGAGTGAAGAGATCCAGCTCGGATTTCAAGCATTCACAGGAGTGCGCATGAAGGTAGGCCATTTTTGTAGTGTGCAATGGTAGGATTATTCACTGTAGGTTTTGATTTTACAAGGATCCGAAAATATCCGTAACGGCTCTTTTGTTACAACACTTTTTCTTTCTACCTCTGCTGGACGATCCCCTAGTACTAGTTGTCTTTTTCTTCGAAGAGGATTTGGTCGTTTTCTTTTTCTTTGTCTTCGTAGGGGTTTTACGACTTCCAAGCGATTTAGACTTAGTAGCTGCTATCGATAGCCTCGGTGCAAGGACAAGTCCAGACTGGCCCAACGATCCCCCGTACTTGCGTTTATAGCCCTCTCCTCTCATAACCTTTTCAAGCCCATCCTTGGCCTTCCGCTTCAAGTTCTGGTGTGTCTCGCTGGCGCGTGTTTGAAACGCCTGTCTCCACGGTACGTCATTGTCTAGGTCTGACACGAAATTCATACCACTGCGCAAAACTTCTTTACCGAGTACACGGGCTCCTTTTTTCAACAGTGGGATAGCTCGTCTAAATAGACCGCCCAGAAAACTACCGATTCCATGGCCCCGTTGATTGGGTGCACCGACGTAAACACGATCGATTCCCCCACCTACTTGTGATTCGTAATACTCTATGTACTGAGCCATAGTATTATTCCGTTCTTCCTGGTATCCTTAATATTGGCGATGAACTAGTATATTTTCTTGAAGTGTAGCGTGACTGTCAATGTCCCGTGGTCAAATGGTATAGATTTACCCTGGTGGTCTCTTATAGATATTTCGATGGTCCGGAAGCTCGAAAGAAGTAAAGGAAGATAGTGCGGCGGTGAAAACGTTTTCACTTCCACATCCACGGTGTCGGCCCTTTGTTTAACCTGTAGTATACGCAGAAGGGGAGCATAGACGTCTCCCACGATACGTGGTTCTATGATATCGCAATAGACGAACATGAGCGATGGGGTCTCTTGGACCTCTTGACCGGTTTGCAGCGGTACAATGATAACCTCTGGTTTATGGCGGGATTGCGAAATGTCATCTCCACTCGTAATCCTATTGCTAACAGTATTTACACTATATTTGTTTGCAGCTAATTTACGAGCCAACACCTCTTTCTTACTATGTATGTATGTCAGAGGATACTGTATTTCAACAATAGCGACTTCCCACTCGCCAGAGAGCTCGATCGTCCGTGGTAGTTGTGTAATATAGCAGCAGGTCCTGTTATCGGGGAAAACCTGCATCGAGCTATTGCTAGGTAGTGTTATGTAGAACTGCGACTTCATTATGGTGCAAGACTCTGAAGACTGGTGGCCGGAATCCAACTGTTGAATTTTTCAGGGTAACCTTTCCAGCTGACAAGAACCTTCTTACTGCGACCCTGACCCATGCTGCGAATGATTTTATCAATTTGAAACTCAGTATTTTCAATATCCACCGTCACACGCTGCAGCTCCGCTTCATAAAAATAGCCGTCAATCTCCTCTCCAGAAAGATCCTCCAACTCATATACGTTCGGTAAACCAGGTAAAACGCGTCTGATTTTGAACAACTCCTCGCTCCAGTTAGCCTCGTATCCTTTAGCGAAGGTACCCTTTGTCTTGCTTATGCGTACAAGATCATCCTTATTGAATTTCAGCCTGCGCGCCCTGTGTGGAGGATGCATGCGTTGAATATTCGCACGGGCCTCAGCCGCGTTGTAGAGCGTCACAGCCGATGGAGCCATTTTGATGCTCGAGTGTATAGTATTATTATACGAGTTAACGATGTTTTCCAGGATATCGATGTATCGATGCGTGTTTTTATGAGTAAAATATCTCCACATGCGGTCTTTTAGAGTACGATTGAATCGTTCAACAACAGCTGCTTTTATATCAGGGTTACGCGTCACTCGAAAACGAATATCGTTCTGGGCAAGGAGTTTTTGAAAAGCACCACCAACAAACTCTTTACCCTTGTCAGTCTGCACGGTAGCAGGTCGTCGTTCGGTAGAGTCTAAAATCTGCTTGAAGCCGTCGGCCACGTCACCAGTCGATTTACTACGGAGTGGGATCACCCATGCGAATTTACTCAGGACATCGATGACTACTAATAGGTAACGGAATCCGTCGTTATATTCCTTTATCGATCCAAGTTCAACTAAATCGGCTTCCCAGAGTTCGTCAATATTTGAAATGTTGTACCGAAGTCGTAGAAATTTACGCCGTATAGGTTTGTGTAAAGTGTAAGCATCCTGTGCACTTAGCCAGTTCTCAATTACTGTAGAGCTCACTTTTCGAACGGCTTTTTTCAACTTTCTTGCTCCTGCATAGCCAGCCGGGTGTGAGGGGTCAAAATACAGACGTTCTAGTTCTTTCATTTTCCATATCCGAATGACAACCAGCCTTGTTTTGACGATTTGCTCGGAGAAGTACGGGGTGTTTTTCGATCGCGCGGTAGTTTTGATGGTAGAGAGAAGGACTCGTCCTCTCTCCCGTCGGTACTTCCTTCGTTCTTGGCCGAATGTTCACTACTGCTTTCCCCGCTGGCTCTAGAACGGTTGGATGCTTGACGCCGCTTTGCACCGCTCCACATCACGATATTTTCCGCTGTCGATGGTGATGCTGCCGCATTTTTCCAGACATTCTGATGCCCAATATATTCCCGCGGAACATTGATACTCTGAAGGAAGCGCGCGTACACGTGCCTGCCGTCAGGTTGAAAACCTTTTCTAGAGCGCATAGAATCGTTCACCAAATCTACGATGTTTGTGCCAGGTACAACCTTGTTGTCTATAGTCACCACTCCATTACTGTCCCAAGAGAAACGCGTCGGAACATCGGCAAGGTGTCTAAGTAAATGTTCTGCCTTTGATCGGTATTTCTTTGGTACTGTAGAAACAATTCGTGATAACAACTGCTGCTTGTCGGATGACGCCTCTGCTTCTTTTTCACGCGTGATATCTGCGGAACTATCGTCTACAGACTTTGTGTGAAGTTCTAGACTTAAAGGTTTTCGTGAATCCTCAGCGAAGTATAAAAAACGTTGTAGCAGTTGTTGATATAGTTTCCATTTCGCTGCGTCATCACCGGTAGGTGAATCCAGAATGGCTCGCATCTCGCTATCGAGTCTAGAGAATGGATTTCTAGCGATTTGGTCTGTATTCTCGTAATTATTACTGGAAAGTATCCCTGAAGACGCGGCATTGCGCTGGAGACGTTCTACACTCTCCGAAGGTATCAAAACCATTTTCTTTGCATGTTCCATCGTTTTTCTATTTCTATCCGCCAAACAGGTGTGAAAACAGAGTCCCGAGAACGGGTGCAAGTAACATAGGCAGAAAACCGCTACCACGCTGAACCAGTATCTGTTTTTTACTTTTTAAGCTTCCTTTGCTGCTAGCCAATTTACGAAGAAGTTGTTTATGCTTAGCAAGTCTAGATTTCTCTTTCTGCGTCAATACGACGTTACCATGCACTGTGTTCAAGGCACACTCACATATACTTTTCACAAGAGAATTATCGGCTGTACGTAGTAGTGCCAGACGTTGTTTAGAACTCAACTTGCAGAGAGCCTGTAGCGTTGCTGTATTTCCGTTTCCGAAGCGTCTACGTGCGGCTGCAATCGTTGAACCTTTTACACTTAGGGTACTATCCGAGGTACCACGAGACTGCCGTACGCGTGGCATTACAAGCGAACGACTGGTAAATTGGAAATAGAACGCGACTTTATATCTTTTCGTGGAACATAGACGTGTTGGTACTCGTCAGATGGAAATATATTGGTGCGATAGCGGCAGTTTTCAGGCGTCGATTGTTTCAAGTCGAGTAATAGATAGCCGTGCGGTTGCGCAGTGGCGTCATGATAGGCCTCCTGTAAAAAACGCTGATCCTCAGGATAAACCTGGCGTGCTAAATGCTGTATTTGCGCACGATCTCTCGGGTTCTTGAAAAAGACGATATAATTTGAATTGAGCGATATATCCCGCTGACCACGACCCTGATGAAACAGGTTCTGTGTGATGAAAAACATGCTCAGATTCTTATGATGACAACCCTTAGTGAACAGGTCAACGATTACGTTGTTGGAAGCCCTGGTGAAAAAAAAATCTCTGCCAAATCTCTCCAAAAATCTACAAATGAGAATGCCGAAAAATCTGGAGTTTTCCAGAGATGTAAACTCTGTCATTTGTTCGAAAAATCTAGGAAATTCTGAATATTTCTGCGGTCGAGTTCCGCAGAATTTCCCCAAGTGCAGAAATTCAACAACACCAGAAAAATCCAGAGTTTTGCGGAGAAATTCATGAATTTCGATGAAAAATTCTGGAAATCTCCGCTATAGAGTTTTGCAAAATTTCGCCAAGTGCAGAAATTCAACAAAACCAGAAAAATACAGAGTTTTGCGGAGAAATCTATGATTTTTGATGAAAAATTCTGGAAATCTCGGCTGTAGAGTTTCGCGGAATCTCGCCAAGTGTAGAAACTCAACAAAACCAGAAGAATGCAGAGTTTAGCGGAGAAATTTATGATGTTCGATGAAAAATTCTGGAAATCTCCGCTATAGAGTTTCGGGGAATCTGGCCAAGTGCAGAAATTCAACAAAACCAGAATAATCCGAAGTTTTTCGGTGAAATTGATGGTTTTCAATGGAAAATTCTGGAAATCTCCGCTGTAGAGTTTCGCGGAATCTCCCTAAGTGCATGAATTCAACAAAACCAGAAGAATGCAGAGTTTAGCGGAGAAATTTATGATGTTCGATGAAAAATTCTGGAAATCTCCGCTGTAGAATTTCGCGGAATCTGGCCAAGTGCAGAAATTCAACAGAACCAGAAGAATGCAGAGTTTAGCGGAGAAATTTATGATGTTCGATGAAAAATTCTGGAAATCTCCGCTGTAGAATTTCGCGGAATCTGGGCAAGTGCAGAAATTCAACAAAACCAAAAAAATCCGAAATTTTTCGGTGAAATTGATGGTTTTCAATGGAAAATTCTGGAAATCTCCGCTGTAGAGTTTCGCGGGATCTCCCTAAGTGCATGAATTTAACAAAACCAGAAAAATGCAGAGTTGTGCGGAGAAATTAATGATTTTCGACGAAAAATTCTAAAAATCTCGGCTGTAGAATTTCGCGGAACCTCGCCAATAGTGCAGAAATTCAACAAAACCAGAAAAATACAGAGTTGTGCGGAGAAATTCATGATTTTCGATGAAAAATTCGGGAAATCTCCGCTGTAGAGTTTCGCGGAATCTCGCCAAGTGCGGAAATTCAACGAAACCAGAAAAATACAAAGTTTTGCGGAAAAATTGATGATTTTCAATGTAAAATTCTGGAAAGTTCCGCTGTGGAGTTTTGCGGAATCTGCCTAACCCAATAAACACAGGTCCATTCAATAGACGTTTAAAAAACGCGCCAGCTGCATAAATTTGGTGCACGTGGATAAATTAATCGTAGATCCACGTACAGACGGACATCAGACCTGGAAATTCATTGTACTATAGGTTTAATTTATTTGGTATAATGAATGTATAAAGGGTTGTTTCAACAGTTTTTACACGTATAATGAACACGTTTATTATACGGGATTTCAATCACCTTGTGTTTATTAGGAAGTGCAGAAATTTAACAGAACCAGAAAAATCCGCAGTTTTTCGGTGAAATTGGTGGTATTCAATGAAAAATTCTGGAAATCTCCGCTGTAGAGTTTCGCGGAATCTCGCCAAGTGCCGTAGTTACTCTCGGCGCCACAACGCGGCGCCGAGCCTCGACTCACCTGCAGTGTAGCTGCCATTTTATTCTCGCGAGTAAAGTGCTACACCCGGGCAAATATAGACCCCGGCGCCCGACCACTTGACACGAGACGTCGTGCAGTGATCAAGCGATCCTGACTACCAAACCACACATTGTCCATCGATCAAGGATCAATGCGACAAGACACTAGTCTTTGTCACCACCCGACAAAGACACTAAGCAGTGTAATAATATATAAAACCGATAAGAACGTGCTCTGCTTTTGTTCGGGCATATACCTCTACCTAGGTTCATGTCTGGAGAATTCGAACTTGGAGAGATTTCCAGAAATTTTCGCGTTTTTACACAACTTTGCATAGAAATGCAGATACTTATGAGCGAGACCAGATGGAGAAATTCGAGCTTGGAGAGATTTCCAGAAATTTTCGCATTTCTACAGAATTTCGCATAGAAATACAGATTACTTATGAGCGAGGCCAGATGGAGAAATTCGGGCTTGGAGAGATTTCCAGACATTTTCGCATTTCTGCAGAATTTCGCATAGAAATACAGATAATTATGAGCGAGGCCAGATAGAGAAATTCGAGCTTGGAGAGATTTCCAGACATTTTCATAATTGTGCAGGGATTTTCATCGAAATTAATCAATAAATACGCACGAAAGATTTGAAAGAATTTTTCGCGTTGCAGAGATTTCTATAGAAAAACTCTGAATTTTCTCTAGAAAAAAGTCTGATTTTTCTCTGAAAAGTGTTCCAAATAACAGAGAAATGTAGAGCTTTTTGCAGAGTTTTTCAGAGAAAATTTGCAGAGATTTCCAGAAATTTTTTTTCACCAGGGAGCCTCCCGCATTAGAACATCGACCACAATTAGCTTAGGTGTTCTATCCGTATCGTAGTCGGATTCCTGTGGTAAACCCTCTCGATACTCAATTGTAGCATCCGTTGTACCGTTTTTATTGAGAGATCCCTGGAGCGAATTCTGCTCAGCATAGTACCATAGCACACGTGAAAATCGTGTATCGCACAATTCGTCGATATTTCGCAGAAAGGTTTTGACGAAGATTGATTTACCGCAACCGGACGGTCCGGCGATTATCGCTGAAAAAGGGTGTCGCCAACGTGTGTCCATTTTTCTTATGGAGGGCTCCCACTATTTCCGACTGTACGCGACGAGTGATTTAGAAACTATGAATGAAGTTTAACTCAACCTGCGACTAACTATGCTACAATATTTTCCGAAGGAGTCTAAGTGCGTGGCACGCGCCATCTCTCATGCGATGCGCGCTTTTTCTCAGAGTAGATATATCATATGAAAAATTTGTTTTTACTACATATATACGTATCAAAGGCTGAACTAGCACGTATACCGATTAGGGCTGAATGCTGGGCGGGAGGTTATTAATACGAAATGTTTGGGGTTCGGATTCAGATGTTTATTTCGTTGGGGAGGTAGCAATGAAACAGAAATTTTTTCCACAGGTATATTTAAAGAAAAACTGACCGCGTTGCTATACGGTCAATAATCTTACATAGAATATCTTGTACTTATTTCTACAATGGTTAGGTATGGGCTTACTAAGGAACAGTTTTATTTATTACAGCGATAGACCATGACAATTAAGTAGGTATGCATTGGCTTATATTTAAAGCTGATATTTACACAGTTTCTATTATTTTACACTTCTAATAACAAGGTTATGACACAAATACTATAAAGGATATACGAGTACTACGAACAAGATGAATATTATTATCGATGTTACATATATTACAATTGAGTTACTTAAATAATATAAGAGTATTATGGACAGAGTAAATAATGTAAATATCACCTGCAAAGGAATTAAAAAAGATAGGCAAGATTAATATTATAAATATCACCTGTAAATAAGCTAAAAAAGATAGGCAAGATTAATATTATAAATAAGACGAACGATAGCGAAAAGTACGGAAATGCAAAGAGCTCAACAGGATGATTGAAACAGTGAATCTGTTCGTCATGACCTATAGTGGAGTTTAGACCTACGAACACGACACGACCTACTTCGACTATTCATCGGTGTGACCGTAGGGAAGGGTATCCCAACTATCTCTACAGCATCGCCTCTTTACAAAAACAGGCCGACAGGTCTTCGTCTGGTTCCTGGTCACTACATCATGTGTTACAGTTCGTCCTATTCCTCGAAACTCTACTCGAATCGGCGCTGCATCCTCCTCTACCATTTCCTTGACAGATTTAAAATTTATTTTCAAGCGAGTTGAATAGTTCAAGCTAATTCCTTTAACCTTGCAGACTTCTACCTCCCTTCCGTCTGGACACACCACTATGAAAGCGTAGAATTTCGCGCCACCGGATACAAACGCCCGTATGTAGCTACCCCTACCATACTGCTCAAGCTCGTTGGTCATATTACCCAAAAAATTACCGACCGGCGGTTCGTATTCTCCAGCCCTACCCGAACGAACATAAATAATAGAATCTGTATCATAATACAATACACGACGATCTAACTTTTCCAAATAAGAATATAATGTCAGCCTCGCCTGTGCCGTTGTATATGCCGCTATGACTACATTCGCGAGGACGGATGGCTCAATACTCTGATCTATATAGGACCAGCGGGCGTACAACACGTCGTCGTTGACGGGGACTAGATCCTCCAGTGAAATCGCTGGATTTGTTAGCAGAGCCAACAGTCCCTCCCGCGTATCAATGACGGTCGTCTTTGACATGTTGTCCCGTTGACCAAACTTACCCCAGAATGAGTTGAGGCATAACTTCGCCACAGAGCGAAGCCCTGGATTTTTTTCGATTTTCTCACGGTCTAACTCTACTCCCTCTACTAGCTTATACTGCCGGATATAGTCTGATCGCGCATCCTCGGTGTCGCAACCAACGGGCCAGCCGCTGGCCTCCTGTTTAAGTTTGAGAAAAGTACGTATATAACCCGTGAAGTGCCCACCCTCTCCGGTCTCTGGATTAAACTTGGTGACCTCGTACTGCCAGATTTCCGATACCGATATGACTTTGTACCCTTTTTTTACAGCCTCTTTCAATTCAATCGAAACCCAAGTGCCGGATAAATATCGTTTGTGTTCTTCATGATGCGGACATGGATATTGTAATAATTCGCGACAACACGTGTAACAAAGCGGAAACATTAGCTTATTATGCATGCGGAACGGCAGCACGGGATGATAAAGTCTACGAGGTGGCAGCACGACACATTGAACCAGTCCCTCGACTCTGGTAAGATCTACACCCTGCTTCCCTATTAACGACTCACATTCTCGCCCTACATATACCTTTGGGTGACCACGCGGGTATTCACCAGTCGCATTGACGTACGGATACAGCGAGCAAACATCAACGTAGTGTATTTGCTCACTGCCCTCGCCATCTACTTCGTAGAGCCGCGACGTATTACCGGTCCTACCTCCGAAAAAGGCATCACGAGGATTCAATTTAGTTATACCTAACATCGGAATAAGCGCGTTATCCTCGATATATGCACGCAGCACTGCATCTGTTTCAACCATCCTATTAAACTCACACTCCCATATCTCCTCGACGATCATCCCTTGGCTCCGCAGGCGTCTTGTCTTGGCTATAGTCTGTTCGAGCCGCCGATCCATGCTCTCGCCAACGGGTGGTCGCTTATCCCTGTTGACGCGGAAACAACGGGGACAACCGTGCCAGTAACAGCCATGGAACTCCAGCACATGCTCTACGCCATCAGGCTCCGCGTAGTAGCCATCAACTCGGCGTCCCTGTACCACTCTCTCTCTTCCTCTACCAGCGTGTTCGATCTCAATACCGAGCTCATGCTCCCGCCATACCAACCACTCGATGGCTTTACGTGATTGTTTATCGCCTAGCCTGTACCCGGCAGGAGGAATAATCCCGATTTGATTGTCACGTAAAAAGTTCTTTCGAAAAACCATCGAGCAAGCCGACGCAATAGTCGTACTCTCCGTAAACGGACAAACCTTTCCTGTACGTTGAAAGATCTTCCGGAAAGCTAGACAGGCGAGTCGTAGAATTGTCACGTCTGACTGACAGTACCTTAGCAATTCTACATCAAAGTTGAAAATATAATTCTCTCTAACTGACCTATTATACCATTTAAAAAAGTTTTCCCTAGCCTCTCTCGTCATAGTATCTGGTGAGTAAAACTCGACCGCAGGTAAGGGACCCTCATACCCCTGATTGGCCGGGGTATTAAACAAGTGTGGGAATAATCCTTTTTGGGTGGCCTCAGGTAAACCGAATGCCTTTGGCAATGCCGACAAAGCCATTGGCATGTACGCCAGCGAGTCTAAGAAACGGGTGTTGTTTGTCTCCAAAAGTATTACTTTACTCCCGTTGAGTATAACCCGTGGCGGTTCGCCTCCGTTCTCCACCAGATACTTCAGAATAAACTGCGCGTCAAAACCCTTGGCGTTATGTGCTATGCATATAATCTTTCTATAACCGTCAACTTTCCTATCAACGAGTTCGATGAGCTCCTTCACTGGGTCCCTACTAAAAACAAATTCTCGTTGAGCACCGCACCCTGCGCAACCCTCACTAAAATCCTCATCTATACAACGCGTGCAGACCCGCTGCGCGACGCACAGATTTGGCACGTGTACGTTCACTGCATCGTCTCCGTCTAGTGTCTGGTCCTGTTGTGTCTCGAAATCATAAAAAATGAATATATAATTCGCAGGTTCTCCTACGGTATGTTTCACAGGTCTCATATAGCAGCTATGCTCTATCTTTTGATTTGAACGACAGGTCTTGCAGTATGTTTCCCAGCAGACATGTTTCCCCTTGGATTTATCCATATAGATATCACAGGTTTGGCAAATCCGCAGGGTACTGCAGATTGACCGCTTTCCGCTAAACGAACCGGGCTTTGCGTGGTTATTAAGACATTCAACGCCGTAAAACTCACGTCTACACGAGATACATTCCCTTCGATCAGCCCTCGTATCGCAAGCGGGCGTCGTCAAACAACGAGGACATATATTAGAGCACCTGTGCTCCATACCACGAGAATAGCCTACATTACACGGTATGCAAAAAAAATTAGAGGCGGCTGCTGCACTGATATTTAAAATTACGTCATAATGTCTGTTTCGTTCGCTGTAAATAATGTTGACTCTATAGGTTGTAGTCCGTCCCAAGCCTACCACAATATCTTCGCCATTAAAAAAAGGTTCTCCGCCCTTTCCAAGTGTACGCCGAAAGTAAACAGTTATGACAGTGTCGTATCGTGCCAAATACTGCTGAAACTGCAGGAGCTCATCATACCCGCAGCCCTGCTCGGGTATCGTGACGTGTGCCTTTCTAACTAATTCCTGAGCCCTCTCTTTTTGATATTTTTCGTTGTCGCTAGCCCTGTTCCACATATTTTTAAAATCAGGATACATACCCTTACGCGCGTATACCCCAGCTGCGAACAACGCCCGTGGTAAACATAAATTATCATCGTTTTTAATTTTTAAGATCGACCGCTTATTTAATATTCCCTCCCCGTCCAGCCGTAAGCGTTTACCCCTCCCAACAGGTGAATTGACCGTAAATATATTGATAGTAAAAGGCTGATCTATCGAAAATTCGCTCGCACTCTGTGTGATTCTAAACACAAGACCCCATAAATCCTCGAATTGAAAATCGCGTGCCGGTCGAAAGTTTAATCCCGCTGCGCCCCTCGTGAAACCATCCGTAACAAATGTTATACCCATTAGATCCCCCTGACCGCACAATGATCTGAAATAACTATGAAGTTCCCTAAATGCGTCCTCTAACCAACGTAGTGAGTTTTCCGTCTCTGGCGGAATTATGATTTTTACCGTGACCTGATTTCCAGCTAACCCAAAACGCGGATATCTTTTATTCACACGCTGTGTGATTCTAAATCGTCCTGATCTATTGCCTTCTACGTCTTCTACTTCTGGATCTAACCCTGCATCCTGAATCGGTACACTAACCCGCCTGACAACCTCCGATCGATCCTCCTGTTCAGGTACATCGTCCGATGGAGCATTACGCTTTCCTGCACGACGAGCTGCTCCACCCTGCTGTATTCCTGAAGTGCTAGCCCCTTCGTTGACCGCGTATATTCTGACTGGAATTCCTGACGTTGAGGTAGAAGTTCCAGCGTTAACGTTGAACAGACCTGTCGCTGGTTTCGTTCTCGGTACAACATCTGTAAAATTATTCAAAACTATGAAAAAAATTACATAAATTTGAATGACAGAGAATAAGATTCAGCATTTTTCGTGTAGGAGTGTACTCGTGGCATATTTTCTAACAACACTTACCGCTCACAGGTGTATACCGCGTATTTTCATTCGATAAACTCGGCGCATATCGACAAATTTCATCCGTCGTTTTAGCAATCATCTCCGTCTCGTTCGCATCCTCCGCATCCTTCATCGAGACTTGTGATAGCCGCTCCATAGTCTCCTCTATTGCCGGTGCACCGTCCGTATCCACAGTAGGATCCTCCTGTGTAAATGCCATCGCACTTTCAACCGCTAATTCATAAGCCTCGACAGCTTCTATAGCATCCGCTTCTTCTCGTGCTATAACCGTGGCATTGTGACTTGTTCGCTGACATGCTGCCGTCTTCAGATCCTGTCCTCGCCGCTTGATGGTATTTGCCACTATTCGAAGATCCGACGGTATAAGGGCAGTTTTCACGATTTTCAACATTTGTCTCATCCAAAAAGGTCTGTCCACTAAGGTCGAACACGTCACGATTTGCAAGACTATCCACAACTCAAGGGTACCGATAATATTACGTAGAACCGTCATCACCTCCTGCTCAGTATTCATGCCCTTGACTCGATGGTACCACTCACGCATACGCTTCGTAACAACCTCCGGTCTTGTAGTTTCGAGGTACCGTATCACCGTCAGGATTATACCTTTCACGGTTGATATGATACGTTTATCCTCAACACGATTCATCGCAAAAAATATCCGCCAAAATAAATTCAAACAAAAGAAAAATAAGGACTTGTCCAGAATTTTCGCGAAGCTCAAACTTGTTCGCTTGGTTACAATGCCTTTCACGAATGAAAAAACAAACGCAACAGTAATTGTTAAACCATTCGAAATCAGAAGATCACAACCAGCAGAGTCTCCCCTACTGAATAGTTTTTCAAACTGATAAAATGACACGTTTTTGGCGAGTCTATATATGTTATGCTTGGTACCCTGCTCATCCCCACTCAGCGTAAATGAACCAATCGTTGATATTACTACCACCCGCCAATCCTTGACCATTTTTGCCTACCTGAAACACTGTCACTATACTTCGACCTGACTGTCGTCACCTTCATATTGCTTTTCACCCGACCGGCCCTTGCGCCCGCAAGTCTGTACCTGCATGCAGTGCGCCTCTAATCCCCCAACCGCACCTCTGCACACAGGACAAAAGAATGTACTACCTTCGCAAGGGTAGCCGGAGCGTGAACTTGAACATACAAAATCGGTATTTACCATTGCGTCCCTTACGCCCGCAAGTCTGAACCGGCATAGCGGTCATCGTTAATCCCCTACCGCACCATGACACGCGAGACAAAAGAACGTACACTTGCACCTTTGCGGGGTAGTCGAAGCGTGAACTTGAAAATAGAAATCAGTTAATTACATTTTTGGGGCAGGCTGATTACAAAGGCAGCTGCATCGTACACCTATCTATTTCCTTTCACTGTCTTAAGCTACCCCCTGACAAACAAATCTTTCAATGTTTAACCAGCAGAGTATAATTGCCATCTTTCGACGAATTTTGCGGGTATATAATACAGTGTTTATTCTCCAACGTTACTTGAACAATGGCACCGTAAATGGCCGATTATCTGTTTGAAAGGCGTACACCGTATAATACATTCATATTGTTGGGTTGCTAAGAAAAGTAATTATTACCGGACCATTGTCGCGTCGTACTATTAGACAGGCTGAAACTGGTAGGCCTGACCTGACAAATAGTTTCCAAAGAGACGGGGGTTCTTTATTTTTTTTCTAGGGTCGGTTTTACAACAGACGGCAATATAACCCAAAAGTAATTACTTGAACCTATCCGTGCAGATTGAAGCCTTGCAAACTTTTCCTTCAAACTTTTAGGCAAAAATCTACAGCTACCTGCAAACCCTTAGAGCCATAAACGGCATACTGCCTGGGTATAATGCAGGGGTCGGCACTTATGGTATCCCAGAGCCACGCTGATTTTATATGTAAGTACTGCGTCCACTGCTACAACCGTGAAATCCCTCAGCCTAGCTGAAAAACTTATCCCTACCCTCTGAGGAATAATAAAACCTCACCCAGTAGTGGGGGGTTTTTCTTGAAATATTAAGGGGTCTGTAAGCATCTACGCCAGTAGTTACGAATAGCCCGTGCTTGCAACAGTGAAAAACAGTTACTCTGCATCAATATTCTTCAGTGTCTGAATCATAATTTCATCATGTTTAACTCTCAATCTGTGCGTGCATTACAAAAACCTCATTCAGTTGATAAACCACTCATAATTGACCCTCTGCGACCAACCAGGCGGATGCTACTATCAGCCACATATGGAATAAACCCTTCGTTTTCAACGGCAGTCTCGGTTGGATATTCTTTAGTCGGTGAACGTTTCGAGCCTATTGTGCAGCTCAGTGGTCAAGGTGGAAGTATCATCGCGATGAAAACTGACGTTTGGTGGAACTTTTTAACAATGTTGAGCAAAATCAACGATTACTTCGCTAAACCAACGACCACAGCCTATACTCCAGCCGTTTCTACCGATACTACGACCATAGATGTGAACGGTTATACTGTTTCCTTCATCTTGGCTCACGGTTTGAGAGCCATCAAGCTAACAGAACCAGCTGAGCAGTGGAAAAAGGAAGAAGATCGAGACACAGACGATGAGTCATCTACTTACAATTCCACCAGTCTTAAGAAACGGAGGTTGGACTCGCCGTCCATCGTGCTGCAGAAAACATCGTTCGATGGACTAAATGCCATATCGGGGTGCGTCTGTAATCATTTATGTCGTCTAAGAGAACATGCGGTTCCTGTGAACGAACTAAAAGACGAAATGGTAAGGGAACTCTCTACACTGGCAAATGCGTTTGGCTTTACGGATACACCTCTTTATCGTTTCACAGATCTTGTCTTAAAAGATATTAACGAGCGGCTGGATGGGGTACAGTCGAATTTGAAACCGAATCTTAGTACGTATATGTATAAAATTGTTTTGCTTGAACTAAAGGCTCTGTTCGCTCTTGACATATCCGAGGAAATTAAGGGATCCATGGATTCAACATATAGTGTATACCCACGTTGAGCATTTAGCATAAGAAACGACTGTTTTTTCTCTAGAATAAGCCTTAGCATGATTAGTTGTAATTTTTATACGCAATACTGTTAAATAAATCTTAGTTATAAGCTTGAACCTTTTTTTAGTAAACATAAGTTTGGATCTTTACCTTTATAAATATTAAATGATATGAATAAACAACCATTATAACAATATTCACCTGTGCGTTTTTTACCAACCCTATCCTTTCCCTACATTCACCATATATATTTATTTCCATTCGATAAGTATACATAAGTTTTCTTAGATTAGGATCGATGAAATTCTCTTAGGTTAGGATAGTTGAAATTAACTCAGGTTAGGATTGAAAAAAAAAAAAGAAAAAAAAAAAAAAAAAAAGAAAAAAAGGAAAAAAGAGGAAAAGAAAAGGAAAAGAAAAGGGGGAAAAAAAGGAAAAGAAAAGGAAAAAAAGGGGAAAAAAAAAGTAAAAAAAAGGGGAAAAAAAAGTAAAAAAAAAGGGGAAAAAAAATTAAAAAAAAAGGGGGAAAAAAAAAGGGGAGGGGAGGGTCATAAACGGTATACTGCACCCTCTCTACTAAAATGCTTCATATATTTTTCTACCACAATTTGAGATATCACGTTTATCTACTACAATTTGAGATATCATAGTTCTACGTTGAGGCGTCGACATGGACGAGATTGAATAATCTCTCTCTTCTTAGTATTGAGTCTGATTTGTTGGAAATAATTGATTTCAACGAACTGATTACTGATCTTGCGACAAAATAAATGTAGAAGAGAAGTACGTAACATGTAAAAATATGTCAGCATAATAAAACTATTCTAACCGCAAATTCGTAATTTTGTTTA
Organism: Tenthredo mesomela; assembly: GCA_943736025.1. Taxonomy (NCBI): domain Eukaryota; kingdom Metazoa; phylum Arthropoda; class Insecta; order Hymenoptera; family Tenthredinidae; genus Tenthredo; species Tenthredo mesomela. The sequence continues at coordinate 38,036,567 of OX031014.1, read as the reverse complement.
AGACTAAAAGTGAAAAAAAATACTACTATGGGGGCCCCCGAAGATATTCTGGCCCAGGGCCCCCCGGTCCCTAAGGACGGCACTGGCCTCGTCACCGACAAAAAAATAGGGCAGGTGTATATTTGCTTCGCCCAATCTACTGTATCCTCTCGGAATATCTAGTTGCCCGTTTTCCGGATTTAGATCGGTACGTGAGAAAATTCCACCGTCGCAATTTTTTGCTAACGAACCAATATCAACTAAAGTGAATTTATAATTGTGGTCGCATACAGCCATCAACACGACGCTGTACCGCTTGTGGTAGTTGAAGTAAAGCGACCCTGAGTTAGGAGGACATTGTGTATCGATATGTTTCCCATCGATTGCACCTAAACAATGAGGAAAATTCCACACTTTCGAGAAACCCTCGGAAATCTTTAAATAGTCTTCTTCTGAAGGAGCTGGAACGTATGTTGGTCCGAGAATTTTTCCGAATACATCGTTCGTCTCTTTAATTATTTTATGTACGGTCGATTGACCCAAGCGGTAAGCGAAGGCAATTGCGGGAACTTTATCACCAATCAGAAACCTGCGAAATATTATTTGAAATCACTAAGGATGTAGGAAAGATGTGGAATGATCTGAACAAATACCGCAAGGTAAGAACGACTCGTTGTTCAGGCTGAATTGCACGTGGACTTCTCTTCAGCAAACTTGGATTAACTATATCCATCAAGTTGTTGAATGATGGAAGCGTCATCCGTGCATACTTAGAAAACATCTGGGGATCTCCTTTGATCTCTTGGAAAAGATTATGATACGCTCCCTGCTGTTGTCTACGCATTAGGGTGATTGAAAAAAAAAAAAAAAAAAATTTTCTTTTCACTAACAGGCTCAAAAGTTTCATTTAGGTCAAAAAGTATGCCTGTTGAAATATGAGCTCTTAATATTAATATTAAGAGTGGGCGCATCGCACTTTTCGATTTTCCATAAGAATAACATGGGATAAATCATTCTTGCTTCTTATGATTTTTATAACTAGCGACAGTGACGATGATTTACGCGTGGAGCCATCTGTCGGGCGTTTCGTTAGCCGAGGACCGCTCATGTCTCAGCTGTCAGAAATCAACAATTTTACACTATTTACATCTTTATACCGCTCTTCTTTCGGTATCTCGGCCCTATTGTTGCGTGAAACAACAAAATTTTTAGACACAAATGTTCGTCATTGCGTGTAGACTTGAAGTAAGAGGCTGGTTTTTGCGTTTTTGACGCACAGGCTTTGATATGAACCAAAATAAGTGACACGGACGGCCACACTTGAAGAACCAAAAAAATTCATTTTTCTCGATTTCGACGAATCTCGCGTGCTTGATCGAACCTATTCGTCCCTAATCATCGAATAAATCTATTATACATCATTTTTGATCATCGTTTCCGAGTTTTTGCGACTTTTTTGTTTTTTTCTCAACAGGTAACTGTATGACTAGGACATGCTTTTAAGAGCTCATATTTCAACAGGCATACTTTTTGACCTAAATGAAACTTTTGAGCCTGTCAGTGGAAGAAAAAAATTTTTTTTTTTTTTTTTTTTGAATCACCCTACTACGCATATTTATTGCTCGTACCCATAGACGCTTTTGACGATGACGACCTTCATTAATTCATTTTCTACGACGACGAACCAAAATTGCTCCCAAATTAAGTAATTGAATTACTAGTAAATTGAACTCGTCCATTTCTGTGTAATTATAATATAATTCGTATGAAGAGCAAAATTGATTTTTATCACACATGCACGGAAAACCCGATTTTCCTCGCTGTTATACGAGAGTAAAATGGCAGTTCGTCTCCCGTGGTATACAAGATGAACTCGCGCATGCGCATGTCGTAGAGAATTCATTTTCTTCCCTAGGGAGCGGGAAGAAAATAGTGAATACATCGAAACAAAACAAAACAAATGAAAAAATAAGAGCAAAACAATCCCGTCCGTGTTCACAGGTCACGTTGACAGTTGTCACACGTCACCTCGGACATCAATACGGCTTGGAAAATCGGTGTTTTCGTGCATTTGTGATAAAAAATATAATGTGCATCAAGGAAGAATAGGTGCTTTCTACCTCGTGTGATTGTGCGGCCCTCGGCTTCGCCTCGGGCTGCAAAATTCACACTCGGTACAAATCACCTATTTTCTTCCCTTGATGCACAATATACTATTATTTTTATTTTCAAACGCTGTTTAATAATTATTATTGAGCATTGAGTTCAACCCTAGAACCGTACACTGGGGTACAAACTTATCCGATTAACGTATATTGAGTGTACGGTTCTAGGGTTAATACAGAGTTTTTATTCTTTCATGATTATTGATGATTAAAAAATATTGAGTATTGATATGCAGGGCATGGTGAACAGAAACGCGTCAATTTAAAACGCCTAACCAAACGCGCGTCATTTACACGCCTAACCTAAAGCGCGCCAATTTTAAATAAGATTCCGTTTCCGTATATTCTCGAAAAATGAATTTCAGTAGCATACAGAACTTATGTAATTGGATTACTTACCTGTAGATAAATATTAAATCGATTTGCTGAAATTATACGCAAGCAACAGAAATGTATTGAATTCATACGTTCGCGGTTCAGTTTTGGGCATGGATTATGGATTTTTGTGTGGATTGAAAATCCAGACGCCATAAGCAGAATGCAGAGAGTATGCGCGTGCGCACTGTACACTGGACTTTCACAACTGCGCATGCGCTATGCCTTCTGCATTCTGCTTATGGCTTATGGAATTTGATGTGCTTCAGCCTTAAGGTGAAGTGAAACGTTTGTCAGAACTTCGAAAACGGGAATCGTGAATTCTCCGGAACTACTGAATCAATCGCGATGAAATTTGGAGGGATTACACATAATTGTGGCAGAAAGTGGCTGATTATTTCACTTTTTCGAAATTTTACAAAAAATTTCACAGATTGACGTACCGACCACATAAATCGCGAGATTATTCACTTTTGACGTAGATAATCGCATTTTCCGGATAATCAGCCACTCCGCGATGAAAAACCGAACACTTTGAGCCTGATCCCGTGTCATTTCCCTGCTAAAAATCTCCGATAGAGACTAATGATAAAAAATGTATCTGCCTTCTATCTGTGTTTTGTCTCCGTATTCACAGAAGTATGACTGCAGTGAATGCGATATCGGTGTCAATACCGCAACCCCGAGTAGATTTTCTATCAATGAGTTGTAGTCAATGTGCAAATAAATTCAATGTTTTTGAATATGTTGACTCATATTCAAGCTGTATCGGTCCTTATAAGAATTACCACCTCAGGTATTCTATACGGAGGTAATTGTTATCGGAGTGTATAAACGATTTGTACTGATATTTGTATCCGTTGCGTACCGCACCGTACGGATTGTATACGTTTTTATCAGTTTCTTCGGGCAGCCAGTTTATAATCTTGTTAAGATCCTATGAGCAGTATCCGCCAGTAATGCTATCGTTTCTTGACCGCGAACACAAAGTTAGATCCACATGATTGTATGAGCAGAACCTGCAAATAAGTCTATCGGTTCTTGACCGCGAACACGAAATGACATCCACATGATTCTATGAGCAGTATCCGCGAATAAGTCTATCGGTTCTTGACTGCGAACACGAAATTACATCCACATGATTCTATGAGCAGTATCTGCAAGTAAGTCTATCGGTTCTTGAAAAAAACAAATGATAGAAACACCTAAAATGTCACACATATTATATGCGAGGATAGTTGTGGGGTACAGATTGGACGTATAGAATATTATAGATTTTTAGCAGAGCTCATAGAACTTTACAGTAACTTATAGAATAATAAGTGTTTAAATACAGATGAAAACTGATATGGTCATTCAGCTCGCCAATTCTATTCAGTCGCAAATACAGATGGAAGCGGATGGAATTCACAGCTCATAGAATGTTACAGTAACAAATAGAATCATGAGCGTTCAAATACGGATAAAACCGATATAGTCATTCAGCTCTATATTTCTACAGTAGCAAATACGGATGGAAGCGGATAGAATTCACAGCTCATAGAATGTTACAGTAACAAATTGGATCATGAGCGTTCAAATACGAATGAAAACTGATATCGTCATTCAGCTCTTCGATTCTACAGTCGCAAGTACGGATGGAAGCGGATAGAATTCACAGGTGAGAGAATGTCACAGTAACAAATAGAATCATGAGCGTTCAAATACGAATGAAAACTGATATATTCATTCAGCTCTTCGATTCTACAGTCGCAAATACGGATGAAAGCGGATAGAATTCACAGCTCATAGAATCTCACAGTAACAAATAGAATTTTAATTTGTGAATAACGAATCAAAACTTATATCACTATCTTACGCATAGAGTCTACTACATATGATTGTTGGCGATTCGGTAGGAAAACGATGCGCTGTGCAACAATAAGCATTTCATAGGAACCAATATATTTTGGATATGCAAATGTCGAATAGAAGCTTGAACCGGATTCGACGTATAGAATACAATAGTTTCAGAAAATTTCAGAATACGGATTTCCAATAAAGACCTGATATCCATCAAATCAAATCTGTACATATAAAAAACGAAGCATTTTCTATTGTGAAATATCTTATAGGATAATATACTTGAAGAATTGCGTACAATACTTTGTAGAAACCCATTGCTCCTTTATCATGAAAGTCGTATAGAAAAAAAAATAATAGAAACACATAAAATGTCATATGCATTATATGTGGGCAGTTGTCGGGCACAGATTGGACGTATAGAATATTGTAGAAATTATTCACGTACCTATAAATTTTTATGAGAGATTTCTAGCAGGGTTGATGAAGAAATGGCTGAGAATTGACGATTCTCCGTTACTCATAACTAAAAAACCGACATTCAGTTGAGATCACAACCCGTATCGACATTTTGGTTGAGATCACAGCCTTGTACCGACATTGCAGCTAGTTTAATTACAATCCGAGCAGCAGCGCTAGTGAAGATTTCCTCGGTCACTTTACGTAAGATATTGGTTCGTGCTGCTTCCGCTTGACGGCGCTTGACAAGAAACACAAATATTCAATATCGGATCGCACACGGCTAATCTCACCCGACTAACAGCTAACCTAAAATACGAACAAACGACAGGTAGAATTGTGCTCGGTCTTCGCTTGACGAAAAAAAAATTATTGCTTGTTTATTTATGCTACCCCTATCTTGCATACTAATGTTTCGAAAAATAAGTAGCGTATATGAACAATCAATATCGCATCCCAGACGTCATAACCTCACTCGTCTGACAGCTAACCTGAGACTCGAATATAGAGGATGGACAAAATTACATGTGAAAGTCGGGGTTCATTCAGCTCGTTCTTTTATTTCATGCGTATTTTTCGTTCCGCTCGATTTCTTGGAAACATATGCATAAGATGAAAATGAATTCGAATAACAGATACAAGATCCCAGACGTCATAATCTGTCATTTCTGGCAGCTAGCCTGGAAGCCGAACATAGCAAATGAGATTTTATTTCAGAGTTGAGGTTATTATATCGATTTGTTAGTCAAAAATCAGAGTAATCTGATTATTCTTACGCTATCCCGTACGGAAAAAACTCCTAAGATGTCAGTAGTAACTACTGAAGATAAGTAGTAAATGAGTAGTAACTACTGCCGGTAAGTAGTAATTTAGTAGTAACTACTGAATATAAGTATACTGATGAGTAGTTACCATTGACGAGTGGTGACTATTGAATAGTCACTATACTGTTGTGTAGTTCACTGAGTAGTATTACACCATGTATGAGTGGTACACTACTGATGACTTCTTACCTGCAGTGTACGACTTTGTGTTGCAATAACTACTGGACAATACTTAGTGTACTACTCGACAGTAGTGACTATTCTGACTACATGCTCGAAAGAGCGTTGAGTCGAAAAAAGGCAGAAGAAGAAAAAGAAGAAGTAGTGACTATTGGATAGTCACCGCTCGCCAATGATAACTACTCGTCCGTGGTTAGTAGTCACCAGTATTCGCGAATTTACAGTCTGGGAACTACTGGAACATGATTTACATTACCCGCGCGCAGTTACCACTCGCCGATGGTCACTACTCATCAGTGGTTACTACGTATCAGTAGTTACTACTTATCAGTAGTCCCCAGTATTCGCGAATTTACAGTCTGAGAACTACTGAAAAATGGCAGTAGTATTCAAAAGTATAGCAGTAGTTTATCAGTAGTTATTCCAGTAGTTTCCCAGTAGTATTTCAGTAGTTTTTTTCGTACGGGTATTCTTTTTATTGGGATCTAAATCATGAAAATACATTCAAATGACGTATGCAAGCAGACGAGACCTAGCCTCACATTTATGACAACTAGCCTAACCTCCGTTTAGAGTTGAGGTTATTATATCGATTTGTTAGTCAAAAATCAGAGTAATTTTCTTCTTCTTATGCTTTTCCTTTTATTGGAATCTAAATCAGGAAAATACATTCAAATGACGTATATGCCAGCAGACGAGTACCTAGCCTTACATTTATGACAGCTAGCCTAACCTCCGAGTTCATTTCAGAGTTGAGGTTAATATATCGATTTGTTAGTAAAAAATCAGAGTAATATTCTTATTCTTAGGCTTTTCCTTTGATTGGGATCTAAATGATGAAAATACATTCAAATGACATATGCAAGCAGACGAGTACCTAACCTCACATTTATGACAGCTAGCCTAACCTCCGAGTTCATTTCAGAGTTGAGGTTATTATATCAATTTGTTAGTAAAAAATCAGAGTAATCTTCTTATTCTTACGCTTTTCCTTTTATTGGGATCTAAATGATGAAAATACATTCAAATGACGTATATGCCAGCAGACGAGTACCTAGCCTCACATTTATGACAGCTAGCCTAACTTGGGAATTTATTTCAGAGTTGAAGATACGGTATCGATTTGTTAGTCAAAAATCAGAGTAATTTTCTTATTCCTATGCTTTTCCTTTTATTGGGATCTAAATCATAAAAATACATTCCAATGACGTATGCAAGCAGACGAAGCATAACCGCAGTCGTCTGACAGTGACTACGTTTCCACCGGGGCAGAGTTCAAACGCGGTAAGCCAATCAGGTACGAGATTCGAGAAGATCGTATTTCCGATTGGCTAACCGCATTTGACTTCGCCTCGGTGGAAACCTTAGACCATACAGGATGGTCTGCGCATTGAGGTAGTGGGGGTACTGCCAAGTAAAGCGACAGAGATAGCATTAGCGAATCATATAGACACATGAATATGTCTCATTCGTGCTAATACTTGAAATCGAGTAGGCTTAGTTATGATCGAGAAAGTTATGCCACATAGGCTATAGGGCACATAAACGCGGCAACGCAACAACACGACTTGGCAACGTTTACTCCACTAGTGGAGCACAGTTTCCTTGTCTTACGAATGCTCGAGTGTTGTCCGTCCTTTTCCCATCACTCGGCAGTAGATATAATAGGGGGGTTCTGGATCAAAACTTCTTTACCGGCCGAGTTGTGATAGTAAGTTACCGACCGTGCGGGGTAAGTTACCGACAGTCTGATGGTAACGATCATCGATCTTTGTTACCGACAATCGGATGGCTGCAATTTGCCGTCGTGCGATGGCGCCACTACCGATTGTTACCGATAGTCCGATGGTAACGATCCGATCATTAGTTACCGATAGTCTGATGGTAACGATTTCCTGTTACCGACAATCTGATGGTAACGATCCGATCATCAGTTACCGATAGTCCGATGGTAACGATCCGATCATTAGTTAGCTATAGTCTGATGGCTGCAATTTTCCTGCAATTTTCAGTCTTGCGATGGCGCCACTAACGATTCGGATCATGGTAACGATTACCGATCTTTTTTTCTTACCGACAATCGATCCAAGATGGCTGAAATATCTAATTCTTAGCTTATATATACGAATTATACTAGCTGAAATGCTTAAAGTGTGACAGGGTGTTATATATGCAATCAATGACGCGAATTATCTGATAATATATGCGTTTATTTGTTATGTCTCAAGTCTAACCTATTCTAAAATACAACAATTTCAATAATAATAATAATAATAATGGCCGTAACATTTATCCCTCATCTGTATTCATCATCATTCCCTATGAGAATGGGATCTGAAAATAGAAAAAGTGAGCTTAGATGTGTCATAATGATTCCTCAATGATAAATCATACACACTATTCTTCTTCAGACGCATTCTGTATATCTTGATCATATTCGCCCTCGCTACCGCTATCCAGTCTTTCGTCTATTCGATCCCGAAGAACCATAGAGACTGCATAATCTTCGGAATTCGGGTAATAATGTTCATCATGCGCCTTCTTAAACCACCAACAGCGAATATCGTGGTCTATCTGAAGCTTTGCCTGGACACCATTAATTGTTAACACGGCACCATCCACACAACGCCTGGTTACATATGGCTTCAGCTGTGGATCAACCAAGTCATCAAGATTAGGAGCATTACCCCATTCCACAGGAGTCGCCCAATCATATCGTGCGTGAATTCCTTGAACAAATACATAATCAACTTAGCAATTCTAAAATAACAATATTGTATCCAGACATCGGGCTCTACTTACGATTGCGCATGTTTGCGGAATTATGAGCTATCACATCGATATCTTTCCCCATCATCTCGTCTATTCGATACCGAAGAACATTGGTGATTGCATAATCTTCAGCATTAGGGTAAGCCTGATAATTTGTAAATAATTCTTTTGATGAGAAAAATTAACGGACGATCCGGGAATCGAACCCAGGATCTACGGACGCCTATCCGGGGACTTACACCCGAGACCACCTAGCTCGCCCACGGATCACCGCAACTTTTCTCATCTTTTAAATTCTTGCACTCAGTATATCTAATGTTATGATTCTTGGGTATGTAGCACTGAGTAGTACGCAAGGCAAAGTCACATACACTATAGCACCTGTATGACGGATGTGTCACGAGCAGGCTGTGTGAGTTTATTGTATATAGCGGCCTTTTAATGTGCGTATTATTATTTATTAAGTAATTAATTAAATATTTTTTTTTTTTTAATTAATTACTTAACTTATCTATCCCTGATTATTTAATTTGTAAATAATTCTTTTGATGAGAAAAATTAACGGACGATCCGGGAATCGAACCCAGGATCTACGGACGCCTATCCGGGGACTTACACCCGAGACCACCTAGCTCGCCCACGGATCACCGCAACTTTTCTCATCTTTTAAATTCTTGCACTCAGTATATCTAATGTTATGATTCTTGGGTATGTAGCACTGAGTAGTACGCAAGGCAAAGTCACATACACTATAGCACCTGTATGACGGATGTGTCACGAGCAGGCTGTGTGAGTTTATTGTATATAGCGGCCTTTTAATGTGCGTATTATTATTTATTAAGTAATTAATTAAATATTTTTTTTTTAATTAATTACTTAACTTATCTATCCCTGATTATTTAATTTGTAAATAATTCTTTTGATGAGAAAAATTAACGGACGATCCGGGAATCGAACCCAGGATCTACGGACGCCTATCCGGGGACTTACACCCGAGACCACCTAGCTCGCCCACGGATCACCGCAACTTTTCTCATCTTTTAAATTCTTTTAATGTTAATTTTTCTCATCAAAAGAATTATTTACAAATTAAATAATCAGGGATAGATAAGTTAAGTAATTAATTAAAAAAAAAAATATTTAATTAATTACTTAATAAATAATAATACGCACATTAAAAGGCCGCTATATACAATAAACTCACACAGCCTGCTCGTGACACATCCGTCATACAGGTGCTATAGTGTATGCGACTTTGCCTTGCGTACTACTCAGTGCTACATACCCAAGAATCATAACATTAGATATACTGAGTGCAAGAATTTAAAAGATGAGAAAAGTTGCGGTGATCCGTGGGCGAGCTAGGTGGTCTCGGGTGTAAGTCCCCGGATAGGCGTCCGTAGATCCTGGGTTCGATTCCCGGATCGTCCGTTAATTTTTCTCATCAAAAGAATTATTTACAAATTAAATAATCAGGGATAGATAAGTTAAGTAATTAATTAAAAAAAAAAATATTTAATTAATTACTTAATAAATAATAATACGCACATTAAAAGGCCGCTATATACAATAAACTCACACAGCCTGCTCGTGACACATCCGTCATACAGGTGCTATAGTGTATGTGACTTTGCCTTGCGTACTACTCAGTGCTACATACCCAAGAATCATAACATTAGATATACTGAGTGCAAGAATTTAAAAGATGAGAAAAGTTGCGGTGATCCGTGGGCGAGCTAGGTGGTCTCGGGTGTAAGTCCCCGGATAGGCGTCCGTAGATCCTGGGTTCGATTCCCGGATCGTCCGTTAATTTTTCTCATCAAAAGAATTATTTACAAATTAAATAATCAGGGATAGATAAGTTAAGTAATTAATTAAAAAAAAAAATATTTAATTAATTACTTAATAAATAATAATACGCACATTAAAAGGCCGCTATATACAATAAACTCACACAGCCTGCTCGTGACACATCCGTCATACAGGTGCTATAGTGTATGTGACTTTGCCTTGCGTACTACTCAGTGCTACATACCCAAGAATCATAACATTAGATATACTGAGTGCAAGAATTTAAAAGATGAGAAAAGTTGCGGTGATCCGTGGGCGAGCTAGGTGGTCTCGGGTGTAAGTCCCCGGATAGGCGTCCGTAGATCCTGGGTTCGATTCCCGGATCGTCCGTTAATTTTTCTCATCAAAAGAATTATTTACAAATTAAATAATCAGGGATAGATAAGTTAAGTAATTAATTAAAAAAAAAAATATTTAATTAATTACTTAATAAATAATAATACGCACATTAAAAGGCCGCTATATACAATAAACTCACACAGCCTGCTCGTGACACATCCGTCATACAGGTGCTATAGTGTATGTGACTTTGCCTTGCGTACTACTCAGTGCTACATACCCAAGAATCATAACATAAGCCTGATAATGATCCACCCTCCTAAACCACCAACAGCGAATATTGTTGTCTATTCGGAGGCCAGCCTGGATACCATTAATTGTTATTAAGGCACGATCCACACGTCGTCTGATTACATATGGTTCTAGTTGTGTATTAATCAATGCACCAAGATGAGAATCATTACCCCACTCCACAGGGGTTGCCCAATTGTATCGTGAGGAAACGTCTTGAATAGAACACAATATTAACTTAGCACTTGTAAAATAATATCATATGAAGACATCAGGCTCTACTTACAATAGTATATGCTTGCACGATTACCAGCCATCACGTTCAGGGATTTTCCTTTGATTCTATGAACTTGCACTATTCGCCGATCTTTTCAGACTGAAAATTGTCTTTTTCGTCTTAAACTAACCAGGCAGGGGTAAGGTTGCATCCTGTTTGCTGCATACCATCCCCAAAATAAAATCAAACTCAACCAACCAGAGAACAGCTCTCAAAGACACCACCTCGGCTCATAAAAACTGGCAAGTCCCAAAGGATCGAGCAATAAATATCATTCAGAAGTTTTTCACTATACTTTCGTCGCTCGAAAAATGCTAGAATTCTGCAAACACGAAGATTGCATGCAATAATCAAAAGATACCACCTAGGCCCATAAAAATCGACAAATCTCAAAGGATCAAGCAATAAATATCATTCAGAAGTTTTTCACACCCTCTTGCCGCTCAAAACGTTAGAAGTTTGTGAAGACACAGATCGCAATAATCAAACGAGCACACCTCGGCCCATAAAAATCGTGCATAATCGTCAGGATCCTGGTAATACCGATAATTATCCACCTTCCTCAACAACCAACAGTGAATATTGTTGTCTATTTGAAGCCTTGCCTGGATACCATTCTTTGTTATCATGACAGCATTCACACGTTGCCTGGCTGTATATAGTTTTAGCTGTGTATCAACCAATCCACCAAGATGAGGATCATTATTCCATTCTACAGGGGTTTTTCAGTCATATTGTGCGTAAAATCCTCGAATATAACACATGATTAACTTGGTAATTGTCAAATAATATCATATAAAGATATCAGGCCCTACTTACGGTGGTGCATATTTGCGAAATTACGAGCCATCACGTTCAACGATTTTCCTATGATTCTATGAACTTTCACTATTCACCGATCTTCTTTCAAAAACTGGCAGTTGTCTTCTTTTCTCAAACTGATCAGGCGGGTGGGTTGCATCCTATTGGCTGTATACCACAAAAAAGAATCAACCCCAGCCAAACAGTTATCAAAATACTCCGCCACAGATAAAATCGGCAAGTCTCAATGGATAGAGCGATAAAACGTCATTTAGAAGTTTTTTCACGCTTTTCGCTGATCAGGACGGAAAATTGATCATAAAATCAGTCAACCCTTGACGAATAAAGCAATAAATGCTGTTCAGAGCATCCGAATTTTTCACCCATTCTTCGGTGATTCTAAACGCTTTAATTTTTTGCGGAACGCCATCTGCGTTTGATTTATAAACAGAATTTGGTTGTAAAGTTATTGCAACAATAGTGGTCAAATACATCATATTCTAATCAACGAGAATCGGGAAGGTTCTAGACAAGGACCCCATTCGACTAGACCTGCTGAACAAAGAGGTGGATGAAAAATGGTTGCAGGACTACTCTATCTCGAAAGATTATACAACAAATTTGAATTTTCAGGCAAAATTTAGACACACACACACACACATGTAATGCGATGGGTTGAGTTGAATAAAAAACAATGAAATTGTGATTACATTTGCAGGGTGATGCTAATTATATAATAGAGTCGTGTTCCCCACCACCGTTCCTCAGTCATTTGCCTGTTATCGAAAAAATCGGATTCGTCGGTGGACATCATCCCATGGTTGGTGATTAGCTCTAGCTGTTGCAAAAAAAAAAAAAAAATAAAAAAAAATAAAAAAAAAAAAAAAAAAAAGCTCAGTTGAGCCACTTCCCATCCATATCCTCCTTCAAAACGAATCTTCTTGAATCCATTCAGGTGTACAGCCCACGACAAACAGATTCAAACATGTCCATTGAATGATCAAATATATTGGATATAATATTAGAATCAAATGAAATTCTGTTGGACAAAAGTATAAAGGTCGAGGTCCACCAGCCGGCAGCGAACGGCGGTGACCGGCCGAAAACAGTGATTCACATTCAAAACACGGACCAAATCTAATTTTAACGCCAGATTTGGTCGATGTATGGGATGTGAACCACTGTTTTGCCGTTTGCCACCGCTCGCTGCCGGCTAATGGGTTTCAGCCTTAACTGGAAGCATTGCCGGGAAATAGAAATCTATAATACAAGTACTTACTATGATATTCCCATAGGTGTTACGTTATGAATAAATGTTATGTAAAGGATGCGAATCACTAGTTAGATGCGTTGACATTCTGATCCCGAATTGGTAGAGTTCTATGTTTGTTACCGAGTCTTGAATAGATAGTTCTTCGAGGTGTTGTCTAACTCTTATCTATCGATGTAAATGCGTTTTATCAGTCGCCACTATGCGGAGGTGAGATAAATGATCGATGATTTTACTTTCAATTAACAATATTCATTTAACAATCCGTCGGAAATTTTGGTTGTTAATCTCGCGCATAAATGCCAATTAACTTTAGTTTGCAATTTTGATAGTTATACAGGGTGTATCACCTCATGTGTTCAGAATTGGAGGGACTCAGTCGACGCGAAGCCACGTCTCTATAGCCTATCAACAAACAAGAGATTTTCGTAGAGCGAAATTCTCACGAGAATAGAAGATACAATTTCTTGGTTTTGGAAAAAAAAAAATGTCAACAACGACTATTAATATTTGTATTGATAGAGAGGGCAGACAATTCGAGGCGTATGTGTCAGCGTCAGAGTGAATAAGTACTTATAACAAGCACATTAAATCGTTGTTGACATTTTTTCCTACACCAAGAAATTGTATCATCTATTCTTGTGAGAAGGGATACCATGCTCATAATAACAAAATGCCGACTTACCTCTCTGTCCCGAATATTTCACACCACCGAGTAGTAAAATTAGAAAACTTGCGACAATGCTTCTACCTAAGGAAAAATATGCTCTACACTATCGTAATTTGAAACAGTGCATCAAATTTGGTTTAAAGCTGACAAAAGTGCACAGAATTCTAAGGTTCGCACAATCACCATGGTTAAAATCATACATAGATCTCAATACAAATATGCGAAAGCAATCGAAAACGAATTTGAGAAGAATTTCTACAAGCTTATGAATAACGCCGTATTTGGCAAGACCATGAAAAATGTGCGTAACCATAAGAACGTGAAACTAATCACGAAGTGGGAGGGTAGGGGCGGTGCACGTGCTCCCATTGCAAGGCCAACATTTCATAGTTGTACCATATTTTCTGAAGATATGGTGATTATTCAGCTAAGTCGAACCACTGTATATTTCAATAAGCCCATCTACATTGGTGCTGCTATTCTCGATCTTTCGAAAATATTTCTATACAACTTCCACTATGATTATGTAAAAAAGAATTTTTCAAGTACCGAATCAAAATTCATGTATACCGATACAGATAGCCTGATATATCAATTTACTGTTCCAAATATCTATGAAATCATCAAGCGTGATGTTGCGACAATGTTCGATACATCAGACTATCCGACGGATAATACCTACGGCATTCCCCTGTTGAATAAAAAACGCCTTGGTCTGATGAAGGATGAGAATAATGGAAAAATTATGACCGAATTTATCGGCTTGCGAGCAAAACTCGATACATTCAGAACTCGTCGCGATACCGACAAGAAACGTGCAAAGGGTGTAAAAGGCTCGACATTAAAATCTATCACGTTTGATGATTACAAACGATGCCTTTTCGACTATCAAAATTTGGCTGAGCAACAGTGTGTGATAAGAAGTAGTCGACATACAGTTAGCACTATTCTACAGAATAAGTTAGCTCTAAGCTCGTGTGACGATAAGCGAAAGTTGATACCCGGTAGAACTGATACTTTACCCTGGGGTTACCAAGATCCTGCAAACTTGTAAATTTCTCACATTTTCTCACATTTTCTCACATTTTCTCACATTTTCTCACATTTTCTCACATTTTCTCACAATTTCTCACATTTTCTCACATTTTCTCAAAAAATTTCCCATCTACTTTACACGTAAATGTGAGAAAATGTGAGAAAATGTGAGAAAGTGTGTGCGTGTGAAAACATTTTTCCGCAATTATCATGTAAGCTAGCATTAAGATTGAGGAGGGTGAAGAAACAAATGTAAATAAGTTCATAATAAATTTATTCATGAAAATTATATTACATATCCGATTTATTTATCCAACTATTATGTGAACTGTCGAATCCCAACCATTTTACATAGAGTTGATCACCACGCCTCCGCAAGACCTTTTCTACAAGATAGCCATCGGGATATTGCACCCTGCTGAGCTCCTCCTCATAAAACCCGCCTTCAATGGGTTGATTCAGGTAATCGGTGAGTTTGTAAGTTGGAGGGTTGGTATTTTTCACCTCATGAATCGTAAATATTTCTGTTGTCCAATTCGGCGTATAACCCTTTTCGAACACATTTTTATATTTGCTAATTCGAACTTTATCGCCAACCTTAAATTTACGTTTTCGTTTGCTTCTTTTTATTTGACGCGGTTTATACACACTTCGATACAGTTGTTTTTCATTAGTCGTAGTCACATCTTTCGGCTTCATTCCAATCGTGCGATGTTTGGTATTATTGTACGATGCAATTAAATCTGGTAGAATGCTGGTCCACTTATAAGAACCTTGAAGTGTGAACTGCTTCCACATTTTATTTTTCAGTGTACGATTGAAGCGTTCGCATATCGATGCCTTCAAGTTGCTAAATGTCGAGTACATGTTGATCCCATAATGTCTCATGAGAGTTTTAAATTCTTTGTTGTAAAATTCCTTGCCCTGATCGACGTGTAGATGTTTCGGTATGCGGTCCAGAGTTAGCACAGATTTCATCGCAGCTGTTACATCTTTGGCATTTTTACTCTTGATCGGCACGGCCCACGCGAATTTTGAAAATATATCAATCACTGTGAGCAAAAATTTTGAGCCCTTGTTGACGGATGAGTATGTGGACATATCGACAAGATCGGCTTGCCAGGTCTCATCCAGACCGCGTATATCGACATAACGGCGAGGATAATTACGTCGGGCGGGTCTATGAAGTTCGCTCGCTCTTACCGACTTCATGTTCATGCGTCTTCAACCAATTTGCAATGTATTCGTTGTCTAAAAATTCGGGTGGAATCGGAATTCCGAGGATGTAATGCCGGCTAAGTATTTCAGCGCAATTCTCTACTATCACCAACCGTTTTTCCAAAGATTCACTTTCCCCCTTCAGTGCCGCAATCCTTTCTTTTGTCTGGATCCAAATACGCTGATCTTCTTCAAAACTTTCGCTGTGTTCTTGTGCAATCCGAGCATTAAGTTTAGATTCAAGAGCTGCGAGCGCCTGTTGCATGGATTGCTCGAATGTTTCCTTTATAGTACGCTCAAGACCAATATATGATCGCTGTGTAATATCAACAAAGCCTATAACGGAGATAAAAACTTAACCCGTTCAATTTCTCGTCTTTCGGACTGAGTCACCTATCCTTATATATCGAAGGCACCCAGATTCCGTCAAAGCCTTTACAGCCAAATTTCACGAACAACTTATTTGTGGATTCCTACAACACTCTGTTCACGGGTACCGGTATACATTTCCTCAACGAGGGGAACTCGATTCCTCGTGAGGATTATGAGGAGGGATACTGTCTCACGGCATTCGATCTTACCCCTGATCTCTCAGCCAGTGATAACGGTCATTGGAACCTCATCAAGCATGGCAGTGTCCGAATCGAAACGCGTTTTGAGCAGGCTCTGACTATGACTATAAATTGTATCGTCTACGCAGAATTCGATAACGTGATTGAGATTGATTCTATGCGTCAGGTCATCACAGATTTTGGTAATTAGAAATGGTAACCAACAGATGGCCTGTACAAGACATGCTTCTACTTGTTTAGAGCCAACCTGTAGGTGAATACACCCGACGCTAGGGAAAATACCTGAGGGTCATAAACCATGCTCAGACCCGTTTGAACCGGCAAACGGTTTTCGATACAGGCCTAGGTATTCCCCTTCGGTAGTGGGAGGTAGTGACCATCATAAAACAGAAGACCTTAAATACTTCCAAGCGTACTCCCAATAGTTTAGTTCTCTACTTCTGCTTGAAACGTTCGCATTCAATCCTGTCGCGTGTACTTCGAAAAACCAAAACCATGCATTACATTATCGATATACAGGGCTGTTACGGTAATAACGGTCAGTTTCTACCAAAAGAAGTTGCTGTCGTGACGTACATGTATGACACCGCGTCTCACTGGCTAATCAAACCACCGCACGTGTTTTCCGAACTCTGTACGAAACAACAGATACAGAATAACGTTCTAACTCGCAAACATCACGGTATAGAATGGTTCGAAGGCAATGTGAGTCTTGAGGATTTGAAAGCGGATCTACGCTCTCTTACGCGTAAGGCGATGAACATTTTCACCCGCAGTGCACAAAATACTAAATTCCTTGAAGATGTGATGGCACGTGAAATCATTAATCTGGAAGGCGGAGAGTGGGAATCACCAGCGTTCAAAGATATGGTAATGGACAGATCATGCATCCTACATTCGGGTAACCGAAAGAACTTCACTTGCGCATTGACCAACGCATTGAAGCTGAAGAAATGGCTGGAGCCGTACGAATTATCAGATCGCATTGTGACATCGTTTTCGTTCTCTATCAAATCGTTGAACGCGCATATTCAACCAGAATTTTCGAAAAAACCTGTGAAGAAGGATACAACAGATTTCGTGGGTATTAACAAGTGTGGTGACTCGTGGCAGGAGCGGGAAAACAAGAGGTTACGCGAGAGGACAGTGTCATCATTTGCTCCCATTACCAAATCCTCAAAGTCGCCTGATGAACCCAAATCCTGCGAGACGCCAGATCTAGGCTACGACGAGATAGATGACTGTTCAACATCAACCAACAGTGATAATTACTTCAGTACCTAGTCAACCAAGCTACAGAATGGACAGTCTTCAAATCTACAAAGCGTTGGAGATGATACCTGCCCGTTCTAGGGGAGTGTTTCCAGCCGACCAGATACCCCTGAGATGGTCATATCCAGCTGTTATCGTAGCGAACACGGATGAGCATACCAAACCAGGATCTCATTGGGTTGCCTTTTATGTGCCAGACTCTTATAACGGAATATACTTCGACAGTATGGGTATGCCACCACTCATACCGCATTATCTACGTGCCCTGCGACGAAACTGCACATCCTACCGATGGAATGACAAGCAGCTACAGAGTTTTTCATCCCGTGTATGCGGACAATTCTGCATTATGTTCCTGCACCATATGACTCAAGGTTTCACGCTTGAACAGTTTACAAATATCTTCAATGAGAATCTCGAGTCAAATGATAAAGTGGTCGAATCCTTCTACAGCTGTATAAGCCGCAAGTCTAAAGGCATGTGTTCTAAAAATGAAACCTGTGCGCTCGAATGTATTCAACACTGCTCGCCGTGTAAACATTAAAGTTTGAGCATTTAGCATGTATAACAACGCCTATAGTTTGTCACAAGAAACGACTGTTCTTTCTCTAGAATAAGCCTTAACATAATTAGTTGTAATTTTTATACGCAATACTGTTGAATAAATCTTAGTTATAAGCTTGAACCTTTTTTAGTAAACATAAGTTTGGATCTTTACCTTTATAAATATTAAATGATATGAATAAACAACCATTATAACAATATTCACCTGTGCGTTTTTACCAACCCTATCCTTTCCCTACATTCACCATATATATTTATTTCCATTCGATGAGTATACATAAGTTTTCTTAGATTAGGATCGATGAAATTCTCTTAGGTTAGGATAGTTGAAATTAACTCAGGTTGGGATTGAAAAAAAAAAAAAAAAAAAAAAAAAGAAAAAAAAAAAGAAAATGTTATCTCTGCGATGAAATCTGTGCTAACTCTGGACCGCATACCGAAACATCTACACGTCGATCAGGGCAAGGAATTTTACAACAAAGAATTTAAAACTCTCATGAGACATTATGGGATCAACATGTACTCGACATTTAGCAACTTGAAGGCATCGATATGCGAACGCTTCAATCGTACACTGAAAAATAAAATGTGGAAGCAGTTCACACTTCAAGGTTCTTATAAGTGGACCAGCATTCTACCAGATTTAATTGCATCGTACAATAATACCAAACATCGCACGATTGGAATGAAGCCGAAAGATGTGACTACGACTAATGAAAAACAACTGTATCGAAGTGTGTATAAACCGCGTCAAATAAAAAGAAGCAAACGAAAACGTAAATTTAAGGTTGGCGATAAAGTTCGAATTAGCAAATATAAAAATGTGTTCGAAAAGGGTTATACGCCGAATTGGACAACAGAAATATTTACGATTCATGAGGTGAAAAATACCAACCCTCCAACTTACAAACTCACCGATTACCTGAATCAACCCATTGAAGGCGGGTTTTATGAGGAGGAGCTCAGCAGGGTGCAATATCCCGATGGCTATCTTGTAGAAAAGGTCTTGCGGAGGCGTGGTGATCAACTCTATGTAAAATGGTTGGGATTCGACAGTTCACATAATAGTTGGATAAATAAATCGGATATGTAATATAATTTTCATGAATAAATTTATTATGAACTTATTTACATTTGTTTCTTCACCCTCCTCAATCTTAATGCTAGCTTACATGATAATTGCGGAAAAATGTTTTCACACGCACACACTTTCTCACATTTTCTCACATTTTCTCACATTTACGTGTAAAGTAGATGGGAAATTTTTTGAGAAAATGTGAGAAAATGTGAGAAATTGTGAGAAAATGTGAGAAAATGTGAGAAAATGTGAGAAAATGTGAGAAAATGTGAGAAAATGTGAGAAATTTACAAGTTTGCAGGATCTTGGTAACCCCAGGGTAAAGTATCAGTTCTACCGGGTATCAACTTTCGCTTATCGTCACACGAGCTTAGAGCTAACTTATTCTGTAGAATAGTGCTAACTGTATGTCGACTACTTCTTATCACACACTGTTGCTCAGCCAAATTTTGATAGTCGAAAAGGCATCGTTTGTAATCATCAAACGTGATAGATTTTAATGTCGAGCCTTTTACACCCTTTGCACGTTTCTTGTCGGTATCGCGACGAGTTCTGAATGTATCGAGTTTTGCTCGCAAGCCGATAAATTCGGTCATAATTTTTCCATTATTCTCATCCTTCATCAGACCAAGGCGTTTTTTATTCAACAGGGGAATGCCGTAGGTATTATCCGTCGGATAGTCTGATGTATCGAACATTGTCGCAACATCACGCTTGATGATTTCATAGATATTTGGAACAGTAAATTGATATATCAGGCTATCTGTATCGGTATACATGAATTTTGATTCGGTACTTGAAAAATTCTTTTTTACATAATCATAGTGGAAGTTGTATAGAAATATTTTCGAAAGATCGAGAATAGCAGCACCAATGTAGATGGGCTTATTGAAATATACAGTGGTTCGACTTAGCTGAATAATCACCATATCTTCAGAAAATATGGTACAACTATGAAATGTTGGCCTTGCAATGGGAGCACGTGCACCGCCCCTACCCTCCCACTTCGTGATTAGTTTCACGTTCTTATGGTTACGCACATTTTTCATGGTCTTGCCAAATACGGCGTTATTCATAAGCTTGTAGAAATTCTTCTCAAATTCGTTTTCGATTGCTTTCGCATATTTGTATTGAGATCTATGTATGATTTTAACCATGGTGATTGTGCGAACCTTAGAATTCTGTGCACTTTTGTCAGCTTTAAACCAAATTTGATGCACTGTTTCAAATTACGATAGTGTAGAGCATATTTTTCCTTAGGTAGAAGCATTGTCGCAAGTTTTCTAATTTTACTACTCGGTGGTGTGAAATATTCGGGACAGAGAGGTAAGTCGGCATTTTGTTATTATGAGCATGGTATCCCTTCTCACAAGAATAGATGATACAATTTCTTGGTGTAGGAAAAAATGTCAACAACGATTTAATGTGCTTGTTATAAGTACTTATTCACTCTGACGCTGACACATACGCCTCGAATTGTCTGCCCTCTCTATCAATACAAATATTAATAGTCGTTGTTGACATTTTTTTTTTTCCAAAACCAAGAAATTGTATCTTCTATTCTCGTGAGAATTTCGCTCTACGAAAATCTCTTGTTTGTTGATAGGCTATAGAGACGTGGCTTCGCGTCGACTGAGTCCCTCCAATTCTGAACACATGAGGTGATACACCCTGTATAACTATCAAAATTGCAAACTAAAGTTAATTGGCATTTATGCGCGAGATTAACAACCAAAATTTCCGACGGATTGTTAAATGAATATTGTTAATTGAAAGTAAAATCATCGATCATTTATCTCACCTCCGCATAGTGGCGACTGATAAAACGCATTTACATCGATAGATAAGAGTTAGACAACACCTCGAAGAACTATCTATTCAAGACTCGGTAACAAACATAGAACTCTACCAATTCGGGATCAGAATGTCAACGCATCTAACTAGTGATTCGCATCCTTTACATAACATTTATTCATAACGTAACACCTATGGGAATATCATAGTAAGTACTTGTATTATAGATTTCTATTTCCCGGCAATGCTTCCAGTTAAGGCTGAAACCCATTAGCCGGCAGCGAGCGGTGGCAAACGGCAAAACAGTGGTTCACATCCCATACATCGACCAAATCTGGCGTTAAAATTAGATTTGGTCCGTGTTTTGAATGTGAATCACTGTTTTCGGCCGGTCACCGCCGTTCGCTGCCGGCTGGTGGACCTCGACCTTTATACTTTTGTCCAACAGAATTTCATTTGATTCTAATATTATATCCAATATATTTGATCATTCAATGGACATGTTTGAATCTGTTTGTCGTGGGCTGTACACCTGAATGGATTCAAGAAGATTCGTTTTGAAGGAGGATATGGATGGGAAGTGGCTCAACTGAGCTTTTTTTTTTTTTTTTTTTTATTTTTTTTTATTTTTTTTTTTTTTTGCAACAGCTAGAGCTAATCACCAACCATGGGATGATGTCCACCGACGAATCCGATTTTTTCGATAACAGGCAAATGACTGAGGAACGGTGGTGGGGAACACGACTCTATTATATAATTAGCATCACCCTGCAAATGTAATCACAATTTCATTGTTTTTTATTCAACTCAACCCATCGCATTACATGTGTGTGTGTGTGTGTCTAAATTTTGCCTGAAAATTCAAATTTGTTGTATAATCTTTCGAGATAGAGTAGTCCTGCAACCATTTTTCATCCACCTCTTTGTTCAGCAGGTCTAGTCGAATGGGGTCCTTGTCTAGAACCTTCCCGATTCTCGTTGATTAGAATATGATGTATTTGACCACTATTGTTGCAATAACTTTACAACCAAATTCTGTTTATAAATCAAACGCAGATGGCGTTCCGCAAAAAATTAAAGCGTTTAGAATCACCGAAGAATGGGTGAAAAATTCGGATGCTCTGAACAGCATTTATTGCTTTATTCGTCAAGGGTTGACTGATTTTATGATCAATTTTCCGTCCTGATCAGCGAAAAGCGTGAAAAAACTTCTAAATGACGTTTTATCGCTCTATCCATTGAGACTTGCCGATTTTATCTGTGGCGGAGTATTTTGATAACTGTTTGGCTGGGGTTGATTCTTTTTTGTGGTATACAGCCAATAGGATGCAACCCACCCGCCTGATCAGTTTGAGAAAAGAAGACAACTGCCAGTTTTTGAAAGAAGATCGGTGAATAGTGAAAGTTCATAGAATCATAGGAAAATCGTTGAACGTGATGGCTCGTAATTTCGCAAATATGCACCACCGTAAGTAGGGCCTGATATCTTTATATGATATTATTTGACAATTACCAAGTTAATCATGTGTTATATTCGAGGATTTTACGCACAATATGACTGAAAAACCCCTGTAGAATGGAATAATGATCCTCATCTTGGTGGATTGGTTGATACACAGCTAAAACTATATACAGCCAGGCAACGTGTGAATGCTGTCATGATAACAAAGAATGGTATCCAGGCAAGGCTTCAAATAGACAACAATATTCACTGTTGGTTGTTGAGGAAGGTGGATAATTATCGGTATTACCAGGATCCTGACGATTATGCACGATTTTTATGGGCCGAGGTGTGCTCGTTTGATTATTGCGATCTGTGTCTTCACAAACTTCTAACGTTTTGAGCGGCAAGAGGGTGTGAAAAACTTCTGAATGATATTTATTGCTTGATCCTTTGAGATTTGTCGATTTTTATGGGCCTAGGTGGTATCTTTTGATTATTGCATGCAATCTTCGTGTTTGCAGAATTCTAGCATTTTTCGAGCGACGAAAGTATAGTGAAAAACTTCTGAATGATATTTATTGCTCGATCCTTTGGGACTTGCCAGTTTTTATGAGCCGAGGTGGTGTCTTTGAGAGCTGTTCTCTGGTTGGTTGAGTTTGATTTTATTTTGGGGATGGTATGCAGCAAACAGGATGCAACCTTACCCCTGCCTGGTTAGTTTAAGACGAAAAAGACAATTTTCAGTCTGAAAAGATCGGCGAATAGTGCAAGTTCATAGAATCAAAGGAAAATCCCTGAACGTGATGGCTGGTAATCGTGCAAGCATATACTATTGTAAGTAGAGCCTGATGTCTTCATATGATATTATTTTACAAGTGCTAAGTTAATATTGTGTTCTATTCAAGACGTTTCCTCACGATACAATTGGGCAACCCCTGTGGAGTGGGGTAATGATTCTCATCTTGGTGCATTGATTAATACACAACTAGAACCATATGTAATCAGACGACGTGTGGATCGTGCCTTAATAACAATTAATGGTATCCAGGCTGGCCTCCGAATAGACAACAATATTCGCTGTTGGTGGTTTAGGAGGGTGGATCATTATCAGGCTTACCCTAATGCTGAAGATTATGCAATCACCAATGTTCTTCGGTATCGAATAGACGAGATGATGGGGAAAGATATCGATGTGATAGCTCATAATTCCGCAAACATGCGCAATCGTAAGTAGAGCCCGATGTCTGGATACAATATTGTTATTTTAGAATTGCTAAGTTGATTATGTATTTGTTCAAGGAATTCACGCACGATATGATTGGGCGACTCCTGTGGAATGGGGTAATGCTCCTAATCTTGATGACTTGGTTGATCCACAGCTGAAGCCATATGTAACCAGGCGTTGTGTGGATGGTGCCGTGTTAACAATTAATGGTGTCCAGGCAAAGCTTCAGATAGACCACGATATTCGCTGTTGGTGGTTTAAGAAGGCGCATGATGAACATTATTACCCGAATTCCGAAGATTATGCAGTCTCTATGGTTCTTCGGGATCGAATAGACGAAAGACTGGATAGCGGTAGCGAGGGCGAATATGATCAAGATATACAGAATGCGTCTGAAGAAGAATAGTGTGTATGATTTATCATTGAGGAATCATTATGACACATCTAAGCTCACTTTTTCTATTTTCAGATCCCATTCTCATAGGGAATGATGATGAATACAGATGAGGGATAAATGTTACGGCCATTATTATTATTATTATTATTGAAATTGTTGTATTTTAGAATAGGTTAGACTTGAGACATAACAAATAAACGCATATATTATCAGATAATTCGCGTCATTGATTGCATATATAACACCCTGTCACACTTTAAGCATTTCAGCTAGTATAATTCGTATATATAAGCTAAGAATTAGATATTTCAGCCATCTTGGATCGATTGTCGGTAAGAAAAAAAGATCGGTAATCGTTACCATGATCCGAATCGTTAGTGGCGCCATCGCAAGACTGAAAATTGCAGGAAAATTGCAGCCATCAGACTATAGCTAACTAATGATCGGATCGTTACCATCGGACTATCGGTAACTGATGATCGGATCGTTACCATCAGATTGTCGGTAACAGGAAATCGTTACCATCAGACTATCGGTAACTAATGATCGGATCGTTACCATCGGACTATCGGTAACAATCGGTAGTGGCGCCATCGCACGACGGCAAATTGCAGCCATCCGATTGTCGGTAACAAAGATCGATGATCGTTACCATCAGACTGTCGGTAACTTACCCCGCACGGTCGGTAACTTACTATCACAACTCGGCCGGTAAAGAAGTTTTGATCCAGAACCCCCCCATTATATCTACTCTCGGCGGCAGTCCTCCTAATGCTCCAGCATAGGAGTCATTCCACGTCAGACCGGACACCTTTCAGACAACATGTTCTTGAAACTCGACATCATTTTTTTTGCAGCTTCTACGAGTCAAATGAATGGGTCAAACAATTTTTCAAATTTTTTTATCTTAAATAGTTTCAGAGTTGCAGGGGGTTGAATTTTGTCAAAAAGGGGCAAAAAACGGAAACACGCTGTCTTTCAAATGCTCATATCTTCGGTTCTATCCATCCTACAGACTTGATCCTGCATTCGTTTTGAAGCTCTTAGAACAGACTTTTATATTATATTTTTTAAATGTTGGTATAGCGACAACGACTATTTGTTATAAACAATTATATTATTCAAATGCGATTTTTAAGGTGAGAACACGCTTTCAAAATTTTGAAAAAAATATGAGCGTGTTCCTTGGACAATTTCCTAAAAAAAAAGGTGAGTTTCAAAATGGAACTCAGATGGAAAGTATTTTTAAACAGTGATTGATTAAAAGAAAGTGGCGCCGCGCGACGCTGCTGGCGCGCCTCTTACGTAGATCCACGCTTTTGCTTAATCAATCGCTGTTTAAAAATGCTTTCCATCCAAGTTCCAATTTTGAACTCGCCTTTCTTTCGGGAAATCGTCCGAGGAACACGCTCTACCAACATTTAAAAAATGTAATACAAAAGTCTGTTCCAAGAACTTCAAAACGAACACTGGATCAAGTCTGTAGGACGGATAGAACCGAAGATATGAGCATTTGAAAGACAGCGTGTTTCCGTTTTTTGCTCCTTTACGACGAAATTGACCCCCCTGCAACTCTGAAACTATTGAAGATAAAAAAATTTGAAATTTTTTTGATGCATTCATTTGACTCGTAGAATCTGTAAAAAAAATCAAAAAAAAATCGGAGACATCAAGCGAAATTTTCGATTTATTTTGTCCGGTCTGACGTGGAATGACTCATAGGCAATGCGCGGTCCATCATGTATGGTCTAAGGTGGAAACGTAGTCAGCGAGCCAGAGAAAGGGACTCTATTTCAGATTCGAGGTTGACGGAGAGATCAATCCGTTGAACAAAAATCAAAGTAAAGAAAATGAATTCCAATAATCAGTGAAGGAAAAGAAGAGATCCTCGAATAACGAAAATCAATTGAATCAAGTTAGGGTTATGACAAAGCGTACTCCAATCACCTGCAATTTTTTAACAATTGGCTGTTGGGTTTCTGAATCTCCTTTCAGCGGGTGAAATTCAGAACAAGGTCACGTACATACTGCAGATTTCTGTACATAAGATATAGTTAATAAAATCGAATATATGCATGTATGGCATAGATTAACACAAAAAAGGATATACTTCCTTGTTAATCCAATGTACAGAATAAAAATTTATCTTTCAGCATTTAAATCTTCGAGCGTGACGATCATTTTTCGCCAGGCCCTGTTTTCAGCCAAAACTTACAACTTCTTACAGTGGGGCAAAAGTTTTTTTTTCATTCCATACTCATAACATATTTTGTTCATGATATGTATGATTATGAAATGGCGCAGACAACTTTGCTGGGTCTTTCTGAAAATTTTAATGCATATGTCTCATCGAAATCTCGTATATCGACTACGTCAATGTGTGAAATTCGAGCTTACAGTCTCTATAGTAGCTTAAATTTCCGTTCTCTAAAATTTCTTCAGCATGTTCAATTACAGAGATATCACTTGAATTTATCATGGTGACATTCCGAAGAGAAGATACACCTCAGGATTAGCAAGAATTTCGAACATCA
Organism: Tenthredo mesomela; assembly: GCA_943736025.1. Classification (NCBI taxonomy): domain Eukaryota; kingdom Metazoa; phylum Arthropoda; class Insecta; order Hymenoptera; family Tenthredinidae; genus Tenthredo; species Tenthredo mesomela. Next base: position 38,009,399 of record OX031014.1, on the reverse strand, counting down.
TACGCGGGTATTGGGTCGTTTCCGACCACTGTCCGACGCTGCTCGGTAGTCGAGACGTGAAGACGTGTAGTTTGAAAGAAATTGCAAGCGGAGGATTGGCGCCTGTGGCGCGCGCTCGGAGGTTTTCCCGCGCTGATATGAGTTTGTTCTTACTAGCGTTGCACGACTACTAAATTATTTCCGAAGGGTTATCTAACACGAGTGCTGTTCGTCACACGTCATACCCATAAATTAACAATCTCTCGGAATTACATCTGAACGATAAACTATGGTTGACTGCAGCTCTTATAAGCTGATCAAACGGACCGTCACTTTTTGATCGAGTTTTCCGAACAATCTCGATAAGTTTCGTCGCTTGCTCACTCTCGGAAAAAAGTAATAACCGAATATAACCGCCCCAAGCATGCGCGACGTACCAAGTACGTATTGTTTAAACAATTTATTTCACGCGGATATGGTAGGCAGTGATTAAATATTACAAAGTGTACGCCGGTCGTTTGCTCACACTTCAACCGGAAATTACGATCCGCTCGATTCAATTATAAAAACTGCAGTCAACCATAGTTTATTTTTCGAACGAAATCTAGAAAGACTGTTGAATCATATGGGTATTACGTGTAATAAACGGCACTCGTATTTGCTCACCCTCCAAAAATTAATTTAGCAGTCGTTCAACACTCGTAGGAACCTAATTCATGTGAGAGCGTGTGGACCTACCGAGTGTGGGCTTGCGATTTTCTGTAAAGTACATATTCATAGTTGACAGCAGCGCTAATAGCCGGAGTGAGCGAGAGAGAGAGAAGAACAGTCGAGAGCACACGTTCCTTTAGCCGCTCAACGCGTTTTGTTCATGTGACAGTGTTCAGTGATGGTGACAGTGATTAGTGAATGTGATTGACTTATTTTTTTAATACTACTCGTGTCAGTGTGTATGTGTGTGTGTGTGTGTGTAGACAATAAAATTAGTATTATTTAATATATCAACCTATGTGGTTGCAATAGGTATGGCGAACAGTCACAACAAACGAAAAAAAAATCGCGAAAGCGAATCTTTGTTGTTTCTAGGTAAGTACGATTGTTTATACACTAGTTCTAAACACACTAGCTTCCGTTCGATTTTCCAAATCTCATATACTTACTGATAATCCCCATCAACACCGTTCTACGAACGTTCTATACTATAGGGGACTGATTCTTGACCTCAATTGAATGTGTAGATAGGATTCTTGGATATGAAGGTCGTAGTAACGTTAATAAAAATTTTATTCGTCAACGTTTCGGCCCTGGTTGTGGGCCCTCCTCAGGACAAAGCATTTATTCATCTACAAACAAATTACATGTAACGGTTTTTTTGCACAAAAACAAATTTGAAAAACACAAGAAACGTTCGAACTGACTTTACCTAAAAAATATAATTTGGGATATAAAATAGTGCCAGAAATCATCAACAATGAGCAAAAGACGTTAATCCAGACTCATGCTTCCGGAACTTCCACCTATCCATCACTACTATTAATCTATAAAATTTATAAGTTGAATTGAAAAAGGAAAGAAAGGCTGACTTTGACAGAAGTTCGACAAGACTGTTATGAGAGCAAACCGCAGAGCATGAAAACTGAGAAAGTAGACTGTCATACTGAGAATATAGACATGGTATCAAAACAATAAACTCAATCGGTACTTATAAATAGACTTAGTATAGGTTAGTCACTAGAGTTTATCGATACATGTCACTGGACAAGTTAGGTATCCGAAATCAATCTCACATACGTATCACTCAATTTCTCTACATCTTTCCGCAAATTAACCGACCCTCGATGACTAACGATGTTACACATTTCCAAAATAATTCTTTTATAATAAGACGGTTCCTCGTGTAAGATCTTAACATTATCATAATCAAACTGATGATCCTGCTCTACAATGTGTTGGGTTAAAGCCGTATAATGGTCAACATTGTCTTTGATGTTCTTTTTATGTTCACTAATTCGTTGCGACAAGTGTCTAGACGTTTGACCAATATAAGGCTTTGTACAATCTTTGCAAAGAATTTGATATACAACATTAGAACGTTTTTCCAACGGTAACGCGTCTTTACCCGAGTCGAACAAAGATCTTAGATCGTTCAAGTTCTTACCAACAAACTGGACATTGAATTTTGTAAAAGTGCGGTTTAGCGATTCAAACAAACCCGCAATGTAAGGGATCGAGATGAAAGTTGATCTATTAGGGTCCGCTTGAACACTCACATTACTGTTTATTCTCGCATTGATGGTAAGTATACGCTTAGTAATAGTTCGGTTTACGAATTGAATTGGGTAATCATTTTTGGTAAGAACCTCTCGTATAATGTCTAGGTTTTTTTCGTGAAACCGCGTGTTAGATAACTTAATTCCTCTATCAACTAAGCTCGTAATCAAACCAATTTTGTAAGATTTTGGGTGATGCGAGTGAAAGTTTAAATATTTCTGTGACCAAGTGGGTTTTTGGTACCAATCCGTTTCGATGGTCTGATTTGAGTTGATGATACGTGCATCTAAAAAACTGATAGACCCCTGTGTTTCCGTCTCACAAGTAAATTGTAATCTAAGATGGAAATCATTAAATACATGTAACAAATGGATCACAGAGTCTCTCGGTACCGCAGTTAGAATATCGTCTACATAACGAAAATAGAAAGGCAAATCGTAACCCAAATTATTAATACAATGTGACTCTAAATCATCCATCACGAGATCAGCTAGAATAGGTGACAGAGGAGATCCCATAGGTAGCCCAAAGGTCTGAGAGTATATGGTGTCATCAAATTTAAAAATGGAAGCATCAAAACACAATCTCAAAGCTATCACCAATTGGTTTAACGATACAGGTATCTTTCCTGACAACTGATGCCAACGTTTCTTAATGGCTTCAAGCGCGAGTTCTTTTGGTACATTAGTGAATAATGCTACCACATCCGAAGAAATTAACATGTAGTCAGGAGGCAAAACTATACCTCTCACTTTGTCGACCAAAGTAAAACTATCCTTGATAAAAGATTTCGGTTTTACCAAATTAGATTTGAGCCAGAAATTCAATGTCTTAGCAAGGGAATAGGTTGGACTATTAATGAAAGACACAATCACCCTCACCGGGGAACCTTCTTTGTGGATCTTCGGTAAACCATAGGCTCTAGCCACCACACTATTGTTAGTGTAGATGCTGCGCTTTAAACTCTCCGAAATCCACTTATTATGAAACCATCTGTTAACTAAATCATTAACCCGTTGTTGGAGTGAGAAAGTGAGTTCGTGTCTAACTATCTTGTAGGTGTTAGTGTCAGAAAGCTGGCAGGCTTTGACAAAGATCAACCCAGGATGGTTTGAACGAAAATCCCGAACCTTTTTGATTCGTGAAGCGCTGAAATGACCTTTTATAGTGGAGGGGGTCATGTTTGAAATTGCTAATTTTGAATAATTTTGATTAAATGTTTTGTCCTGAGGAGGGCCCACAACCAGGGCCGAAACGTTGACGAATAAATTTTTATTTACGTTACTACGACCTTCATATCCAAGAATCCTGTCTACACGTTCTATACTATACCTACGACCTCGAATACATTGTAGCATTCCATTTATGAAACGCGCCCAAATCCAAACACGAATCCATCACTATTTTACGTGCACGCTATTATTATTTTTCGGAATTCACGCTACTTGAAAAACCGTGAATTGGTCGGAATCCGGAATGAGCTGGCATAAATGTTCGAGTTAAATTTATTTAATTGCGAAGGTAATAAACCTGCAGTGCTAATAGATCACGTAAACGGTCTTCGAATCGGGAAATCCGCTTCATTCGGAATTGAGAAATTTTTCTTACTTATCCATCTGAAATCTCGAAATTTAAATTTGACATATAAATCCAGTTTTTCTTCCGGTGTAGGGATTGCAATCCGGAAAACCGGATCCGGTAATCCGGCGAATCCGGCATCGGTATACATCTACCGGATCCGGTGACCGGATCCGGTAAAAAATACATGACACCAATTTTTTAGAAAAATACTCGCGTTGCTGCATAACTACGATCCTTTTTTCAAAACCAAAATTGATTTTTTATGATCATGATACTCAAAATAATTATTCAAAGTAAGTCTATTAAAAAATAAGATGAAGTTTTGAACTCATTATTGTAATAATTGTGCTCTTCATTAAACAGATTCATGATGACTGTCATGGTGTCATCATAATTATTAGAATGAGACTACTTAGCGTGCCTCAATCACCTAATTATTGTGATCTCAGTTGATTAAGGTTGATTTAGTTAGATTTAATATAAGTTACTTACATAATGTAATCTATGCAACAAGATAATTTTCAATAATGTAATTTGTGAAATCTAGTAAGACAAAAGGATCTTCACCGCCCGTTATTAAATAAATATTATCAATATGGAGATCACAATTTAACTAATTACACTACACTATACTAGTTTTCCATGGTTGATTTGATTCGTAATTGTTACTCAATTATAACAGCGTAAATAAAATTGATTTCATAAGAAATTAACTTTTTTTTTTTTTATAAACCTCATAATACACTCACTTGATCATCTTTTATACAGTCGATTTTGGAACAAAAGGGAAAAATCTTTTTCACCACACCTGCACGGAAAGTACGACTTTCGCTCCCTTGCGTGAGCGGGAAGTCGTTCTTTCCGATGCAGGGGGTGGTGAAAAATAGTATACCTCACAGGGGAGGTATACGGGAGTGAAAAAGGCCATCCCAAACTGAGTTTTTGTCACCTCGCCTTCGGCTCGGGTGTCAATCTCACACGCAGTTTGGGTTAGCCTACTTTCCCTCCCTAGGTGAGTAATATACTATTGATGTGACCAGTCCGGTCGGATCGATAGGGATCCGGCCGGATCCGACCGGATTGAAATTGGTGCCGGATTGCAATCTCTATTCCGGTGGTTACGCGTTTTGACACACGCCGTGTCTAAACCTGTAAACTCGCTGCGAATACTTATGGACTCACAATCTGTTTCAGACGCCAGAAGAAGACCATCGTTCCACTCGACGAACATGATGGCCAAGTCAGCGTCGCAGTTGCGACCTCAGAGACCGCGATTGTCGCGGAAATGAACAGTTTGCCGGTATCGGTAAGTGACGACAATGCGCTCGTCGGTGAAAATGATATCACGGATAACGAGGACGTCCGTGAGATCACAATCGAAGGTCGGCGCATTGTCGATATAAGTTATTTACTTAAACAATTGCACAAAAAATTCGATAACCATTCCGTTTCGACGGAATGTTCTTTTCGCGATCTGAAATTGATCAAATCATGGGATCAAGGTTTGCGGACCCACCTGCATTTCCTGTGTCAGAAATGTCTGTACAAGTTCAGCATTTGGACAGATCCCGACCTCAAAAATATTATGGGGATAAACCAAAGTGCCGTGTGCGGTACAATTACTTCGGGTACCGGCCATAGTACGCTGCAAGAACAACTTGCTGCGATGGCAATCCCGGCTATGTCCGCGCCCACCTACCGACATTATCGGGATACGCTGTATGACAACTTCCATGAAGTTGTCGAAGCTGAAAGGGAAAGAGCTGCGGAAATGGAAAAAGAAATTGCCATAAGAAAGGGGCATGTTATAAACGGTGTCCCGTACATCGACGTCATTGCGGATGGTTGTTGGGCAAAACGCTCCTATGCGGGTGGTAAACATGATGCGCTATCGGGTGCAGCCATGATCATTGGTCGTGAGACCAAGTTAGCTCTATTCGTTGGTGTACGCAACAAGTATTGTGCAACCCACGCAAGAGCAGAGCCGTTAAATAAGGAGCCTCCCCCTCACACCTGTTTCAAAAACTGGGGGCTTGACCGCAGCTCAAACGCAATGGAAACTGACATTATTGTCGAAGGTTTCCGGAATAGCATTGAGTGCAACGGTTTAATATATAAAACGCTAATTGCGGACGGAGACAGCAGCGTATATCAAGCTATACGAGATAATAATCCGTACGCTGAATACGGAGTTGTCGTCGATAAAATCGAGTGTAATAATCACTTATTTCGAAACTTGTGCCGCAAGTTGAGAGCTGCTTCCCTCACGAAGCTTGCGAAACTCCCGCAGAAAGAAGTACAGAACGTCACTCAATTCCGACAGTACGTACTTTCGAGCAGTTTAAAAATTCGTCTCAACGTAGAGAAAGCGAGAGATCTGCGCAATGCGGAGAACATATCAGAGGACGAAAAAACAACGAAACTCTGTATAGATATATTGAATATATTTTCTCACGTGTACGGTGACCACTCCAATTGTCACACACTGCCATTTGACTGCGTATCTGAGCCCTATTAGACCGGGAGCCCATAACACTTTTTTTATGTATCATAACCTACCGCTCATATACATCTTAAGTTCCATAAATGTGTATCCCACATCACGAAAATATCATCGCCGAACAAATTCCGTGGTTACAATATGTTTTTCACGCGCGATCAAATTGTTTAAAAAACTCAGGTTTTCGAATCATTACCTACCGTTCGGCATATGTCGCAAATTACTGTGTTTGAAAAAAAAGTTCGGGCGGACGGCATTGCCGAACGTGTAGGATGGTTATGAAAGTCACTATTACCCTATGCTTTTGTAAAAAAAATTGTTTAAAAGATTATTATAACCTACTGTTCGGCATTTCGTGAATATCTCTAATTATTCACTAAAATTCAAAGCAATACGGTCGCCGAACATTTTGGTTGGCTAGGGACCTAGCTACACCCACGCATTTCCGTTTTTCGTCGTCTATATGTGTGACACCATAGCCTACTTCTTCAAATTTCGATATTAACCTGTTACAATGCCAAATATTGCGAATTAATTATTGCCGAACAAATAAAATGGCTACGCTAGATGTAATAACATCTGCAAATTGCGGATCTTATGTCTAAGAAATAAAATTACAACCTACCGTTCGGCGTCTATTTCATTGTACGGATACTTATTAATAATACGCAATTTATTAGTTTATATGATAAAATAACAGCTACATATTGGGAATCATCAAAAAATATCATCGAAGTTACAGCGCCACTGTGCGCCACTGATACCCACGCCACTGCAGCGTCCTTTTCAAGCTTCTCGTCAGTCGCGTGCGTTACGATGCAGGAGCCGGACGGTGAAATTGTTGAGGAGCCAAGTACAAACAATCCAACTGCGTGTTTTTTATGCAACGAAGGCTCCACATTGTTTGATAATATAAAGCGTTTTGACCATAAAAAATTAAGTGCGTGCAACGATAAACTGAAAATCCGGAAAGAACAATCGTGGGAATTTTCCGATGCAAAGTTACCTACGGACATTGCGGGTAATTACGGGTATCATTCAAAATGTTATACAAAATTTATAAAAGTATCCGGAAAATTGAAAAAAAAGTCTGCAGACAAAAAACATAGTGAATCAATAGAACCGGGGCCGTTAGCTTCAACGAGTCGAGGTGATGATACAGCTGTTGCGTCCGTTAGCCGAACGCCTGAGAACGAAGGGGCGGGAGACGTGTAAGTACCTTGGTGTGTGTGTGTGTGCTGTGTATGTACGGGGTGAATTCCTTACGTCCAGACACTTAGAGAAGCGTTGAGGTGGCCGCAAGGTCGGCGCCCACATAAAATATCATGCGCGCCCAAATCGCGGCCACTTCAACGCTTTTCTGAGTGTCTGACGTTAGGAATTCACCCTGTATATATATTAGGCCGTGTATGTATGTAATTGGTATCTTAATCGACAAAATTCTTCTTGCAGCGAGAGCGATGACGAAAATGAGCCGAACCATGATGTAGAGATCGCAGAAGGAGAAACGATTGAGAATCAAGACTCAATAATGACAGAGGGTTATGAAGCGAAAAAAGGATGTGTGTTTTGCAATCAAGAAAAACGAAAAAGAAAAAATCGTTATCACAATTTGACTTATGCCCCGGATCGTTCGACATTCGAAACTGTCGAAACTTTAGCAACGCAACTAAATGATCTTGGATTATTACTGAAAATACAACAAATGGAGCCAATACCATACCACAAGGCTTGCAAAATTGATTATATTAGAAAATCTAAAAATTTGATTGAGAATAAGTATTCATCATGGCATCTCCGAAGGGATCATCATAAGTCAGCATATAAAAAATTATGCGATTTCATTCAAATTAATGTGATAGGATATCGACAGTTGTTGAAACTGAAATTCGTTGAAGAACTGTTCGTTCAATTTTTGCATGAGGAATACGCGTCGGTTCAAAATATATTACCGGACATGTTTTCTGCAAGACATATTGAAGGGAAACTGGAAGAAACATTCCATGGTTTAATCAAAACAATTTCATGCAACCATAACAAATTCGTTGTTCCTTATGATGTGGATTTAGATGATATGAATCGAGTACAATGTGAAGAGGAAAGCATTGTACGTTCCGCGGCAGTCATTCTAAGAAAATTAATTGGAAATATCGAGAAACAAAATCTGCCTGATAAGTTGACAGTAAAAGATTTGATTAACGGAGAATGCGATCCTCCTAATATTTTGCGGGAGTTTTATCGCATTTTGCTGACTGGTGGAAATACGAAAAGTTCAAAGACAAAGAAAAAAAAAAATTGTTAGTAAAATCTTTTGCCGAAGATGCTATTTATGGCGTGACAAATGGCAGGGTGAAACCATCAAAGCATATCACTCTAGGTATGTCTTTAAGAAGCCTGACAAACAGTAAAAAAATAATCAGTATTGTAAACTCCTATGGTCATTGCATATCATACACTGCCATTGAAGAACTGGAAACAGAGGCAACATTCTCCGCTACCAGCGCGAAACAAATCTGCCCATCTGATATAGTACGAAATCCTAACTTGAACACCAATTTTGCATTCAACAATTTCGATCGATATGTTGAAACACAGAGCGGAAAAGACACCTTGCACGATACCGTAGGCATTATCGTTCAAGATGTGTGTAGTAATATTCCGTTAAATGTACGTGAAGAAGAGGATTCGCAAACACATACCGAATTTAATACCACACGAGTGACAAATCGGAAACGACGACATTTCCAGGCGATTGCTCTAGAACTTCCAGAGTATTCTAAAAAGCCCAGATTCGACGAAACATTGAAGTCTCTTGATTATGAAAAACGCCACGAAATTCCAGACAACCTGAGGGTAATAAAAAATTTAGATTTCATGTGGATGATTTCTCATGCGTGCGATATACCGACCCCTATGTGGGTGGGCTTCAATGCCAAAATTTTGAATGATGCATCGAAAAAACAAATTGTGTCATATCTTACACCGATGAATGTTTCGCCAACAAATAATGCAGTTGTGTCAGAAACTATGAACCAAGCTTTACAAGCAGCTAATGAGTGTGAGGAAAATTATGCCGAAGTAACATATGACCTAGCTATTGCTAAAATAGCAATGCAGCAACAAAGCACGGAGAATTCTTTGAATAAAGTATTCATTCACCTTGGATCTTTTCACATTATGATGTCATATTTCAAGGCCGTCGGAAAATTTATCGATAGTTCAGGCATCACAGCTGTAATGGTGGAAGCTGGTCTCATAGCAAATGGCTCTGTATCAGCATTTTTGTAAGGCAAACATTTCAACAGGTGCAAACGCCTGCATCCACTAATTTCAGTAGCTTTTGAGATAATGCATTTTGAATTTTTTATTGAAAAATGTAATATTGAGATAACTGCAGACATTAAGACTTATGTGGAAAACTTTCAAAACCACAAATCAAGCAATCCTCGTGTAGAAAATGAAGAAGTTCTATATGTTCTCAGCACGTACGAAACGTTCAAACAGCAAACTTTACAAGGCAAGCACGGAAAAACACCGCAATTTTACATGATGTATGTATCACTTATCCAGAATTATTTAATTTTGTCGAGAAGCATACGTACAAACGATTTGGAATTATTCAAATACATCCTGCCGATATTAACGAATTTATTTTTCGCTTTCAACCATCCTAATTACGCGCGGTACATGGTTTTATACCACGAGCGTTTAATGGATGTTAATGAAACACATCCCGGGCTGAATGTGAATATTGGAGTGAAAAGGACCGAAAAACCATTCTCGAGGCAACCGACTGATCTAACGCTCGAACAGACAATAAATGCTGATGCTGCTCGGAGGATGACAGGCATAATATGTCTCAGAAACTCTATAGCAGCTCGTCAACGATGGAGTAGAAGCCACGGTATTCGCACAAGTATCATTTCTCAAGTGTTGAATGAGACCGGATTGCAAGCAAAAGAAGATACAACCAATGATTTAAACGACTATCGCATAAAAAAAAGCATATCACAGATTAAAGACTTCACGAAAAGTGTAAATGCTAGACTGAATCCATTTTCACCGAATTTAGACTAACAATTGCTATATAACATAAGCAATGGCCAAGCTGCATCCGAAGAAGTTGCGGATTTTTTATTAAACGTCGAAAATTCCGGAAACCACATTGGACAACAGTTTATAAGCGAATGTGCAAACGATAGTAAGCGGTTTGAAAAACCTATAGCCAGAAATAAAATTCTGAATTTCTGAACTATTAAAAAAAGGGTGAAAAGTTCAATAAACAACAGAGTTCAAGAAGTCAGAATCCAAAGGGATTTGTTTGGAAGACTACTAGGGATTTCGCTAGAAAAAAACCTGGATTTTGAAAAAGTTTTGAGTTACCCATTAACTCCCGTACCGCTGTCGTTGTGTCACATCGATGGTACAATAAATAAGACAGATAAATCGAAAATGGTTGAAATAATATCAGACAAATTTGAGTTCGCACATGTACAAGATGTAGATGTTGCGATCATAGACGGATTCTTTTTCTTACATCTATTAAAGGATCTGCCACCAACTTTTGGCGGCGTTGCCATGAAAATTTTGTTGATGCTTAAAAATTTTAAAGCCAAAAGGATAGATATCGTTTTTGACACATATCCTAAACCATCTATAAAGGATAATGAACACATGCTACGCGAAAACTACACCCAAACTGACATCGTTATAGAAGGTCCTGAAACACAACGTCCTACGAATTTTAGTGCAGAACTTAAAAATATCAAATTCAAGCAAAATTTCGTACGGTTTTTGATTACATATTGGGGTGAATCAGAATACGCAGCGAAAATATTGGCACTGATAAGACTATCCTTTTAAATTCTGATGTATGTTACGAGTACAGAGTTTCAAACGGGCAAGTTATACGAAGCGTAAAGTCTGATTTAAGCGGCACTCACGAAGAGGCCGATACAAAAATTGTTCACCACGTTTGCAATTTGCCGAAAAAACACACATCATTGATAAGGTGCTCTGATACTGATATATTGATAATTCTGCTTTTAAACATGAAACAGTTAGTAGACACGCAGGGTGAGAATAATAAGGTTACTAGAAAAATTTGGATGCAGCTTGGTGTTGGTAACAACGTACGCACCTTTAATATTTCGGAAATATATAATGAATTGGGAGAAGAATTGTGTGGCTCTTTAGCAGGCTTCCACGCTTTTACTGGCTGCGATTTTAACCCGGCATTTTACAGAAAAGCGAAGAAGAGACCCTTTGTTGTCTTAAAGAACAGCAATGAATTTCAAAAGGCCTTTGCATCCCTCGTTGATAATGGCGTTTTGGAAAACACAAGCGAATTACAAAAAGTTTCCGAAACCATTGAGAAATTTGTATGCCATATGTATAATCTCAAAAGCATTGATTGTGTCAATAAAGGAAGATCGGCAATTTTTTCGAGAACATACAAGGCTAAAAAAGATACAGAACGATTCAAAAAAGCTTGTGCAGAATTAGAAGCTTCCAGTTTCCCCCCTTGTAAAGCTGAATTACAACAACAGATTCGAAGAACGCTTTACATAACTCAAATTTGGAAAAATGCTCACCTACGAAGACCAACACATTTGATGCCAACAGACTACGGTTGGAAGGAAGAAGATGGAAGCTACGTCTTTCATTGGTTTGATGGTGACGAAGTACCACCATCGGTCGATGATATAATTATACACGAGGAGGAGAGCGATGATGATTCAGGTAAAAAGACTCACAATCTTGGTTTAATTAATTTCTTGCCTTGTAATATAACCGGTATGCTTTTATACATGTTACAGATAACGAAAGTACTGGTGGCGGTGAAAGTGAGACCTTGGATTGTGGAATGGCTCACCTACGAAGACCAACACATTTGATGCCAACAGACTACGGTTGGAAGGAAGAAGATGGAAGCTACGTCTTTCATTGGTTTGATGGTGACGAAGTACCACCATCGGTCGATGATATAATTATACACGAGGAGGAGAGCGATGATGATTCAGGTAAAAAGACTCACAATCTTGGTTTAATTAATTTCTTGCCTTGTAATATAACCGGTATGCTTTTATACATGTTACAGATAACGAAAGTACTGGTGGCGGTGAAAGTGAGACCTTGGATTGTGGAATGTCCGACATAAGCGAAGACAAAACTTGAATAAATTACTACATAAATTACTACATACATATACAAATTAAATAAATTACCTTTTTAATGTGAATGATAGTTTTGTAAGTTTTATTATTTGGGTATTATTTTCATACTGTTAGATAAGTTTTTTTCATTAATAACACGTATTTTGAAATTTTGTAATGCTTAATTCACAGTCGTCTAGTTGTTGTCAATGCCTTACCCATCCTATTCATTCGACACTTCATTTTTTTTTTTATAACATTTTATGATATTTGTCGTTGGTATATATTATAACATGATGTCGACCGAGGTGTCGACTAATTTTTCCGGCGTTAAAATTTATCTACCTAGTGCATGGTTGAGGGAACCCCCCCTTAATAACCCTTCCTGGTCACCACGGGTCCAAATGACCCGAGCATAACCTTGGAAGATAAATCCCGGTAAGTCCGTGGCCAAAGGAACGCAAAAAACGTAAAAAATGTAGAATAAAAAAATCAAATTCTAAAATGAATTGACCTCTTTACGATATCTTTTGAACATGTCGCCATTCCAATTTTGACATACCGACTTTTGCTACATCTGCTAGAATGTTCAAAGTATTTTTCAGTATTTTTTTTGGTGCGGATCGGACTGATAGTTTTCACGCGACAACCGTTTAAAAATGGCTCGGGTCAATTTTACCCGGGTAAATTAATAAACAAAAAAAAAATTAATTAGCCACGAAGGGGTGATATAAATGTTCGGCGGTTGAATTTTCTTGTTCGGCACACCTTAATTTATAAGTAAATATGTGTAAAGTAATTTTCCTAAGCTGTTGAACAATAAATAATTAGCTGTTTATTCAATTCAATAAATGAAAATTGATGCAATTTTTCCTCAGTAATTACGGATAACATAACCAATTATTTTGTTCGGCGGTTACATTGTAAAATAGAATACGATGAAATTAGCCATAAAAGACCATCGCCGAACGGTAGGGTATAATTTGTTTATAACTATTGTATTTTATTGTTTATAAAAAATGTATGTCCGGTTAATTTGTTCGGCATATGTATTTTATACTTCCATTCCATTTCATATATGTTATAAAATCAACGCCGAACAGTAGGCTATGATGTCACACATGTAGACGACGAAAAACGGAAATGCGTGGGTGTAGCTAGGTCCCTAGCCAACCAAAATGTTCGGCGACCGTATTGCTTTGAATTTTAGTGAATAATTAGAGATATTCACGAAATGCCGAACAGTAGGTTATAATAATCTTTTAAACAATTTTTTTTACAAAAGCATAGGGTAATAGTGACTTTCATAACCATCCTACACGTTCGGCAATGCCGTCCGCCCGAACTTTTTTTTCAAATACAGTAATTTGCGACATATGCCGAACGGTAGGTAATGATTCGAAAACCTGAGTTTTTTAAACAATTTGATCGCGCGTGAAAAACATATTGTAACCACGGAATTTGTTCGGCGATGATATTTTCGTGATGTGGGATACACATTTATGGAACTTAAGATGTATATGAGCGGTAGGTTATGATACATAAAAAAAGTGTTATGGGCTCCCGGTCTATATGGTAAGAATGTGCTGGCGGAACTACACCGAACCGGAGTTTATCCCTGCGTTTACGAAGCAGTGCGCTATTTGAGTTGTCACGCCAAGAGCCTATTGAAGAATGTTACCAACAATGCGGCAGAGGCGTGCAATTCCATAGTGAACAAATTAAATTCTGGAAAAAGAATTAATCATTGTATGAAAAACTCGTACCAAATGAGATCTTACGGAGCGGTTGTGCAATACAACACCCACTCAGTTTTATCTCAGTTACATCGCCATGTGACACGCTATACTCCTATCGCAGTAGCGAAAATGGAACGGGATAGGCATCGTAATAATTACGGTACTCGCCTACAGGGTTGTAAAATTTTTAATGGAAAATATTTCCATTAACTCATTGAATTTAATTTTTTAATGGAAAATATTTCCATTAACCATTAAATTTAATTTTTAATGGAAAATATTTCCATTAACCATTAAATTTAATTTTTTAATGGAAAATATTTCCATTAACCATTAAATTTAATTTTTTAATGGAAAATATTTCCATTAACCATTAAATTTAATTTTTTAATGGAAAATATTTTCACTCACCATTAAATTCATTTTTTTATTGGAAAATGTTTTCATTAAAAAATTAAATTCAATGAGTTAATGGAAATATTTTCCATTAAAAATTTTACAACCCTGAGCCGCTCACGGTCATGCACACAGCGAATGGCTTTCTACTTTCCCGCCAAGTCTATTTAAAAATTAAAAGTGATCCAAAGTAATTTCAGAAAATTCCAGCAGTTGATGAGAATTTTTCCGAATAGAAAAAAATATTCAAAAATTGATGAAAATTTTTCTCATCAAATGATGAAATTTAATTTTTTAATGGAAATGTTTTCCATTGAATCATTAAATTTAATGGTTGATGGAAAAAGTTTCCATTAGAAAAATAAATTTAATGGTTAATGGAAATATTTTCCATTAAAAAATTAAATTTAATGGTTAATGGAAATATTTTCCATTAAAAAATTAAATTTAATGGTTAATGAAAATGTCAATGCATTAAAAAATTTAATGCATTATTTACAACTCTGCTCGCCTATGCAGGTTGCAAAAACGCAATCGCAGGGTGCGAAGTCATCGCGGCGTTGACAAGGACTATGGTCCGTCTGCCAAGAAGCCGGATATCGACAAAGCGGTATTCGATGTTCTTGCTGAACGACACATTGAAAAATTGAAGTCGTACCAGAAAAACGCGGGACAGATCGAGCGAGATACTATATCGCAGAGCGATTCTGAGCTGTGGCATCAGCTGCGTACTGAGATCATCACAGCATCGAGATTCAGGCCGATATGCCGTATGTTGCCCCACTCGTCGTGCGCAAACATGGTTTCGAGCATTCGGTTCCCGAAGGTAATCGACGTTAGTGTTACTCAGTATGGGCTTGCAAATGAGAAAAACGCCATACGGGACGTTGAAGCAGAACTGAAGAAAAAAGTCGTTCCTTGTGGTCTTTTCATTGATCAAGAGATCCCCTATCTAGGAGCGTCTCCAGACGGTCTGATAGACGACGACGGAATCGTCGAAATAAAATGTCCATTTTCAGCCCATAACATGGAGTTGGAAAAGGCCATAGCCGAAAAGCCGAATCTTCGAAATATTTTCGACAAGAAGGACAAGAACCTTCTGAATAAGAATCACAAGTATTATTACCAAGTACAGGGTCAATTACACGTAACCAAGCGTGATTATTGCCAATTCGTGCTTTGGTCATCGACTGAATCGGCGACGTATATAAAACTCGTCAAAGTCACCAGAGACGATGAATTCTGGGAATCGAAAATGAAGCCCTTCCTCTGTCGATTTTACATGGAATGTTTGCTTCCAGAAATTATAGAGAGTCGTCGGAACAGAAATATGCGGATCCGCGATCCTACATATATTCTTCAAGCCCAAGAAGCTGCAGATCTTCGAAAAAAACGTGCTCGTTCCATTGACGAGCTTGACAATGTACGAAACTGTACGCGATCTACAGATATCTCATTGCAACCTTCTGCAGAGATGAAAGTTGCATCGTTTGATGTCATGGATAGAGCTGGTCCAAGTTCGAAGTCTCAAGGGGACACCGTCGTTGCCGATTGGGTAGCAATCGAAATTGATAGTGACAATGAGGCTTCTGACGAAACTATCGAGATGCTCGAAATTGTACGCCGAGATATTACGGTCGAACAAGTCGAGGCAAACGTATTATCGCCCACAGATTTATTGACTGACTCAAGCATCGACTTGTTCCAGAATATATTACAAGAAAATACCGATTTTCGTTGCAATCCTGCTTCTTATACAGCATATCATAACTGCATCAAGCCGTGCAGCCCTCTTCGAAGGGATATACAAATAATTGGCGGTAACGTCTGCCGACACTGGTGTTGCGTTTATTACGACACTCGTCATGTTCACGTTTACGACGCTCTTACGCGCAGTGAATACGAGAGGTTGAGCAGGGAAGAGAAGCGATACATTTCTAAGCGATATCCGCATATCGATACTGAAAGTATACTTTTCTATCCTGTTACAAAGCAACCCGACTCCTACAGTTGCGGAGTCTACGCTGCGGCTTACACAACGACAATAGCACTGGGTCGCGACCCTATGAGTCAAGTCTATTCACGAGATGCGAAAAAAATGAGAAATCATTTATAAGTGATTTTAAAATCTCGAAAGTTGACGCCATTCCCCTGTGAATGAATCACAGTGCTGCGACTTCACTGTCTGCACGCACCTATAAGTCCATGCGGATACACAAAATAGCTCGATTTGAGCGCTCTACTATAAGGGAACGCACTTCCCGTACGGAAAAAACTCCTAAGATGTCAGTAGTAACTACTGAAGATAAGTAGTAAATGAGTAGTAACTACTGCCGGTAAGTAGTAATTTAGTAGTAACTACTGAATATAAGTATACTGATGAGTAGTTACCATTGACGAGTGGTGACTATTGAATAGTCACTATACTGTTGTGTAGTTCACTGAGTAGTATTACACCATGTATGAGTGGTACACTACTGGTGACTTCTTACCTGCAGTGTACGACTTTGTGTTGCAATAACTACTGGACAATACTTAGTGTACTACTCGACAGTAGTGACTATTCTGACTACATGCTCGAAAGAGCGTTGAGTCGAAAAAAGGAAGAAGAAGAAAAAGAAGAAGTAGTGACTATTGGATAGTCACCGCTCGCCAATGATAACTACTCGTCCGTGGTTAGTAGTCACCAGTATTCGCGAGTTTACAGTCTGGGAACTACTGGAACATGATTTACATTACCCGCGCGCAGTTACCACTCGCCGATGGTCACTACTCATCAGTGGTTACTACGTATCAGTAGTTACAACTTATCAGTAGTCCCCAGTATTCGCGAATTTACAGTCTGAGAATGACTGAAAAATGGCAGTAGTATTCAAAAGTATAGCAGTAGTTTATCAGTAGTTATTCCAGTAGCTTCCCAGTAGTATTTCAGTAGTTTTTTCCGTACGGGTAACGATAACGATAACGATAACGATAACGATGATAATAATGATAATATAATGATGATAATAATAATAATAATAATCATAATAATAATAATAATAATAATAATAATAATAATAATAATAATAATAATAATATAATGATGACAATAATAACAATGATAATATAATGATGATAATAATAATGATACCGATAATAATAATAATGAAAAACTATAGGGACGACGTCGTCGTCGTCGTCGTCGTCGTCGTCGTCGTCGTCGTCGTCGTCGTCGTCGTCGTCGTCGTCGTCGTCGTCGTCGTCGTCGTCGTCGTCGTCGTCGTCGTCGTTGCCGTTGCCGTTGCCGTTGCCGTTGCCGTTGCCGTTGCCGTTGCCGTTGCCGTTGCCGTTGCCGTTGCCGTTGCCGTTGCCGTTGCTGTTCCTGCAATATAAAATTATAAAATTAAGATTCATCATATTTTAACGAATAATCTATGAAAACCTCCATGTATATGGGGCATTCCATGCCGTTTCGACCTGAGTTTGACCCTTGACCTCTCGGATTTGGTCCACAATTTTTTATATGATTGTTCTCACTTCGAAAAGCACTCAGTTTTTATTTTAGACTTTTTCGATTCGATTTGAATTTTCTACGATTTTTGAAAACGATTTCATTGATCGATACAATTTAAAAATCTGAAAAAATTCTGAAAAATCGTGTGTCAGATATCAAAATTTTGAAGCCCAGAGCCGAAATGGGGAGATTTTTCCTTCTTACTGTTCTCAAGCTTTTACGAAAAGAAACGTTACAAAAATATTAGGAGCGGAAGTCATCTTACCATAGATGGTTGCTGAAACATTTTCATACGTCACATCGGATTTTTGAAAAAATTTTCGGTGATTTTTCGCATGAGATTTTTTCTTCTTTATTTTTCTAATAAATTTCATGCGAAAAATCATCGAAAATTTTTTCAAAAATCCGATGTGACGTATGAAAATGTTTCAGCAACCATCTATAGTAAGATGGCTTCCGCTCCTAATATTTTTGTAACGTTTTTTTTCGTAAAAGCGTGAGAACAGTAAGAAGGAAAAATCTCCCCACTTCGGCTCTGGGCTTCAAAATTTTGATATCTGACACACGATTTTTCAGAATTTTTTCAGATTTTTAAATTGTGTCGATCAATGAAATCGTTTTCAAAAATTGTATAAAATTCAAATCGAGTCGAAAAAATCTAAAATAAAAACTGAGTGCTTTTCAAAGTGAGAACAACCATATAAAAAATCGCGGGCCAAATCCGAGAGGTCAAGGGTCAAACTCAGGTCGAAACGGCATGGAATCCCTCATATGTTACTGACCAGGGTTAGGCACGTGAAATTACTTTCCAAAATTATCGTTGGATTATTCTCCTAATATCATCGTCGATAATCACTATTCTGCTGTCACAGTTCGAAAAATCTGCGAAAGTGATTTCCCAGATACTTTTCCTAATCACTCCAAATCTTTAGGCTGTTTTCGTATTTTCCGGAACAAAATCTGTTTTTTTTCGTTCGGTACTAAAATGTGAAAGAATGGGCTACAGATTTTTCGAATTGTGATTGTAGTATAATGCTTTTCGACGAAGGTATCATAATAATAATCAAACAATGATTGTGGAAAGTGATTAGACGTACCCAGCCCTTTTACTGCCAATAAACTGAAGCGTCAGGTTCGATAAGCGAGCGTCCCAATAAAGACAAAAATAGAGTCGCTGACTCAATTCACGATTTTTGAAATTGTATAACGGGTCAAAACAAACCAATGAGAGCCGCAAATAGTAAGTGAGATTCCTCAGCTAAGAAAAATTAGGGGAAAGTACACATACCTGATCCTTTGGCTTCTTAGTAGGTCGTCCTCGTCGAGGTGCTGAGCCTCCCCTACGATCGCGTTTGCCTGTGACAATCATCGATAATTAAAAATCTAATTCTCTCAAAAACTGAACGCCGAAATTGGGAACCTTAGAACCTCGATACGCCAACTAGTGGCAGAAAATAGAACTACTCAAAGAAGGCTACAGTAACCAATGAGAGGGCTTAGAACTTCGATACGCCAACTAGTGACGAAAATAGAACTACTCAAAGAAGGCTAAAATTTCAAAGCCACGCCCATTCCAAGGATCCCAATACTCTCAAACTAATATTATTCTTTGCGCTGTGTAAAAATGAATATCATGATCCACGAAATACGCAGCGATATGTATAGTTTGGTAAAAGAATGAAAAGTTTCCATGCGAATATGAGAAATACACGGGAAAAAGAATATTATGTTTTCATAGTACGAAATACACAACGATATATATATTATAAGGGTGGGCCGAAAATCCGCTTTTTTTTTGAATTTTTATTATTAATACCGAAAATATTGTTCATGATGCATAAAAAAAAATCTGTAGGAAAGGAAAAAATTTTAGGTCGATATCTCACGCTCGGCCTTTTTGGTTCAAGTTCAAAGTCTCAGAAGATTTTTTTCATATACTTATCTTGATTGGAAATTTAATTATCTACAAAAAAAGGTCCTCAGAAGTAATCATGTCAAATCGATAGTTTCTGAGATAATGGCAATTTTATTTAAACAATTGACATTTTTCACTATAATCTATTTTTTTTCACATAAATAGTGATTGTTTAAATATTTATTTTATAGAAAATTTTATAATATATGTCGGAAATAAGATAATCATTTTTAAGTAACCATTGTTAAGTGACCATTATTGTCACTATTTTTGGACTTTTTTTTGTAGAGAACAAAATTTCCTATAAAATAAATATCCAAACAATCACCATTTATCTAAAAAAAAAAAAAAAAAAACAGACATAATGAAAAATTTCCATTTTTTTAATTAAATTGCCATTATCTCAGAAACTATAGATTTGACATAATTACTTCTAAGGACCTTTTTGTAGATAATTAAATTTTCAATAAATTCAAGCTTGTGAAAAAATCTTCTGAGACTTTGAACTTTGACCAAAAAGGGCGAGCGTAAGATCTCGACCTAAAATTTTTTCCTTTTGCATAGTTTTTTTTCTTATGCATAATGAACAATATTTTCGGCATTAATAATAAAAATTCAAAAAAAAAAGCGGATTTTCGGCCCACCCTAATAATATATATATTAGACTGTTTCAAAAAAGCGATTATTTTATTTTTCTCAAAGAACATTGAAAAATCGTCAGAGTATGTCTAAACAAAGACCCTGTTCAAATGTGAGCCCTTAATATTAATATTTAGAGGTGGCGCTTTTCAATTTTCTATTTCCGTTTAAATAACATGGGAAAAAAATTTTCTGAACTTTCGAATTTTATTACTCAGAAACGAACTACCTTACAATAATAACTAAGATAGCTTTTTGTAGGAAATTTGACGCTCTATAAGAAAGGTCTGAATGAAAATTTGCGTGAGGCGAGCCGTTTCGGAGTTATCAAGCCTCAACCAGTGAACTGTTCAAAATTAAAATCAAAATTAAAATTAAATTGAAATGAATTATTGATGCATTGTAAATAAAATTTATGATGAAATTTCATCATTTATTTGTGATATACCCGTATTTTTGATTATTGATCAAAAAAATTAATCACTTATTGTTGATTAATAAAATTTTTTGACCAACATTGAATTGAAAATTTATGGATATTGGTTTTAAAGTTGATAATAGTGGGTATTTAAGTTACATGAGTCGATTTTGTCGCGGATAAGTAGAAATTATCATTATTTTGAACAGTTCAATGGTTGAGGCTTGAAAACTCCGAAACGGCTCGCCTCACGCAAATTTTCATTCAAACCTTTTTTATAGAGCGTCAAATTTGCTACAAAAAGCTATCTTAGTTATTATTGTAAGATAGTTCGTTTCTGAGTAATAAAATTCGGAAGTTCAGAAAAATATTTTCCCATGTTATTTAAATGGAAATAGAAAAATGAAAAGCGCCACCTCTAAATATTAATATTAAGGGCTCACATTTGAACAGGGTCTTTGTTTAGACATACTCTGACGATTTTTCAATGTTCTTTGAAATTTTTTTTTTTTGAAACAGTCTAATATATATATATGTATAGTTCGGTAAAAGAATGAAAAGTTTTCATGCGAATGAGAAATACACGGGAGAAAGAATATAATGTTTTCATGGTGCGAAATACACAGCGATATATTAGTACATTTCATTACGAGTAAGGAAAGGCTTTTTTGACGAAACAAGAGGTTTACGGCACGAGCCGAAGGCGAGAAAAGCCTTTTGCGTACAAGTAACGATCATTATTTTTTATCAGGATTGCCGAGAAATCGCGACGAAGTTGCGAGTTTGAGGTTGGAACGATGAAAATATATATAGGGGAGAGCGGGGCAAAACGGGCAGCGGGGCAAAACGGGCAGCGGGGCAAAACGGGCACCTCGGCCAAATTTTCGAAATTAAATTCAGAAAAAAATCAAAATTCATTGGGAAACAATTTTTATTGAAAAAAAAAAAAAAATCTAAAATTTTCCAACATTTTTTTTTATTTTTCGGGGGAGCTGCCCGTTTTGCCCCGCTCTCCCCTATATGTATATTAGGGTGCTTCAAAAAAATTTAAAAATTTTTTTTTTCAACTCTTACCTTCCCAAATGCTTGAGGTGGATAAGACAAAAGTCCTCGCGAAAGTCGGTCCCTGTAGCTCAACTCTAAGAGGTCGCTATTTTCATTTAATTTCGCCATTCATTTAACATGGGAATTTTCGTTTTTTTATTCAAACTGAAATTACACCTATTCATTTTGATTTTTCGAAAAAATCCATTGTATATTCAGAAAGCTGGTTTTTCAAGCTTTCCAAACCTATATAATAAAAGTCGATTACCTTGATTAGAAGATTAAATAAAGTCATTTAAAATCTAGAAATTTTGTTGCTACAGTAAAATCTCTTGATTTTAAATGACTTTATTTAATCTTCTAATCAAGGTAATCGACTTTTATTATATAGGTTTGGAAAGCTTGAAAACCCAGCTTTCTGAATATACAATGGATCTTTTTGAAAAATCAAAATGAATAGGTGTAATTTCAGTTTGAATAAAAAAAACGAAAATTCCCATGTTAAATGAATGGCGAAATTAAATTAAAATAGCGACCTCTTAGAGTTGAGCGACAGCGACCGACTTTCGCGAGGACTTTTGTCTTATCCACTACCTGCATTTGGGAGGATAAGAGTTGAAAAAAAAAAAATTAAAGAATTTTTTTGAAGCACCCTAATATATATACAGGGTGATTTTTTTTAATCACCCCAGGCTGATATCTCCGAAACCAAGCAAGATACGGGAAAACACCTCAGATAAAACTTATAGGATATCGAGGGGGAAAGGATATGGTGCAATCATATCTTTTGTAGGTGGAGGCGCTGAGCTGTGGTGAAGGTCAACTTGGTTTTTTTAAATGGAATGGTGAAGTTTTCCTCACAGAATCTGAAAGAGCATCAGATTCTGCATCAAAAACACCCGACCAGATATTTTCTGAAGTTGATGGTTTATGAGATAAGAGCTGGGCAAGTAGAGTCAAAAGAGGAAGTCTAAATTACCTGAATACTGTTCTCAAGTTTTCTCGAAAATGTCTGACATACTTTTTTATGGAAGATAAAAATCACAAGTTGGTACAAACTGATTGAACCCTGAAATGACAGTAATGGCGATAACATTATTGATAAAATTGATTGACCTCAACTTATTTGACCGTGATATCTAATCTTGACAACTCTAAGTAGAAAAATTCCTCAGACAGTTTCGAGAAAACTTAAGAACAGTATTCAGGTAATTTGGACTTCCTCTTTTGACTCAACTTGCCCAGCTCTTATCTCATAAACCATCAACTTTAGAAAATATCTGGTCAGGTGTTTTTGATGCAGAATCTGATGCTCTGTCAGATTCTGTGAAGAAAACTTCACCATTCCATTTAAAAAAACCAAGTTGACCTTCACCACAGCTCAGCGCCTCCACCTACAAAAGATATGATTGCACCATATTCTTTCCTCCTCAATATCCTATAAGTTTTATCTGAGGTGTTTTCCCGTATCTTGCTTGGTTTCGGAGATATCAGCCTGGGGCGATTAAAAAAAAATCACCCTGTATATATATATATATATATATATATATATATATATACATATATTTATATACATCTATTTTATATACAGTGCGTATTCGTGGATGTGGGTCACTTGATGATGCCTAACAATGAATTCACAATGAATTGAACACAGAGTCATTCAACAAGTTGACCCGCATGCACGAATACTCACTGTATTGTAACGTATTTATAGTATAGCCAAATTGGCGATACACGCATACTATACTACATCATCATATAGAGCAGCGTCGTAGCGCGCAAGGTAGATCACGCATCATCGAACATCATTATGACGTCACGACGAATATAAAAGGCGACCGTCTCACTACTCGGGAGCGGACTCGTGCCAGAGCGGCGTGCCGACTCATATCGTAACTTGATTATTAAATTCACAAATTCTCTCTTAATTGAGCATAGCTAACCCAAAAGCGGGCATTTAAGTAAAGTAAAATCATATTGTTATAGCTAAAGCAGCGTTTCAAATAAATTCAACCAATATCATTGTTACAGCTAAATCAGCTTTTCAATAAAACCATATTAAAATCAAAACGATTTCTAGAAATAAAATCAAATCAAAATCAAAGCAAGCAAAACAACTCAAAGTCCGGCATTGAGCCATCGCAAATTAGAAATTAAGTTAGGTTAAGTAAAAGGAAAACAACTCAAATTATTATTTCACATTAAACATTTTTTTTTTTGTATTATTTTGTAAATAGATTCAAACGACGAATTCCATTAATATTAAAATAAAATAGGAAATGATCTAATGATCACACAAATTATCATAAACCTGAGCTTTATCTTCCTATTTTCTTATAACCTTTTTCTTTCTAATAAACTTAATTTTTCAGCAATTTAAAATCATTCATAGCTAGATATCAGTATCGGTGAGTCTTACTGACACAGCACGGTAGCTCTATAGCATCTACCTTCGTCTGTGGAAGTTCGACATATCCCAGATCTGATTAAAGCGGTATTGGTGCGTCAAATTCGACAACAAGATAGTTCTATAGCATCTATCTCAGTTTGGGGAATTTGACATATCCCAGATCCGTAGGGTAATTAAGGGTTTTTTCAACTTTTCCCAGAGGAGCTCCAAATATCATAACCCGTGACAAAGAACTCACGCGAACTAGCATAATTTTACCAGCCTTCAGCTGGTGAAACATATGCAATAAGTTACAGTATATATTAGGGTGTGTCACCAAAAAAAAATTTTTTTTGCTACCTTCTGAACGGATAGTTCTCGTCAAGATAGAAAGATTCCCCCCCTGGAAAATGTCCTATGTCAAGGCTAAGTGGTTCCGAAACTTTTTTTAGTTTTCCATTTAAGTTAACTATATAGAAAACCTATAGAAAACCTATAGAAAATAATTTTTTGAATAAAGTTTTATTCTAACCATTTCGAAGATAAAAACTTCAGCTTTCAGAATCTTTCTGTAGACTTGAAAAATATTGAATAACTACGAAACTATGTGGATTGCCCCGAAAATAGATTTTTTTGTGTGTTAAATGAATGGAAAACAAAAAAAAGTTTCGGAACCACTTAGACTTGACGGAAAAAAGTTTTACTATACGGGATGTCTTCTTCTTGATAAGACCTAGTGACTTAAAAGGTAGCACCATGAAAATTAAAAAAAAAAAGTCAATCTGACACACCCTAATATATATGGGGTATTCCAGGAATTTTCGAACGGTCCCGAACCCTCACCCCCTCCGATTTCGGAATGATTTCGTCTGATCGTAGCCCTAGATCTTTGGAAAGTTTGTGAATTTTTTCAGATTTTTGCGAACATCCGTTCGGTAGTTGCGAATTTTACGAAATTGTTCATTTCGACAATCTTGTGTTTTTCAGTCAATTTTAGTTCGATAACGAACAATCGTACGAAAAATCTAACGGCATATAATGTGACGGGATTCGATCGTACTTCAAAGCGGTAATAATCATTGATTTTTCGGAAGCCTGGAACTATCGATTTTTTCAATAATAAAGCTTATATTTTGATTTTCGAGAAAAGTCCATCTTTTGTTTTCCTGAAATTTTTACACAAAATTCTGCATAGAAAACGTCAACTTTTGATACCTGGTTCACGATGGGCCGAGCATGGGTTTTGAAGTTACAGCGATTTCAATATATTGGAACGTCCAATATAATGAGGTCTGAATTCAAAAACTTTGGAAAGTGCTTGCATTTTCGGTTTTAAGGGTTTTCGGCTCTTAGGAGCTCAAATCTGAAGTCATTTTTGAGCTGCGAGGCCGGGGTTTCGAGGAAACAGCAAAATTTTCCTTTTTTTTTTTGTTGTCATTGAATTATGCGACTGTCTGCTACGACGCACTGCTCGCCTTCACCGACAGTGTCTAGGGAATTTTGGTAAACCGATGAAATTTTCTCTTGATTTGTCAAACTAAATTAGTTTTCCATATGAGGACATCATTCGATGACAAATTTTCCGCTCTATACGATGGTTAAGTCACTTTCTATCCACTTATCGATAGCCGTTTTCGAGAGTCGCAAAAAAAGGAAAATTTTACTATTTCCTCGAAACCCCGGCCTCGCATCTCAAAAATGACTTCAGATTTGAGCTCCCGATAGCCGAAAACCCTTAAAAACGAAAATGCAAGCACTTTCCAAAGTTTTTGAATTCAGACCTCATTATATTGGACGTTCCAAGATATTGAAATCGCTGTAACTTCAAAACCCATGCTCGGCCCATCGTGAACCAGGTATCAAAAGTTGACGTTTTCTATGCAGAATTTTGTGTAAAAATTTCAGGAAAACAAAAGATGGACTTTTCTCGAAAATCAAAATATAAGCTTTATTATTGAAAAAATCGATAGTTCCAGGCTTCCGAAAAATCAATGATTATTACCGCTTTGAAGTACGATCGAATCCCGTCACATTATATGACGTTAGATTTTTCGTACGATTGTTCGTTATCGAACTAAAATTGACTGAAAAACACAAGATTGTCGAAATGAACAATTTCGTAAAATTCGCAACTACCGAACGGATGTTCGCAAAAATCTGAAAAAATTCACAAACTTTCCAAAGATCTAGGGCTACGATCAGACGAAATCATTCCGAAATCGGAGGGGGTGAGGGTTCGGGACCGTTCGAAAATTCCTGGAATACCCCATATATATGGGGTATTCCACCTCAACTCGACGTGTCTCCAGACCTTGACAATTCCAATATCGCTAATTTTTTTTGTGCATGTTGCACCATAAGATACAACTACTCTCGCCAAAGCTTTTAGGGATTGGTCTCATCGTATCGATGAGGCAGAATATTGAAATTTCGGTGTTTTCGTTCACACGAAGATTTCGAACGTATGTAACTTGAAATCTATCAGTCCTATCGAAAAAATTGTAATTACAAATTTTCTTGGTTTTTAAATGTTCTACGTGAAAATAATTTTTTTAGAATTCTTTAATCCTTATATCAGTTGTAATTCGCGATTAAAAATTTAAATGCTGTTTTTCGAAGAATAGGCCACCTTCGATTTCATCGAAATTTTCACACGATATTCTACGAAAAATTACGCGAATTTCAAGACCTTGTTTGAGATGGCACGATTTTTGGTTCAGAAGTTACAATCATTTTAACCTCTTTTCGGCCGAATTTTTTGGTTCCGTAAAAAAAAATGTTTCAGGAAATTAAAAAAAAAAAAAAAATACAACAACGTACGCGCGCTAGAGGTTACCTTAACTTTTGTTCCATATATGAAACAGTGGCCGGGAAGAGGTTGAAATCAGGAGGTTGGGTACCAAAATGCAAATGATAAGAAATCTTCGAAAATTTTATCATCAAAAGATAGATAAATGAAATGCTTACTACCAAAATTTCAAGTCAATTCACTACACCATTTTCAAGAAATTAATTTCTGAATTTGCTTCTTATACACGTAGAGATATGGAGAGTCGATAAGATTAGTTGAAATCTTTCGTATCACCCGCGCGGTAAGAGTAGATTTCATACTAACCTTATCGGCTCTCCATACCTCTGCGTGTATAAGAAGCAAATTCAAAAATTAATTTATCAAAAACGGTGTAGTGAATCGACTTGAAATTTTGGGAATACGCATTACATTTATCTATCTTCCGATGATAAAACTTTCAAAGATTTCTTATCATTTTCATTTTGGTACCCAACCTCCAATAACTTGATGCCGTGAAAAGACTGATTATTTATTCTGTTCTTAGTAGTTAGTAGTATTGACAGGTTCAGTAACTCATATTCAATATAGTATGAATTTGAATTTTCGGTGTACGGTCACAACCCTACATTTGTCTTCTTATTTTTAAGTTTATAAGACCACGTTAACTGCGATCGCGGTGTTATCATCTACGCGCATGCGCGGACTGCCGTGTTAGGCGTTGCCATGGAAACACGTTATTTATTAGTAAACGCGTCGAATTTAACTACTGCTGAGTACTGTTACAGTTTGTGTAGTTATATCAGTTTATCAATCCTATCAAGTGTGCAATTTATATTTAAAATTGTAAATCAATCTGTAAATCATAAAGATTGTTACTAAGTGATTGGATACGTATAATTGTGATCAGAAGGTATGAGGCGCTGATGAAAGGCGCCAGTATATTATTCGATGTGATTTCTGGAAAGTTGTACTCCGAAAAGTTGTTTGAAAAGTAAGTAGCTGACATTATTTGCAATTTATTCGAAAGGTATGCTATATATTTCCGCTTGCGACTACTACAAATGTTTCTTTCAGAAGACAATGGCACCGAAATGGCACAAAGATCGTTGTTGCAATCCATTTCAAATACAACGTCATCTCAGAAAAAAATCATTACGGTATCCTTCTGAATTGTGTATCAAAAAAATGCCCTTACTGAGCAAAACGCGTTTAATATGTAGTAGTTGTAGAGACCGTATCGAACAGATGCCTGGAAAGATTTACAAATCAGGTAAATCATTTATCGGAAGCATAGAGAACTAATTTTCTACGAAATGTAGTGATTATTCATCCATAATAATCTGAATGAAATTCTCAATACAGTGTTCAGTTACAGGTTTTTCAGCGTTACAATTTGACTCACATAACTACGAACTGTTGATCATTTATTATTGATCATATTATTCTATCAATCCCACAGATCAATGCACTCCAGCCTCAGACAATAATTCTAGTCAAGAGGTAGATCTTATCACGCCACAAGTATCAGATGTGAGCATTAACACAAGTCTCCTGGTTGTGAATAAGGCATTACAACTGATGAATCAGTCTCCAATTCCTCGGAAGAAATTGAAACTAACCAACAGCCAGTGGGCTACGCAGAAAGTGGAAAACGTAACTAATAGTTTGAAACAAGCTCTTGGAGTCCCCGAAACTTGTGAAATGAATGGCAGCCTACAAAATACTTCCGAAATGTTTCTTCAAGTAAGGGAAAAATTCCATTCACCTAATACAAGTCGTGATACAAAGATACAGCTATTGACGCTGTTACCCAAAAGTTGGAGTATTCCAATGATAGTTCAGCAGATGGGAGCTACTTACTATATGGCAAAACAAGCAAAAAGACTTGTTGAACAGCATGGAATACTTGCTAGACCCTCTAAAAAAAAAGGTAAAATATGAGTTCATGTTTGCTATATCACTCTATACACTTGGTATTGACTCAAAAAAGCAAATTTTATTGGCTGTACGCACTATGACAAGTCCAAGTTAAAATTGTGCACATATAAAATCAACTTTCAGTGGTAAAAGTTTGTTGTTATTTCTATTTATTTGTTCAGGTAAACCATTGGATCCAGAAGTGTTATCTAAAATCGTCAAATTTTATGAAGATGACGAAATGAGCTCCCTTGTGCCAGGGAAGAAGGATTTTATTTCCATAAAGTGCAGTCATGGAGAAGAACAACGTATCCATAAGCAAAAACGCTTGATACTTTCCAACTTGAAAGAGTTGTACATGGCCTTCAAAGAAATGAACGATGGACTGAATGTTGGATTTTCAAAATTTTTATCATTAAGACCGCCTCATTGTGTATTAGCGGGGGCCAGTGGGACACACACAGTATGTGTGTGTTCTATGCATGAGAATATGAAACTTATGATTCAAGGTGATTATAGCTGACCATTCTCCTCCGACACGTAAAACCGAGTCCAGCCGTGTTTGTAATACAAGGTGTTCACTTTTCTCTTTTTTTTTTAGCGTCTAATTTGCCGACATTAACAAGGGGTCTTGATTATTCCATCAAAAATTACGTTGATGTCCTCCTGTTATTAACCTGCGACGATGAACGGCCAGAGTGTTGTCTCGATAATTGCGAAAACTGCCCGGGAATGAAGAATTTGTACGAGTTGATTCACCGTACATTAACCGATAGCGGTGTCCGTGACATAAAATATAAACAGTGGGTATCAAAGCCTCGCACAAGACTTGAGCCAACGACTTCTGTGTCGCAATTTGTTAAGAAATTTTGTGACCAAGCTAAACTCCTTCTCGCACACTCGTTTATTGCTAAACAGCAGTCTCGTTTTTTAAAATGGTCCAAAGATAATTTGAAACAGGGCGAATGTGTAGCCATTTGTGACTTTGCGGAGAATTATGCTTTTGTGATCCAAAACGCGGCCCCCGGATTCCATTGGAATAATAATCAAGCGACGATCTATCCCGTTGTCTTGTATTATAACAACGGACACGGTTTGGAGCACAAAAGCCTAGTCATAGTCTCAGACTGTCTAAAGCACGATGCAACAGCAGTCTACACCTTCTCCATAGCGATTAATTACTTCGTTAAAGAATTCATTGACCATCCCACGAAACTGATTTATTTTTCCGACGGTGCTCCGCAACAGTTCAAAAATTACAAACATTTTGCGAACGTGTACTATCACGAGAAAGATTTTGGGGTACCTGCGGAGTGGCATTTTTTCGCCTCGGCCCACGGCAAAGGTCCGTGTGATGGCGTAGGGGGGACTGTCAAAAGATTGGCAGCCAGGGCTAGTCTCCAACTTCCAGCAGACGAACAAATCACGACACCTCGAGAGCTATACGAGTGGGCCTACCACAATATACCTGGTATCACAATGAGATGGAGTAGCTCTGCGAACTACGAACTGGCAAAAAATCTTTTATCAAGCGGTGATTGCCGTTTTAATAAAGCTAAAGCCATCCCATACACCCGAAAAAAACATTGTCTCGTGCCTGTTGCAAACGGAAACGTCTCAATGAAGAGATATTCCTTCGCAACCGAGGACGAAATCCATACCCTAATAAATTAGCAATAAGTGAACTGAACTGTATTTGAGAATTATAAAATGCAGAATTAATTTGAATACCTACCGACGACTATTTTGTTTTCCAATCCTTCCACCGTTCCATTTTCAAGCGGTTTCGCTCCGTTGTAGGCTTTTACAGATTTTAAAATGATTGTAACTTCTGAACCAAAAATCGTGCCATCTCAAACAAGGTCTTGAAATTCGCGTAATTTTTTGTAGAATATCGTGTGAAAATTTCAATGAAATCGAAGGTGGCCTATTCTTCGAAAAACAGCATTTAAATTTTTATTCGCGAATAACAACTGATACAAGGATTGAAGAATTCTAAAAAAAGTATTTTCACGTAGAACATTCAAAAACCAAGAAAATTTGTAATAACAATTTTTTCGATAAGACTGATAGATTTCAAGTTACATACGTTCGAAATTTTCGTGTGAACGAAAACACCGAAAGTTCAATATTCTGCCTCATCGAAACGATGAGACCAATCCCTAAAAGCTTTGGTGAGAGTAGCTGTATCTTATGGTGCAACATGCACAAAAAAAATTAGCGATATCGGAATTGTCAAGGTCTGGAGACACGTCGAGTTGAGGTGGAATACCCCATATATATTTCTATGTATTTGGATATATATGTATAGTTCGGTAAAAGAATGAAAAGTTTCCATGCGAATGAGAAATACACAGGAAAAAGAATATAATGTTTTCATAGTGCGAAATACACGGGAAAAAGAGGAAAAAGAATATAATGTTTCTATGTATTTGGAAATGAAAATGTGAATATTTTGTCGGACTACACGTCTTCGTATGTATATTATATATATATTGATACACTTACCTAATTGTCTTTTGCCGGTCATGTCTGGCTCGATGAACACTGATGAATGCGTTGAGGGATAATACCCAAATAGGGTGGGCCTTAGACTCCCCACTATGACCCACTATTTCTGAAGCGTTGATTGGTTGTACATTTCAAAAATCAAAGTGACCATCATCCGAACGCAAACGATTTACAAAATGTGTTCGTTCTCCAATTTCGTTGTCATGTTTATAAGTGTTAATTTATTTCATAATTAGAAATCATAATAACGTGATGAAAGATTGTCACGTATATATATATATAAAAGCTAGGTATTATCGACTTAAAAATCGATAGCCTTCGACTGGATTTCTTTTACGCGTCGCTTGTGACATGATCATCCTGTAACCCGAGTCGAAATTTTTCCCCTATTTACATGCTCTAAGCACTCAAATCAATCTATTTTGATACTGCCCAACCTATAGCGCCTATTTTGACCCGCGGAGTTCTACTTACAGTAGAAATTGTACTCCTATTTTGATTCTCTAAAGCCTACTCAACCTCATTTAGTACTGTTCAACCTGGAACCCCTACTTTGAACCGCTACGTTCTAATCAGGGTTGGGAGTCAATAATTACTTTTTCAATTAAATTACCCATTTAATAACACATTATTTAAATAATGTGCGATTGAACTATTTTCAATCATCTATTACATTGATGATGTGCAGGGCCCGGATTTCGGTGCTCTAAAAACAATATGACAGTCTAGCTATCAGTGAGTGAATTGCTGAGAAGGCGTAGACTGCGTCACTTATATATTATATATAGGTGATTTATAATATATGTTTAAATCGCGTTACTAATGCCATAAGGTCGTAAGCGACAATATACGACCTTTTGGTCTTCTTAAAACCAATAGGTTGTATAATTTTTTTATGCTATCCCGGGAAAAAAAGTTCCATACATGATCAGATATGGCCATATATGAACTACCATACATGATCAGGTATGAAATTTGACCTGATCTGAAGATACATGAGCATGTAGGAGCATATATGAGCATGTGGAAGCATATATGAGCATATCAAAGATGACATGAAGATGTATGGGCATGTGAGATCATATATGAGCATGTCTGAACATATCCGAACATATCTGAGCATATCCGAACATGTCTGAGCATTTGTGAATATATCTGAGCACATTATATAAGCTAAATGAGCATTTAAAAGTAAAAGTAATGTGACTTTGTAGGAACGACACTTCTTCAAATTAGGCAAAAAAATCACGGCAGTTTTTGCATGTCATCGAGTTTGATGTTACGTAGTGCTGACATGTGGGTTATGCAATTATTGAATAATTGAATTTTTGCCTAATTTGATCATTTGTTATGTTGAATAAAATGATAATAATAATAATAAAGCACAGGATTCTCATGGGATACCCCATTTGTGATTCTTTTATTTTTCACTGAAAAGAAGATGAATCTCACTGAATAATCAAGAATATGAATTTTTGGCCCACGATTAACCATGAAAGAAAATTTAGTATGAAATATAGTGAATAAGCATGTTTTTGAATCATTTGAAAATTCCTTCTCGAATAAGGAGACTAGGGGAACAAAATAAAAATCTGGAAAAATTAGGGAATTTTTTTTAAATTATTTGGAGCTGATTTGGGGGGATCCAATATGATTTTTTTTTTTACCCCATCTAAGGACCACCCTATATGGAGCGTTTCACGTCAAACCGACCACCCCAATTTTGTGAGTTACTTTGATGAAATCAAAACAATAACAGCATATCAATCGACGATATTTTTGCATGGTCTTGATCGGAAATTGTATAGTCATTATTGTTGAACACACAGGCATACGATGGATAGTTTTTATGTGTTATAATTGGTGACAATCTCAGTACTGTGAAACGCAGAGAGGAAATTCGAAGACCTAGAATATTTGAATCGTATTTCCGTGAGTTCGATAATTCTATTTGAAGGCTTCATTGCATCATATACACGACAATATATGGGCATATACAATCATACATGATCATATACGATCATATATGATCATAGTTTGTCATGTATAGTTCAGATTGGGCAATTATTAGTATGGTCAGATACGAGTGTATATGCTCATTTATGATCGTTTATAACCATACATGGTCATACATGGACATGTATGAGTACATATGGGCATGTATAAGTCTGATTATTACAGCCAGGTTACTAACTGAAATGACCGCACATGATCATGTATGAGCTCGTAACATCATATATGGCCGTGTATGATCATATATGACGCACGTGATTAGACATGATCATGTCAGGTCAAAATTCATATACGAACAGATATGATCGAGTATGAGCATGTCCTATCATATATGATCATATATACTTTTATACATGATCATACATGACCATACATGGAACTTTTTTTCCCGGGTATTCGACGAAAAATTCACAAATATGAATAAATCCATAAAAATTTTGAAAATCGAAAATTTTGGTTGATATGATCTTCTGGCTTTAATTTTGAGAGAAAATCGGGAAAGATAAAGCCAGAAGGTCGTATCGAGCAAAATGTGAGAAATATAACATTATCCACGAGAAAAATATAAATTGGAAGTGATACTAGATAAAATAGAGCATAAACATGAATCTTGGTCGATACGACCTTCTGGCTTTAGTTTTACGAGAAAATCACGCAAACTAAAGCCAGAAGGTCGTGTCCGCTATTTTTTTTTTTTTTTTTGGAATCGTCTGGAAATTGACGAAAATGCTTATTTCCATTGAAATTCCCAAAAAAAAAAAAAATAATAATTTTTGGCGGATACGACCTTCTGGCTTTAGTTTCACGGAAAAATCACGAAAACCAAAGCCAGAAGGTCGTATCGACCAAAATTTTAATTTTTCCTGTTTTCTCGCTTACGATCACTTCTAACTGGTTATTTTTCGTAGAAAATGTGATTCCCAAGATTCTCAAAAATTAGAATGAAATAGAAATAGAAATTTTTATTCTTCAATTAAAAAAATTGCAATATTTTTTTTTTTTATTCTGAAGAAGTGTTTATTTCATCAGATTTTTCTTTCATCGCCATTAATTCGTTTCTGTTCGTGAATAACGTCATTTTTGAAATTTTGGTCGATACGACTTTCTGGCTTTGTTTTTTTTATTATTATTTTTTTTTTATTTTTATTTTTTATTTTTAAGGTCGTATCGACCTAAATTTCATAAATGGCGTTATTCACGAACAGAAACGAATTAGTGCAGTGAAAAAAAAATCTGATGAAATAAACACTTTTTCAAAATGACAAAACAAAATTTACAATTTTTTTTATTAAAGAATAAAAATTTCTGTTCTATTTTAATTTTTGAGAATCTTCGGAATTACATTTTCTACGAAAAATAACCAATGAGAAGTGATCGTAACCGAGAAAACAGAGGAAAAACTAAAATTACGGTCAATACGATCTTCTGGCTATGTCTTTCCTAATTTTCTCTCAAAACTAAAGCCAGAAGGTCGTGTCGAAATAAATTTTTCGATTTTCAACATTTTGATGGATTTATTCATATTCGTGCATTTTTAGGCGAATGGCATGAAAAAAAATTATACGACCTTCTGGTTTTAAGAAAACCAAAAGGTCGTATATTGTCGCTTACGACCTTATGGCATTAGTAACGCGATATAGTATATATGTTATAGAATCACTTATACATAATATAAGTGACAGTCTATGCCTTCTCAGCAATCCACTCGCTGCTAGCTAGACTGTCATATTGTTTTTAGAGCACCGAGATCCGGGCCCTGATGATGTGTAATTTAAAAAAGTTTAATTAAAATGTAATATGTAATTGAAAAGACTTTGAATTTTGATATTTACCCCATAAATCCGCGTGATCACGAATTTCTAGGGTCTGGAGGGTTCAACGAGGTTCTCGGGAACTCCTATTTTGAGCCTAAAAGTGGCAAATTGTCCGATATCTGACTGTTTTAGGCGCAAAGTAGGAGTTCATTCTACATTGAAAGTGAACCTCCAGTGACCCTGTACAACCTACTAAACGGTAGGAGTTACAGGTCGAAAGGAGGAGAAAAATTTCGACTCGGGAAGCCTCAGTTCTCTGTCTTTCGCTAGGCTACGTTCTTTAGATGTTTCTTGAAAATTGTCAATGTTGTTAAAATATTCAACGAAAAATGTATATTATATTACGCAGCGGCGAATGAAACTCAATTTCGCCAACGATCACAACTCATTACAGTCATTACTATCACTATCCGAATGTGTAAGCTCAAAATCCTTTGTTGAAATTTCATTTTCATTATCGCCTTGGAAATGCTCGCTGTTACGTGAAATCTTCCTATTACAATACGATAATTAGAAAATTAATAATTAAAAAGCGTGTATGAGGTCAAATAAGAGTGTTCGTCGTTGGTCGAATAGTTCTTGACCAGCTATAAATTTTGAGTTGCCATAAACGCATTCGTATCTCGTCCCGCCTTCGTGTGGCGCCGACCGACGCTAGGGGATATAGAAACACGTGACACTGACGCTTTGAAGATCTGTCAGAGCTTGTCAGTGAAAGATGATGAGTAAAAAATGATTAGATAAATGATTATGAGTTAAAAAATGATTGAATAATAAGTTTCCGAACACAGCGTGTGTATAAAGTGTTAGTTGATCTCATTACTATTTATATTGAATTCATTTCCAGTATCTACGCGTGCGATAATACTTATTCCGCCAGATCTCAACCTAACCTCAAAAAATGTTCGCAAGCATGTGTTACTTATTGATTGCGAGTATGTTGGAAAACACTGTGCTGCAACGAAAGACAGAAGTAAATGTTTTCCTTCTATGATTCCGCAAGATCCCAATCTGTAAGTAACTCGGATTTACGAATTGGTTCCTCAACTTTGATTCAAATTCTTGTTGCTAGTCGGCTCGACTAGATGTCTGTAGAACTAGACACAGCGTATTACTAGCTATACTTACTCGTTAATTTTTATGATCTTAAGGGGGGAAATCACAGTAGCACACAAAAAAATAGGCATATTTTCGGGAATTAATTTTGGCTGAATAAAAGTATCAATCGAAAATCTGTAAAGTAGGTTTTATAGCAATACTAAAAAAGTACAAGATTTGCTCGAGTTATGTCTTCGGCGAGCTCAAAAAAAGTGGTTTCGAGAAAAACACGTTTAAAGTTTTAAGTACTGAGAAACCATATGAAAATTTCTCTAATCTGCAATGCCTGCACCGTACAGTTGACCTTCTAAATCCACCTCCAACTCTTCTTTTTCTTTCCGCATACTTTTCAAGTCGAGTCGGGCCTGTTTTGCGCCATCACTAATAGATTTTTCCGCCTTCTTGATACGCTTTTCGTCGACCACTTTTGACGCACTCGGACACTTTTGCCATATTCCATCATTTGGTATATTATTTTTAAGACCCTAAAGTACCTTTTAAGCGAAAAATTTTTTTTTCGAAAAATTAAAAATTTTACTGTGATTTCCCCCCTTAATCTGCTTCCGATATAATTCACGAAATAATTCACGATAATAATTCACGAAACTCAGTTTTTGCTCATATTAACCGCTTTGCACAAGAGCGAGGGAAACAACTGAGGTTACTTATCAAATCGATGAAGATTCTGAAGAAGGATTTTCTCTGTGTTTATTAATCATAGTGATGCCATCAAAAAAGACGAAACAAGTCAAGGGATATATTGAATAAATCTCGTTTCGAACAAAGGAATTGCAATATAGTCTCGACATGTGTGAACCCAATCTCGAAAGACGAGATGTTCATTTCATATCGTTAAATCTGTCGAGATCTTGTTATTCCGATAATTTGACAATTTTTATTAAATACGAATACGTCTTTTTTCTAGGGCCTCACTTACTATTCGGAAACATCGAAACAGACTTACTCACGAATCAGCAAAGAGCTTGCTTTGCTTGAATTCGTGGATTACATGCAGTCTACGTGAACAAATTAAATCTGAGGCAAGGAATTGCCAATGAATCGTATCTTTTTCAAGCGTGCTACTCATACGTAGTTTCACTACCTATAGGATAGGACCGAATACCATGCTTATTGATAATAATAATGGAAATATGATATCTCAAAATCCAGTCGACATTTTACTTTGAATAATAAAAATGAAGGATTTTGATTTACTTTGATTGTTTTTCATATAATGTACAATTAATAAAATAGTGTGATCTCGAAATGGATTATTAAAAAAATTAGTGTATGAAACCTAAGGCAACACTAAATACTTTATATATCAATCTCAACGCGGAGAGAGTATTTAATTTGATCTAACGATAACACGCCTAAGCGTATAACACGCGAGATCATGGTATTCAATCATCCGACCTGTTTTAACATCGACTTGAGTATTCGTTACCTTAAGTTTCTTTCCGAATTCTGGTCTTGGTTTTTGTAGGTGCTTTGATTCACATGCTCATTCTTGTTGCCTTGCTTATTTCGTCGAGGCGATACAAGATTTGTCGAGACGATACGAGATTTGTCGATACGATACGAGACGATAAAAACAAATAACAATTGCATCGTATGCAATTCAAGAAAGGGTTTTAGCGAGGTGAAGTTAAACGATGGAACGAGAATTCCTATTTTGTGCGGCACCACTAATTAATCATGTCTGACTTCATGTTAGAAATATCATTGTGAACTAGTTTCACTCTTATCAACCGCTCTGCACAAGGGCGAGGGAAACAACCAAGGTTCGCTTGTCGTACCGATGGAGTTTCCAAACAGGGATTTTCTCTGTGTTTATTAATCATGTCTGACTTTATGTTAGAAATATCATCATGAACTAGTAGTCCAGTAGATATGGCCCTGAGTAAGACAATTGCGTCGAAATGCCCATAATACTCATATAATACGTTTTTGGACCTTCTAAATCAATCTACGCATGAATTTTAACTATTAACCCCCGGCGTCAGGGTGTAATCAATTATTTAAGGGTTGAAACGCGCATATCACGCGAACGAATGAGAAATCGAGAAAAAGTTTCAAACAAATGTTGAAGTTCGCAAAATTTCACGTAAAAAACATTTGAACTTTTTTTTTCTATCATTCACAGACACTGAGCTAGATAAGTCCAAAGTTTCGCTACCTCTAAAAATGACAAAAACGCGCAGAGCACCACTGGAGCGCCGAGAGAGATAGCAGCTATGCTATCCTACTTCCACTCACAGCGGCGTTTCCCTGGCTCTGCGCATGCTCCATCGACGGCAGTCAGTGAGTGCAAGTGAGAGCGAGCATGTTGTATTTCGTTCGCCTCGACGTTTGAGGAAGTATTTGTCTTTTCGACTCTTAATACAGTATTTTTGTCCAAATAAATTTTTTTAGTTCTGTCGGGCAAAGACTACTAGGCCAGTAAAAATAGAATTTAACTTTGCACTAAATTTTAGGCGTTATTTTATTTTTTTATAAGGTTTAGTATCCCTTACTGAGTATAAAATCACAAAATGGTGACAGATTCCGATGGAGCTTTAGGCGCCATCTTAAAAAAACGTTTTTGGCCGATATCTCGGAAACTATGCACTTTAGGGCAAAAGTCATAGCAACCATTATTGTAGAAAATAAAATTTCGCGTCTTTTGTTTTCCATGAACTTTTTTTTGTAAAACTTACCGTTTACGATTTATGGCTCATTTGATGAACAGGTTTTTCTATTTCGGCCGATAACCCTTCTAATATTGGATTAACCCTTTGTGGCTTGGTGGTCAATATATTGACCACCTATTGCGTCTTAGATTTTTGCGTATAAAAATTGTATTTATAGGTATATATTAGTGATTATACATTCTTCTATTAGCTAAAATGTTTTTCTATCATAATAAATAACAAAAACTAATATTTATTAAATTGTTAATTAGTTATAAATAAACAAATGGCGTAAAAAGCTCTTTTTTGAAGAAAAAAATCAATTTTCGCTTTGTTTTTCATTCAATCATTCTAAAAATTATTACGCGGGGGTTTTTGGGGTCACTGATTACGAATCTGAAGTCAGAATTTCAACATTTTTACATCCAAGATGGCGGATTCAAGATGGCGGACTCACTTTTCCAAAAAATAGACGTAGAGCACTAAAAACTTGTACTTGGGGGTTTTTGGTGTCGCTGATGACGAATCTGAGCTCAGAATTTCAAAATTCATAATGGCGGATCCAATATGGCGGACAAAAGTACAAAAAGTTGCTTGATGGAAGTGAAATTTGTCACTCGGGGGTTTTTGGTGTCGCTGATGACGAATCTGAGCTCAGAATTTCAAAATTCATAATGGCGGATCCAATATGGCGGACAAAAGTACAAAAAGTTGCTTGATGGAAGTGAAATTTGTCACTCGGGGGTTTTTGGTGTCGCTGATGACGAATCTGAGCTCAGAATTTCAAAATTCATAATGGCGGATCCAATATGGCGGACAAAAGTACAAAAAGTTGCTTGATGAAAGTGAAAATGGGCACTCGGGGGTTTTTGGGGTCGCTAATGACGAATCTAAGCTCAGAATTTCAAAATTCAGAACGGCGGATCCAATATGGTGGACAAAAGTACACAAAGTTGCTCGATGTGAGTAAAAACTTGTACTCGGGGGTTTTTGGGGTCGCTGATTACGAATCTGAAGTCAGAATAATGAAATTTTCACAACCAAGATGGCGGATTCAAGATGGCGGACTCACTTTTCCAAAAAATAGACGTAGAGCACTAAAAACTTGTACTCGGGGGTTTTTGGGGTCGCTGATTACGAATGTGAAGTATTGATAAAGTAACCGCGCTTGGTTGATTCCAGAGACACGAACGAGGACGTAGCGGTTATTGTCTCCATTTTCTTTTTTTTGTTTGTTTTTTTTTTTTTTTTTTTTTTTTTTTTCTTTGTAGTACAAAGGCTGTACCATACAAAACTATATACATTTGCAGTACTTGCAAAGTGCCATTGTGCATAAAATCCGAGAAAAACTGTTTTCAAATTTACCATCAATAAACAGTTATACTATAAATAAAATGTAAAAACTAAATTCTTAGAAAAAAAGCAAAAAAAAAAAAAACAAAAAAAAAATAACAAAAAAAAACAAAAAAAAACAAACAAAAAAAAGAAAATAGAGACAATAACCGCTACGTCCTCGTTCGTGTCTCTGGAATCAACCGAGCGCGGTTACTTTATCAATACTTCAGATTCGTAATCAGCGACCCCAAAAACCCCCGAGTACAAGTTTTTAGTGCTCTACGTCTATTTTTTGGAAAAGTGAGTCCGCCATCTTGAATCCGCCATCTTGGTTGTGAAAATTTCATTATTCTGACTTCAGATTCGTAATCAGCGACCCCAAAAACCCCTGAGTACAAGTTTTTACTCACATCGAGCAACTTTGTGTACTTTTGTCCACCATATTGGATCCGCCGTTCTGATTTTTGAAATTCTGAGCTTAGATTCGTCATTAGCGACCCCAAAAACCCCCGAGTGCCCATTTTCACTTTCATCAAGCAACTTTTTGTACTTTTGTCCACCATATTGGATCCGCCATTATGAATTTTGAAATTCTGAGCTCAGATTCGTCATCAGCGACACCGAAAACCCCCGAGTGACAAATTTCACTTCCATCAAGCAACTTTTTGTACTTTTGTCCGCCATATTGGATCTGCCATTATGAATTTTGAAATTCTGAGCTCAGATTCGTCATCAGCGACACCAAAAACCCCCGAGTGACAAATTTCACTTCCATCAAGCAACTTTTTGTACTTTTGTCCGCCATATTGGATCCGCCATTTTGAATTTTGAAATTCTGAGCTCAGATTCGTCATCAGCGACACCAAAAACCCCCGAGTGACAAATTTCACTTCCATCAAGCAACTTTTTGTACTTTTGTCCGCCATATTGGATCCGCCATTTTGAATTTTGAAATTCTGAGCTCAGATTCGTCATCAGCGACCCCAAAAACCCCCGAGTGACAAATTTCCAGCCAATTGAACGCAAGGAAAAATGTGGGCCACAAAGGGTTAATCAATAAAATGCTGCGGTACATTTTTGAAGATCAATTAATTCCCCACAACTTTTATTTGAAACTTTTTTTTC
Source organism: Tenthredo mesomela (assembly GCA_943736025.1). Lineage (NCBI taxonomy): Eukaryota > Metazoa > Arthropoda > Insecta > Hymenoptera > Tenthredinidae > Tenthredo > Tenthredo mesomela. The sequence goes on along the minus strand of OX031014.1, from coordinate 37,967,598 downwards.
TAATG